>OZ035884.1:24899030-25633252 GCA_964034835.1 Muscina levida | reverse complement strand
TTTTCGTTTATTTTAATCTTTTTTATGCCTTTTCAAAAAGATTAAATTCATACAGCTTATTAAGTTTTGAAAAAGTATATTTTATGACAAGATTATTTTACAAAAAAAAAAAACAACTTAAGTTGTGATGCACTTCAAACAAACACTGGTGTATTTTTAAAATATTCGATTTTCTACATCGGCATTGTAAACAATTGAGTTCCCAAGTTTGAGATTTTCCCGTTACCGTCAAATCCCGTGTAGACGCTTCCCCTTCCATTATACGGCAATCCCAAAATATGTGCACTAAACAATAGTCACGCAAAGTTCATTTACATTTCTCCTCATGTTGCTTGCACAAAATGTCATTAGAATCTAAAAATAAACAAAAATAATTCTTGCAGATCAAACTGCGCAAAAATATGCATTCACCAACATTCCAAAGATTCGAATACACGTATACGTTTGGTTTTTGTATTGTCTTTATTCCAATGATATTAGCAAAATACATCGAAGAATTATAGTACATATTGTTAATTTCATAACCAAGGAAAACCTTTATAATGACAATTGAGACATTATTTCATAATGCTTATGACCATTTACAAATATATTTCGCATACTTTATGATGATAACTTGTAGATTGTATTTGTTTTGGGCTTTACCTGACCCACCATAATGCCCGGTTCTCTTTTTTGTATGTAAGGAAAATAACAAAATTGAAACAGTCTTAAGTGTAGCATGATGAAATTTAACAGACAGGTGACTAAATACTAAAGTGTTGCGAACAATTCGACCTACAAAATAAGACACAGTTGTTTTGGATGATATCATCGCTGGAGCGCACCCATCATCGTTAGCAATCTATGTGTGTTTAGAAACTAATGCCATTTTCTTCCACTTTAATGCTTTTTCACCAACTTATCGGTATCGGCAAAGTAGTCCGTGGACACTTTAACAATGGCAGCACCTGTAGCCAAACCAGCAATTGTTGCAATAGCAGCATTATCGCGAGGCAGTACAGATCTCATCAGAGCCCAGCCTAATACGCTTCCCATGGCCCACAGACCGCCACCCAGGATGGCGTAGAGACCACGTTTGCCATTTGGCACCTCAGCCAAGTGGGGACGTCCATAAATGTAGAATGCACCACCGACCACAGAGCCCAACAGCATTGCGTTCGTCAAGTCCTTACGATCGCCCAGGAACCTCGATACCAACGAGGGGTTCATCACATTCATGGCAAGGGTGCCGTAACTGACCAGACCATTGATGGGAATGTAATAGTAGAATATGTTTTCCTTGGTGAAGGGCTTCAAGCCGACTTTATCGCACAAGGTACAGGTCTTATCTTTAGCATCTGCCATTTTAATTTGTAGTTTCTATGGTCCTTTGTTTAAAAATATACTCGCAAAAAATTTGGAGAACTTTGTGAGTCCGGTTAGAAATGCTTACTGTAAATTGTTATATAAAATTCCGGCTGTCAAACGAGAATGGCAATGCACTTTGCAACAGGAGAGACCACCCTGTGTCAAAGAGTTGCCAGTGTTAGCGTTGCCACATTAATGTTCATATACTGCTTTATATTATGTAGAAGTGGGTTAAAAATTATGTGTTTTTTGGGAGATATTATTTACGTTCTTCCGGATTTTCGTAATTTAGGAGTTAGAAAATGGGTATAATTATACCGGCGAGGTCTGGCGGGAAAAAGTGAAAATGCCATCATTTGCAGTTCAGTCCTAGAAAAACGAAAACCAATTTAAAATTGGGTGCGGTGCCCAAGTAAAATTAACAAAAAAGTTACAAATGGACAAAAAAAAAGTTACTTGGAAAAACGTTTGATTACAAAGAAAAATAACACAGAATATATTTTTTGTTAAGAAATTTAAAGATTTTTCCTTAAATTAATATTATTAAATTAATATAATAGTCGCCAGAAAGGCGGAAATAAAAAGAAAATAGAATTTTTATCTTATCATTGCAGTAAAATATTTTTTTATGAAAAATTGTGCGAATAAATTTTATTTATTAAAAAAAGAACATTTATTTATAAAAGTTAAAAACATGTCAAATAAAAACTTTAAATTATTTGAATCAATTTCCTTTTTTGTATTATGAAAATATTATTTTTTTGTATTAGTAGCATACTTTCTCTTTGAAATTAATGTGAAGACTTTTACTTTTTTTTATAATTTCCAAACTTCTTCCCGTTTTTTTTTTATTTACGTTGATCGACAACATTTTTTAATACGGCATCCTTTACTATACCCTACAACAATCTGGCCAGCTAGTTTTTGCAAACTGTCAAAAAATTCTAAAGAAAAAAACATATTTTGTCCAATTAGAAAAAGTAGAAGTGGTGAAGCTGCTTGTAGTTTTCTTTGCCAAAGGAAAAGTTTATGTAATTTTCATTGTTTTGAAGTAGAACCAATTAAAACAACACCAATTCGCTGTAAAATGTGTAAACCTCAGCTGTAAACGAAGAGTTCTGTGTGTCTTTCGCAAACTTGTAACGAAAGATAAGTCGCAAAAAAGTTCATGTAAGTAATCTAACCAAGGAAGTTATTGATTTACATCCAGTCAAAAGAAGAAATATGAATAGGGACAAAAGACCACACCAAAGCAACAACAACAACAACAAACAAACTAACAAGAGACACAAGATGATGTACGATGAGTAAGAAGTGTCGGCGGCACTGGTGGTGGTGATGGTGTGCGTGAGTTTTGCAATTGACACCACCGACTGACTGTCAGCCAGATGACGGGCCAAAACCCCCCCATGTGGTAATAATACAAAAAAACTAGATGATGTATAAATACAAATTGTGCCAGTTGATAAAGGAAACAAACATTGATATTGTTTCTTGTTTGCACAAATTGGAATATTTCTCTTGTCAGAATGGTGCGAAAGATAATTATAATTATCGCTATATTTTAGATACACATAAGCCGGTTATAGAAGAAAGTTAGCGGTGCCGTTGACTTTTCTGTTTGTTTAATCTATAATTCGTCTTTTCTTTTTCATTTGCAGAGCTTTTGTTAAAATTGTTGTCTAAAGCTGCCCCTAACGTCGTAGTGTCCCCGCTGTCACTATGGTCTCCTCCTCTACTCCAACACAACGAAAAAATGTACGAATTTTATTGGTGGGGGATCCGGGAGTGGGAAAAACTTCACTTATACTGTCGCTAGTTAGTGAAGAGTTTCCTGAAGATGTGCCTCCCAAGGCGGAAGAGATTACCATACCGGCAAATGTGACCCCGGAACAAGTACCAACGAACATTGTCGATTATTCACGTAAGTACGAAGAACAAAGAAGTATTATATATAATCAACATGTTTTGTTTAGCTTTTAGAAATGTTTGCTCATAATGGCTTCTCTTACCTGCATTTTATTTCCATCGGCAATCGCTAACGTACTGTATTCATTTTCTTTGATATGGTTTGGGTACTTTAAAATTTTACAACTTAATCGTCAAAATCTCACTATGCAGATAGAAATAATTTAGGTAAAAAATATGCAAGTACCAAGAAGTTGTGAGGAGCGGCAAAGGAATGTTCTAGTTAACCTTATAATATAAAGTAAAAATTACACTTACTATTACTGTTAAAAACATGGCTATGGCCATTAAGACTGAATTGCAGTATATGGGATAAATTTCGTAATTCTCTCCAAACATTGAAAATCAAAACCATAGAGTTGGGGAAACCCCACTTAAGGATCCTAAGACACTTCCTAATGTGCCATTTTAGGACTCCTGCGACTATCACTGACCAAAGTGATAGTTGCGAAAACCCTACTTAAGGATCCTAAGACACCTGCCAATGTGTCATTTTAGGATTTTTGTGAGTAAATATTTTGGCTTTAAGGACAAAACTAAATAAAGCAAATAAGCATCATCATAGAACTACCTTTGCGCTATCAAAATGTTGCTCTGCTTCCAATTAATAAAGTCATGCAACAAAAACGTACTACGTGCAAATCGTATGCGAATGTCAATTGTTTATAAGTTGTATGTAAACAAAAAATTTTTTAACGTGCAAACACCGGAGCGACATCAATAATTACCTATATTCTGCTATCTCTTTGGAAAATGATGTTGAATTCTTCTTATCGCAAATGTACGATCAGTAGTTAAGAAAATTAATAAAAAAATACGTTTGTTTTTTTATTTGTGGCCACTTATCTATACATAAACTAAGGAGAAAAATATGTTAAAGAAAAATTGAAGTGGCATCAAGTTTTTTAAGTTTCTTTTTTTGTTTTGTTGTATTTCTTGTTATTAACTCTATTTTTTTTTTTCTTAAAATAATTTGTTATTTTTTTAAATTTAAAAATTTTTTTTATATCGTTTATAATTTTAAATAAAAAAAAATGATGTAACTGTAAATAACAACAATTAGTATATTTTGTTCAAATTTTTTTTGTTTTATATTTTTTATTTTATATTATAGATTATTTTGTTTAGTTTATTTGTTTTTTCTTTTACTTTATTTATTTTTTATTTAAAAATAATATAAAAAATATAAATTTTTTTGTTTTATTTATTTTATTTATTATATTTAGTTTATTTATTTTATTTATCTTATTTATTTTATTTATCTTATTTATTTTATTTATCTTATTTATTTCATTTATTTTATTTATTCTATTTAATTTATTTTTATTGATTATTCTATTTTTCTTACATCATTTAATTCAGGTTTATATTATTTGGGTTATTTTATTTGAAATTATTCTGTTTCTTTATTTGATTTTGTTATTATTTTTATTTTCTTTTAAACTAGTAATTATTTTTTTACTATAATGGTATCATTTTTTTCTTACAGATATTGAGCAGTCAGAAGAAACCCTCAATGAGGAAATAACCAAATGTCATGTTGTTTGCATTGTTTATGCTGTTGATGATGATGACACATTGGATCGCATTACGTCCCATTGGCTGCCATTGATACGCAATGCTGTCGCTGAGGACCAGCCAAAAAAACCAGTTGTTTTAGTTGGTAATAAGGTTGATCTAATTGAATACTCAACCATAAATGTACGTAGTTTATTTATATAATTTATAGATGTGCTAATAACCGATGTTTTCTTGTTTTTAGAGTGTTCTAGGTATTATGGAGGAATTTCCCGAAGTGGAAAGCTGTGTGGAATGTTCTGCAAAAACATTGCATAACATATCGGAAATGTTTTATTATGCACAAAAAGCGGTACTACATCCAACATCACCACTGTACATAATGGATGAACAAGATGTAAGTAAATTAAAGAGATTAATTATACACTTAAACCAATATTAGTATAATTTGTTAAGGATCTTAAAAGATGTTAGATGATGTTAAATCTAAATGATATTTAATATGAATGTATTACCAGACGACAATAAATTATAAACTTCTAATAACTAAGCAGCTTTTTTAGGAAATAAATTTATTAATGTTTATTTAGTAGGTATAATTTTACTTAGTATTTCAAATTGCTTTTATTTCAAAAAATAAAAGTTACATATTGAAGAAAAAATTGGTTGAAACAATTAATAGATTATTGTAAGAATTTATTTAAATTTTTATTTAAAAACATTTCAATTGTTCTAATTCATTTTTATTCTTCTATTTTTAGCTTACACCCGCTTGTAAGAAATCTCTGGTACGCATATTTAAAATATGTGATATCGATGGCGATAATCTACTTAACGACTATGAGTTAAATCTGTTTCAACGACGTTGCTTCAATACTCCTCTCCAACCACAAATCTTAGATGAAGTTAAATCCGTTATACAGAAAAATATACAGGACGGCATCTATAATGATTCGGTCACCTTGAAGGGATTCCTCTTTTTGCATTGTCTATTCATACAACGTGGTCGCAATGAAACCACATGGGCCGTTTTGAGACGTTTCGGTTATAATGAACAATTGGAAATGTGTAAGGATTATTTAAAGCCCTCCCTGAAAATACCACCGGGCAGCAGTACTGAACTATCGCATAGAGGTCAACAGTTTCTAACGGCTTTGTTTGAGCGTTACGACAAAGATTGTGATGGTGCCTTGTCACCCGAAGAGCACAAAATATTATTTAGCACATGCCCACAGGCACCTTGGTCCTATTCTACAGATATACGTAAATCGTGTCCAGTCAACGAGAATGGCTGGGTGACTTTGAGTGGTTGGTTGTGCCGATGGACTCTTATGACTTTGGTAGATGTCAATAAAACCATGGAATATCTAGCGTATTTGGGTTTCAATGTACATGAGAATGACACTCAACTGGCGGCGATACATGTGACACGAGAGAGGCGTATTGATTTGGCAAAACGTCAAAGTAGCCGTTCGGTGTACATGTGTCATGTTATAGGGCCCAAGGGATCTGGCAAAACCGGTCTCTGTCGTGGTTTTCTGTTAAGAGACGACACAAGAACTTTGATCGGCAAAGAGTTCAAAACAAATGTTATACATTGTGTTAATGCAGTACAGGTGGGTGGACAACTGTCTTATGAGTCTACTGGCAATGTGTGAACTAAGTTTTTTTATTCTTTTATTCCCCACAGGTTTACGGCCAAGAGAAACATTTAATATTGCGTGACATTGATGTAAAACATGCATTAGATCCCTTGCAGCCACAAGAAATCAATTGCGATGTGGCCTGTCTGGTCTATGATTCATCAAATCCACGTTCATTTGAATATATTGCACGCATTTACATTAAATACTATGCCGAAAGTAAAATCCCAGTCATGATAGTGGGTACCAAATGTGATTTGGATGAACGTCGTCAGGACTATTTATTGCAACCAGATGAATTTTGTCAGAAGTATAAATTATTGCCACCGCATCTTTTCACACTGAAAAATAACAAAAAAGAGATGTACATAAAATTAGCTACCATGGCGGCTTTTCCGTAAGTATTTAAAACGTTGTTTTTTTACATCCATAATCGCAACTCATTCTTAACAACGGAATTGGCATCTTAGTCAGAGTCGTCCTTTGTCTATATTATCACATATTTTTATTTTGTTTGTCTCAAAGGTTTGTTACACATTTCGTTTTACAATTACATATGTAGAAAAAAAAACTAACATTCTAGTTTTGTTTTGTTGGGTGATGCGCTGTATATTAATACTTGTATAATTCATTGTTACTGCGACAGCGTAAATATAGCTAGAGGCTTTTTTTTGTAAACTAGGCTGTGGTCAAGCTATATGCAATAAAACGCATATATGATGGTATGTGGATAAATTGTTGCTGCTCTTATGTAGGGGTCTAAATCATTGATGCATTAGTACCCCCAGCAAAAGGATATTAATTGTTTTTGTTGGGCAACAGTCAAAGAAAAATAATTGAAAGGTAGCTTTAGTAGCAATTTTTTTAGCACCTCATGTATTTAAACATAAGTCATTGGTATAATACTATCTTGTCAGTTAATATTTAAATTTGTAAAAGGATTTTTTGACCATTAATATCAACAATAAAACACTTTTCTGTTTGTTTAGCCAATTTGATGTATCATTTGATACACTAACACAAAATTGATAGGGAATTTGTTAAACTTAATTTTTTCTATAGAATTTAAGCAACGGCCTTAATTGCATTTGAATCGAAACATAAAATATTTTTTAAAATTTAAATAGTTTCTGTTTGATGTCCAGTCAGATTTGAACCATTGGATTGATAGTGAATATATAAGTCTTCAATTGAGCTATCTAAACGAATACTATAACCATATCCACGATGTCTATGCAAATAATGTTATTTATTCATTACTCGGACCCAAATTTTTATTTAGTTCGTCTAAAGTTAAATTGTCTAGGGATTACTTTTGCCATTCACTAACACAACTGCACACGCTTATACAAAAAATTGACAAGATAAAATTTTTAAAAATTTCTCGCCTCTGCATCAATGTTATTATATGGAGGTCAAATAGCTTTTTTAATAGGCCCCTATTTGTTTAAGGTTTTAACTTTTGTTCTCCTGTTTTTGTATTTGTATTATTTCGTTTATCTTGTTTTCTTGTGGAACAATATTTTGACGAGTCTATGTGAAAGTTTCAAAATTATTTTCATGGTTCCTCCCTACCTTAAATTTAAAATATTAATATATTAAGGGTTTTATAAATTAACATATGCATTTTTTTCTATTTATTCCTTTCGAATGTTTTGTCTTTGTTGTAACGATGGTGTTGTTTTGTAAAACAAAATATCATGGTTTATGGTAATACCAAAACAAAAAATTCTATCAAAATTTTACTTTTTTGCCACAATGAACGATGGATTTCTTTTGATCCGAAATCACAAAACATAACATATAACATAAAGACGCTTTCAAGCCGCATGGATACTGTTTTACAAGCACAGGTTGGTACAGCTGTGGGAATCGGCGTAAGTGTTTTTTTACCTAATTTAAAACAGTTGTGTATTAATACCAAATTTAAATGTCTTCTTTTCTACTTTGTGTGTGTGTGTGTGTATGTGTGCAAACAATTTATAAAATCGACACCTGAAATGCAAATTAATGAGTTTGAAAGTAATAAATAAGCACCTCCTTGTAATCATAATCACTAACATTTTTCGTTTTTTTTCATTTGTTGGACTTAATTTTTTAATGTAAATCTTGAATATTCATATACTGAAACACTTGACTACATAGCGACATTGCTGTTTAACTGGCTACTCTTTACGTAATTAATCATAATGAGTCTTATTTAATTTTTAATAATTGTTTAGTGAATTAATAGCAATATTAATTTATGTGCTTACGGATTTTATTAAGCTGACAAGCAAGTGCGAATTGATGGAAACAGAAAACAAAAAAGTATTGATTAACAAACAAAATAGACTCTTACTAGTTTTAACATTTTAGGCCTTAAACAAGGTAAATAAATAAAACAAACAAGGTAAATAAATAAAACAAACAAGTTAAATAAATAAATTTAATAAAATAAACAAAGTAAATAAATAAAATAAATATAATAAATATAAAATAAAATAAATAAAATAAATAAAATAAATAAAATAAATAAAATAAATAAAATAAATAAAATAAATAAAATAAATAAAATAAATAAAATAAATAAAATAAATAAAATAAATAAAATAAATAAAATAAATAAAATAAATAAAATAAATAAAATAAATAAAATAAATAAAATAAATAAAATAAATAAAATAAATAAAATAAATAAAATAAATAAAATAAATAAAATAAATAAAATAAATAAAATAAATAAAATAAATAAAATAAATAAAATAAATAAAATAAATAAAATAAATAAAATAAATAAAATAAATAAAATAAATAAAATAAATAAAATAAATAAAATAAATAAAATAAATAAAATAAATAAAATAAATAAAATAAATAAAATAAATAAAATAAATAAAATAAATAAAATAAATAAAATAAATAAAATAAATAAAATAAATAAAATTAATAAAATTAATAAAATAAATAAAATAAATAAAATATATAAAATATATAAAATATATAAAATATATAAAATATATAAAATATATAAAATATATAAAATAAATAAAATAATAAAGTTGTAGTCGAGTTGTAAACCATAATAAAGGCATTAATTGCGATTTTTTTTTCTTTGGTATGTACTAATTAGTACCAGATCTCCATAGTACAGTGAACTAGTTTACCTTCCATACAAACAACTGCCTCATTTAACACTTAGTTGTCCTAGGCTTGGGAGGAATTGTCCCTTTTGTTTTAGAATAGAACCAGTTGATTGTCTACTTGGATGCATTAAAACTAGTTCTATTCTAGAAAATGTTAAACTGAGTCATACTTCGATAGTTTGGATGTAGCAACTTCATTCTCGTGAGTAATATTTTTAATGCTACATGTATGGTAGCACAAAAGTTGTATGTGTAAGAATAATAATGAATAATAATCAATAATTAAGCTCTGCTGCCTGTTTTCATTAAAAAAATAACTGAATACTGGACTTACCTGTAGACATTATAATTTGTTGCTTTATTAATTTCCAACAACCTAGTTTCCATTTTAAATGACAACATCATTTTTATTTTCATCGCCTTAAGCAGGTAGTGGTAAACTTATATATATATATATATATTAATATGTACATATGATTTAATTTTTTGTTACCAACTATACCAATTTTTGTTGCAAATTATATTTTCATTACAAATAACAAAAATAATTTACCCTCTTTATATTTTGAATTCAGCCACTTGCGCCAATTTGGCCTTATGACGGAGGATCCAACTCTATGGTGGAAAGCTGGTCTTGGTGTTGCCGCAGCTACTGTTCTTGGATTTGTGGTCTTAAAGGCCGTCCATGGCTTAACCTCGCCAACACGTTAAACAACTACTTAGATATAACGCTACTACTCTCTTTTTCTCTCCCCCCTTGTGTATGTATATATTTTATCCTACCCCGTCCCTGCATCAGTCCCTTGAAACAAAATGAAAACTTTTCATTAACATTTCCGCAAAATCCAGGATCAAGCAATGTTATTATAAGTAAGTGAGCACATAAGCACTGTGCAGATCACAGATCTTTATCATACAACATAATAATAATAAAATGGTCTTTTATTTTTTTAAAATACAAAACCAAAAATCCTATCAACATAACTTACATACATACATATATTTTTTATATATTAACTAAGTAAATTTATAAAAAAAAAATCACAACAACAACAATAATCATTCGTATTGTGTATATACATATAAATCCCCTTATCCAAATCAATCTGTAGCTTCCCTTCTAAAATCAGATTTAGATTCGTGTTCATAAAATTATTTTAAAAGTAATTTACGATTTTAAGTTATTATATAATATTGTGTGTGTTTCTTTTTGTCTTGATATTATCTTGATTAATCTTTTGAAGAACCCGTTTTGAACCAAATGACGTTATGAAATTATTTAGTTGAATTTTATTTTAAAATTATATATCGTTTTATTCCCTTTATATAATATTTCTCTGGTAAAAATATTGTATACCATTAGTAGTAAACACTTGAAACTAACAACAACAAACAAGCAAATACAGCAACAACAAGAAACCAATTATGTATTTAATTCTAAAAAAATTACGTTTATTGTGTATAGATAATAAAAAGGAATGAAAGAAGTAATGGATTAAATATAAATTTTGAATAAATTATTTATATAGGAGGTTGAGTGTAAAGGAAGGCTGGTATTGATTTCAACGTTTAGAGTAGAGTTATGTCGAAAATCATATAAATATGCTGCCAAATATGGACAAATGTTAGTTTTTAACAAATTTTCAAATAGAATAATAAACATATAAATTATTTCAAAGTTTGTATCGGCAATCGAATAATTTTGTAAAAAAACGCACGGCTAATTAAGCAGCTAACAAACATTATTTCTCAAAAATTTCCGTTGAAGCGAACATACAGGTTACAATACGCGGTGAGAAAATTTACTTTAACTTTTTTACGGATATTTTGTATACTGTTAGCTAGACTCTACAACGACATACTATCGCCTTTGTTTTGCATCCAACTACTTGATTCTTATCGCTCTGGGGCAATGACTTTTGGACTTTTATGGCCCAGGAAAAAATTTCATATTCAAAGTCATAACATTGTTTTTAAAACTATACAACAATTTCTATTTTATTTTACATTTTAAAGCCCGGAAGTGAATAACAAATAGTTTCCCTTCTAATGTAAAAACCAGTATGTTGCTGGAACTCTTTGTTCTTTATTAAAACATCACTCATATAAAAACACCACCACATAAAAATGCACTCCAAATATATAAATTGAGAAATCTTTATCTCTACTTCTTAGCAGCGGGGTTCGTGGGCGTCACGGTTGTTGTTGCCGGTGCCATGCAATTACCATCTGGATAACGTTTCTGAAATTGTGTTATCAACTCGGGATCAACCAGGCGTATACCATCCAATTGATTGCCTAATGTAATCCAGTTCGGTTGCACATTATGAGGTCTACCGAACAATTCTATTTTACGCGAACCTGGACTAAGACGTTCAATAATGCCATATATTTCATCGGGTTTGTGGGAAGTAGCACGAACTTCGGCAACAATGACATCGCAGTCTAAACCTCTATTAAGATTTTTAGGATTACCCTTCATGCCCACAAGGCAGTGCTCTTTGCCGTGATTTAACCAATGGCCAGTGCGACCGGTGCGTATAATACGCTGCAATTGATTAGTCTTAACCCAGATTAATTCATCGACACGTTCGTAGCTGAAATTTAAAAAAGATAGCAAAATTTTATTTTTTGTTAAGTTGCGAGATTTACAATTATAGGCACGGATGGAACTTTTCTGTTAATATTAAAATTTTATAGATATATTTTATGTGGGTACATATATTTAAATAAATAAATTAAACTTACCCCCATAACATCAGACATTCTCTACCCAATTCCATGGCACGTCCAGTAACCCAAAGGAATATAAGACCATCATCTTGCAATGCTGGTACACCCAATTGTCTCATTTCATCATCAGACATTGTACCTTGTGTGCAAATAAAAACAAATTGTATTACAAATTTTTTAAATAATACTTAATGTTTGCCATCTCCTTACCATATGGCAATTCCATGTGAATGTCCCATGGTGGATCAGCCATGACCACTGCAAATTTACCCAATACTGTCATGTCCAAGTAACGCAAATCACACTGTATCCATTGTGGTGGATACAATGTAACATTGGGATCTACACTACGCTTAATACACCGATTGGTTTTAACATCAACCGGTTTATTAGTATTGATATTTGGCAATGTGTCCACTTCATAGTGAACATACTTGCAGGTGGCCATGTGAAAGCAAGTGTTTAGGAAACTACAATCACCCAACGATTCATCGGTGTGGGATTGTATAATTTTTTTAAAATGCAATTTTGTACATTTACTTATAGTACTGCAGCTCTCATCGTTAGTATCGTCATCGAGATCATCTTCAATGTCATCTTTAGAACTTTCGGCAGTAATTTCACCATCTTCGGCACCAGAATCATTGGCTTTTGTTTCTTCGTTTGAGTCTTGAATTCGAGATTCATCAGTACCGGTGGGTTCGTTTGGTTTCAAACGTTTTGTGGCCGAATCTACAGTATCGCTGGGTGCAGCATTACCATCATCCGTGGCTGCTCTCTTTTGTTTTAGAAGTTTATGTTTTTGCATTAGCTGTTCTCTTTTCTTCTTAGCTTCCAATTCAGCGGTAGCCTGTTGAGCTTTAAGACATTCGATTTTAGTGCCATGAGGACAAAATTCCATCAACTGAGCGCCACCGTGGGATTTGAATTTTTCGGCAACGGAACGTTCTTTTGCGGTGGGTTTTGTCAAAAGCTCTAGAATTTCTTCTCCCACTTGTTTGCTTTGCTTCTCTCGGGTCGAGGGCATGGAGAGTAAAGACTTAAGAAAGAAAGTGGTTGTTTGTAGTGTTTTTTTTTTGTATAATTTAAAATACGGTAAAATTAAAATGACCGTCCCTACAACTTACCATAATATCATCCGAGTCCGCATTGGCAGTAGTTTCCTTACGTTCCTGATTTTCTTCATTTTCATCCGGTTGATCATTGCTAATACTGTCTTCGAGCATGTTTTCATCTTCGACTTTAAAAAGTTGAATTCAAGAATTAATTTCTTAATAGGAATAAACAACTTTTTAAACTTACATAGTCTCTTATATTTTCTTTTAATCTCTTCCGTAAGATCATAATTGTCATTAATAAATGCCTTATACAAATCCAATAGAACTTTCGATTCTACCGATATAACCTCACAGCCCACTTCGCCTTCGATGGTCACACGCTTAATGCAGATCGCACCCTGTTTGGCCAACTTGTTGAGAATATAGTTAACACTATTCTTAGCTGCTGCCGATTTTGTTATGGCCGATACTTTCTGCAACAGCTGAGTGGATATTATAGGCAATACCAGTGAGGAAGAACTTAGGATCTCCAGTAGGGCCTGTTCGGCTAAAATGTCGGCTTCTGAAATTGTTCAATGTAAAATAATAGCAGTATGACTAGAGTGTCGTATTGTCTAGCGGTGCACTTACCATTTTCACTTTTTCGCACCAGTGTGGCGGTCTTGTCATCTTCCTCTTTAATATCTTCGGAATTCGTGGATGCCGCTAGCAACACCGAACCGCCACTTGATGTTAATATGCCATGGCGCTCTTTCTTACGTTTCTCTAACTTTTCCCTTAGATTATTACGTTTATTTTTCAAAGCCTTGATATCATCCCAGGCATCAGTCATTATAATTTTGTAATTATTCAATTAAATTTGTCCGATTTTACCACAAAAAAAGAAAACAAATACTAGAAATTCTGCAACAAACCAACCAATTGATTGTTGGATTGTCAAAGATTCGCGAATGAGAAATGCTACGTTTACACTGCACGTTTCTCTGGGTAGAGATTAGCCAAAATAGCGACGCAATTATGAGATGCACTTAAACGTTAACGATTAACAATTTTTATACCAGAAAAAAACATTTAGCATATTGAACTGAAAGTGTTACACTGCAGTTTCGCATGTTGTCAGCTGTTGCTAAGCTCATACGTCATGCTCCTTTCTTTTTTGTTATTTTTACATCATGAATATAATAGAAATCTGCTGACCAGACGGCGGCATTATTTGCAGACCCAATGACGGCGGCTATAAAATCGGCGGCGGCACAATGCCTGATTTTCGCTCGGCTTGGTTGTCTGTTGGCCGCATATCACAAATATACGGAATAACGCGACAATAAAAACTATTAGATTGAGCACAATCTATAATTTCTATTCCTTTCCTGAATTGTGTGTCCCGCATTGACTTTGCTTTTTTCAATTGAGAAAATAAAATCATTGGAAAATGGCAGATGACACCAATGAAGATAGCTGGTTGTATGGAACGTCTAATCCAGATTCAACAACGAATGAAGAAGAACGTACTAATGGCAATGTGGATACCGCTTTTTTGGAGAAGTCAAATTTGCAAGACTTGTCCAGTAAATCAGAGAATGAGGCTTTGGCAGCAGTTACACAAGGCGATGATTTGCCAATTGAAGATGTGGGACCATTGGAAGATTCCGAGCTGGTAGAGTTTGATGATCCCGCACGTGAAATGGAGGAGGATGAGGAGGCAACCGAGGCTGCAACAGCAGCCGATACCACAGAAGAGGAGCGCGAGAAAGAGGAAGACAATGATCAGGCGGAGCCCGCATTGGAAGATCAAGGAGGTGATGAAGATGACGATGATGATGACTCCGATGATGACATTAATGTTGTTATCGGTGACATAAAAGCTGCTCCTAGCTCTTTTAACATCAAACAGCGCTCGATACTTTTGGCTGGGGCAAGTGGGCAAGAAAAAACAAAAACGGGCACACAAGTTGGAAAATTTTCCATTGAAGATTTCGAAGGTGCGGGTACCATAAACGGTGTAGCTGCCCATGAGTTTAGCATAGATTCGTTGGAGGATAAGCCGTGGCGTAAACCTGGTGCTGACATCACAGATTATTTTAATTACGGTTTTAACGAGGAAACGTGGAGAGCCTATTGCGAAAGACAAAAGAGATTTAGAGTAGTCGAGAGCGGAGTTGGTTTAGCGAGCCTCACACAGAATCTGAATCCTCCAGGAGATAAACAAGGAGAAGTCATTATGACTGCCGGTCAGCAATCTTTATCCCATGGCCATGGCCATGGTATGTCAGGGCCGATGGTAGAACAAATGCAAATGTCGCCTTCGGGAATATTAGGACCAGGGTCGCATCCAGGTCCTCCTCACAGATTTGGTGCACCAAGAGGCCCGAGACCCTCCGTCCCAATACCTGGAGCAAAAGAAAACACTATACAAGTTATGACAGCGGAGTGTCGCGAATATTCTCGTCCCGGTCAAATGCCGCCAAACTTTGGTGGACCTGTCGCCGGGGATGAGAGTTTTTTCCATGAACCTGAACTATTTGACTACGGTTACGAGCCTACACAGGATTCTCAATGGGGCAACGATAACCCAAATTGGGTACCTACAGGAATTAAAGAACTTACACCAGGGCCAAATTCTGGCCCCTCTCTGCACATTTCAGGACCACCAGGGATAATGCCCAATCAAATAGGAGTACCGCCACCACAAATGGTTGGGCCGCCACCACAGATGAGACATCAACACCCACCAGGAATGATGGGTGGAATGCCTAACCTTAATCTGGTTCCACCGCCTATGGGAATGATGATGGGTCCAGGTGGACCCGGTGGTCCTCCGATGCGTATGCCAATGGGGCCTCCCAGAATAATTGGACCCAATGGTCAACCTTCTGACCGACCCGAAGACGACAGAGAAAGAAGGCGTAGAGAGGGTGAATGGGAACGTGAAAGAGATCGGAATAGGTGCGTATTATAACTATGTTGTACTCGTATTATCTAATAATAAAAAAATATTTTTAGATCTAGAAGAGAACGGTCCAGAAGTCGCGACAAAGTACGAAGGCGATCAAAATCCCGTGATAAGGAACGAGACAGAGAAAGGGATAGAGAACGTGAGAGAGATCGGGAGCGGGATAGAGATCGAAATGATAAAGTGGATGTAAGTATTGCTGTGGTTTAGTAGAATTCCATGATTGTTGTTGGGTTTGCATTTATATTCCAGGACCCTGAGCGAACAGACGAAGATCGCGAACGTAGAAGAAGAGAACGGGACCGTGGTGATCGTGAACGCGAAAGAGGCGAAAGGGACCGTGAAAGGTCGTATTTACATATGTCACTAAACTATTTTTACATATTAATGAATGATTTATATATATTTTAGATCAAGGCGAGAGCGATCGAGAAGTCGCGAAAAATCTAGACGTCGTTCCAAATCTCGGGATAAAGAACGAGATCGCACAAGCAAAGCAGCAGCACCTGTATTGCCCTCATCCAGTCGTAGCGATAAGAAAAAATCACATCGCAAGGATGATGAAGAATAATGGTCAAAGTACATAATTTCAAATTGAGAATTCTAAGAATCAATTTTAAAAGAAATCATTAGTTCTTTTTTTTCGAACACCCATTTTTTATGACTTGTCGCCCGCGATTGTAAGTTATACGTAAATTATGATTTAATAAACAGCAGATTCATGCATACCTAGAAAACAAAATAAACGAAAAAATTAATTTAAATTTAAAAACTATATTTTTTTAAACTAGTTTTCTGCTGAGAAATGTTGAATTCTTTCTACTATTTTATTTGAAATTTTTATTTAAATTAATAAATTTACCAATTTTTTTCCTAAAGGGAAGCCCTATGCGCTTTCTTCTATTTTAGATGGCTAGAGTTGTTTTTCTATAAATTTTTTTGTTAATTAATAAAAAACCTTAATTTTTTTTCTCGTAAAAGAAAGTTTTCTTAAAATTTTATATTTGTTCTATATTACTTTATTTAATTTGTATATTCCGTTCCAAAATTACTTCAAAAAATTCGTATTTAAGGCAAAAAATTTTAAAGTTTTTTAATAATTATAATTATTAAAAAAAATATTAAATTAAAAAAAAAAATTATCCGAAACACAGATTTTTTTAAATAATATTTTAAATAGTCTTTCCCAATTTAATGTAAATATTTTATTATCAAGAAAATATGTATATCAGCTACTTCGTAAATTTTTGGCATTTGTAAAAATTTGGCTTTTCGAAAAAATATAAAATATGCAATTTGTTTTAAAAATCCGTAACGGGTTTTTATTATGTTTTTTTTTTAATTCCACTAATTTTTTTTTTTAAATTTCGGGTTTTTTCTTATCCCAAAGATTTTTTAACCTTTTTTTAAATTTAAATAAATATTTAAAAAATATATATTTGTTAAAATTTTGTTGTTTTTGTTTTTAATTACATAATAGTCATTTTGGATTTTTTTTGTTAGTTTAACATTTATTTGTAATTTATTGAGGAAATGATTTCTGTTAAATGACATATTCTAATAAAAATAATATTTTCTACTTTTTTGTTTTAAATATATATTTCGTTCTATATTAAGTAAAAAATATTTTTTAGAAATACGTATTTGGTATTTTAAATTTTTTTTTTTTACAGTTTTCAATAATTACATTTATTACATTGAGTTTAAAATAAATTAAATATTGCTATTTTTTATTTTAAATTTCTATATTTTGGCACATTTGTTACCAAATTATTTTTCGGAAATTTTTGCTATTTGCAAATTTTTTCATTTTTTTTAAATTATTACTAAATTTATTAAATAAAACCGTAAGTCTAAAAAAACGAAGACACAAAACCGGTGGTCGAAAACGGTTCCGTTTTAAGATAACCGCTGTCTGAACGCACCTTAATGTGTCTCTCTACCGTACGAACAATAGTACAGTTGCTCTGCGTGTATCAACCAACCGGCAATAACAACGCACAACAGCTGATTGTGACATATCAAATTTGTTCTGTTTGTTTTTATTACATTTTCGCGCTGTGTGTATTTTTTATTTCTCCTCATACTACAAACTTACTCCAAGCTGAAGTTCCTAGAGTGGTTTAAAGCACTCTTTCGATTTTCACAATGTTCGGTTGGAATATCCGAGATTATGACGTTAAACTGGAATTAGCCAAATGTTCCAATGGCACAGTGTATATGGCCAAGTATTTACCCAACCAACACTATGTGGCGCTTAAGAAATATCACTTGGACAGAAATGGAAAAGAAGTGGCCGGGCATATACAGGACGAAGTGTTGGCCATGCGACTCTTTAGTCATCCCAATTTGCATACATTTTTTACGGCTTTCGTCAGTGACAGTGATTTGTGTGTGGTGTCACCTTTAATGTGTTTCGGCAGTTGCCGGGATACCATACGTAATTGCTTCAATACTGGTGGGTATTAAGTGTGGTAATGGATTTTGCAAGAATTTAAACGGAAATCTTTTATTTACAGGTTTCCCAGAAATATTTATTGCCTTGATAATGCGCGATGTTTTGTCAGGTCTTGAGTATCTACATCGTCGTGGCTATGTTCATCGTTCAGTACGAGCCAGCCATATATTATTAAGTCAAACCAAGGCCGTTTTAACAGGTTTCCGTGATTGTACAAGCTTTTTGTCTCACGGTGGTCGTGTAACGGCTTTGCATCAATTGCCACCTCTAAGTATTCGTAGTTTAAACTGGTTGGCTCCTGAAGTCCTGGAACAAAATCTTATTGGATACAATGAAAAATCGGATATATATTCTATAGGTATTACGTGTTGCGAACTAGCGAATGGTGTTGAACCATTTGCAGACTCGCAGCCAACCTTCATGTTTACCGAAAAGATTCGGGGTAATGTGCCAACACTGCTGGATCGCTCCACATGTCCGGCAGTCGATGAAATGATAGGTAAGAGCAATGATGGATTTTGCTTATTGCCATTTTGGTATTTTATAAAAGAAAAACCGAAATAATTTAATTGTTTTTATCTTTCAGAAATTATTGCCACTGCCAATAAAACTGATTCAACCATAGCTGCCGAAACACAACAAATTTATTTGCAAAGAATGTTTTCCGATGAATTTCATCAGTTTACCGAAATTTGTATGGAAAAGAAACCAGTCAATCGATGGTCGGCCCTAAAGCTCATGTCACATTCATTCTTTAAACAATGTCGCCACAGCAGTATTTTAGATATAACTCAACGTTTTGGCATGCAATTATCCGATTATGAACAATTGAGAGGTAAGTTTTGTTAAACTTTTCACTAAATTGTAATGTAATATTCCACAAAGAAATTCCGTATGTTTATTTTGAAATTTTCCTTTTTTATTTTGCTGTATTGTTTTAAAAACTTATTTGATATGTTTTCTAGGAGCCAGATGCAAGGGCTTAAAAAAAAAATTTTAGATATGAATTTAAATAGAAAATTGAATTGAAGGAAAAACTCAAGAGAAAGAGAAAAAAAAAATATAAAATTAAAGGAGCAAAATTACAAAAAATATATATTTTTTGTTAGAATTGATCCTTTTTGATAGTACATGTTAAGCCACATTAAAAAAAATTATTTTAATACTACTAATTATTTGTTTTTGGGACCGGCCGTGGCATAGTGGTTAGAACACGCGACTACCATGCGGGAGATCGCAGGTTCAAACCTGGCTCCAGTCATCTTAAAAGAAAAAAAATAAATAAAATTTTCTTTCATTGTCGGCTCTCCTCGAATGTTGTTTGACAGCAACTTCGCAGTATTAAGCGTCGATTCAATCGTCGTGTCTAGTAAGAGCTTCTCAAAACAGTGACGTTCGCATTCGTCGATAAATAAGTAGGTGCCGTTAGTTGTGAATCTAAAAATAGAAAGCGTGTTAATCCACAACAACGCGAGAAGCTATCCCATACCTCATTCATGGGGTGCAAAGGGAAATTAAGTTTAATTATTTTTTTCCACAATTTATTTTTTTAGCTTAATTTATATTGGTTATTTTCGGGTTTACTTCAGTCAATCGGTAGTTCTCTGTTTTGTTCTGAATAGCAGGCACTAATGTAGTATATTTATTAACAGTCAGTTCGACAGAATAATCCGAATCATAAATACTGGTTTTCAAAATTAAAAATTTTCGTCTCTCCGGTTTTTTTTTTCAATTTTTGTATTCTAAAATTGAATAATTTTGAATACCGATAATAGTTTTTATTTTGGTACTTCACTTTATATTTCCTTACGTAATATTAAATTAAACACCATCTTTTCTATAGTTTTACAAATACAATTAATAATTTATTTTGTTTTCTCTCTTGATATACAGATGATAGTTTGCAGTTAAACAACGAATTAAATGATTTAAATTTAAATGATAATAATACTTGGCAATGGGAATTTTAAATTGGATATCGTCGTAAATTGGAAGATCATTAACGAGGGGAAAGACGTTAAAAAACACATTTTTTGGAAAGAAAAAATACACAATAAATATAATATTAATAAATTCTTTGTAGAAACTAAGAACTATTAATTGTTGTAAGTTAACAAAAAGGAAAAAAACTGAACAAAATTGTATATTTTGAATTGTATATTTTTAAATAATCATACAAAAGAACAATCAATACAATACACAAAGTTGAAAAATAGATAATTACACATGTGTTTTACTCATTTTTTTAGTTTAAATGCAAAATATAATAAATTATAGTTAAATGAATACTTTTCACTTTCCTTTTATACTTATTTTTTTGATAATTTCCAATAGAAAATTTTACGTTTTAGAATGAATACAAGTAGTACTAATAGTAAGTCAAGTTGCCAAAAAGTTTTCAAAAGAAAATTCTTTTTTTTAGTTTGTGTGGAAAAAATTAACTTATTTGTTATAAAAACTCTATATAAAAAGTAGGTATGTGTGTGTGTTTGGGGTTTTTATATGTAATATTACTGTTAAAGTACATAATTGATATTATTGTTTTTATTTTTTTAATGGCAGCCATGCTCCCGCTCACATCCACTTTCCTAGCTCTTTTTTGTTTTAATTCACTTGAGCTTTGTTTTAGCCGTTCATAACCAAACGCACAAATTCTTCGTAGTTAACATTGCCTTGAGAGTCCTCTTGGTTGGCCAACAGCTGTTCGACCTCCTCATCGGTCAGCTTCTCACCCAAGGTGGTGAGTAAATGTCTTAATTCAGCGCAGGATATGAAACCGCTGGCATCCTTG
This sequence comes from Muscina levida, assembly GCA_964034835.1. Lineage (NCBI taxonomy): Eukaryota > Metazoa > Arthropoda > Insecta > Diptera > Muscidae > Muscina > Muscina levida. The sequence goes on along the minus strand of OZ035884.1, from coordinate 25,611,655 downwards.
TCGAAATGACGTAGACCCTCAATGAAATCATCGGCAGTATCACCTGAGCGGGCCTTGGATATGGCTTGGTAAATGGGTAAGAATACCTCGAATGAAATGCGCTCATCGGGTTTCAGTTGATGTGTGCATTTCTTGACATCCGATTCGGTGGGATTTTGACCCAAGGCACGTAAACATTCACCTACTTGGCCCACATGGATTTTGCCATCGCCGCGATTATCGAACAAATTGAAAGCTTCTTGGAATTCTGTTATATGGTAAAAAAAAAAAACAGGAAAAAATTAAAATTTATTATTAAATGTATGCTGTGTGTCTTAGCAGACCTTCAACCGTAGTAAAGGTATATTTGGTTGGAGGTTCATATAGATACATGGCTATTTAATTTTAATTTAATTGGTAGATAGTTGATTTGTTCTTTTTCTTGTTGTCACTATAGTTTTTCACCGCAAACGTTGCTTTAGAACTGCTTAATAATTTTATAATAACTAAATTGTTTGCTTGTGGCATATGTCTGTTCAAAGCCACAATTGTGGCAAGTTTACTTTTGCCTTCTTTCCCTCACTGCCTGCTCTCTTCTTTGTGGTTACTTTTTGCTGCTATCGTCTTTTCTATAACGCGTTCGATAACTATTATTGTGTTTTTGTTGTTGTTTTCGTTGCGTTTTTTATACCAAATTTGTCTATAACTTGTGGGGTTTGTTTTACATTAAACAAAAAACGCCTGTCAATAGATTGTATGACTTAGGTCGTAGCAGAAAAAAGGGGCAAACGCAATAAGATGATGTTAGATATAATATTGCAGCAATAATACTTTTAATACCTTTGTTTTACGTATAACATTTCGCCAAACTGAATAAGATTTCTCAAATCTGATAAATATGCAGCTATTAGAAGGGCTACATATACTCAGCAAATTGTGTTGAACTAACCAAGTCTCCCTGAACTTTTTAATACTTAAAAGCAAACAACGATTCATGTCATGAAAGAGTTTACAATTATCTCCTTTTTATTTTGAAAAACTTGACGTCTCTGTGCTTGTTGACAACAACCAGCATTTATTTGCACGGCTTGATTTTTTTTATATGCCTATAACGTACTTGTTTTGCGTTTTACTTGTGCATTAATTTACAGAAGTTAGACGTATGTTATTTATTGTTGCATCAATAAAAACGGGGTTGCATTTTCATACCTTATAAGGCTAACAAAATGCAAAAACCAAATAAATAAATTGTTATTGAAAAATGTTGGGAACACATCTCATCAATAGACCAGACCGTCCGTTTCAGCTAAGAGGGCAATATAGTAGAGTAGTTCCTTTCGTCGTAATTTAAAAATACTTATTTACTTTACTTAAGTGGGCTATTACAACTCACGAACATGGTTTATAAATTTGAGGCCAGAAGCATTAATTGATTGTACACGCTTCGGTCTTCTGCGTGTGTTCTCTAATTAGTCCTACCAGATGGTAGCACGTCGCCTACTACTTGGTCCTTCCAACGAAGTTTGAATCTTATTCACAACTATAAATGTAAACAAGTTCAAAATTCGATAGTAACCATGGAAGTACATAAGCAGTTAAAACTTACTTTACGAGTTCCTACTGTATAATTTCTCTTTCCCCGCTGTACTACCGTTTAAAAATCTATCAACATTTATTTATCTTGCCTAACTAACTATTTTTCATACTATTCCTTCTAATTTCTTCACTTTAAATGGGATAAACAAAATGGACCATAATGGTCTTCGAGTGGTGTAATTACATAGTCTTACGACTGTGTCATTACTTGTCCTCAACCCTATATTTATCTAATCGCTTAAAATTAAATACCATAGAAAATAAATAATAATTGTCCCCTAAGCCAAGATATTATTAGACAATATTATATAACTACAAGATATAAATAAATAAAATATCACATCTTATCTTTACTTTATTATAGCCTAAATATTATTCTTCATCTTTTTGGGTAGTGCATTAAGAAGTCTATTGCTTAAAAAGTCGAAATATATCTACCTGAGAACTATTTAGTTGGTACATTACCTATTAATACTATTGAACACGAAAGAAATAGTGCATTTATCTTTTCATTTACTTTTTTACGCCATCGCATAGGCGACTAGCATTCCATCACCTTCATACAACACTTAAACGCTTATCAAGCAACCATAATTTTAGCTATTTCTGCAATAAAATTTCCTATAGATTAAAATCTCCGTTTATCAATAGCACAAAATCCAAGGGAACTAATACACAAATAATATATATGATTTCATAAAGTCAAAAGCTACAAATGCCAGTTAATTGCATAAGTCCTTAGCAATTGAATTAAATGACCAATGAAGTAAAAAAAAAACACAATGTTTCATCTTATGACTGTTCCACTCTCTTACAAATAATCTTTGCTTTCGCATCGCGAAACGTAATACGTATGTAAACATTACCATATAAGGCAATGTGCTGTGTTGAAAAACTTAGACCGCTTCCAGCCGTTTATGGGAAATACACTTTAAAATAGCTGTGACATTCTACCGAAATCGGATTTTCATGAAAATGGCCAATTGTGATAAACGTATAAATTTGAAATTTTCCCTAAGTCAGAAATCATTTGCCGATTGCTTATTACTGGGGGAGGAGTTGTTGTAACCAATCAATTGAAGTAGCCAGAAAACTTGTGCACTACAAAACAAACACAAACAAAACCTTAGGCGGTGACAAAACTGTTGATGACTAAAGCGTTATGGTGCCCTCGAAAACAAATCACAAAGAAAAAAAATGAACATGAAGTTTTTTTTAACAAAAGATGAGTTGGCACAGTTATTTAGCTGTGGCCCCATTTGCATACGAAATTCAGACTTTAGTCGAAACCAAAACCATAGGGAAGATAAAGGAAATCTATTCTTAGTTTATTTCTTCGGTTAACGATTAAAAGATTTGTTTACTGTTGACAATTCTTCGGAAGTATGACTCACACACCTCCTCCTCCACTACCTTAACACAAAACAACCATCATTTAACGGCAAAAAAGAGCCCCAATCGTTCACCGCAATCGTAGAACAATGAAACTGAACTCAAGAACTAACTAAGAAAACGAAAAACTCGTTCACGGCAACTCCCCAAATGGTAAGACTCCAATCAGAGATTCATGTTTTTGTGTGTATTTTACTCACCAGCTAATTGATCTTCCGAATAGTTGGCCTACAAAACAAAAAAAATTGATTAATTTCGTATTCCTTAGGTGCCGTCAAGTATAAGTCTACCATTTTTATTTAATTGATGTAAAACAGGCGTTCCGTACTGATCACTTGCAAAAAAAACTTTTTTGGAATGTGTCACAAAAATGTAATGAGAAATTTCTTTTCCCTTTTCCCTTGCTTGTCATTTATCGAGTTTCTCACATTCAGTCATTTACAGAGTTGTTCTGACAGTATTGTCACGGCATTGCCAGAAGGGAATTTTTGTATATGAAACTAAAATGCATTTTGCACGATAAAAAAGTGTAATGTAGGTGGTGCTAGCTCTTATACAAACTTAGCACAGAAAAACTTGTATAAAATTTACAAAATAATTGTCAATAGGAAAATTTAAATTAAACAAAAAATAAAAGTAATAAAAATTTTAAATCTTAAACAATTAAGATTTGTTTGATTGTTACAATTTCGGATAAAACATTTTCTATTGTTCAACAATGACTAAGGAAAAACGGTCATGTATTAAAAAAAATCATTAGATATTTGATAGCAGAGTTCGTAAATACTTATCATTGAGAAGTATTATTTTGCTCTTCTCCTCAAATACAACTCTATTTGCGAGCGACTCAATTTTGTGTTTTCATTTTCGACGTAAAAAGAAATGAGCGCTCATTTGTTAATGCTCTAGAACGTCATCGCTCGTTGAATACTCTTTCGAAAGCACTCAACAAAAGAGTACTCATTGCTTTCAATGCTTTGATATTTCTCACTCAAAAGTTATTGCGATGATAAACTCTTTACAACAACAAAGCTAAGTTTTGAGTGCTCCTGTTTAATAACATGCTCATAACTGATTTGGTTTACAGGAATTACATACTTGTATCTGCTCTGCTAGCGTCAATTTTCGAAGTTGTTCTTGATAAACATTTTGCGTACCACTGCATTAGAGTCACATTATTTTGTTTTTTCTCGTGCTAAAAAGTTAAAATTGTTAAAGAACATGGGAAGATTTTCCAACATTGACAAAAAAGAATTCGTTTCTTACGATGAAACCAGCAATGTGTCAAAGTGCCTTAAATGTGGAAAAACATTTAAGGGGCAAGTGCTCCATAATATAAAACGGCACTACACAACAATCCATAAGCATAAGTTTGACGAGCAAATTATCAATCTTAATAATTTAGGTTTATTAAATGTAATTTTTAATATAAAAAAAAAATAAAAATAAATGATTCAATGTGTTAACAGTATTATTATTTCAAAAATAATAATAATTTTCTTACATACTACCTAAATATCAATGCATATTTTCCAAGCAACACAATTCATTTCTGTGTTCAACGAAACGACGGCACTTGAAAAATCAACATTATACATATGTTCACATTTGCTTATTTATGATTGATAAGTAAAATTCAATCGATCATTTTCGTGAAATTAGCGCTCCTTGTTTGCTTCAATGAGCGTACAATGAGTTATTCAATTTAAAAATTCTATTCAAACAAGCGGTCGCCATTTAACTTATCAAAGCGATGTATTGAATGAGTGAAACTAATGAGGAGTTTATAGAAGAGAAGATTGCTTGATTGCTTTCGCTCACTTGTTTTGAAAATGATAAACTCATTGTAAAGATAACTCAAAAGAGCGAGAGCGTATTTTGATTGCTCTACGCACTCTGTTTGATAGTTTAAAAAGTTAATATAAAAACAATATTTTTACAAAAAAAAAAAATCTTTTATAATTCAAAAATATTTTATAAAAAAAAAAACTTAATTTTTATAACTATTGTAGTTTTGTATGGAAAAACGTCATTTATTAAAAAAAAAAAACAAAATCATTAAATATTTGATAGTTTAATTTTACAAAAAAAATGTTCCAAAAATCTTTTATAATTCAAAAATATTCTAATAAATACGATTCACCTTTAAAAAAAACTTAAATTTTATAATTTTTTTAGTTTTATTTTAAAAAATTAAATAAAAAAATGTAATTGGTAATATTTATTTTTGATAGTTTAATTTTACAAAAAAAATGTTCCAAAAATCTTTTATAATTCAAAAATATTCTAATAAATACGATTCACCTTTAAAAAAAACTTAAATTTTATAATTTTTTTAGTTTTATTTTAAAAAATTAAATATTAAAATGTAATTGGTAATATTTATTTTTAAATTTTTTTATGGGAATTATTTTTTAATGCCAAACATTAGTTCATTTTTGTGCATTTTTAAGGAAATTTAAACTATTTGTTTTAGTTTTATAGAATTAAATATTTTACTTTTTTACCATTAAGGCATTGTTTTTTGTTTTTTAATTTTTGTTAACTGTTTTTGTTTTATTTATTTTAAATTGGGGAAACATTTTTTAAATTGTGTATTTCTTTATATTCTAATACATTTTAAAGGAATAATTTTGAAAAGTTTTTAAATTAAAATAAAAAGTTTAGAAATAATATTTTTATAATTATTATAATTTTTGAAATGTAAATGTACTTTTTAAAAATAAAAAAAATTACATTGTTATTGTTTTTTTTTTAAATATTTTTAATTTTAGTTACAATTTCTTTTAATTTTAATAATATGTATTATTTTGTAAAATATGGAAATATTTTGAAAAAAAATCAAATTGAAATTATAATACATAAACTAAATATTTGTCGATAATTTTCAAAGTCAATAATCGTTTAAAAAATTAATATTAAAATACATAGTTTTGCGAAAAAAATGTGGCGAAAATCTTTTAAAATTCTATAATAATTAAATAATTACGATTCACATTTTAAAAAAATAAAATTGTATAATTTTGGTTTTTTTATTTTAAATCATTAAACAATTTCATTGGTAACGTATATTTTTTTAGTTTTTTTTGTTGGGATTTTTTTTAAATACCAAACTTTAATTTCTTTTTTTAATTTTTAAGAAATTTTAAATTATTTGTTCAAGTTTTATATTAGTAAACAATTTACTTTTTCAACATAAAGGGATTGTTATTCTTATTTTAGTTAATTGTTTTTTTTTAAATTATTTTAAAATTGAGAAAACATTTTTTTAAATTAGCATTTTTTATATCCTAAAACATTTTAAAGGAATAACCTTGAAAAAGTATTTAAATTGAAATAATAATCTTATAAATAATTTTTTTTAATATTTATTATAATTTTTGTACTTTTTTAATATAAATTAATTGCAATGTTTTTGTTTTTTTTTTTTTAATATTTGTAAGTTTAAAAACAATTTCTTTGAATTTTAATAATATTTATTATTTTGAAAAATAAGAAAATATGTTGAAAAATTCTAATTGAAATTATAATATAAAATCTGAATATTTTTTATATTTATTTTTAGAAATAGTTTTTGTAATAAAAAATTTTTGAACATATTTTGAAAAACTCGTATTTAATTATCTTTTATTTAAATACAATATTAATTTTGTTTAAGCTTTCGCTAGTTTGAGGGCTACAAGAACTTATTTTTTTGCAAATTTATTTACTCATATAATTTAAACTTGTACTTTTTTGTACCAAACCATACTCGGCATTGCCAGCCTGTTTGTCAATCGCATTGGTCGTCCAATAAAATTGAACGTGTATAAACCCCTCCCCCACAAAAGTCAAATACGATTTCGAATAGAGAAAAACAAAACTCTTTGTTTTTGAATGGACTCCAACTTGTGTGTGTGTGCGCGAGAGAGCGAGTTCTTTTCCCCAACACAAAGGCAACGGTTGATATGAAAACAAAAAATTTCAATTCAGTTCAGTTTTTGTATAATTGCAGTTGCAGTAGGTTCGAATTACACGGCAGCCAAACAAAAACGACGTTATCATACAACTACCGAATGAATGTAAACAAAGAAAAATAAAATAAAAGAAATAGAGTTTGTAGGAAAACCAACCGAAAACCGAAAGTATACAAATAACGGGCAGCAATAACGACAAAGGAAACACACATTGATTACTATGTTTCGTTGTTTGTTGTAAATTATAAGAACACTGTTGTAAGATCATTTTTATAAAATCGCACACAAAACGGCCGAACGAACGTTGTTACTATCGCGTAAAGAAAAATTGCTAAAAAATACCGTTGGAAAAGTGGAAAATGCAACAAAACTCTAACTACGCATTAACGGCTTCGTACAAAGAAAATCTGTATTATCACTTGCAGACGTTGAAGAAGAAGAGCGAAGTAATAACAAAATCTAAATAATAATAATAAACAAAGAATAGAAGAGCAACAGTTAAATCAATGTGTCCTATTGTGTTTCTGTGATTAAAAAAAATCAACCAACTTGTGATGTGAAAAGCTTAAAGAAATACACAAAATAAATAAATCTTTCAGTTGTAGAGAAAAGAAGAAAAAAATAAATATAGAAAAATTTGAATAGAAAAAAAAATTGAGTGAATTGAGAAAAAAAGTCATACAATTTTTCTTTTTGCCTTACCGTTTGTTTTTGTGTTTGCTCACTGTTTTTTTCTGTGTTATTGCGTTTGGAATCATTCCTTCCTTCGCCTTTTATTTGGTTTATTGTTTTGTTTTGCCAAATGTCATGTAAAACTAAATTGAAAACCATGAATTCTCTGGGAAAACAAATTCATCTTCATCAACAACAACAGCAACAATTACAACAACGTAACGACGTAAGTTTTCTTTCATATTTATGATTTTGTTTTTGTATTTATTCTATTCATATTCATTGCATTTCCATTCGCTTGGCATTTCGTTCATTATTTCATGACACAGTGTACATATACATATATGCAAAAATAAAACGATAGATGAAATTATCTCTTGTAAATTTGCACATTTTATTTATCTGAGAGATACATTTTTATGTCATTGGTCCTTCATTGTGTCTTTGCGCTGTGGTCAGTGTTGCCAAGTAGTGTATAGAGAGGATTTGCATTTAAAGTTGCAAATTTACTATAAAAAGTATGAATTTTCAACAAATTGAATTGAATTTGGAAAAAATTTAAGAAAATGTTTGGAATTTGAAGGCAATGTCTTTGACAACATTAGACCCGCTTATTTACTTAAAAGTGGGAACCTACATTGGGAGTATGTTCATGAAGAATACAAAAGTACAATCGCATCAGTATAATTTTTAGAATTTTAAGAACAGAAACAAAAAATACTCAAACAAAATTAAATTTGTAATTAATAAAAAAATTAGTATAATAATTGTTCTTTCTTAAATGTCTTTTATATAAAATACTTTTGTTCACAACATAGGTCGAAGCAGTTTTTCATTTAAGCATTTTTTTTTTGCAATAAGTGGAAATTTTTTTTTCCGAAAACGTTCGAAAACTTTAAAGTAAATAAAATTGGCTTCTAAAAATACAAAGCTGCCTGCATATATTTTGCATTTCTGAAATAAGGTTATTTTTGAAATGTTACTATATTGTAAAATTAAAATATTTCTTTTCGAAATATACAAATGTTTTTTAAAACAAAATTAAAAATTTTGTGCTTTTTTTTATAATTTTTTGACTTATTACACTTTTTTTTACCAAAAATAATAAATAATATATGATAATTTTTTAAAATTTTTACCTAAAATTATGAATTTAATATTTACAAAATTTAATACGTTATAAGTTAAGAAAATCCTGAATCCAGAAATATTTACGCTCAGTGGTAATAGTTATGGGCGTTATCATCTTTATTTTTTTATTAATAAATATTTAGAAAAGAGGCGTGATCAACTTTATTTTTTTATTAATAAATATTTAGAAAAGAAAGTGTCTTAATAACATTTTAGATTTTTCGTAAACAATAATTTTTTTAATATTACTGTTAAAATAATTTTGTAAAAAAATTAAAAATTTTAACGACAGCTAACATATTTAACAAAAATTTTAATTTTTTGTAATATTTAAAGATTTTTTATATTAGAAATTATAAAATAGCTATTAATAACCTTTAGAGAAAAATAAGTAAAATTAAATTTAAACTTAAACCAATTTAATAAAAAAAATTGGAAAGTTGCATTTTCAAAATCTATAAGAGCTCTTTAGGAAACGATCTAGATGTAAAAGTTAGAGCAGGTATAATTTTTAAAATTAAAAAAAAAATATTTTCATCGTTTTTTTTGTTTTCTTTTTTTTTCTTAATTATATTTGCTTAATTAAAAATTTTAACGACAGCTAACATATTTAACAAAAATTTTAATTTTTTGTAATATTTAAAGATTTTTTATATTAGAAAATATAAAATAGCTATTAATAACCTTTAGAGGAAAATAAGTAAAATTAAATTTAAACTTTAACCAATTTAATAAAAAAAATTGGAAAGTTGCATTTTCAAAATCTATAAGAGCTCTTTAGGAAACGATCTAGATGTAAAAGTTAGAGCAGGTATAATTTTTAAAATTAAAAAAAAAATATTTTCATCGTTTTTTTTTTTTCTTAATTATATTTGCTTAATTTATAAACTTTGAGGAAGAAAATCTGTAGGCCAACTCAATACAAGAAGAGAAGAAATTTAGTATAAATTCTTTTTTTCTATTTTAAAGTGATTTTTTGTGATTTTTTACGGGTTATATAATCCAGATTACATAGAAAACATTGTTTTCTGTTCCGAGGCCTTTTGAAATCACTGTTCTTTTTTATATAAATATGTAGATTCTTAATAAAAATATTTTCGAAGATGATTTTCTAAAAAAAAATAATTTTCAATGTTTAATTTTTTTATAAAATTTACTTTAAAACATATTTAAAATTGCACCTATTGCTTTACATATGTACTTACATAAATTTATTTTTATTTATTTTATTACATTGATTCATTAACTGAGCCATTATGGCCTTATATGGTTACAAACTTCTACTCAATGTTTGAACATTCGAAATAAAATTGAACACTAGAAAATTTATTTTGAAATGGAAATCTTACTTGTCTTAAGTCGAGCTTTGCTCTACATACCAACAATATAGTGTCTTTCAGCTTATTTAAAAATATCTTTGGACACAATTTCGAACATTAATTAAAATAAAAATTCGTGTTTCTATTGAAAACTAATAAAACTGGACAGAATATTACCTTAAATTTCAGAGTGTTGTAAGTTTGTATGTAGGGAGTAAACTTCTAAACTTCTAAACTACTTATTCGATATTAAAAAATAGCCAGTATAATGCTTCGGTATCACTGAGTGACATAGTCTACATTTTATTTAAAAAAAAAACTATATGCAATTACTTGTACTTTGTAGCGGAGCCACGCAAGCCATTAAAGCTAGTGTTGTTGTAAAAAATTTATTACAAGTTATCAAAGCAGATCTTTTTATGTAGGTAGTAACTTATTTAAGAGTTTTGTATTTTCGAACTTTTAATAAAAAAGCAATATTTTTAACTTTATTTACAGAGTACAAGGCGAATGTCAAGTAGTATATAATATTTTAGAGAAAAAATTAAAAGTATTTATAAAATAAAATTTTAATTTTCATTAGTTTGCTTTTTTTTAATACTTACGTTTTTGTAAGAATTTCGAATTTTCAAACTTCGAAATTAACTAAAAGTACATACAATATTCAGTAGTTAGTTTCGAAATTTTAAAGTTTCAATTATTTTTTTAATAAACCTCACGTCTTTTCGTTCTATTCCTGCCAGATGCTTTGTATTTTTATATTTAGAAATTTACGTATGTTGTATTTTATTACAATTCACCATCAAAATACATATAAATTAATTTGACATTTATTATGCATCCTTTTTTATTTCATTGATCGGACATATGGTCTATTTTATTACAATTCGTCATAAAAATACATTTTCAATTGTCATTAATTGTTCACACATTGCTATTCTCTTTTAAATAATAATAAAATCTTGAGAAATACGAATTTTCGAACTTAATTTCGAACAATGCAAAAAATAGATTTCAAATATTGTTTTTGAGAAACTTCCTAAAACTAAACAAACATTATATTGTAGCTTCGCTTTTTAGAAGAGCCAAAAAACTTATTTATTTTAATAAATTTCAGACCAAACAAGATATCGCTAAAGTGATGTAAGGTTCGATGGACGACAACAACAGCTTCTAAAAAAAAAAACTATAAAAAAAATTTAAAAAATTGCGAAGATGCAAAAAATTTATCAGTTATTTTCTTGTATCAATAAATTACGCTTCGAAGAAATTCCACGGTATAAAAAAAACAAAAGTTAAATATTTATTTCTTCTCTGCTTAGTTCTTAGTAAGACGAAATCCAAAATCGATATAGTCAACCTTCTTATCCTCTTTTTTTCAAGTATGGTTACTCAAATTAAAGGCAGCATTCAGCTTTTTTAAAACGTCCATATTTCTCGCAGGAAATCTGATAACGGTAACTCTACTTGTCTACTTTGACATTTCCCCCAAATTGCCATAAGTTCCTTTGTGTGTTTGTGTTTGTGCTGTTAGTGAAAAATCACTTTGTTTATTCATAGGAAGTGCAGTGGTTATCTTGCCAAAAGTACCAATAACATTTGCAAGCTGTTTCCCCACAATCTCCCTCTTCCTTATCAAAGATAAATTCTCCAAACAACTACTAGTTAGCTGGCTACATGTTTTTTTTTCTCTTGCTTTCTTTGCTCCATTTCATGGTATTCGTTTAATAAACATTTTCTTTGTTTGGCCAATATTTACATCACACACAGGCTGATACATCTCTCTCTTACACACTCACACACACATACAATCGTATCTACAGTGCCACGCACAGGAGGGGGTATTAATATTGCTGATTTTGTTGTTGTCATATTACAAGTTTGCAAGATATTCTTTTGTTAGCCATTCCCACAACCCCCCACCCAAAGAGGTGAAGAATTGGCAATGTACTACGTGCGGTGTTAAATCGATGGGGTCTCATGCAGTCATCCATCCATCCAACCGCATCCATTGTTGGTGGTGGTGATGTACTGCTGCTGCTGCTACTGCTTCTGCTAAGTGGTGCTGCCTTCAACACTTTCATCCAACCATATTAAGTTGGAGTTGGAATTGAACTAACAAAAGTTTAAGGACTTCTTTTTGCTGCATGACATTTCGATTTCTTTGTTTTGTCTTGTGTTGGCTCCTTGTTTGGCAATACCACCACGTTTTTTTTCTTTCTTCTTTTTTGATTATCCCTGGGGATTTGTTGGCGGAGGATACCTTTGTTTGGAAAAATCTAAACAAAGAGTTCAATAACCCAACAAAAATGTTGGGAATAAGGGAATTTAATTGCATATGAATATCCGCTTGATTTGGTAGACGATAACAAAAGACATTGCACGGCAAAACAAAAGAACAAAGAATTGAATGTCGAGAATCTGCACCGTTTGGGTAAAAGGAGCTACAAATCTAAATCATCATAAGGGATTTAAACATTTCGTTAGAAGCATACATTTGTGCTTTATTTAAAAATAATACAACAGATTCGACATTTTTAGCAATGTTCGAAATTAAGTTCGAAATTTCGAAATTTTTAAAAAAGACTTACGTGTATGATATGAGTAATGGGTGCATTTAAAGTGATTTTTTAATATATCTTTTACAAGAAAATATAACATAGGTAAATTTTTAGATATAAAACTGAAACTCTACTGAAAAATATAAGGTCGCATTTCTGACAGGAATATAAAAACACTCATGACATATTGGCATTTTTGTCTTTATCACAATCATCACATTTTAATGCCGTCTTAATTTGTTTTTGTTTTTTTCCTCAAGATATTATGTAGGGAAAATACAATTACGTTTATTTTTTTTTTTTTAAAAGACTAAACAATTTCGACTTTTTTTGCAATGTTCGAAAATTCGAAATTTTTTAAAATGGTGCTAATTATATAAGAATAGCAATTAGATCATATTTAATGATATTTTGAAATATATTTGTCAAATTGTATTAAAATACAATATTGGTCAAATGCTACATAAGATCATAAATTTGAATAGAAAATTTATTTATTCTACTTAACAAAGGTATGACATTTTAAAGTTCCCTTTAGTTACAGATGTTATTAAAAATTGTCTTTTGAAAATACTTTTAATCTTTCCTTAGGGTTAACTCAAATTAAAAAATCACTCCGCGATTTAGGATATTTTTTCGCTGTTCGAAATTTATTTCGAAAGTTCGAAGTTCAGGCAATTTATTCTTTTTATGTAATAAAAATTTTTTGTCACACAAAATTCCTTTCAGACAAAAAACGACAATTAAGAAATTTTTTGCAATGTTAGAAATTTCTAAATTTTTTTAAATGGAGCTAATTATATTTTGAAATATATATGTCAAATTGTATTAAAATACAACATAAGTCAAATCCTAAATAAGAAATATCAGTTTGAATAGAACATTTGTTTTTTATACTTAACAAAGGTATTAACAAAGCTCCCTTTAGTTGCAGATGTAAGTACGGACTATCTTTCGAAATTACTTTTAGTCTTTCCTTATGGCAAACGGAAATAAAAATATCCCTTTTAAATATATTCCCCACGATTTAGTATATTTTTTCGCTGTTCGAAATTTGTTTCGAAAGTTCGAAGTTCTGGCAATTTTTTGTTTTTATGTGAAAAAATTTCTTTGGCTCACATAATTCATACAGCGATTTCCTTCCAAACAAAAATAACATTTTTGGTGGAAAATTTCTATTTTAGTTTTTATAGTTTTCTACAGAAAATTTTTTTTATACACTTTATAATAACCAATATTATCTCTCACACACTAACGGAAATTAAAATATCACTTTTAGATATACTCTCCACGATTTAGTATATTTTTTCGCTGTTCGAAATTAATTTCGAAAATTCGAAGTTCAAGCACTTTTTTCTTTTTATGTGAAAAAAATTTCTTTGTCACACAATATTCATACAACAAATTCCTTTCAAACAAAAACAAATTTTTGTTGCAAAATTTCTACAATCATTTTTCTAGTTTTATACGGAAAATTCTTTTTGAAACACTTTATTATTACCTATATTATATCTCACACTATCGACAGCACATTTATTGTGTTATGATAGGTCCATTACCTCATTATCTCTAATATAGCCCTAATTTAGATAAACACGAACTTTCTCTAGAATTCCACGACCTATATGTTTTGTACAATATTCAATTTCAGTATTTGTTACAACGGCACTTCATTCGAGTTGATAATGCGCCTTTATATTTGAATTCGCATGAAATGCCGTAAATATTTATTGGGTGCATCTGGACGTTATTGTATTTTATGTACATTCAATAGATAACCGGCTAAGTTCCGGAATGATTGACTCTTTGTTATCGTACACACCATACCCCCACCCCCTCCCTCAAAGAGCGTGTGAGCGCATTAGTCAGTCCGTCTATCAATGCGCAAACAATGAATAATTGAAGATATCGAAATCACCCACGACGCACCTTTTCATATGCCGTTGTCTATCATGCACTCCATCAATCAGAGTTAACAATAGGTACCACCACCAACAGCAGTGCAAGCCACCAATCATGCATGCATTGCCGCCAGCTCCAGCCCGCGCCGCCAACAAGCACCTGCTTATCGTCGGCCATACCATTAAAAATGAAAATAAACAAACCCCTATTGAGGGAAGACGGGGGAGATATAAACGGGGGAAATTATAAACACATATTACAAAAACTCAAAATGCCAATGTTCTGAATTGCAGATTAGTTAAAGAAATCATAAATTACGTTCTAGAATCAATGCAGGCAGCAGGCTATCTCGCCATAGACGCATGTCGTACATACATACATATGTAGACATCGACTCATGACCATAAGCAATTGAATTTCAGAAGTATCTTGACATTACCATCAAGAAGCGACAAAGATAAGGAAAATATCAATAAACTTGGATTTCGTGAAAATGTACTGGAAACGAAGAGTGGAGGGAGATGTTGCGAACGGAATCATATGAAAAATACACAAACGCAATGAAATAAGTAATTTCATGAAATTGTTGGACAATTTTTATTGGGGTATACTTCTATAGGAGTTCAAAGGCACTTTGCATTAGAACGTAAATATTAGGAAAATTAATATATTCGGGCATTTATTTATATGATGTGTGCTGTAAAGCTTAGGAGCTCAAAATTTATAATTCGAACAAATTAAGTTCGATAATTCGAAATTGGCAAATATGTATAATATTATAAAAAACAGATCCTCAGGGTACTTTTTTATGAAACTGAAAAAATGAAAACAAATTATGTTATAAAATTTCTAATATTACATATTTGATATTTTAAGTTTATTTAGGGAATAACAGGCCACGTTCGGTATTATACCATAGAGCGTGTGGTAGATAATGTAAGATACTACCAAGCCGAACAGACAGACGGACATGGGTCAAACGACTTAAAAAGTCATAAATCGAGTTTGGTTCAAAGAAACCTAAGGTCTAAAGTGACACCTTCTATGTGTTACACCTTTGGGTCGTATCAAATGATATATACCCTCCTATCCGCAGGGTGAGGGTATAATAAACTGGGGATGAATATAAAGAACGTTTACTTTTTATGTGGTTTTGGTGTACTTCTATGCGCATTTGAGGCATTCATTTTCTATTTTTAATGTTATTGTGGTACCTATGGTACATTTAGGCACATTAAGGAAATCTGAGCACTTATGGTACGATTATTGTACTTTAAGGTACATTTTCTGGTCCGATTTTTTTTATTTATTTTAAGTAGTTTTTGGTATATTTTAGGAACTATTTTAAACATTTTATTTATTTGTACTTTTTTTCGGTACATTTGATGTGCTTTTTAATACATTTCATGCGTACTTTTTTCGAAATTGTTGGTACATTTTATGTACTTTTTGGTAATTTTTAGTATTTATTTGGTACATTTTAAGTACTTTTGGGCAAATATTCTGCTTTAAAGATGTCCGTTCGTCTGTCCCCGAGATTACAGACGTAGTTCATGAACTATCGAACTGAAATTTGGTATGCAAATGTTTAACCCTTAGACGGAAGTTAGTTTCTTAGAAGAGCAAGGTCTTAACGACTCCCAAATCCCATACAAACTCCCCCTTTCCGGGGACGTCCGTCCGCCTATCTCCGCGATTACAGCCACAGTTTATGAGCTATCAAGCTTTCGTATGTAAGATTCTTCTATTTTTTAAAAGTGCGTTAATTTCTAAAATGAACAAATTTGGACAAAAACTACTCCAACCTTCCATAACAACTTCAACTTTTTTTGGGTGTCTTTTGGGGTATTAAGGCCATAGTTTAAGAGCTATCGAGATGAAATTTGTTATGCAAGCTACTATCCTGGAGCCAAACCACTGATCTCCCGCATGGTAGTCTCGTGTTCTAATCACTTTGCCATGGCCGGATCATCGGCTTAGCCGAAGATATTTATCTTACTAGTTTTCAGTACATTTTATGTATTTTTGGCACTTTTGTTACTTTGCGTATTTTTTTTCATCTAGTATAATCTTTGGTACAAAACTACAGTTATATTTTCTGTTAAATCTGAGTTTAAGTACTATTTGCTATTCCTCATATACATTTTGATAAATTTTATTAAATTTGTTTTGGCACACATTTGCCAAATGTTCACACGATTATTATCAATTTTTGCCTAACTTGCTTTTACAATAAATATTTTGATTTTTGTATCTTATTTTATCCTTATAAGAATACATATTCTCCCTCAATATGTATGTCGTAGTCACATCGAATCTTTGTCGTTTTTCAAATATGGCATCGCTGATATCGTTTTGAGACCGAAATATGACTTGTCCATGCTCCTATCCTATTATTCTTCTTCATGTGATGAACAAATCAGAACACTACAACATTTCTGTTGATTATTGCAAAGTGTATTCAAATAAAAAAACAATCGAATGTTGTCGAAAGTCAACTACGACATACGTAATATGGGGGATTTTGTCTTTTCATTTATAATTTATAATTTATAATTTATAATTTATAATTTATAATTTATAATTTATAATTTATAATTTATAATTTATAATTTATAATTTATAATTTATAATTTATAATTTATAATTTATAATTTATAATTTATAATTTATAATTTATAATTTATAATTTATAATTTATAATTTATAATTTATAATTTATAATTTATAATTTATAATTTATAATTTATAATTTATAATTTATAATTTATAATTTATAATTTATAATTTATAATTTATAATTTATAATTTATAATTTATAATTTATAATTTATAATTTATAATTTATAATTTATAATTTATAATTTATAATTTATAATTTATAATTTATAATTTATAATTTATAATTTATAATTTATAATTTATAATTTATAATTTATAATTTATAATTTATAATTTATAATTTATAATTTATAATTTATAATTTATAATTTATAATTTATAATTTATAATTTATAATTTATAATTTATAATTTATAATTTATAATTTATAATTTATAATTTATAATTTATAATTTATAATTTATAATTTATAATTTATAATTTATAATTTATAATTTATAATTTATAATTTATAATTTATAATTTATAATTTATAATTTATAATTTATAATTTATAATTTATAATTTATAATTTATAATTTATAATTTATAATTTATAATTTATAATTTATAATTTATAATTTATAATTTATAATTTATAATTTATAATTTATAATTTATAATTTATAATTTATAATTTATAATTTATAATTTATAATTTATAATTTATAATTTATAATTTATAATTTATAATTTATAATTTATAATTTATAATTTATAATTTATAATTTATAATTTATAATTTATAATTTATAATTTATAATTTATAATTTATAATTTATAATTTATAATTTATAATTTATAATTTATAATTTATAATTTATAATTTATAATTTATAATTTATAATTTATAATTTATAATTTATAATTTATAATTTATAATTTATAATTTATAATTTATAATTTATAATTTATAATTTATAATTTATAATTTATAATTTATAATTTATAATTTATAATTTATAATTTATAATTTATAATTTATAATTTATAATTTATAATTTATAATTTATAATTTATAATTTATAATTTATAATTTATAATTTATAATTTATAATTTATAATTTATAATTTATAATTTATAATTTATAATTTATAATTTATAATTTATAATTTATAATTTATAATTTATAATTTATAATTTATAATTTATAATTTATAATTTATAATTTATAATTTATAATTTATAATTTATAATTTATAATTTATAATCAGAGAGAGAAACATTGCTATAAGATTTTTAAGGCGGATTTTTTTATCATGCAATTTTTCGCAACTCTAGCAAGCTTAGTATGTAAATGTATTACTTCGATAATATTCATACGTATAACTATGTTATCGTCCAAGTTTTACATAAAAATACATAAAATGAAATGCTGCAACTTTACTGCCTCCTTACATCCTTAATTTCTATCTGCTCTTTCTGCCAGTTAATTTCCTCATGGTTACGGCCTTTAATGGTGTACACAAAATAAATGTGGTGCCCTATTTTCCGTTTTCACTTCGTTCAAAACCCTATTTTATGGTACAAATTTTTGCGAGAAAAGAAAAAAAAAACAACAAATTTAATTGGGTTAAGGTTATGTGCTGGTTTTCATTCATACCATTTTTGTTTGTTGGCTTTTTCTTCTGTTGCCACCACTATCTTCTTTTTCTTCTACTGCATTTTGTCAATTTGGGTCTCGGTTCTCATACGGTACACACACACACACACACACACACACACACACACACACACACACACACACACACACCGAGAAAAAATGCATGACTATTTCTGCCAATTGTTGTTGCTGTAGTTGTTGCTAGTTGTCCGCTGTTTGTTGGCTGATATTGCAGTCGCTTAAAACCCTCTTAACCCGGAAGACAATCGATACAATTTCACCTTCTAGGCGAATACGCGATAAATACACATACAGGCGACGACGAAATGGAAAACAAAAAGAAACGCAGAAAACTTGCATAGATTTGCATTTTCACAATCCGCTAGCAACAAAACGGCAAACGGTTAAAACGCCACAACAAATTGTTGTAACGCAATTTGCTTTTACAAATCCATTCCTACTACATACCTACATGTGGAGGAGTAAATTAAACTAAGGTGTTGTTGGTGTTGCTGCTCTACCGTTTTTTTTTTGTTTGTTTCCATCTTCTTACTTTGTTAATTAATAATCAAAGTAATTGCAATTATATGCACCACTATTAAAGTAGGTAGTATCTATTATAATTTATACGAAATTTCCAAAGTGCTTACTTAGTACATACCTTGATGTGCAAAGCTCTAGTGCTGCTGCTGCTACGGTAAACTGGGTGAACAACTGAGTTGGTGCAGCCGAATAGTGTGAGAGTGCAGTATGGGTGTGTGTGTGTGCGAATTTTTGTGCTTGATGGTTGGTTGGAGTGTTGCGGTGTCGACGAGGTGTGGCGGTCTACTCGGTTGTTCAAATTGTACGCCACAACTCCCTCTTCCCCCCGCCCATCTCAGCGTTTTAAATGAACAAATATATACCACATCATTGCACTCATTACATTACACGGACAGAGAATGCCTATGACTGACTTACTTTACTTTATTCATTTGTTTTTATTTGCCCATACGAGGGTGGTAGGGAAAATTGGGAAAAGAATAACTCCCTCAGATAGTAAACAAATATGGATATAGAAAAGAATAACAGCAAAAGTAATTTTTGGCGAAATAAAAGTTCTTTCTGGTACATTGAAAGTGTTTGTTGGTACAAAAAAAGGAGTTTTTGAACAAAATACTCTTTTAGGTAAAATAAAAGTACTAATTACACAGTACAACATTTTTCTGCTCATTGGTTTGGGACTCAATTCTGAGAACTGGACGTGAAAGTAGCCCCAAAAAGAAAAAGTTCTGTATCATTAGTTCTGTCAAGTTACCTGCCATAATAATCTCTTAAAAAAAAGCTCTTAAGTCTGACATAACTCAAGAGCCGCTAGTCCGATTTAGCTAAAACAAATTTAAAAAAAAAATTAAGAATTACAGTTTCTTTAATCTGTTCATATAATGTTTCCCTACATAAGCAACAGTTTCACTTTACCATTCCTCAAATGATTCTTTACTAACTTCAAATCGATATTTAATTATTACGGCATGTAACCTAACAAAACAAATGATGCAGAATTTCTTCTTTCTTGGGGCTACTCTCACGTGCAGTACTCAGAATTGAGTCCCAAAATCATGTTTTGTACTGTGTTAGTAAAGCAAAAATACTTTGAGATACATGAAAAATACCTTTTGGTGTAATAAAAATACTTTTTTGTTACAATAGTAGTACCTTTAGTACAAAAAAGTACTTTATTTTAAAAAATATTATTATGGTACATTAAAGGTACTTTGCGGTACAATTAAAATAATTTGTGGTACAATAAAATTTTTTTCTCGTATATTAAATGTACTCTGTGGAGCTAAAAAGTACTTTTTGGCACAATAACTTTCTAGCATATAGAAAGTACTTTTAGGCACGATAACAGTACTTATTGGTACAATATTGGTACTTTCTGATACATTGAAAGTACTTGAGGGCACAATAAAAGTACTTTCTGGTACAACAAATGTACTATATAGTAGAGTAAGAGTACTTTATTGTAAATCAAAATTATTTTTCGTGCAATAGAAAAACTTTTCGGTACAATATAAGTACTTTTTGACACATTAAATATACACTTTTGTACAATAAAAGTTATTTTTTCAAAAATAAACGTTTG
Organism: Muscina levida; assembly: GCA_964034835.1. NCBI lineage: Eukaryota > Metazoa > Arthropoda > Insecta > Diptera > Muscidae > Muscina > Muscina levida. The sequence continues at coordinate 25,590,757 of OZ035884.1, read as the reverse complement.
GTGCAATGAAAGTACTTTGCGCTACAATAAAATTACTTTTTGGTGGAATTAATTTCCTTTGTTGCACTACAAGAGTATTTTTTGGTACGATAAAAGAACTTGTTGATATCTTAACTTTTTGGTCCTTTGAAAGCTCTTTTTGGTGCAATAAAAATACTTGTTGGTAATATAAATGTACTTTTTGAAAGTAATCTTTGAAACGATAAAAGTACTTATTAGTACAATAAAAATTGTTTTTGGGGTACAATTGCAGTATTTTGTGGTTAAATAAATTTACTGTTTGTTACAATAAATGCACTTTCTGGTACAAAAAAAAACTTATGAGACAAAAAAAAGTACTTTTTGTAAATTAAAAGTTATTTTTTGTACAATAATAGTACTTCTTCTGCAATAAATGTACTTTTTGTTACAATAAATGCTCTTTTAAAAACCATAAAATTACTTACTAGTATAATCAAAGTACCTTGTGTTACATCAGAAGTGCTTTCTGGTACAACAAAAGTGCTTTTTAGCTAACTTTTCCCTAAAAATGTATTGCAAATTTGGTACAACTCTCTTGAAATTTGTTGGCGAAAGAAAATTTGTAATCATATAAATAATATTTGCTTTATTACCCGAAAATAGTGTCCCATTTTTGAACTTCTTTTTGAAAACGGACAAGGGGAAAGGGAAAAACATTTCGGTGAGATTTTATTTAGAATTAGGATGTAACTGTGTGAGGTCTTAAAGTTGGTATATTACAACATTTTCTTTATAAAATATTAATAAATCTCTTCAAATCGAAATGGATGTCTAGGTCTTTATTCCGACATCACAAAACAATATCTGACAATTACTTTTCAAAGATAATTTCATTTAAGTACACTTCGTCTAGTTGAAGGATCCAACTTTAAATTGCTCTTTCTAGCATTGCCACCTTTTATACATAATCCCAAATAAAAAAAAGTCCAGTGCAGTTTGATATCACACGATATATGTGGTCAGTTCCATTTACATTCCATATTCCATATTGGTAAAAGGTATAAGGAAGACTCGTAAAACATTACAATTTGACAAAGATCATTTATTTACCTCAAACAACAAAAATATAAAGTTATGTCCTAGTACGGGCGTGGCTGATTGGGACACCTACCGCTCAATATAACTCAACATGATTTTTCGGACAAATTTGTAAATTTTTATTAGCAGTCTAGTACAGTGAAGCCGGCAAAATCTGTTTTATTCATACAGACACGATCAGCAATTCACACTCGAAAGTTTTGTTTGATTCAAAACAGTAAGTTTATGCTTGATTGTTATAAAAGCAACACCACACACGCTTTTTAAGACACAAGTACAGACAGAAGAACAATGTTCAAAGATTGTTAGAAGAGCACAACTTTTCTCCGTTTACAATTCGATAGCGCTGAAACTTCTTGTGCGACCGCACACAAACCCACCATATTGCTGAATGTGTACATCCGGTTATGCCTATCACTGTTCTAGTGACTTGGCACAAGTCATTATTACTATAATGTCAAGAATCCCCGTAAACTTTTTAAAATCTTCCACTACCTTCAGCATTATAAATAACATTAAAAGAATAGGGCCAACATTTACATATCTTGACCAAAAGTTTTTAATCTAGGCACGCGATTCTTTAATTCTTAATTCTTTAATTCTTGTCCAATAATCATTTATCTTTAAGAATTACTACAAAAACTGCCGAACATGCAAATACAAAAATTTATCATGAAAATTCTTTAAGAAAATCATTCTCAAATCACATTCAAAAAAAAAAACAAAATTTACATGCACTTTTTTCCTCCATACCTTATCATACCATCCCTCTGATTGCTTGAGTAAGATATAAGAAAAAAGTTACTAATATTTTATTTAAATTGTTATTATTGCATCTAATATGCATTTTATACAATACACGTCCATTAGCTGCATATATAGGAAAAAAAACTCGTGTTTGCATTCAAAAGTAATCCCACCTCCCCTGGGTTTCCAGTTGTAACTGCTGTTGATGATGACGTTTGCGATCATCATGATGATGATGACACTAGATGATGGGTGGGCTGCATTGTATACTATACAGGCATACAGACATACGAATTCATTCATCATATGCATCTTGCAATGACACATATAACCCTTGATATCATCTAATTTGAAAGTTTATTTGACTGTCATCTATATTATTAACATTACAACATTTTGTTATGGTTTTGTAATTATTTTTTACTTGATCGATTTAAATAAATATTTCCATTGTGCAGTATTTTTTTTTTTAAAGAAATCATGATGAAGTTTTGAAAGCAATTCAAAGTTTGACTTTTTGTTTTTGTTTACCTCAATCTTTGTGGTGTTGTTATCATCACTCCTCTTTGGAACACGCATACATTCCAATTCTCTTTGTGTGTGTGAGATGTGTTTGTATGATTGTGATAATATGCGCATCACTAAACAGAGCATTTAGCGCAGTTTAGTTTATATGGAGAAAGAGAGTAATAGAACATTTCATATAAATGATGGTTTTAGACTCCACAGTGTGTCAGTTTTAGTTGCTATTGTTTTCCCTAAATTAAAAAAACAACCCAGCAGCGGAAAAGACGAGGCATTGTAAAAATATGCCTGCAAACATGCCTTCAAAGGCAGTTTGTTGACATTCAAATACGCCTTCCTTTTCCAGGCATGTATACAGGCTATAATAAGTCCTTTACTAAGTCTAACAAAAAATTCCATACCCATGCACATTTCGCTTCTCAAATGAGACCTGCAATGAGGCCTCCTACTAGGATGAGAAAAGATCCCGCAAACATGTCTCTTTCCCTTCTTAAAACTGGCCTGTGAGCAGCCCTACTGTGTACCCCACAAAAATACCATAGATGTGCACAAAGGGCATGCAAACTTTCTTGCCTTAAACAGGCCTGTTGACAGTCCTATTAGTAGAAGGCAGCATTGACGTTCATAGCCATGCACTTGTCACTTCTCCGATTAGGCCTGTTGACAGGCCTCTTAAGGAAAGGTAAGACAGATGCTGTTGTTTATGAAAACCACATGTTTGTTATTTGTCGTACAACAACTATATCACGTGATAGCCGAGTAGGTAGCATGCCCAACTATGAGTACTGAGGTCGCGAGTTCGATTCCCGCTGCTGGAGTTTACAAAAAATAGTTATTACAAATTGTAATAAATATTGTATTAAAAAATTATAAAAAATAGGAAATCATTTAATATGGAAATAATTCGCATATGTTTTTTTTTATTTTAGTCCTTCTATTAATGCTCTTTTGCAGGCCTGCAAGCAGGTCTGCAGTAGCAATGCCTCATAGAAGGCCCTTGTTATTAGGACTCCAAGCAGGACATACTAGGCATGCCTACTGAAACGCCTTCAATGAGAAAGGGAATATGCAGGCCTTGCCTGCCTATGACTTAAACTTAAAAACTTAAATTCCCTTTGCACCCCATGAATGAGGTATGGGATAGCTTCTCGCGTTGTTGTGAATTAACACGCTTTCTATTTTTAGATTCACAACTAACGGCACCTACTTGTTTATCGACGAATGCGAACGTCACTGTTTTGAGAAGCTCTTACTAGACACGCCGATTGAATCGACGCTTAATACTGCGAAGTTGCTGTCAACAACATTCGAGGGGAACCGACAATGAAAGAAAAATTTATTATATTTTTTCTTTTAAGATGACTGGAGCCAGGTTTGAACCTGCGATCTCCCGCATGGTAGTCGCGTGTTCTAACCACTATGCCACGGCCGGTCCCCTGCCTATGACACCCTATGTTAATTTGAAATGAAGACTGCATTTGAAGGGTAGGGCTTCTGACTGCCTTTGCAGGCCTGTAAGAAGGCATGCAAAGCTCCATTTTTGGCTGCTGGGAATTGTTCTTACACTTCAAATGCACTTCAGGAGTGCGGGGTAGAGAGATGGAGAGAGAACAAAGTTAAAACATGTGCAAAATGTGAAAAGTTTCTAATATTTAAAAGAGCATTAAATGTGACATTTATTGTAGAGTTTGTGCTCACATGTACTATTAACCCATTGGAAGTCATATTTAAGAGGAAATTTGAAATTTTTTGTAGTTTACTAATAGAATTTTTATTTAAAAGAAACGAAATGTGCATTGATCACTGTATAAATTTTTACAGATAGGTTTCTTAAAAATTTGTTGTCAAGCCTATTTTATCTATTCTACATATGGGCAATTCCATGGTCACATACGTGACAGTTCGTACGTTTCAATGAGATGAAAAACAATGAAAAACTTGATTTTTGTCACATACGTGACAGTTCGTACGTTTCAATGAGATGAAAAACAATGAAAAACTTGATTTTTGTTATTACTTCTTTATCTTTTTGTGTAATATGAGAGAGAGAGAGTAAGAGAGACGAAATCCTCTGAACTGATGGTCCTAAAATATTAGCAAATAAAGAGGCTGACATTACGTGACAACAATAGAAGTCAAGATGTATTAATACAGGTTTCGTCAACAGGCAGCTGGTTTTAACTTTTTTTCTGATTTTGGTGCCTCTGCACTGTCAGCTTACATATACTCGCCGAGTTGCGCCTTTCGGTTGTCAACATTTTGGATGGAGATTTTGAAACTAGAGAGGCACTACACAAAATAAATTTCCTGATGTTGTTGCAATGCTAAATTTGTTGTACAGATAACTCCACCTTTATTAATACATCTTGATAGAAGTCTATCAGCATCAACAGTAAATAATCAAAGAGGTGACCAGATCATTGAAAAAAAAATTTTGTCAACTTTTTTTTTCATTTCAAATTATTTTTTGTATAAATATTTTTTAACAAAATATATATTTCTCAAAACAAGATAACAACTTTCACGATTTCATGCAAATTTTTTTTAACTGTAAAAATGTTGTTGTACATACCATAAAGGATTAATAACGTAAAGCGAAAGTGCACTTTATTTTTGCCTTTGCCATATATTTTATATCACAACAAATGTTAAGTAATGGCAGTGAAAGAAGGTAATAAGAATCACACATAGAGAGAGAGAGCTAGAACCAGAGAGTGGGAGAGAGCATATTAACTTATAAGCTCAGTGAATACGATACATACAGTCATATGTGTATAGCGGTGATGAGTTTCTACATTTTCAGTATTAAAATCAACCGTAATAGAACAAAAAGTAAATTTATTTATTTTGAGAAATTTTTTTACGATAATGCTAATTTAAATTGAGAGGACGTGTGTACCGATTAGATTAAGCCTTTTTTTAAACGTTTCTACGCCCACATTTCCCAATATATCTAAAACTCCTATTAATACTTAAACGCTCTATAAAAAAATTACTTAATATTTCAAAATTTCTTTATAGATTCCGCTCTATTATTTACCATATGAAAGTTGTCATGCGATATATATTTAAATTTTTGATCGAATAGGCGGAGTGGGCTTAGTAAACGTTTTTTTTAATGATCAGGTTTAGTTTTTCAGACGAAATTTATATTTTCGATCAGAAAAAATTATTTTTGCATCGACTTTAATAAATTAAAAAAAAATAACGGTAAGGAATTCTGAATAAAAAAAACGTACATTCTGTGCACAATTTTGTTTCCAATAATACAAAAAAAGAATTTTGAAAATCGGTCAAGAATTTTTTTCCCCACATATGTAGAAGAAATTTGTATTTTCAATCAGCGAAACGATGGGGGCGTGGCTAAATAGTTTTTAGAGTAGAACAGATACAATATGATATACAAATAGTACTTTGCAAAACAAATGTAAAAATTTAGGCGAAATGTTTTTTATAATTACTAGGTAAATTTTATGTGCCGTAAGTGTTTATTGACCCTAAATAAGTAAAATTGGATACACAGGTACTGCAGCTATTCATATGACGACGAAGGTTTTATTTTCGAAAAGTGGTCAAGAGTGTCAATATTTTATACACACATATATACTTGGCAATACCGACATGAATAAACAGATAAATATTTTAATTTTGATAATTGGGCGTAGCAAAGATGTTTTTGCTCTAAAGCAGTTTTTTAGGAAATTTGGTACACAGATTGTACACAGATAGCAACAAAGTTATTACTAAAGTAAAAAAAAGTATCAAAAATAACAATAAAATATTTTTCATAGAAAATGAAATTTAAAAAAATAGAAAAAATTTTTTTATTTAAATTTTGTACGCTAATATAGAAATGACTACGCGCGAAAAACCAGGCAATTTTAATTTTAATAATTTATACATACATGTTATACATATAAAATATATTATACATATAACATTTTTCCGGAAAATATGAATTTTTATTTTAAAATAAAATTTTTTTTTTAACTCACATAGTTTTTAAATTTTCTTGAATGTAAAAAAAAATATTTTTTTATAATAGAAAAAAACAGTGGTTTTTGATTACAATGCAAAGGCGCAGCAGTCGAACATTTCTTATTTTTTAAATCGCGCTGTTGTGTTTGGTAATATTTGACTTAAAAAAAACTTTAAATTAAATTTCCGTATTCTTTATAAATGTTTCCATCTACTGCTAAGCTTTTTAAATTGTTGCTCCTGACATCAACAAAATTTAATCCCTTAGTTATGGCTTATTCTTTCCATGATTTTCTTTCTAAACGACGCTTATGGATGTGCAAAAATAGGTCTGTTGGTCTAACATTTAAGGTTATTGGGACCTAAAAATATCATGGTTGGAATCGTGACGAAAATACCTTTATTGAATTACCCACACTTAGGGGTTATCTTGAGATCCAACCGAGCCCATTTTTGGGCTATCCACAGCCGCCGGTGCCAAATTATGTTTTGGGTTTCTGGGTTTTTGATTACAATGCCAAGGAGCAGCAGTCAAACATTTCTTATTTTTTAAATCGCTCTATTATTTTTGGTAATATTTGACTTACAAAAAACTTTAAATTAAATTTCCGCATTCTTTATAAATGTTTCCATTTATTGCTAAGCTTTTTAAATTGTTGCTCCTGACAACAAACAAATTTAATCCCGTATGGCTTATTCTTTCCATGATTTTATTTCCAAACGACGCTTATGGATGTGAAAAATAGGTCTGGTTGTCTAACATTTAAGGGACCTAAAAATATCATGGTTGGAATCGTGAAGAAAATACCTTTTATTGAATTACCCTCACTTAGGGGATTATCATGAGATCCAACCGAGCCCTTTTGTGAAGTGCAATTCTGCCTTATTTAATGTAGCTCCATGCTTTTAACTGCGATGCAAACAGATTTGTATGTAGTCCGATGAGCACTTTTCAACGCTGTTATTTTTACAGTTTTCTAATTTCAGTATGTAAAAATATAAAAATGTTTGTTTTTGGTGTAATCACAAAACTGACCTACATTAATATCACGCTAATATGTTTTCAAAGATAAACCCCTTAATAAAACCGTAGTATTGGGCTCTTCCATCCCTGACAAATGTGCAGTAACTTTCATGCCTGATGTGGTTGGTTAGACAAAACCACTGTTTGTTTTGTTGTTACTCTTCTCTGTGAAACGTACTTGTCACACACTCACTCTCTCGCTCTCTGTGTTTCTCGACCACTTTTGATAAACTTTATTGTTATTGTGCACCAAGAAGACGTTGTTGTTGTTTTGTTGCTATCATTCAAAACATTGCACTTTCATTCTATTAAGAAAAAATCAAACAAATGCAATTGTGTGTTTATTTGCTTTGTTTTGTTTTGCTGTTTCTTTGTATCACCGTATCTATCACTCTCTCTCTCTCTCGCTATATTGTGAGTTTGTAAAAGTATGAAATGTTGAGCTTACAGCGCCAAGAAGAAGAGTGCTAAATGTGGTGTGTTTTGGTTTTGTTATTGTTATTGTTTGTGTTTTGGTCTTTGTGAAAACAACGAGACGAACGAACTAAAAGCATCGGAGCAAACGAGCGCCCACCACAATGCACACACTCACTCTCACACATGTACACACAGATACTCGTAGAACAAGCAACCAAACAACCAGTTTCGCAGATACATTGAGACAAATTTCAACACTTCTACAATTTGACTTTTGGAACGTTCAACACATCGGAGACGATTTAGTTAGCAGCGAACACACAGAACGGTTAGAGAACACAACAACAGAGAAAGAAGAAGCGAATTTACAAACAAATAAATAAAAATAAAAAAATAATAAGAAAAAAAAAATTAACAACATTCACACACACACACATTAACATACGACAGCGCCGCGACCAGAATCGGACCGAGTTAAATCAATCGAAGAATATATAGCATGAATTATTAGTGTTGTTGGCGTTGTTGTGCTATACTGCTATAATAAAATAAAAAAAATCAAGCAAGACACAACACACGCAAAACTCAAAAAAGATGAACATAAAAAGTGTTTAATCATATTAAAAATAATACAAAAATAGAATAAAAAACATAATAATAATCTACCCAAAAAGAAAAAATAACAAAAAACGTCAGCACACTACGCATTATAAACAGAGGGGGAGAAGAATCTTCAGCCTCTCCGTTCGCAACTCAAAAAGACGAAAAATAACAACGACGACAAGTTCTTAAACATATTCTGAGATTTAATTTTTTATTCAGTTTCCGTTGTGCTGTTATTAAACGGTCGTCGCTTCGCACCACGGGCGTGAATGTAAAAAGTTGCTGTTCGTTCTTCATACGCAGATGAAAGAAAGAAAAACCCAATTTAATAAAAAAAACCTTTAATTAAATGCAGAAATTAAACAGCCAACAGCCGTTTGTGATAAACACCGTTAGTTAGTGCGAAGTGTGTTTAAGAGAAGGGGGTTAAATTTTGCGTTGGTCGAGCTCAAGTGTCATTGAAATTGTCGCCCAAGTAACCTCACGACGACGACGACGACTATAAAGCCTTCAGTAAATGTCAATAAATTATAACAAATAATAATAAAAAAAAGTGAAAATAACTCTCCCCACCCCCCTTGAAAAAGGACGGGAGGAATGAAAGTGAAACCCCTTAAATCCTCTCCTCTCAAGAAAAGTTTTCAATAGTTTAATACTATTAAAATTTATAAATTTCCAGGAAATCTATACAAGAAAAGTGTGTTAAATATTAACAACATAGAGCAGAGCGAATGAAAAAAAAAATCAATGAAAATTTTCTTATAATTTAAAGAAGATCTACTAACACAAAATCAATATCTACAAGAAACAAAACAAAAAAAAAGCGATATAAGCAAAAACACAAAAATTGTTGCAGAGTATATAACAACAACAACAACAAAATATAAACCTACATCAATGTTTAAAGTATGTAATTATAGAAAAGTTTAAATTACAACGAAAACAAATGTGTAAAAGTTGCAAAGTCAAAGTCAGTGTGACGTAGAAAGAAAATGTTTTAACAGTTTCAAAGTTTTGACAGAAAAATAAGCATAATAATGTGTTTTTTTTAGAATAATTTCACGTTATAACATTATTTAAAACATAATATTTGTTAATTTTTTGCATTTTTTTGTGTTATTACATATTTGTTTTTGCAATTTTTTTTTTATGAACGAATAAATTCTGGTGTTTTCCTTTTAACAAACAGTGTTGCCAGATAATAGTACATGTTAAAAAGTGCTAAAAATTTTAATTTTTTAAAAATTAAATTTTTAGACATAAATTATTGTTAGGGAAGGTCAAATTAGTGGAAAAATATAAAATCGTGAAATAAATTATTATACCTTTGGGATTTTCTTGAATTATTTGGGCATTCGCAACAACTATTTGAGAACTTTTGCAAAGTACATATTCGACATGAAATACATCTGTATATAGTAGAAGATAATGTTTATACAATGATAAACATATTCAATGGTTTATATTACAAATGTGGTTAGCTAAAACGTTATCGAGATCAATTGATACTTATTGGGCTCGGCTTGTCTGTAAATTGTGATGTTGCTTTCTGTTAAGTTTTCTTATTTCTATTTGTAGAATTTAAAAATAATATAAAAATCTAGTTTAAAAATTTGATTTCTTTCAAAATTCACAAGATTTTTCTGGGAAGTTTGTTTCAACACCAAATACAATAAAAATATTTGTTAAAAAAAATGTTGAACAATGTTGACATTAACCACAATGTCTCGTCAGCGCCCTTTGCTGTGCCTTCTCCTCTATCATCACAAACCTTAAGGGAAGAAAGCATCTCAAAGTTAATGAGAACTTTTCCCTCCGGTGCGAAGAAAGCATCCTCGAAGCGCACAACATGCCAACATAATACACACACAAGCACTTGCCTATGCATGTGTCCATCGGACACAATTGCACAGGAGTTTTGTTGTTGACAAAGTGCCAACCCCGTTCTGTGTACCTTCAGTGTGTTCATCGTTCTTGATTTTATTTATTGTTGATCTGTAAAGAATTATGATATTGTCATAGTTCGGTTTGAGTTGGCATGTTGTGCGCTTCGAGGATGCTTTCTTCGCACCGGAGGGAAAAGTTCTCATTAACTTTGAGATGCTTTCTTCCCTTTAGGTTTGTGATGATAGAGGAGAAGGCACAGCAAAGGGCGCTGACGAGACATTGTGGTTAATGTCGAAATGACGTCATACGCCTAACCTGCTGTCAACATAATACATTTCACAAACTCTTGATAAAAAACCTATTGGCAATAATAAATAATTGCCAATAGAACTGATCTCAAACCGAACTATGACAATATCATAATTTTATGAACATTTAAAAGAAATATGAAAATAAAAAAATCGAGCGATATATTGTTGGTAATAACAATTTTTTATTTAAGAAAATATAAAAAATAAATATTACAAAAAGATACAATAACTTTTTTAAATTTGAATGCTTTTGTTTTATTTTTTGTCATTTAGTTTTTCTTTATGAATTTCTAAAAAAATTATAACGAAAACAGGACAAAAAATTTATAATTTTTTTAGAAATAATTTTTAATTAACAAAAACAATTTTAATATAAAAGTTACAATATAAAATAATATAAAAGTTTTTTAAAAAAAAAAATAATTTTTTTTTAATTTGAATATTTTTGTTTTTTCTTTTGTAATTTAGTTTCTCTTTGCAAAAAATTAAAAAAATTACATAAAAAATCGTGCGATACAAATAAAAATTTAAAAGAAGTTATACAATTTAAAAAATAAACAAAAAATATAAAAATTATAAAAAAAAACCAAAAGATAAAAAAGAAAAAATGCAAACAAAACAATTATTGTTGAGAAGAATTAAAGTTATTACTAATTCGGTGCAGTAAATTCACTAACAACTTAAAATAAGTATAAAATAAATAAATACAAAAATATCCTAGTATCCCAATACGACGAATGCCCAGAGTTTTATTAATAACCCACTCATGGAGTAAAAGTTTTCATGTTTTTTAATCTATATATTAAATATTTTTTTAAATGAAAATTATTTATTTATTTAAATTAAAAAAAGTGGAGTCCTCCCGATTATATAGCGTTGTTTGCTTAAAGCACTGTAATATTTTTATATTTTATTGTTAGCAATTTTATAAAGTGCTAATCTATTTTAGGAACATACATAGTCATTTATCTGGCAACACTGTTTTGACTACCACAATCGCTGTCACTCTCGTTGATTTCTTTGTCGTTTCTTCACTGAGCCTCTCTTTCACTCTCTCACCATCCGTCAGTCATATGCCTACCAATATCCTACCGTTCGTCCAATTAGATGGAAAAGCACAAGAAGAATTCACCTAACACCTCACCCTATTGGTCCTGTTGGACTTAATGTGTTTGCTTAAATTAGAAAAATCTCTTGCATACATTGCAATTGTATTCTTTTAGATCTTTTTAAGGAAGAATACCCTTAATTAAAAATACCACATTCCTTTTGCGGATACATTAAGATAATTATTTTATTGTTTTGGCTTTGTTTTTATTTTCTTCTTACATATTTTGTTTCTTATTCTTCTTCATCTTTATTTTATACTTGATATGTACTTTTACATGAAGAACCAGCCAGAGCAGCAACCATTACCGTCCCCTCTATAATTTAGTGTATCTAATAGATACACTACAATGAAATGCCAGCCTGCGTGTCCGTGTGTGTTTGTGTGAGTGTGTATCGTGTTTTGCTTAGAGTGTTTTTGTTTTGAACGTCATCAGCTGTTTTTCTCTGCTGGCGTTGCTGCAGCTAAGACTCTCCCTCCACTAGTGTGTGTGTTGTGTTTTGTTTTGTAGTTGTTGCTGCTGTTGCTGTTTGTTTGTTTGTTTTGGGGGAATAAAAATAAAAACATTCGCTTTTTCGCGTGAGTGCTGTTGTGTTCTCTGTTTTTGTTTTTATTTTCTCCTTCAAGCACACATGTATACATATTTCTATACATTTACATAAACGTACTTGTATAGTATGTATGTACTCACATAGATACATGTGAATGTATGTGTGATATTTTCAAACTCTTTTGGAATTTTTTGTGATTATTTTCGGAAAAACCTTAAGCTAATTTGTGTGAAAAATATAAAATTTTCTGAAAAGTATAACATAAATTTGAAAAAATGTTCCTTAAAGTGCCAGAGAAATAATCTATCTGTTCGTATACTCTTCATATACTATAGAGATTTTTGAACTTTGCTTCTATCTGTTTTTTCCCCATGGCACCAGCAGTAGCGAACAGCTGACAAGTGCAAAGAAGAGCGGACGTGAGAAAAGTCGTGTGTGCATACATTTTTCTTGTAAAGTAGAAATAGAGTATCATAAATAACAAAAAAACACTTTGAGTTATTTAAAAATTGGGATTAAATGTTACACAAAAATTTTGTGAATTCTTTTTTATAGAAACTTGTCCGGTGGATAATTGTTTTTATTAAATGAAATTAAGTGGAATAGAAAATATATTGTATTTTCATTAAAATTTGTATTTATGGGGAAGTGTCTTTTGGGTGTATTTATTAAGACGTTAAAAATTTCATAAAGAATAGTATCATAGGTACAAAATATTTGAATTGCAGTAAGTGAAGAAAGGGCTGTGAATCAAGACACTTTTTAGAATTTATCAAAAATTTTCTTAATATTTTTTTTTTTATTTTCTATCTCTATGTAAAAAACCCATGTCAAAGACCTTGATTCTTAACTGTCTGTTTGTTTTCTTTTGCTTTCCCTTAAAAATTCTTGTTTTTTCAATCGACAAATGTAATTATCATATATTGCATTTTAACGTAAATTGTTTAAGTAAACATCGAAACGAATAAAATTTATGTAATTCTTTGTCCATTCGGAGAGTCTGGTTTTAACGACTCGGCCGTTGTCACTGTCACTGCCGGAGTCATTGTCTTGTTTGAATAAATGATTCATGAATGGCGCTGACGGTTGTGTTAAAAGAATTTTTTTAAATACAATGACGATTTCAAACAACAACGACAAAAATCTCAATAAGTGAAATAAAAAAAAATTATATGCAAATTAACAGGATTGTTAGCTGCTGCTTTATGTAATTTTTGTAGACGTTAAAATCTTGTCGGGGAGGAGAGAAAAATAAAATTTTAAATTATACATGATTAATTTCCTGCATTTTTATTACAGAACAAAGGAAATCGAATGCCGGTTTTTTCTCTCAATGTTTAATTGAAATTGTTATGCGTAAAATGTTTAAAATGAATTAGAGAAATAACGCCTAAGTGTCACGTGGTTGAGGACAAATTTCCTTATTGAGAAATGTGAGTGATAGTTGACTTTGTAATAAAAATGCGTTATAATTTTCATCATGTTATTAGAATTTGATAGTGCAAATCAAAGGAAATTCTAAAGATTTTGCCTTTACTGTTTAGTTAAACTAGTATAGGATATGAAATATCGTTCCTCGAAAAACATAAATTACTTTACATATGTTAAGCAATTTTGACAAAAAAAATTTTTAATGTAATTCTGAATAAAATGGAAAACTCTTATTTTGCATTACTGATCTATGTATGTAAATAATGAGTTTGGTTTCATTGTTCGGCTCAAGATCTATTCTATTATTGCTAAAAGAATCTGTTTTACAAGAGTTGTGTTAAATGGATTATGTTGACAATTGGCAGGGCCGATAGTTATTTCGATAGTTGCCAAACTATCTCATTAGCACCCTTTGCTGTGCCTTCTCCACACATTATCACAACCTTAAGTGTTAAAAGCTTCAAGAAACCAACGAGAAGCCCAAACACATCGGTACGAAAATGGTATCAACGAAGACCACATGGGGAGCCCTATAAAATAGCGCCTAAAAACTTCTTAGAAATTAGTGGAAAAATCCATAAAGATTGTGAATTCAATGCAAAAACAGACAGATATTGCAATTTATGTATATGTATATTTATGTATATCGTTGGAAAGGCCACAGTCTCTTCTTTCCATATACGCTGCGAAACTTAATGTCGGTTCACATTTTTTACCAAGTTACTGGTTATACGTGCGTAAAGGTAAGAAAACCCAGTTTTTTACCCTTAACTCAAGATATTGGGAGTTTTTGGGAAATTTCTAAAACTGATTCGTGTTGTACTCAGCAGCACTCTCAATAAAATTTGTGTCATTTCACAGGTATTTCGATTTCTGTTTTTTGGGGTTTCTTTTTCATTTGCTTTGGAATAAACCCGTTTGTATTGCCGAAGCCGACCTTGGCATCATGGGTAGAACACTCATCTATCATGCCGGAGACAAGGGTATGATTCCTGTCTCAATTGTCTACAGCTCTTTTATTGGCGGCCCTCTCGATGACCTTGATGTTGTTGACATTTTTCAATTAAGAACTGATTGAAGTATCAAATTCTGAAATATCATCTATTTTGAGTGTATAGTTTAGTTTGTACAGCTAGTCAAAGACGTGCTATTTTGAAAAAAAAAAAAAAAAAAATGCAAAAATAAAACAACTATTATTGCAGAGCTAAACTAGTGTTTGTGCAATATCGGTTGGAGATAAAACCATGAATTTTTTTCTCTTGATTTTAGGAACAATTTCAAAGATATTAAAATAAAAATATATATATTTTTTATAAAGTCCTAATTTTTATAAAAAATTTTTTAAAACCTTATTTTTTTTGCTAAATTTTCAAACTTTGAGTTGAGTTTTAAAAAAAGGCCGGGCGTGCAAGATATTTTGAAAATTTTGTAGTATTGAGGGAACGTCCGTTAAATAATTTAAAAACAACCATAGCCACAATCGTGCCCGATTGGAGATATTTGACCTTTTATGAGTCAACCCATGCCACATTTTAGGTTAAGTAGTACCTATTGTACTAGAGTTATTACCAGGGCAACTGGAAATATGCCCCAATTGTGTTTTATGCGCTTAAAATATGACCTGAAAAATGGCAAAATATGACCTTAAAATCAACAAAAACATGCTTTAAAAAATTAAAGTCAAACAATTTTTTTCATATAAATTAGAAATATTATTATTTAAAGTAAAAAAAACAGCTTAAAAATATAAAAAAAAAACTATATTATTTTAAATTCAAATATTTTTGGTAAATTTACATACACAAATTTGAAGTAAGTAAAATAAAATAGAAATAAATCTTTAAGTATTATTATTTAAGTAACAATTAAAAAATTCACATGAATTTATTTAACATTAAAGTAAAAAAACCTTAAACCATGTTTCCTAAGTATCACGGTGTTTTTGTATGTTGAGCATCTTATTTGAGATTGTTGTTGCAATAAACTACAAAATATTAAGATAAATTATCGAACAAACATTTTTGTATATTAAGAATGATCTTTCGACATCCATAGATGTAATTGAAGCGAATTTAAGGGGCGGTATTTCTTTTACTTTGTATTTTAATGTTGGCCAAATTCCAAAATATGCTCTAACAAATATGTCTCAAAACACATGTAGGACCTTAAAACATATAAATACATTACCCATTTGTTAATATCTCGTTGTAAAAAAACATGCTGTAGCATATTTCCGGTTGCCCTGGTTTTTAACTTATATCTTTGTTATTCGATATGATAACTTCCTGAAAATTGCCACATAACACAATTACAAGAAGTAATTTTGAATTTATATTCACTGACTCAGACACGCCCCTTAAAAATATCCCCATCACGTGTTGTTTGACAAAGTATATAGTAGTACAAATTAATATAATAAATAGTAGAACACAACCATATCGCAATGCGGTACTCGAATATAATTTACATATGACTTCTAGGGGGATATTTAGTCAAATCGAGGAACATATATATGGAGACTATATGTAAGTCTGAACCGATTTCTCACAATTTTAGAACAGATTGTCTTTGACCCAAAATACGAATATGTGCCAAATTTCATGAGGATCGGAAGTAAAATGTGGCATTTAAAGATGTCGGAACGTAAATCGGTTGAATCATATATATAGAGACTACATATTATTCGAACCCGATATAGGTGGCTTTTAACAAATGTACTTCTGGGCCAATTAAGAATGCCATTTGCCACATTACGTAAAGTTAAGTCGAAAAATATAACCTCTAGAGGAGTATTTAGTCAAATCGGGCAACATATATATGGGGTCTATATCTAAATCTGAACCGATTTCTCTCAATTTTAGTATAGATTGTCTCTGGCCGAAAAGACGAAAATGTGGCAAATATCATTGAGATTAAAGCAAAATTTCGATCTGTACCTAGAGAACAAAAGTACAAAAAACAAAAGTCTGTAAACTACTTTCCCGCCCTTTTCTTTTAGGCATGGCACAGCACATAATCTTTGAAGTCTCAAGATTTATCAGTTAAAGTTTCAAATTGATATCTGCTGTGGTTCAAAAGTTATGATTTTTGGAACATGTTTTCCCAAAATGAGCCACTGTGTGACGTTCGAATTCGTTTGTAAAAGAGTAGGTGCCGTTGTGAGAGTTTAAAAATAGAAGCTAGTTAACACAAGAACCTATAGCATCCTTCATTTATGGCGCATAAAGGAAAATTATGATTTTTTTTTAGTATCCACAGGTCTCTCTTCTAGTTCAGGTGGTTATTACCTAGAAAACTAAGGGAAGTTAGGTTAAAATCACTTGTGAAGTATATGAAATCTAGTAGGTGACGATGTTAAGGCACTTCCGGATGTGTATATTTATTAGGTCACTATAAAAGCTATCTAAAAACTTATTAGTACTTAAGTATAATTATAAAGGGTTTTCCAATAAGAGATGTTATTTTGGTATTCAAAGAAAAATTGCATTTTTTTAAATAAATAATCGGATGTTTATTTCATAATAAAGAGGAAAATATGCCGTTAATAATGAAAAACAACATCAGCCAAATGGCCACCACGAGCACGCTTACAGGACCATATCCTTTTCATGAAATTTTCCATAACCAAATCGCAAAGTGGCTGCCCTATGTCCTCGATAGCCTCACGAATTTTAACTTTGAGGTGTTAAATCGACGCTGGGCTGTTAGCGTAGACCTTATCTTTCACGTGGCCCCAAAGGAAGAAGTCGCAAGGTGTTAAATCACAAGATCTCGGTGGCCAATTGTGATCATCTCTTCAAGAGATAACACGATCCGAAAACTTTTCCCATAAAAGATCAATGGTTTCGTTGCTTGTGTGGCACGTAGCGCCGTCTTGTCAAAAGATAACGTTGACCAGATCAATACCATCCAACTCCGACCATAAAAAAATCATTAATCAACCTCATTTTCAAATAAATAAAAATGATACTTTTTTAGTGACAAAAAGTACTTTTAATATACCAAATTTTAATTTTATTGTACCAAAAAGTACTTTAATTGCCCCGATAAGTACATTAGTTGTACAGAAAAGTACTTTTATTGTATCATAAAGTACTTCTGTTGTATCAAAAGATAATTTTTTTTTAAATAAAACAATATTTTTTTTACCAAAAACAAACTTTTATTGTACCAAAAAGTACTTTTATTGTATTATAAAGTAATTTTGTTGTATCAAAAGTTAATTTTATTATTGTCGAAAAGTACTTTTATCGTGCCAAAAAGTAATTTTGTGGTACCAAAAGTTAAATTTAGTACTTTTGTTGTGCCAAAAAGTACCATTTGGTAGTGTCAAAAGGTAATTTTATTAAATCAGAAAGTACTTTTATTGTATTACAAAATATTTTTGTTGTACCAAGAGGTAATGTTATTAAATAAAAAAGTACTTTTAATGTACCAAAAAATACATTTGCTGTACCAAGAAATACTTGTTGTATCAAAATATATTTTTATTGTATTTAAAAGTACTATTATTGTACCTAAAAGTAATTTGACTGTATCAAAAAATGTTTCTAATGTTCCGAAAAATGCTTATATTGTACCTTAAAGTGCTTTTCTTTTACCAAAGAATATTTATATATTGTAGTAACAAGTATTTTTATTGTACCAAAGGGTACTTTAAATGTACCAAAATGGACCTTTAATATAAAATACCAAATAAAACTCTTATTGTACCAAAAAGTACTTTTTTGTGTATCGAAGTACTTATGTTGTATTAAAATTAACTAATTTATTAAATCAAAATGTACTTTTATTTGTACCGAAAAGTAATTTTGTGGCACCAAAAGGTAAATTTTTGAAAAGGTTCATTTTATTAAATCAAAAAGTACTTTTATTGTATTACAAAGTACTTTTGATGCACCAAAAAGTAATTTTATTAAATCAAAAAGTACTTTTATTGTAGCAAAAAGTACATTTGTTGTACCAAAATATAATTTTATTGTATTTAAAAGTACTATTTTTGTACCAAAAAGTACTTTAACTGTATCAATAAATGTTTTTAATAAACCAAAAAATACTTTTATTGTAAAAAAAAGTGTTTTTGTTGCAACAAAAAGTACTTTTTTTTAGCTCATTATGTACGTATTTTGTTTTAAAAAGTAATTTTGGTGTACTTTTTTGTAAGAAAAATTATTGTAATGTACGGAAAACTACTTTTAATGTATCAAAAATGATTTTTATTGCCTCAAAATGAAATTTTATTGTACTAACAGGTATTTTTACTATACGAAAAAGTACTTTTGTTGTATCAAAAATAGTAGTATCAAAAAGTTCTTTAATTGTAACAAAAAGTACTTGAAATTTTGCAAAAAGTGATTTTATTGTAATAAAATAAAAAGTGATTTTATTTTATTATGCCAAAGAGTGAGTTATTGTACCTTTACTGTACGAAAAAGTACTTTTGTTGTATTAAAAATAGAATTACCAAAAAGTTCTGTTATTGTAACGAAAAGTACTTGAAATGTAGCAACAAATTATATTATTGTATAAAAATAATATTATTTTTACCAAAGAGTAAAAAAAGGTAAAAAGTACTTTTGATGTCCTGAGAAGCAATTTGCTTTTACCAAAAAGCAATTTTGTATTATCAAAAATGCTTTTATTGTACCAATAATAGTATTTGTTGTATCAAAAAGTACTTAAAACTATATAACTTTACTTTTTATTGTAAACAAAAAGTACTTTAATTATCCCAAAATGTACTTTTTGTTGTACCATAGTGTATTTTCAAAGTACAAGCATTTTTATTTTACCTAAAAATCAATCATATCATACTTCTACTATTTTAAAAGTTAAAATTGTTTAGAAAAAAAAACTATTATTGTCCGAAAATTTACTTTTATTGTAACAAAAAGTACTTTAATGGTACCTAAATTACTAATATTGCGTCAAAAAGTACTTTAGTAGTACTTTTAATGTATCAATGTAATGTATCTTTTACGTAAAGAAAACTATTTTAAAATATTACAAAATGTACTTTAATTGTACTGCAAACAAAAAGTACTTAAAATTATATTACTTTACTTTTATTGTCAACAAAAAGTACTTTAATTATCCCAAAATGTACTTTTAGTTTTACCATATTCATAGTACAAGCATTTTTATTTTACCTAAAAAATACTTTCATATCAAAAAGTACTTGTACTATTTGCAAAAGTACTTTTATTGTTTCAAAAAAACTATTATTGTCCCAAAATGTACTTTTATTGTATCAAAAAGTACTTTTATGGTAGCTAAATTACTAATATTGCGCAAAAAAGTACTTTTTATGTTTCGGAAATTACTTTTGAAAATCAAAAAGTACTTTTAATGTACCTAAAAGTACTTTTACGTAAAGAAAACTAATTTAAAATATTCCAAAAAGTACTTTTATTTTACAAAATGTACTTTTGTAATACCAATGTGTACTTTAATTGTACTGCAAACTTCTCTTTATTTATCGTAAAATAATTTTATTGTACTAAAAAGTACATTTGTTGCACCAAAAAGTACTTTTATTGTATCAGATAGTACATTTATTACGCCTGAAAGTATCAAAAAATCATAGTGTAAAACTATATATCTTTTTTCATAAATTCAAACAAAAAATGGTTATAAAATATATTGATTAAAAAGTATTTTTCGTCAAGTTTTTTTTTTACATATTGATAATTTACCTGCCCTGCCAAAACGATTAATTCCATTCTTTGCTATAGATTTCATATTTTTTCTACTAGAAAAAAAACCTGTGTAACATGACATGTTATTAATAAATAACTTACTTCGCCAAATTAAGAAGAAAATTTAGCAAAGTGAATGTTATGCAAAAATCAACTAATCTCTTGTCTATGACAAGTCAATGTTAAAATCATTTTTAATTCACTCTAATCTGTATTGCTTCTGAAATTCAGAATGTGTACCTGTAAATTAGATTCTTTACTTCTTCTAGGTAAGCTCTCTTTGTTAGCTAAAATAATAATGCGTTTCCATCTCTACAGACCGTATAACAAACTTAACATACCCGTATACTTTTTCTCACTATAGGCGGCATTAAAATTAAATTAAATTTAAATTTAACATTTGCAGTGACCATCATTATCTGCCTTTCTTCTGCGGATGTTGTGGTATTCTCTCTGTCGGTGTTATCAACCGCGTAAGCAGACAACGCAACGCACGCTTCCATTCAATTCATTTACTCACAGCTCATCTGGTTAGCAAGAGCGTTACCACGTTTTTTATGCCGCCTTGTTTTTTTTTTTTTTGTTTGCTACCCACAAAGCAGCAGGCCCAACTGTTACCAGAGCCAATAACATTTGCCGTTTATTAATATCAAAGGCTAAATTTAAAAAGTTAATTAAAACATGTGTAAAAAATAAAACAGATTTTAAGCTTTTAAAGCTGTATATCTGCATTTTCTATCTTATTTTTTTTTTGTAATTTATTCCAGACTCTTTCTCTGGTAAAAGAGGGGGATGGCTGACTTGCTGTTCAAAGTCATATTTATATAAATAATTTTCTTTATAAATTAAACTCATAAAAGTTCACAATGAAATAAACAAATCAACGGCAACAATTGAAATGTAAAGAAGACGACGAAGACGACGAAGACGAAAACGTACTTAGTTCCCAGCTTAAGACATCACTCAGCTCCTCTCTCTTTCTCTCTCTCTCTCCCTGTACTGTATCGTGTGCAATTGTGAGGAAGAAGCGGTCGTTGTAGTCGCCGTCGCACAATGGGGGGAATATTTGAGATAGAAATTGATTTAAGATTGAAATAAGAAAATCCAATAGTAAATATCTTAATTCGTTATTAACATAATAAAAATGCCCTAAATAACAATTAGTTAATGTACACCAAAGCAAAATTTTATGAGAGGATTTTACAAATGTTTAAATTTTGAAAAAAAGTCCAGTTAAGTGCTGTTCTTAATATTAAATATAATAAGTACAAGCACTGGGTAATAAATCATAATAATTAACAAAATTTAATAAACAACATAATAAAATTTAATTTCAAATAGAAAAAAAGAAAAAAAATTTACACTAAGTTTACTGACATAAACAAATGTAATAAATCATTTTGTGTAAACAAAATAACAAACAGAGTAATAAAAAAAAAATTATTGTCAAACAATAACAAAATCTTTTGATCTGTGCATTTAGTGTAAATGCGCAAAATACTCGAAGAAAATTTCATATCAAAACAGGGTTCAAAAGGTTTAAGATGTTATCGTTCGAATATATATTTTTGTCAACGTCATAAAAGTCTGAGAAAAATATTTCCAATTAAAAATTACGTTTTGTTTTGAATAAAATGTTATATGATGTGAATATTTTGTTATTTTGAGTAGAGGACATTAAAGACCAAAACTAAATGTTCTATAAAATATTGATAAAATTTAAATGGAATTTCAAGATAAATTGGTCAAGATTTTACAACAAAATTAGGGAAAATATACCAATAAAAATTAAATTTTTTTTTTATGTTTAAAGTAGTTTCATTTGTATCGTAAAGATGCTAAAGCTTTACAATGAAAAAATTTTAAAGTAGTTTCATTTGTATCGTAAAGATGCTCAAGCTTTACAATGAAATAATTTTAAACGTAATTGAATTTTTCACATCTGTTGCTGTAAAAGTTGAGAAGTACCGGAGAAATATTTAAATTTAAGAAAATATACCATAATAATTTCGGACTTGTTTTTTTCTTAAATAATATTAATTAATATAATATTAATTAAATAAAATAATATTAATTAATAATAGTAAAGTTTCTTTGAGTGACCCATAATTTTTAAGCGTAATTGAGCTAAAAAAAAACTTGATTTCCCTTAACACCCCATGAATCCCTGAATACCATGAGTACCAATACCTAGGATATTGAACTTTGAGGATGTGACGAACTTTAAAACATGAAAAATTTTAATCTTTTTTTTATTTTTGGTACAAAAAAGTACTTTTTAATACAACAAAAGCATGCTTTTGGATAAAAAAAACGTTTTGGTGCAATAAAAGTTATTTTAAGTACAATATAAATACTTTAAGGTACAACAGTTGTACTTATTCTTACTATAATAGCCGTTTTAGCCGCAAAAAAGTACTTTTTGGTACAATAAAAGTTCATTTTGGTAAAAGAAAAGTATTTGTAGATATATTAAAATTACTCTTTAATACAATAAAATTACTTTTTGATACAATAAAATTACTTTTTTGGTAAATAAAATTTACTTTGTGATACAATAAAAGTACTTTTTGGTACAATTAAAGTTCCTTTGGTACATAAAATTTACTTTATGATGCAAAAAAAGTACTTTTTGGTACAATGAAAACTACATGTTGGCATATTAAATGTACCTTTTTGGTACAATTAAAGTACTTTTTATGCATCCAATAAACTTTTTGAAACATTAAATGTACATTTTTGGTACATTGAAATGACTTTGTTTTATTGAAAGAAATTTTTGGAACAATTAAAGTACTTTTTTGATACATTGAAAGTACATTCAATTTTATATATTATTAACGATTATTATATTAATTAACTACTTAAAACAATAAATGTACATTTTTGGTACATTGAAAGGACTTTACTTTATTAAAAGAAATTTTTGGTAAAATAAAAGTTCTTTTTTTCATACATTGAAAGTACATTCTATTTTATGGAAAGTACTTTTTGATACAATTAATGTACTTTCTGAAACAATAGAAGTAAGGTACATTTAAAGTCCATTTTGGTACAATTAAAGTACTTTATGATACAACAAAACTATTTTTTTGTACAGAAAATGTCCTTTTTGGTACAATTGAAGTATTTTTAGATACAATAAACGTACATAAACGTTTAAACGTAATTCTTTCGAATTACTTTTTTAAAATTACTTTGTGATGCAAAAAAGTACTTTTTGGTACAATGAAAACAACATGTGGGCATATTAAATGTACATTTTTGGTACAATTAAAGTACTTTTTATGCATCCAATAAACTTTTTGATACATTAAAAGTAAATTTGTGGTACATTGAAAGGACTTGGCTTTATTGAAAGAAATTATTGGTACAATAAAAGTACTTTTTTTTCATACATTGAAAGTACATTCTATTATATGGAATGTACATTTTGATACAATTAATGTACTTTCTTAAACAATAGAAGTAAGGTACATTAAAAGTCGTTTTTGGTACAATTAAAGTAATTTATGATACAACAAAACTATTTCTTTTGTACATAAAATATCCTTTTTAATGCAATTGAAATATTTTTAGATACAATAAATGTACATTATAAAACAATAAACAATTCTTGTTGACGTAATAATAATATTTTTTTTACGAAAATACAACAAAAATACTCTTTCGAATTACTTTTAAAAATTACTTTGTGATGCAAATAAAGTACAATGAAAACTTCATATGGCCATATTAAATGTACTTTTTGGTACAATTAAATTACTTTTTATACATTCAATTAACTTTTTGAAAAATTAAATGTACATTTTGGTACTTTGAAAGGACTTTGCTATATTTAAAGAAATTTTTGGTACAATAAAAGTACTTTTTTTACATTTTATTATAAAGAAAGTACTTTTTGGTACAATTTATGTACTTTTTTAAACAAAAGAAGAATTATTCATTAAAAGTCCTTTTTGGTACAAGAAAAGTACTTTATGATACAACAAAACTTTTTTTTTGTAGAGAAAATGTCCTTTTTGGTACAATTGAAGTATTTTTATATAAAATAAACGTATATTTTGAAATAATAAACAATACTTGTTTATGAAAAGACAAAACAAAAAATACTTACTTACTTAATTTACCTTTGCACCCCATGAATGAGGTATAGGATAGCTTCTCGCGTTGTTGTGAATTAACACGCGTTCTATTTTTAGATTCAAAACTAACGGCACCTACTTGTTTATCGACGAATGCGAACGTCACTGTTTGAGAAGCTTTTACTAGACACGCCGATTGACTCGACACTTAATACTGCGAAGTTGCTGTCAACAACATTGGAGGGGAGCCGACAATGAAAGAACATTTTTTTTTAGATGACTGGAGCCAGGTTTGAACCTGCGATCTCCCGCATGGTAGCCGCGTTTTCTAACCACTATGCCACGGCCGGTCCTAAACAAAAAATACTCTTTCGAATAATAAAAATACCGTTTGGTGCAATAATAGTACTTTTTTTTGGCACAATTGATGAAATTTTTAGTAAAATAAAATTATTTTTTTTTGTAAGAAAAATTTTGTTTATGTACAATATCCATAATTTTAAGTAGAATAAAAGTACTTTTTGGTAAAAAAAAGTATTTTTCGGTACATGAAGGATATTTTTGGTACAATAATGTGCTTTTTGATGCAATAAAAGTACTTTTTGGTACAATAAAAAAAAAACGTAATTCCCCTTTGCACCCCATGAATGAGGTATGGGAAAGCTTCTCGCGTTATTGTGAATTAACACGCTTTCTATTTTTAGATTCACAACTAACGGCACCTACTTGTTTATCGACGAATGCGAACGTCACTGTTTGAGAAGCTCTTGCTTCATACGCCGATTGACTCGACATTTAATACTGCGAAGTTGCTGTCAACAACATTCGAGGGGAGCCGACAATGAAAGAAACAATTTTTTAAGATGACTGAAGCCAGGTTTGAACCTGCGATCTCCCGCATGGTAGTCGCGTGTTCTAACCACTATGCCACGGCCGGTAAATAAATGTGGCACGGTCAATTGGTACAATAAATTTATATATTGGTACTTTTTAGTACAATTTATGTACTCTTTGGCACAATAATGTAATTTTTGATCCAATTTTTTTTTGGTACAATAATAGTACTTTGTGGTGCAATAAATATACTTTTTGGTACATTAAAAGTACTTTACGACACAATAAATGTACTTTTTGTACAACAAAAGTACTTACCGGTAGATGAAAAGTACTAATTGTTACAATAAAAGTACTTTTTCCCTAAATCTGAATAATGTTTTGCACTGTTATCATTAAAACACTAAATACTTCCATTTAATGGTACAACTCTTTGAAATTTGTTGGCGAAATTATTGCGAATCAAATTCTGTCTCTCTCCGGTAATAGTTTCTCATTTTCGAACCTTGTTTAGAATAAGGGATACAAGAAAAATATCCCGGAGGCACTTTATTTAGAATAGGGGAACAACCTTCACCACGCCACGCACAGACCGAAGGGTCTGTTAAATCGCACGAATTTCGTGTTGATTTAAGGATGTTACTCCGTCTGTCCAGGCGATTTTCGACATAGTTAAAGAGCTATTGAGCTGAAATTTAGTATGCAAGCTTCTATCCTTTAATTAATTTCTAATGAAATTAATTTCTAATTAAATTAATTTCTAATAAAAGATGAATATATCTACTCCCACCTCCCATACAAACTCTCTTTTATAGGAAGTGTCCGTCTGTCTGTCCTCGCGATTACATCCGTTCTTTAAGATCTACTGAGCTGAAATCCTCTAAACGGAGTTTGAGTTCCGATATGAGCAAGATCTTACCTCCCATACAAAATACCCCATTTTGGACGTTAACAAAAATGGATGTGATCGGGTTAAAGTAACGTACAAAACTTTCCGTTTTTGCGTTACAAAGTTATATAAAATGTAGTTCCAGTGCAAATAACTAATTTTATCACCATTTTAACAAATCATGAACGGTATCTGAGCTTAGCCAAAGATAATTTTTCTTACTTGTTTTATTTTTATTCTAATGTATTTCACTTTTGAAATAAAAAAAGGGCTGAAGATGAACTCGTCATGGAGTTCGAAACGCGTCATCCTAGTGCGTGACACACTGAATTTGACCAAAAATATCAAACAATAAAAAAACATTTTTCTGATCGTAAGCCGAATTTGATGTATCATTTGATACACAACGCAAATTTAATATAAAAATATAAAAAATATAAAAAATATAAAAAATATAAGAAATATAAAAAATATAATTTTATTATTATTTTATTTTTCTTTAGAAATTTCACAAAAAAACTATTTCTTTTATTAAATTATGTATTTCTTCAAAAAATATAATTTTTCGTAATAGATTATTTTTAGTTTCCTAATTCCAAAAATAAAATTAATTTACTTTTTCTTCGGCATTATCGTTTAGAAATTTTCTCAAAAATCTATTTATTTTTTTAAATTATGGATTTTTTAGTAAAAAATTGTTATTTTTATGAAAACTGTGAAAATTAAATATGAAAATTTATTAAATTTGTTATTTAAATGAATACAAATTGTGAAAAATCGTAGAATATAACTCAAAAAATTCAGAAGCAATTGTAGTTATTTGTAGGGTATTACGGAATCGCTCTTGATCACCTATAGTGTAATGTACTTCCAACATTAAGTTTGACCAAAAACTCTGTCTCCATTTATTTTCTTCTGGTCCCAACAAAACAATTTCCTTCACATTTTAAGCC
Source organism: Muscina levida (assembly GCA_964034835.1). Classification (NCBI taxonomy): domain Eukaryota; kingdom Metazoa; phylum Arthropoda; class Insecta; order Diptera; family Muscidae; genus Muscina; species Muscina levida. The sequence goes on along the minus strand of OZ035884.1, from coordinate 25,563,657 downwards.
ATTCCACCCCAATGTGCGCAGTATGCAAGAGCGTAGCGTACGTTTATAGCGTATTTATGACTTGACGACGATGGGTTCAATGCCACTTAAAAATTAAATACAACAAACACAACCGAATTACACAAAACAACCGCAACAATGGCAACAACAATATGGCATTTTATTCGCACGCCCGTTTAATATCTCAATGTGACTGACTGCCTTCTACTGCCTCTGACAGTTAGTCCAGATCGATGATGTTGTTGCCGTAGCCGTTGCTGTTGCTGATGATCATTCATCATATGATGATGAATTCACTCACACTGAGTGTGTGAATGATTATGGGGTATTAAGATACTGCTGGCATCCTAAATTTTTTTATGTATTCATTTATTGTGATTATATGTGAGAAGAAATTGTTGTCTTATGTTTTTGCCATTCCTGCCGTACTACCCCCACTTAATAAATTCTATCTCCTGTTCTATTCATCATTTGCCATATTTTTGAAAAATGGGAAACTGATAAAATGATAAATGCTGTGATTATTAATTATCTAAAAGAAGGAAAAACTAAGGAAAACTATTTCTTAATACATTCTAGGAATGACGAAAGATAATAGTTTTTTTCCATATTACTAACATAAAATGTAGTCAGTGATTATATAGTGTGGGACAGGGATTGAAAAACTTTCCAGGAAAGGGACTAACAAAATTTATCACAACTCATTGTAGGGCCCATTTTTGTACGGTATTTATGGTCGCTCATGCTGACTCTCCAACTTTGCACTGGATCAACTTATTCTATACTTAAATCTTAAGTATTTATTTTACGATCCTTTTCATCAAAATAATGATTTCTGCAATTTATGGTCTGTGTTTTTTATATCTTTGCAAAATTGCTCTAATCACTTTACACACAAAAACCTGGTCGAGAATTTTAAGTTATTTCGACTGGCGCCATCTGTTAGTAATGACAAAACAACCAACGCTCGCTCCCTCTACAGCAGAAGAGTGACGGAGTAAGGGGCGATGAGATATTATCAGATAATCTAATATCACAACTTTGAGTGGTGCAAGAACAAAGAATAACAGTCATTTTTCATCACTTTGTTGTCTGCTGGCGGAAAACCCAAAGAACATTTTCTTTCCAGTTTTGTTTGTTTAGTTTTGGGTTGCTGTTCTGTGAAAAGTGAACATTAGTTCAACGTGAGGAAAGACATCACATACGAAATGGTTGAATCATTAAACAAAAAGAGCAACCACCTAAAACTTCCACAAAATAAAGGAATTGATGGTTGGTTGGTCGGTGGTTTGTTGATTCTTTAGTCTGGCTGTCTGTCTGTCAGTCTGTCCGTATGCATGCACTTGTAAGAACCTTACTGCATCCACTACTCTACTCCAGGCGCATAGAAAAAGGACAATAAATACTCCTTACTTTGTCAGAGAAGTTATGAGTCTAGTCGCTTGGACGCCATCATCATTAATGCTCCGTTAAGAGTGAGTCAGGGATCAGTAGCTGCTGTGGGAAGGTGGGGGTACTACATACATGAGTCTTACTAACATTTTATGTAGTTTTTTTGTGGGTTCATTACTTGTTTACAATCTCACTCCCTCTCTCTCTCGTCCTGTCTGTACATACTACGCATTTTCTTTATAAGTCATAAAAAAAAGTTTTTGTCTGGCATTTTATTGGCAATAAACGCGAAATTCAATGAACGAAAGGATCCTAGAGTTCCCTGTCTGCTTAGTTTGGAATAAAAACAAAAATTTATTGTTAACCATCATCATGGGAGTTATTAGCGACATAAAATAAAAGTTTGCAAATTATTAGAAATTGTTGAGATTTGTCGTAAAATTTGGGATGAAATAAATAAATAAGAAGTATTAAGAAAATGTATGTGCTACAATGTGTGGTACGAACTACTTTAGGGCAAAATTTTAATTTATTAAACCACTTTGTAAAACTTGATATAAATTTTGGCATCACTTTTAGGAATTTATTTTTGAACAATTTCAAGAAAAAGAAACTTAATGAGGGCTTCTAAATTTTTAATAAATTGTAGTCAGAAATTCATATTCATATTATATGAACATGCAGACGAAATGTTAATTTTCGATCAGTGGGCGCTGCACTTTGGTCGGAAATCGGAATATTCTGGACGAAATTCAAATTTTCAATTTTTTCAAAAACCCCCTTATGCACAATATTACTTAGATTCAAGCATTTTTTTTTAAATCAAATCCAAATCAGCGACCTCAGAACCCCCTTAGTACCATGTTTTATGCCCATTGGAAGTCTCCTTCATATTAAGGCCAAACTTTTCAAAGATCCGACCAATGTGCGGTCTTTTATCTAGAAATAAAAAAGAATAGGATTCTGTTAATTTTCGATCAGTTTCTAAAATAAAAAAAATTGGATTCTGGAGCCATTTGTTTATTATTTTCGGAAAAAAATAAATTTGAGTTAAATTTTAAAATTTTTATTTAATTATTTTTTTTTTTGAGATTTTCTAGGAATAAAAAATAAAATTTTTCCGTCTTTTTATTTCATATTTTCTAGAAATATTTTTGATATTAATTAAATTTTTATAAAAATTAAACATTTTTATTTATTAAATTTTTTTGTTTTATTTAATTACAATTTTTTTAATGAATTTTTTGTATTTATATAATAATTTTGAAATATTGGTGTAGGAGTATTTTTCCAGTTATTTTTTCAATTCAAAACATTTTCGAATAATATTTAATTTTCATGAAAATTTAAATTTATTTTCCAGAAAAACTTTTTGTTTTAAATGTTTTTTTTTTTAAATTTTTGTTATTAAATTGTGAGTATATGTGAAGAAAATAATTATTTTTTTTTTCAAATATTTTTTATAATTAAATTTTGGTAAAAAATTTGTATTCAAATAAAAAAAATACTGAATGGAAATCTGGGGTCAGATTATTGTATTATTTTTGTTAGATTGTGAACGAAGGGCACAAATTTGTTGTAAAATCCAAAAATTTTCGGAAAATTTAAATTAAATTTTTTTTTTTGTCTCAGATGAACTGGTAAATGGGGTCAGATAATTGTTCAATATCTGTTTAGATTAGAATGAAAACATAATCTTTTTAAATTTAGACTATTTTTGGAAAACATTTAATTTTTAATATTTGTTTATCAATTAATTTTTTTTAATAAAAATTTTTATGAATACTCGCCATTTTTATCTCAGATTTTTTTAAAAAAAATTTCGTTGTTTTATCTTGTATAAATGTAAAAGAAAAATACAAACTGTCTAACAAAGAAAAAATTAATTTTTCCTTGAACATTTGTAGGTATTAGAATTTTGGAAAAAAAATTATTTTAAATTTTTCAAGTAAAAAATTAACTGAATTCTGGGGATCAGATAATTGTACAATTTCTGGTTAGATTGGTATGAAAACATAATTTTTTTTAAACTTATATTTTTACAAAAAATAATTTTTTTTTGTCAATAAATTTGTTTAAATATTTTTTTTCTCTAATCTATTGATTTTTACTAAAGAAATTTTATTAATAAATTTTGAATATGTAATGCGATTAAAAATTAAAATTTGTACATTTACTAACAAATTTAAAAAAAAAAATTAACAAAAAAATAAATAAAAAAAAAAGAAACTAAAGTAGTTTCATAGATAATAATGATGGATTTTGGGTCTAGATAGAAGACCCATTGTGTATTTGAAAGCTAAAACACTAAATATTATTAAAAATCAGTTAAATATGATTATGCCTTCCCCCCAAGGCAAATCAAAATAAATAAAAAACCAAATTTAAGTTTTAATTTCCTCGATAGGATCTATATTTCATATCCGCAAAATTACCTTCGATTGGGACGATCAGCAAGTGGATCTAATTACGAATAATCTTGACATATACATATATCTATGTCCGAATGTGGTAGAGATAGGTGGCGTCGATATTCTATTATTTATCGATATTTGTTTATGTGGCATTGTTGCAAAAAGGGGAGCAAATCAGGCTCCATTTAAGGATACTGTTAGGGTTGCAAATACTTAATGTAACGAATAATTTGCCAGCATTTATTTAAGATTGGGATTAAACAAATATTTTTTTAATATGTATTTAAAAAATATATTTTTATTTTAAATAATTTAGATTTTCTTTATTTTTCATGAATATGAAGTTAAATTCAATAAATAAAATTAATAAAAAAATTGAATAAAAAATAAAGTACTTGAACAGAAAATAATGAATTTTATTCAGTTTTTTATTAATTTTTTTTTATACAAAATATTCAGATTTTCTTTATTTAAAAAATAATTTTGAAAATAACTGTTAAAAAAATTAAATTTCGAAAGTAAATACTAAACGAAATTGAATTCTGGGACCAGTAAGAATAATATACTGTTTATAAGCTTTTCATATTTACAACAAAAAATAAGTTGCTTTAAATTTGGGGAAAAAATCCACTTCTTTGGATTTTTACCAATATTTTTATAAAGTATGATGGGTGAGTATAGTTGAAGACTATACGACAAAACATTCGAAATAAAAAAATTAAGATTAAATCATTTTTTATCTCGAATCTACTGCTTATTTATTGAACATATAAAATATCTGACTAATTTATTGAATATCTTAACTTTTCCCATATGTTTACATTCCACTACTCTTCTGATAGCTTCTCCCACATCCCCACTCTGCTCTGAAGCCCTTTAATGCAATCTTCTTCTTCTATTCATTTACGATATTCATGAATATATGCTTCACTATTTTCGTTCAATTAGCATTTCAAAGGTTTCCCTTTAATTAATTTAATTCGTATGCATTTACATTAAATTCAATTCAATTAAATTATCCTTCCATCCTTCCTGCCAGCCCACCTACCATACACACATGAGATTCCACATCATGCATATTTGTTTTGATTTCTTTTTGTGGAGGATGTATCGACATTTTGAGTTACATACATACATATGTACATCGTTCATTATCTATATTTTTTCAATGAAATCAATTACGAAACTTTCAGATTTTGAATTAAACTTTAGTGAAAATCAAAAACATATTTTGGAAAACTTTTGTGAACAATACAACAAAACTCAAAATTTACTCAACAAAACCAAAAAATAGCGTAACGCTCAACTTGAAACGAGTGCAACTCTCTACAAAAACTTGGAAAGCTTTGAATTTCTTCAGTTGTGAGCGCCGTTACATCCTAAATGTTTATCCAAAACAATTCAAATTTCGATAATAGTGGTGGTGGTGTTGGTGGCGGCGTCATCAGTGGCGGAGGAGGTATCAATAATGGTGCCAATGGTGGTGGTACCATCACCGGCCCCAGTGCTGGCGTGGGCGGCGGTGGCGGTGGTGTTGGTGACGGCGGTGGTAGTAGCATAAGTGTTAGCGCCATGGGCGAGGCCCTCAGTGTCGGCGACAGCAGTTTAAGCACAACGGCCAGTGAGGGTGGCGGTAGTCAAGAATTAATATTTCCCCTTAGATCGCCGCGACATCAGCAACGTTGCAGTGATCCACAGCAACAGCGTGAAAATAACAATAATTCCAATACAAAAAGATCATTCAACCTAAATCTGAGCTTCAGTAACAATAACAATCGCAAATTGCTAAGCGTTGGAGGCAGCTCTGGCGGCGGCGGCGGTGGTGGCGGTGGTGGTTCCTCATCACAATCATTTTGGAGTTCGGTAGCATCGAACGTCTCGGCGTCATCGTCTTCATCCTCCTCCTCGTCATCGTCCATAACATCGTCCGCATCGCCCTCAGCATTGGCCTCATCGTCGACCTTATCATCTGATGTCAGTAGTACTGGCGGCGGAGCAACAGGCATTGGCAGCAGTGGTGGTATTGGTATTGGCGGTTGTGGACCCGGAGTGGTGCAGCGTGTTTTCCTCAATACCAAACCAAAGAACAAAACCGAATTGATATTAGCCACAGGTCCTAGTACAAGTTCGCAGCAAACGGCAGCAGTAGCAGCAGCAGCGGCGGCGTCGACGACGGTGTCTTCGGTGGGTAACAACATTCTCAGTGTGCTCGAGCGTAAAACAGCAAATTGTATCTACAAAATGGATGTGGATTCGTCGGATGAAAATGGACCTGTAAATATGAAAATTTATTGTCGCAAACTTTTTGAATTTCTTTGTCATTAACGCATAAAAATCACGTTACCATTGCTGTCATCTAAAAAAGAATAGAGGGGAGGGGGTATCATGGCATTATAGTTTACAAATAGGGTTGACCCTAAAGGGGTGCGAATGTAATAGAGTTAATAGAAAATAATTTCCTTTTTAGGCTTTAGTTTTTAATTTTTAGTTAGTTTGAATTTTAAAAGATATTGATCGTTCTATAAAATTCGAAATGTTGATAGATATAAAAAAGTTCGTTAAACTTTTTTTGTAAATTCGAATTTTAATTTATTTACAAAACAAATTAAATTTTTGAAAGCCGAAAGCAATATTATTATTATGAAATTTTATTTAGTTTTTAAAGCTTAAAATTTTACTTCGAAAATTCAAAGTTAAATACTAAAATTATTGCATAGTGGCATTAAAATATTGTTAAAACTTAAAACCTCATCTAGCTTAGCATTCAATATTTATAAAAACTTGTAAAAATTTTAGATTTACTTCAATATTTAATTCTTAACATTTTTGGTATTTTTTGAGCACATTCAAAATAATCGATAAAACTGCAAAAGTTTTTAGAATACCGAAATTTACTTCGAATATTCAAAGATTAATCTTCAAAAAAAAGTTAGTAGCACTTAAAAAATACAAATATTTTTGAATATAAACTTACAAACTATACCGAATTCAGGGCTTTTAAAATTTCGAAATTTAATTCGAAAATGTTTAATTTTTTTTTACAAACTTAGCTCTCTCTTTATGTATAATCACATAAAATGAGAGTGAAACTTTAAAATTGCAATGCAAAATTTCGTGAAAAAACTATTCAAAATTTCGAAATTGAAAACTGGAATATTTACGTTAATATTGTAAGGTACAATTACGTAAAACTATTACAGTTGAATTTCAAAATACAAATATTTTTACAGAAAACTTTTTTTAAAATTCGAATTTGATTTCGAAAATTTTATATTCTTTATGTGTTGATAGTTGAACTTTGTACTTATATTTTATTCCGTGGACGAGTTTTTGTTTTCACTGATGACCTTAAGCCAAACTAATTCACAGAATAAAATTCTTTATTTATTATAAAATTTATGTATAATCATATACAAATGAGACTGAAATTTTTTAATTGCAATTTTAAATTTCGTAGAAAACTTTTTAGAATTTCGAAATTAACTTCGAAATTTAGATATTTTTGTATTACGCAAAAAAATTGTAGTGAAATATTAAAATTTTCAGAAAATTTTGTTGGAAACTGAAAATTTCAGCTTTTTTCGCATTTCGAATTTGATTTAAAAAATTTTAAGATATAAAATATTTTAAATTTTTTACTCTTGTGTGTGAAATTTTAAAACTGCAACTTAAAATTTCGAAGTAAACTTTTTATAATTTCGAATTTTACTTCGAATACCCCAGGACTTTTTTTTTACAATTGTGCACTTGCGTTATGCAAAAAAAGTCAGTAGAACTTTAAACCGATTTTTCGTTTTTCGGACTTCGAATTTTATTTCAAAAATTTTAATTTTGTTATTCACTTTTAACGTAGCGTTGTTTATATAAATATATTCATATTAAAAAAAAGAGTTAAAGTTCTAAATTGCAACATTAAATCACGTAGAAAACTATTCAGAATTTCGAATTTTATTTCGAAATTTCGAAGATTTTTAAAATTTTAAAAATTTAAAAATTTTAGTTGAGTTACAAAATACAAACATTTGTGTATGAAACTTTAAAATTGTACCATAATTGCGTTTTTCAAATTTCGAGTTTGATTTCGAAAACTGCAGGACTCTATTTAAAATTGTATGCTTGCATTACGCAACAAAAAGTAAGTAGAACTTCAAATACATTAAATTTGTAATAGAAACTTTTAAATTGGACCAATTTTGCGTTTTTCGGATTTCGAATTTTATTTCGAAAATTTGAAATATTTTATTTATTATTAATATTGCATTGTTTATATATAATCATATTAAAAATAATAGAGAAACTTTTAAATTGCAACATTAAATTTTGTGGAAAACTATTAAGAATTTCGAATTTTATTTCAGAAATTCGAAAATTTTGTCTTAATATTTAGCTTCCATTACATAAAAAAATTATAGTTGAATTTCAAAATACAAAAATTTCCATTACATAAAAAAATTATAGTTGAATTTCAAAATACAAAAATTTGTGTATGAAAACTTAAAATTGCTCCGTAAATGCGTTTTTCAAATTTCGAATTTAATTTCGAAGTATTAAAATTTGTTATTTAGTTGTCAACATAGCATTCTTTATACCTAATCATATAAAAACCAAAGTGAAACTTTTGAATTGCAATTCAACATTTTGTAGAAAAATTTTGAGAATTTCGAAAAAACTTTTAGGATTTCGAATTATACTTCGAAAATTTTAAGATTTGTGTAAAATTCCACAACGCATCATAACGTAAATGATACTTTAAAAATAACATCAATTTTTATAATGAAATTTCTCAGATGTACCAGAATTGCGTTATTTCGAATTTGATTTCGAAAATTTATAGATTTTTAATTATAACAAATTTCTTGCATAAATTATGCATAAATGCATATAGACATATAAAAACTAGAAAGTTAAAAATTGCTACTTAAAATTTCATCGAAGACTTTTTATAGTTTCGAAATAAACTTCTAAAATTCGAAGTTAAATCTTAGTATTGTATGCTTGCATTACGCAACAATATATTAATAGAACTTCAAAATACATAAAATATTGAATTGAAACTTTATACTGTAGGATAGATGCGTTCTTCGAAATTCGAATTGGATTTCGAAAATTTTTAGATTTTAAAATATTATAAATTTTTTGCTTTTTATATATTCAATCATAAAAAAGATATGCGAAACTGTAGATTACAATTTAAAATTAGCAAAATAATTCGAACAATGTAAACAATGTTCGAATATTTCATATATGCCCAAATATCCAAAAATATATGTTTGTGTAACACAAACTGTTAATTTTTTTAAATTTAACCGATATGTGTTGAAATAAGTTTCGAATTTTATATCGAAAGTTGAAAATTTTTTTTAAACCAATTTTTAAATTTATCGAAAATTCTATATTGGAAAAGCAATAAAAAAATTTTTAGTTTTAACTTTAAAATGTAAATGGACCAGAGTTTTGAAGTTTCGTTTGTAACTTCGAAAATTCGAACATTTTCAATGAATTTCAAATTGTGAAACTTTAGTGTGCATATTAAAAAATTGGATGAGTATGTTAAAAATTACAAAATTATTTGGTTTTTAAAAAATCTAATTTGATTTCAAACGTTAACAACTTTAAAATTTTGGAATTTTTCAAAAATTTTCGAGGTTTCGAAGTTAAAAACTAAACTTGTAAAACAAAGGCTGTCAATTTTTTTAATATTATTTTTAATTGAAACATATTAGTGGAAATTTTACTTTTTCAACGTTTCGAATTTAATATCGAAATTTAAAAATTAATTTTTGAATAAATTGTTAACCATTTTCGAAAATTCTTTATTCAAAAACCAAATTAGAACATTAGTGAAACTTTAAAATGCCAACGTTTTATAGTTTTAAAGTTTCGTTTTGAACTTCGAAAATTCAAACATTTTTAATTAACTTTATATAGAATAACAATTATGTGTATTTTAAAAAATAATAAGGATATGGTCAAAATTACAACGTTTTTTAGTTTTAGAATTTCGAATTTGGAATTGTATTTCAAATTTAATATATATAATTTTTTAAATTAAATAAATTCAAAAGTTTTTTAAATTGAATTTGAAAGTTATATTAAAAAAAAAAACAGAATATTTGTGAAATATCTATAAACTTCATAGTCAAACCCAAAACAACAATTTTAAGCGAAATTTATGTTCGAAAATCCGAACATCAACAAAAAGCACTATTCTGTGATAAATGTCATCACAAATTTAGCATTGACATAATTAACCTTCAAATTCACTCTGTGTGTCAATCTGTCCACAAACGTAGATAACTGAGACACCATTGTATTGACAAAAATCATTGCATATTCACTACATTAGCATCACATTATACACATATATCTTTCTTCTCATCTATCTGTCTGTGGCATTGTTAATTGTATCATGCAAATTCAATCAATATACATTCTTATTTTTTCAACAAAACTATAAATTATTTATAAAATCTTCTTATACATTTCCTGGTTTTTTTCTTTCTTTTTCTTCTTCTTCTTCTGTGTGCATTTCTTTCTTTTACATTTATAGCAAACATTCCTCAATACAAATGATAATGATGATGAACTTATTAAACAACTGCCAAAGGAAATACTATTACGTATATTTTCATATTTGGATGTGGTTTCATTATGCAGATGTGCACAAGTAAGTAGATTCTATATACTGTATAAAGATATATATGTAAAGATAAATATATGTATTTACTGTAGAAATAAAAAAAAAATATTTTTTTTTATCCTGTGCCTTAGGTCTCCAAATACTGGAATATCTTAGCTTTAGATGGATCCTGCTGGCAGAAAGTCAATCTCTTTGATTTTCAACGTGATATTGAGGTAGGTTGTTGTTGTTATTATTTTTTAATAATGGCTTATAAATTGTTGTTTATCACTTATTTTATAGGGTCCTGTAATAGAGAATATATCCCAACGTTGTGGAGGATTTTTGAAATTTTTATCCCTGCGTGGATGTAAATCTGTGGGAGATCAATCAATACAGTAATTAATTTATTTACTGATTTAATTTATATATTTTAAATATTTGTTATTAAATTAATAATAATAATTGTTGTTTTGATTTCGTTTTTTCTTTTTCCAATTCCCTAGAACTTTAGCCGACCACTGCCACAACATAGAACAGTTGGATTTATCTGAATGCAATAGAATAACCGATATATCGACCGAATCGATAAGTCGCCATTGTTCAAAATTAGCCTCCCTAAATTTAGAATCATGTTCTAATATAACGGATAATAGTTTAAAATACGTTTCGGATGGTTGTCCGGTAAGTAAAATGTATAAATTTATCGAAAATTTTGTTGACTTATGAACGACGAGAATTATTGAGACGAAACTATTGGACTAGTGATCGTGGTTTCGAGAACCCGGTATTAGCATAATACATTGTTTAAGTTGGCGGTCACCTCGTTGTTCTGACAACACTTTAGGGGGCATTTGAGATAACGACGAGGCTGTAGGTTTCGTCCGTGAGAGAAAAATCATGCTAAATATATAGACTATGTATTTGTCGTAGGGACCGGCCGTGGCATAGTGGTTAGAACACGCGACTACCATGCGGGAGATCGCAGGTTCAAACCTGGCTCCAGTCATCTTAAAAAAGAAAAAAATAAATAACATTTTCTTTCATTGTCGGCTCCCCTCGAATGTTGTTTGACAGCAACTTCGCAGTATTAAGCGTCGATTCAATCGTCGTGTCTAGTAAGAGCTTCTCAAAACAGTGACGTTCGCATTCGTCGATAAATAAGTAGGTGCCGTTAGTTGTGAATCTAAAAATAGAAAGCGTGTTAATTCACAACAACGCGAGAAGCTATCCCATACCTCATTCATGGGGTGCAAAGGGAAATTAAGTTTAATTTGTCGTAGAAAAAAGATTTGAATCTCCGTTTACCCAAAAAAAACTTACTGCCTCAGGTGTAATGGTTGAGAAGGTTGCAGTAACATTTTGCATATTTTACGTACACTAGTAACCAACTGCCTTTATTTAAAAAATGTCCAATCTTTTACTTATAGATTTATATTACTAATAGTTACTCTTTAGTTTTCTCTTAAAGAGTCGAAATCACATTTTGGCAGGACGAAAGGAGCACTCGACATATTTTTTGTCTTTTTTTGACCTCTTTTACATTCGCTAGTGAAAGAAAACAAAAAATCCGTTGACAACATTTCATTGATAAAAAAACGCAAGCAGCAGCAGCAACAACAAACATATCAACAAGGATAACAACAAAACGAGCATAAAACAGCTGAGTCCTGTTTTTATTTATTTTTTTCTGATTAAAACCCAAAACTCTGCCTTCCTTGAATTAGCTGTAGCTGTGTGTGTGTGTGTGCGAGTTGAGTCTCACTTAATTGGAGGACAAAGTTATCGACGATGTCAGAACAGTAACAACAACTATGTATGTATGTACCACCAGATAATATATGTAAATTCACATAAACCAGATACTTTATACATATGTTTCTACTATATACCTACATACATGCATATATATGTACGTGCCTAAACACCAACTACCTATATGGAAAATTTTGCAATAACAAAAAGTGGGCCAATGTAAAAACCCCAACAACAGTGAATAGCTACAAAAAAAAGGACCTTCTCTTTTGTGCTTTCCAGAGAAATAAACAAAATGCAATCAAAAACAAAAAAAGAGAGAGAGAGTACGTGTCCAAATCGGGAAAAGGGCAGATTTGTGTGGGAGGACAGAGGCTTAAGGTTGTTGCATACCAGAGATACCACATACTCCTGCCTTCTTTACATTGGCCCCCTTAGCACTCTCTCTCTCTCTCTGTTAGCAAAATATGCAACATTACTTCTCATGGCCTCGTGTTTTCAGGTGTGTGTGTGACGTTTTTTGTATAAGAACCCCTTTTCCAGCCCTCTTCAATGCCACCCACTCTTAACGTGATACACACACACACACACCCACATATATTTCTTGCCAAAGTAGGCCAACGTGCAAAAGCAATACAACAACATGCAGCAAAGAGCAAATTAAGGATTTTTTTGTGCTAACAAATTTACTTTGCGCTCTCTATCGCTCTCTCTCGGTTTAAAGTAATAAATTCATAACAAAAACATTGTGTCATACATATATAGAGCAATCACAAAGTACACATAAAAATGCGTTTGGGAAATGGGCCTCTAAACGAAAAGTGAGAGCGTTAGTTGTCGTTTGCTTGGCTAGCAACACAACTCTCGAAAGGATAATAACAAACGCGCGCTCTTTTAGGCCTCGAAACTAAAACGGGGTGGGAGAAGCTTTACACTGGTGAATTTCTTGCCCACAAGGTTTGTTTATATTACGAAGAATGCAGAAAGGCAAAAAGTATAAAGGCTAACAGACAGACAGACAGACAGTCAGATGGGATGACAACTGAAAAGAAGAAATTTGCTATATGCACAAAGTGACAGTGCACACTGGGACAACAACAACAAAAGCAACAATTTGCTTATGTGAGGGAAAAATCAATGGCACTCTTTTGTTGTTGTTGTTGTTGTGGTTATTGCTGTTGGTGACTATTTCAATTCATTTGTAATTTAACGCCTATAAAGGGATAAAAAAAAGGAGGAAAATGTTGGAAATTCCTTTAAAAAATTTCTTTCTGAGGGACAACAGAAAAACTTTTGATGAGTGAAATAAATTATTTCTACAGATTTCCAATGAAAATTAAATGTTATTTTTTACTGTTAATTATTTTTTTTTGCTTTTTTTTGTTCGGATAAATTTTTTGAATTGTTAAACAAATGTCCCCTTATTTTTTATATTTACGCTGGAAAGGGCCAACCAAAACCTGAAATTCTAGCGCTTTATAAGGCTGTAGGCCAAGGGCGTAGCCAGGTAGGAGCAGGGGGGGGCAGCAGCCCCCCCCTACAGCTTAGAAAATCTGTCAAAATTCCGTAATATATGAAAATAAAAAAAAACAGTACAAAAATTTCACTAACTGATAAGAAATTTCACCTTATGTTCATTCTCCAAAATTCTAGTATATATTTTAACAAAGAGTTCCTTGAAATTATAGGGAAAATTTAGACTACCCTGTATTAGAAGTAGTAGTAGTCAGAACGAGGCCCTTTTTTGGTCGTAAGTTAACGTTCAATTGCGCAAAATGTATACTGTTTTTAGTGCACTTGCAATTTGTATTAAAGGTACCAAAAGGGTTGTAGAAAATATTTCGGTTTTCTGAGATTTTACCTATTGTTGTAAGATAATTAAACTGACCAAATTCAAATGTCGTCTAGTTTTTTATTAGGAAGTTGAAACTAAATTTTGAAAAATAATAAAACTGTTAAATCTTTAAAAGGATCAGTAAAGTTTACTCTCGTTACCCTGCACACCAGCCAGCCGCCCAGACAGACGAACATGGTTCCAGAATTGAATTCGCTCTTCAGATACTTAAGGTCCAACATGTTAATACGTTACACTTTTTCTCTTGTCAAATGATATAGAGGGTGGGCCAAATACAAGTTAATTTTAAAATCATAGATTATTTTAATCCAGAAGCGATTCAAACACTTAAGGCCAATATCACTAAAGCAATACATGAGCTACAGCCCGAAAGGATTAACAAGGTCTTGGAAAACTGGTGTGACAAATTGAGCTACTTTAATTCAGACACGAGGAATCGAACTGCATCATTAGTTTTTGAGTTTCTATGACTTTTTCACAGAGAATTTTTGTTTTTACTAAATTGGTAGATTATTTTTATTTTCCGATTTTGACTCAATTTTAACAGCCTATAACTTCTATTCGGTTGGTTGTGTCGATAAATTTTTTTTATGAAAGTTGTTCCAAATTAAACTCTAAAACCAGGTTTGATTCAGAAAACCAGTAAAAACTAACGTTCGTAATTGAAATCCTTTACCCAATACCAAGTATATGACACCATGAGACACCAATTATGACCAATGATCGAAACTAAATACAAGTGATAGTAGTGACTATGTATAGGATACTGCATACTTACTTTTTCATCCACGGTTTCGTTAATTTATAAAGGACTTTAATATTTTAAAGGATATAGAAATTTAAACAATTTATTTCTGTATTTCTCCTAGTTGGAGGCTATGGCATGCTAAATTTCTTCTTTTTTTTTATCTATCAAACTAGGTTTTTTGTACCTTAAATGTAAAATTGTAATGCCTGCTAAGCCTCCAGGTTGTAGCAATGTCAAAATATCGAAGACAATATGAGAATAATAATTAAATCCCTGTTTGTGTACTTTTATAATAACTAAACAGATTTACCAGATTTACATTTACTGATGTAGCAGATTGCATCAATTCGTCACAAAGGGGTCTGAAGATGAACTTGTCATGGAGTTCGTAACGTGTTGTCCTAGTGCGTGAGAATGAATTGACCATTAATATCAACAATAAAAAATCTTTTCTGATCGTTTAGCCAAAGTATCGAATACACTAACACAAAAAGATTTTATCTCATTTGTCCAGTTTTTGTACTGTCGTTGATTAAAAATTACAAAGATTTTTGGTCCAGTCTGAGGAAATGAAAAATATCGATATTTTCATGAAAGGATCAGCTAGGATTTTAATTCAAGCATTTTTTGATGTATGATCAACCCAGAATACAGTGGCATTTATACTTTGCATCGTCATATTCATGCAACCTAAATCTGTTTTGAGCCTGCACAGTGGAAAAAAGGGTTTTTAGGACATATGAAATTTTAGGCCCCAATTCTTGACCGATTTTCAAAATCTTTTATTGTATTATAACAAAGTTGTGCACAGAAAGATTTGTTATTCTACATTCCTTATCATTATTTTTTTAAAAATTGTCACATTCGATGAAATTTCTTTATTTTGACAGATAATGTAACATGTTACCGTATTGGTCTTTTTAAATGAAAAGCACACTACTTAGCCTACTTGTAAACACAAAATATTATTTCATTTATAGTTTTAAATTTAATTTTTGGTATATAAGCAAAAAAAATTACTTAGTTCAATTTGTAACATATGCTCACAATAATTGCGGAAGTTCAAAATTTTTTGGTCGTAATTTAAAAAATATTTGAAATTAAAGTCAAAAATTATTTTTTCATGGACTTTAACACATATAAAAAAAATAATGATGAGAAATTCAGAATAAAAAAAAAGTTCATTCTGTCCACAATTTTGTTTCAAATAACACAAGATAAAAAATTTTTAAAATCGCTCAAAAAATTTACAAAAAACAAAACAACTAAGATGTTTAAAAACAAATTTTTGGTACTACATGAATTCGATGACTTTAAATTTAAAAAAAAAATATTATAGGCTACTTTTGTATGATAAAATATTGTCAAAACCATGAGTATTGATTTTTCGTTAAGTTCTTAGTTTTATTTTTTTTGTAAACATACTATTAACATGAAATGTAAAACCGACTGCCCCCCCCTACATAAGATCCTGGCTACGCCCTTGCTGTAGGCAATTATGATAACAGCGGTACTTAGGACAACTCCAATTAAGACACTTTTTTACGATCCTAAAATGGTTACCCCCAACCATTGAGGCGAAGAAGATAGCAGAGAACACCGTTATGCGTTTAGACTTCACCTAGAGTATAGAGGCACAGGGACTATGGTCATGCCACAATTCTGTACTATATCAATGTAACGTGTCACGCGGATTGCTCTGTTTCAGAACCTGTTTTCAAATCGGTTTTTATGAGGAACACTTTGGGGAAGATGTCATCCTAATTTTCACGAACGGATCGAAATTAGGAGACAACGTGGGCTGTGGTATTTATTCAGATGAGTTAGGTTTGCAAATATCGATAAGACTAACGGATTATAAAAGGCGTGGAACAAATACAGTATCATAGGAATTTGGGCGGCAATATTTATTCACATGGATTCCAGGACATGAGAACATTTATGATAACCAAAGAGCCGATGCATTGGCAAAGACCGCCACCATCGAAAATTCGGGCGAAGTTTACGCTCACATTGGTGTACCTCTCACAAGGGGGAATCATCGAATCTGATTGCAAAGGTAAGATGGGTGAAAGAACCCACTTGCACAGCGACCAAACAGATTTGGATATACAGAGGACACGATTTGCGCTGAACTTGTCTATAGTCCATCTGATGAACATCTTAGCTATAAAAACCGGTCACTGCTCGTTTGAAAAACACGCGAAGAGGTTGATACTTTTCAACAACAATTTTTGTAGAAGCTGCAATGATAAGGAAGAGGAGGATACCACAGAGCATCTTCTATGTCACTGACCTGCTGTTGGTGACCTGAGATATGAGAAGTTCGGTCATCGGACACTTATGGACAACACCTGTATATCAGTAGGCGATCTGTGAAACATACAAGTCTATATAAGAGCAACGAATTGGCTTAAGGGGCGACGTTGTTCTAATAGTGTAAGAATAATTTGTGCGGTATTACAACGGGACCTATACTAGGACCCTAGTGAGCTATGCTGAAGACGGCTGTCAAACTAAACTATATTAACCTAAGAAAACGCTATTGAAGTTTTAGCTTTTTGGCGCAACAGAAGAACTTTTTAATAAGATAAAAATAATTTTTGGTACAATAATATAATTTTTGATTCTATACAAATAATTGTTGGTACAATGAAAGTGCTTATTGGTACAGTAAAATTGCTCTTTAGTACAATTGTAGTTTCTGGTACAATAAAATTACAATTAAAGTCTTTTTGGTACATTGACAGCACATGTTGGCACAATAAATTTACTTTTTGGTACAATAAAAGTACTTTGAGTAAAATAAAAGTACTATTTGATACAATAAAAATAATTTTTTTTAATATGAAAGTAAATAAATTGTATTTTCTGGAACAATAAAAGTACTTGTATTTTTTTGTATTTTTTTTTTTGTACAAAAAAAAGTACTTTGGGAAAATAAAACTACTGTTTGGTACCATAAAAGTACTTTTTAATACAATAAAAAAAGTTTTATTTGGTACAATAAAATTATTATTTTGTACAATAAAAGTACTTTTGGTACAACAAAAGTAAATAAATTGTACATTTTGGTACAAAAAAAAGTACATTAATGTACAATAAATTGTACTTTTTAATGCAAAAAGAAGAACTATGGGTAAATTAAAGTACTATTCGATACAATAAAAATAATTTTTGCAAAATAAAAGTAAATAAATTGTATTTTCTGGAACAATAAAAGTACTTGTTGGTACAATAAATTGTACTTTTTGGTACAACGAAAGAACTTTGGGTAAAATAAAAGTACTGTCTGGTACCATAAAAGTACTTTTTAATACAATAAAAGCACTTTGGGTAAAATAAAAGTATTATTTGGTACAATAAAAGTATTATTTGGCACAATAAAAGTACTTTTGGTACAACAAAAGTAAATTAATTTTATTTTTTGGTACAACAAAAGTACATTTATGTACAATAAATTGTACTTTTTGATGCAAAAAAAAGTACTATGGATAAAATAAAAGTACTTCTTGGTACTATAAAAGTAATTTAGGTAAAAAAAAATAATTTTTGCAAAATAAAATTAAATAAATTGTATTTTCTGGAACAATAAAAGTACTTGTTGCTACAATAAATTGTACTTTTTGGTACAACAAAAGTACTTTGGGTAAAATAAAAGTACTGTCTGGTACCATAAAAGTACTTTTTAATACAATAAAAGCACTTTGGGTAAAATAAAAGTATTATTTGGTACAATAAATGTATTATTTCGTACAAAAAAAGTACTTATGGTAAAATCAAAGTAAATAAATTTTACTTTTAAAGTTCATTTATGTACAATAAATTGTACTGTTTGATGCCAAAAAACTACTGTGGGTAAAATAAAAGTACTTTTTGGTACAATAAAAGTTATTTAGGTAAAATAAAAGTGCTATTTGATACAATAAAAATAATTTTTAGCACAATTAAAGTAAATAAATTGTACTTGTAATTGTAAATTGTACTAAAATTTTCTACGCAAAATTTTTGTAATAAATAGAAACGTTGTAAAGTCCCATTTTAAGACACTTTTCTGACTTTTCTCGATTTAAGGACAAAGAGGACATGTAAATAGTCGAGATAGAGAGTTAAAATGTTCCGCAAAAAATCCTAGCTAAATTTATTGAATACATCTGAAATTGAAATGCACTAAAACAATAAGAAACATAGATACTCTGACGATTTTAGATCGCTGTTCACACAGTACTTTGAAAAAAGACAAAAACTGATTAATAAAAGTTGGATATTCTGAACAATATTTTTGTAGAACATTTGAATGTGGTAAGGTCACATTTTAACTTCCTTTTCTGACTTCTCGAAATATGGACGAAAAGGACACTTTAGGAGTCAAGATATAGAGTTAAAATGGTTCACAAAAAAAATCCGCGTTAAAATTCATCTTATGTCGATAATGTACTAAAACAAGAAATGTTGTTTTTTAGAACATATTTCAAATTTTGTTTTAGGTTAAACTGAAAACCTAGTCGAGTCATAAAAAAAAAACCAGACCTAGGAGAAAACTGTACTTCGAAAATTTTAATATACTAACCAAAGGCTTTCATTTCTTAAAGTAATTATGACACTCCCAAAAATTTGATGCACTGTGTAATAAAATCCCATTTTAGAATTTCTTTGAATTTCAATAGGATATTCATGTCCTTTTGAGAACAACAGAATAATTTTCTAATTTTTATAAAATTATTTAATTTATAGTAAATTTCCTTCTGGGATTCTCATAAAATCCTATAAAAAATAACTATATATTAATAAAATTTTTATTCTCAATTTCTAACAAAATAATATTCTTTGCCTTCAACTTTTTTACTTTACAATTGGATATGAAACAGTACCTTTTTTTAAATAATAATTTAATATTTTTTTTATGTCTTGAATTTATACTCAATTTTTTTCTTTTTTTAATTTTAAATATACTTGAAAAATAAATCACTTTTTCTTTTTCGCATATTTCATTTACAAACTTTACTGGCAACAGAATTTTTTTTATTTTTTTCTATCTATCAACTAATGTTTGAGAAGACTGATGTGAGTGACACCTAGTAGATTTAGATAAATTAAGTCTATTATCAGCGTACGCAAGTATAATATGACTTTTATTTAATATGGTTCCAATTGTTTTTGCAGTGTTGCAGAGATGACCCAATAGGGTGTTGTCTTGTCTATTTGGTGAAGGATGGTTCGTTATGAGTCGCTAAAGGCTTTATGTCAAGGCTATTATATAATAGCCTTGACAGATTGTCGGTTTCTCATTAAGATGGTTTAAAAAAGAAAAATGTCTAATAGGTATCTGAACGATATTTTTCTCTGATTTTCTTTAACTAGAATTTTGGAAAAGTCATCTTTTGGACATTTTCAACTTTGTAAGAAATTTTTCAACATCTCCAATATCAAAGATATAAATATACTGATGTCTTGTAATCAAATGTTCCAACTTTAAAGCTCAGTGCAGCACATGTCAACATTTCTTTCTTAATTTTGCAACACTATGTTTCTTTATTTCCCCTTAATATATATAACATTTTTATAGTGTATGCGTATTTAAAAGATATGGCAAAAATGTATTCTCTAAAATCGTTGGATGCAGCAAACATTATAAGTCTCATTGCCATGTTCCATTCATCCGTCCTATATCCCTCCTTATAAATAGCCATCGTTTTGCTTACACTACTGAGTTGGCAACAGCCAACAGTCAGTCTTTCGGACGCTATGGCTTTATTAATTTTAAATTGTTGGCAAATTGTGAACCCCCTCCCAATACCCCATCATGACATGACTATGCTGCTGCTAGTACTATTTCAAAACTGTCAACTTAGCGCTGTAGCGTTTGATGTGGACGCACGACCTGCCTGCAAACCCCTCATAAATAATGAATGACATCAAATACAACTCCAGTGTTATTTTTCATTGGCCACAGGAACGAACTAACACAGATTTTTTTTATATATTTAATTACAGACAAGTGTATGTTTGTATGTACGATGCTTGTATATTTGTGTCTACATGTTGGTGGTTCACCTTTGAACTTAACTTTCTTTGACTAATTATTGGCATTATCGATTTTGTAGTACTATTTAATAAAAATTAATATCGTATCGCATTTGTTTTGCTTTCAATTACAGAATTTACTAGAAATCAATATATCATGGTGTCATTTAATAACGGAAAATGGTGTCGAAGCTTTAGCTCGGGGTTGTAAGCATTTGCGTAAATTCTGCAGCAAAGGTTGTAAGCAGGTGAACGATAATGCCATCTCGTGTCTGGCTAAATATTGTCCCAATTTAATGGTGCTCAATTTACACAGCTGTGAGGTGAGAGTTCAAATCCCAATAAATTAATATTTACTCATCTTTAACTGTCTCTCTCTCTCTTTCATTCTCTTTGTTTAGTCTATCACCGATTCATCAATACGACAGATAGCTAATAATTGTCACAATCTACAAAAACTTTGCGTATCCAAATGTGCCGAACTGACCGATCTCTCATTGATGGCACTCTCACAGAACAATCCATTCTTAAATACGCTGGAGGTATCCGGCTGTCGCAACTTCACCGATTTGGGCTTTCAGGCTTTGGGCAAGAATTGTAAATATTTGGAGCGCATGGACCTGGAGGAGTGCAATCAAATAACCGATCTAACATTAGCTCACTTGGCCACAGGTTGTCCAAGTTTAGAAAAACTGGTAATTGTTGGATATAGTATAAATAAATTACTATAAATATTAATGTGTCTTTGTATGTCTTACAGTTTTTATCTCACTGTGAACTGATAACGGATGATGGTATACGTCAACTGGCAGCTGGTAGTTGTGCCGCCGAGAGTTTATCCGTCCTCGAATTGGATAATTGTCCTTTAATCACTGATCGTACATTAGAGCATTTAGTTTCTTGTCATAATTTACAAAGAATTGAGCTATTCGACTGCCAGCTTATAACGAGAGCAGCAATACGCAAACTAAAGGTAAGTCGCCTGAATAGCGGTAAAATGAATAAGTGTTACTTAGAGTAAGGGAAAAATAGTGAGTCCCTATGCTCCTTATAGGATCGATGGGAACATATATATATAAAAAAATGCACCAAGCGGTTATCAAAATCGTAATCTACGATGAATTCTAATAAAATTTGGTCAAGACCCCATGGGTCTAAAATCAAAATCGAGCTCCCGGTTTTTAATGAGAAACTTTTCGTATTGGGTCAAAATCCACAAAAACTGCCCCGGAATCTCTCCTCGATGTTTCAAATATATGACCGACCCAAGGTAATTTTTTCCTCCTAACATTTTTCTAAACCTTAATACTCGTTATCTTCACCCCATAATGCTCCCACCGCTCTAACTGCCCCGGAGTCGCCCCTAGAGGGGTAAAATGTATGATCGAACCCCAAGTAATTTTTCCCTGGTAACAATTTTCCAAAACATATCTGCCCCTATCTCCCCCCCCCCACCCCCCAAGGATGCTTCCGTAAAAAATCAAAATTTTATATAATTTTTTTCCTAACTGCCATAAAGACGCTCTCATGGTGCCTCCTGGAGGGGTAAAATGAGTGACCAAAAAAATAAATTAAACATTAAAAATACTTGAAAATTAAAAATATTTAAAATATTACAACTATTTTAGATATTTAATTTGATTGATAATAATAAATTTTTCAGAAATATTAAAAAATTTGAAAATACTAAAAACATTAAGAAAATTAAAAAAATTACAATTGTGTCCGATGGACACATCCCAATAAACATTATAAACTTGCTATAAACTTACTATAAGCTTACATTAGTAAACCTGATGTTTGGAAAATATTTATCGGAAACATTGTAACTTGTTAAGTTCCAATTATTGGATAAGCGAAAAGGGTCCCTTATTGTACAATTGTATTCATGTTTGGAAAATATTTGGAAATAAAATGATAATGCAATACATAATAAAGATGTTGGAAAGCTTGTAGTAAATTTATGTTTCCATTTATTTCCAAATTACATATAAATTAATACATAAATTCACCACAAGCTTACCAACTTATTGATTATGCATTGCATTATTATGTTTATTTCCAAATATTATCCAAACATGAATACAATTGTACAATAAGGGACCCTTTTCGCTTATCCAATAATTGGAACTTAACAAGTTACAATGTTTCCGATAAATATTTTCCAAACATCGTTTATATTCCAAAGTAAATACAAAAATTATTTCAGTTGATATTTATTAAAATTTATTATATTAATTAACATTCATTAATTGAAAATTAAATAAAAATTTAAGTTAACATATTATTTTGTTATTTTATAAATATTTACATTATTAATTCATATATTAAAATTAAATGTTTTATATATTAATATTATATACATACATATAATTATTAAAATTTATTAAGTCGTATTTATTATGCCGTATCCGCGTTGTTTTTGTCTATTTTTGACAATCTGGGAAAATGATTTGGATTCCTGAGCGAAATGGCCTTCATCCAAGCCACGCTTTATTGTAGGATCTATTCAAAAGTTAAAAAATAATTTTGATATTATGTGTGTTGTAATTACTTACTTTTTTTGGTCGCTGTATCCAAAGCTACTTTTTTTCTGCTGTTCCCATTTTTCAACGAGTTCGTCCTTTAGTATTTTACGCCAGCAGTTCTTCACAAAACGACCACCATTTTTTTAAATTTAAATATTATTTCACCACATTATTCGGTACACTTTTTTATATTTATAAGGCATTTTACCTTTTACACGAAACACGTCAATTATTCAGAAGCAACAAACGATACTAAATGCAAAGACGAAACGAAATTTGTAAATAAAAAATAAAAAAATAAAAAATATTTTCTGACTAGCCTGGGTCGCCTGCTTAGTAGAGCATACAAAAGCATTGTATTTTTAATTTTTTAAAAATGTGTTACAAACTCATTTGGAAAAAATTAACAAAAATCTTTAGAAAACATATATCTATTAGCCAGCTTACATCAATGTTTATTGGGCAATTGTATTTTTCTTTTTTTACAAATGTTTAACAAAGTGTTTGTAATTAATTTACTGATGGTTTGGAAAACGTAATTTTCGCAAACTAATTTTTAAAAATTAACTTAAATCTTTGGAAAACATTTATTTATAAGCCGGTTTACACCAATGTTTATTGGGATGCATATGCAAGAGCTTGTGTGTGTGTTATACTGGCATGTTGTGCACTTTGAGGATGCTATCTTCGCATCATTGGGTAAAGTTCTTATTAGCTTTGATAGGCTTTCTTCCCTTAAGGTTGTGCATATAGGAGAAGTCACACCAAAGGGCGCTCACGAGACATTGTAATGTCGAAATGACGTCATACGCCTAACCTGCTGACACATAATACATTTCACAACTCTTGTAGAAATAACTATTGGCAATAATAAATAATTGCGAATAGAAACATTAGTCATAATTTAACAGATCAACAAAACAAAACAAGATAAATATAAAAATATTTAAATATAAAAATATTTAAATTTAAATATAAATATTATATTAAAAATATTTAAAATACTAAAAACATTAACAACATTAAAAATAATCAAAATATTATAAATATTATAAATATTAAAAATATTAAAAATATTAAAAACATTAAAAACATTAAAAACATTAAAAATATTAAACACATTAAAAATATTAAAAATATGAAAAGTATTTAAACTTTATTATTAATTAATAATATTACTTACTTACTTACTTAGCTGGTACTTCTATGCAATCCCAGTGGATTATATACCGCACGTAGAAAAATATTATAAGCGCCTCGATCTTCTGCGCTTCTTCTCCAGTTAGTCACACCGAGTTCTGTAAGGTTCTCAGTAACCTGGTCTTTCCAACGGAGTTTTGGTCGCCCTCTTCTGCGCCGTCCATCGAGTTCATTGTCGAAGACTTTTCGAGCTGGAGCATTTTCATCCATGCGTACAACATGACCTAGCCAGCGCAGCCGTTGCACCTTAATGCGTTTGACCACGTCAATGTCAGTGTACAGCTCGTACAGCTCATGATTCATACGACGCCGATACTCTCCGTTAACGATGATGGGCCCATATATTTTACGGAGTATTTTTCTCTCGAATACCGCCAGAACCGATTCATCCGCTTGTGTCATAACCCAGGATTCTGAGCCATACATTAAGACAGGTAGAACCAGTATCTGGTATAGCTGGAGTTTTGTTCGTCGAGAGAGGGCTCTGTCATTGAATCGCTTGCTTAGTCCGTAGTAGCATTTATTTGCAAGCAGGATTCTTCTCCGGATTTCTAGGCTGACATTATTTGCTTTATTGATGGCGGATCCTAGGTAGACAAAGTTATCTACCACCTCGAAATTATAGTTGTCAACGTTCACGCAGTTTCCCAAACGAGTAGATTCTTTGTTCGTTGAAACTAATAACTTCGTTTTGTCCTCGTTCACCGTTAGGCCCATTTTCGCTGATTCCTTCTGTATACCTGAGAAGGCTGCAGTCACATCCCGCAGTTTTCGACCGATGATGTCTACGTCATCAGCGTACGCGAGTAGCATGTGGCTTTTGTTGAATATAGTGCCACTCGTGTTTACTGCAGCTTTTCTCATTATCATCTCCATCACAATGTTGAAGAGATCGCACGATAGGCCGTCGCCTTGTTTTAGGCCTCGTCTGGTATAGAATGGCTCCGTAAGGTCCTTGCCAATCTTCACTGAAGACTTCGTGTCAGTCAGCGTCATTCCGCAAAGACGTATCAGCTTCGCTGGAATACCAAACTCAGCCATGGCATCGAGTAATTTCTGCCGTATCGGGCTGTCGAAGGCAGCTTTATAGTCGACAAAAAGATGGTACGTGTCGATCTGTTTCTCTTGGGTCTTTTCCAGGATTTGCCGAAGTGTGAAAATCTGGTCAGTTGTTGATTTTCCGGGTCTAAAGCCACACTGATAAGGCCCGATCAGGTTGGATAACACTGGCTTTAGTCTTTCACATAGCACACTCGACAGGACCTTATATGCGATGGGTAGAAGGCTGATCCCGCGGTAGTTGGAGCACACACTTGGATCACCTTTTTTCAGCACAGGACATAATACGCTTACATTCCAATCGTCGGGCATGCACTCTTTAAGCCAAACCGTGCGCAGGAGCTGGTGCATGCTCGTTATCAGCTCCTCGCCACCGGACTTGAAGAGCTCTGCGGGCAGACCGTCGGCACCGGCTGCTTTGTTGTTTTTCAGCCGCGATATTGCTCTTCTTACCTAGGCTTGACTTGGTGGTGGGCAATCTAAGCCGTCGTCGACAATTGGCGTGATAACTTCACGTGCGCTGCCTTCTGGAACCAGCAGTTGCTGGAAGTGTTCTCTCCATATGTGCAGCACACTCTGCGTATCCGTGACCAGATTTCCATCACTGTCCTTACAGGTGGGGAGGCCATTACCGTATCCATTTGTTCTTATTTTCTGGTAAAATTTTCGGGCCTCACCTCTATCCCTGTATCGCTCTATATCCTCGTTCTCCCGTTCCTTCATCTGACGTTTTTTTCGCCTAAATAGCTGTCTCGCCCGTTTTACTTTCTCCTTATGCCGTTCCCTAACAGCACGGGTTACAATTGGCTGTAGCGTTGCCATATAAGCAGCATCCTGTTCCTCAGACGCTATGCGACATTCTTCATCGTACCAGGATTGGTCTGAGCGCCGCTTTTCATATCCTAGCACGGTTGTTGCGGCGGTTGCCATGGAATGCGCAATATGCTGCCACTGTGTATCGGGAACGTCAGAAGTAGATGCGTTGTGTCGTAGAAGTTGGGAGAGCTGGTTGGAGTAGGCAGTAGCTATCTCTGGGGTTTGCAGCTTCGCGATGTCCAGCTTTCTTTGTGTTTGGTTACGTGCGTTTTTCGCTCTGCTCAATCTTGTGCGCACCTTGGCTGCAACCAGGTAATGATCCGAGCCAATATTAGCACCACGAATCACACGCACGTCCATGACACTAGATGCATGTCTGCCATCGATTACTGCATGATCAATTTGATTTTTGGTGTTTTGATCGGGGGATAGCCAAGTTGCCTTGTGGATATCTTTGTGCTGGAATCTGGTTCCACTCACTACCATGTTCCTTCCCGCTGCGAAGCTAACCAGCCTAAACCCGTTGTCTGACGTGTCGGTATGCAGGCTGAATTTGCCGATCGATGGCCCAAGAACATCTTCCCTTCCTATTTTTGCATTAAAGTCTCCTAGAACAATTTTAATGTCGTGGCCAGGGCAGCGGTCGTATGTTTCCTCTAGGCGCTCGTAAAATGCATCTTTAATCTCATCGTCTTTATCTTCCGTCGGGGCGTGTACACAAATCAGCGTGATGTAAAAATATTTCGCCCGGATGCGAATGGTGGCTATTCGGTCACTTACAGGGTTAAACCGCGAGATCAGGTGTCGAAGTCTCTTGCCGACTATGAAACCACATCCAAATTCGTGTCTTTCTGCATGGCAGCTGTAGAAGATGTCACAGTTCTTTCGTCGTGTGCATCCCTGTCCCGTCCATCTCATTTCCTGTATGGCGGTGATGTCAGCCTTGTATTTGTCGAGGACATCCGCCAGTTGGATAGAGGCACCATCTCTATATAGAGTTCGGACATTCCAGGTGCATATCCTTAAATCATGGTCCTTATATCGTTTGCAGGGGTCGTCAACATTTGGGGGGGGTTCTTGTTTTTTCTTTTCTTCGTGTTTTCATAATAAATTTTGTTTAAGGAGAGTGGCTTATTAGGCCACCGCTCCCGATCCTAGTTTCTTGGGGCTGCCAAGGCCACTAGGAGAGCCTGTGTTGAGCTTCAGTAACTTTTGTTACCTACTTCCTAAGACGCATCGGTGGTAGCATGCCGATTAGGTTACTCAACGTTTCGCCTTCTAACTCTAGCTAACTTCTAAGCGGTTGCTTTGAAGTCATTGCCCAGGGAATACTTGGTCTAGGACCGGAAGTAGTTAGCTGCTTGGACAGTGCCACAAAGGAATCGCTTCTGGTCACTCCCAAGTGAGTGACAATCAGTAGTTTTCAGCCTCTGGGCAAAGTCCCATCCCCCAATTAATAATATTACAAATATTAAAAATCTTAAAAATATTAAGAATATTCAAAATATAAAAAAATTTACAAATATTATCAATATTAAAGATTTTAAAAGTATACAAAATATAAAATATTTACTAAATATATTAAAAATATTAAAACTTTTATTATTAAAAATTAAAAAAAATAAAGACGTTTTAAAAATACTATAAATATTTAAAATACTAAAAATATTAAAAAAAAATAACATTTTGAGAATATTAATATTAATAATAAAGAAATTTTAAATTTAAAAATTTTAAAAAAAATACGAAATACAATAAAAATATTAGGAATTTTTAAAAAAAATATTTAAAATAATGCAAATATCAACAAAAATACTAAAATTTTTACAAATATTAAAAACAGTAAAAATGTTACAATTATAAAAAAAATAATTAATATTTTAAAAATATAAAAGGTTTTAAAAATATAAATACATAAAAAAAACTAAAGCTATTAAAATGTTTTAAAATAAATAAATTTTTAAAATATTAATATTGAAAATACTAAAAATATTAAAAACATTATAGATATTTAAAAATTATTTAATATATTAAAACAAAATAAAAAAAAATAAAAATAAACATTAAAGTTATTAAAATTATTATTAAAACTTATAATACTAAAAATATTAAAAAAGAATTTTTCAAATATTTAACAAACTTAAAATATTTCACACTGTGCTACACACAAAATATACAGGGGTTCTCATGTAGCATTTCTGTTAGACTGGAGTCCATAGAGTATAGTGACACTTTTAGTTTTTCTCGGTCACTTCGTTAAGTAATGTTTTTATACCAAATTAAGTGAAGTGACGATATTCCTAAAATTACAAGTTCCAAAATTCATGTCTTCTCTTTAAAAACATTAAAGATATTTAAATTATTATTTATTATATTAAAACAATATTTAACAAAACTAAAAATATTTTAAAATAAAGAAATATTAAAATTATTTAAGAGATTACAAACACTTTAAATATTAAAATTAAAGAAATGATATATATTTTTAACATTTCCTTAATTTTTAATATTTTCAGTATTTGTAATATCATTAAAATTTTAAATCATTGTTATGGCCCTGTGAATTTTTTAGCTAAACCTAAACTAGAGTTTGAAATAGATTCTAAGAATTTACAACTTCCAAATGTTCTTAAAAAAAATTACTTGGTCTGCTCTAAGTCCAAAAATCGATATCTCCAACTTTTACTAGCCATTTTGTCTCGTTTCAAAACACTGTATGAACAGCGACTTTTGTCCTTATTTCGGGAAACATCTGAAAATTGCCTTAAAATTGGATTTTACAACATTAAAATGTCCAACTGTCGATTATGCTACCGCATCACTGTAGCATAATTCAGGCCGAAATAACGGTCATCAGAATAGTCCTAGAGAAAATTCGAAATCATAGGATAGTGGGTGGCAATATTCATTTACTTAGTGCTAGCTTAGTGTCTATCAGATCCCTGCAGAATGTGTCACTTCGAGAAATGGTCGAGAAGGCTGGTCGTCTCTGGAAGAGATAGTGAGGCATTCAACGATTAACCTTACATGGGTTTCAGGACATGGGGCCATATATGGTAACCAAATAGCCGATTCATGGGCAAAAGCCGCCACCATCGTGTATTCGGGCGAAGTTTAAGGCCACATTAATGTTCTTCTCACAAAGGGAATTATCTAATAGCGGGGGAACTTGGACGAAAGATGGGTAAAAAAAACCCACTTATTCAGCGGCCAAATAGATTTGCAATGACACTATTTGCGGTGATCCTATCAAGAGTCCATCTAAGAAACACCATAGCTGTATTAACCAGTCACTAGCCGGCTCGCAAACACGCTAAAAGGTTAAAACATCCCTACAACGATTTTTGTAAAAAAAAAATGCAACGATGAAGAAGAAGATAAATCCCCACAGCATCTTCTATATCACTGACTTGCTTATGGTGACCTAAGATAAAAGAAGTATGATCATCAGACACTTATGGACAATACCTGTGTATCAGTAGGCGATCTGAGTAACACCAATATATCAGAGCAACAAAATAACTTGAGAGCACCGTTAGATAGATTAGGAATAATTAATTAGGTATCACAACGGTAGAATATGCTAGGACCCAAGTGAGCTATGCTGAAAGCGACTGCCAATTTAACCGAATCCATCTATTTGATAAAATATGATATGTTTAATGAAATTTACTTCTTTCATTATTTCTTTTTATTTAGTTTGTACGTATATTAGGAGGTTCGCAGTGATATGGGGAAAAAAAATTGGAAAATTTTGTAAGATTTTTTTACGTAGCTAAAGTTTGACCACAATTGAAGTATGTTAATACATGCCGATGTGGGCTTAAAGTTTAAAAGCTCCAGTAGCCACGTTTGGGGGGCTTTTATTTTGCATAACTTAAGAACGACTAGTCCAATTTTGCTGAAACAAATCGGAATTTTCTGGCCGAAGTTGAAAAAATAAAATTGGCCAATTCGTACTTTGTTTTGTCTATGTGATAATTGCCGTTAAGCTGTAGCCATTCAAAGTTGACTTATGTTTTGGGTTTTCGTCATATAAAATATTAAGGCAAAATATGGCGAGTTACAACTAACGGTAGATTTTAGTTTAAACAATAAAAATATATTTTTTTTTTGGTAAATTGAAATGGTCAGATGAAGTACTTAAATTGTGTAAATTTTAATAAAAAGTTTTTTGTTTATGTTTCAATAAAATAGGGGGTTTCTTAAGAGGCTCAAAACATAATTGTAAAATTTCTGATGGTTCTTGGACTTAAACTTATGTTAAATCACCTAACATCAGCAAATCCTTATCAGTACGTTTTAATTTTATGTTTCCATCGTTGTGTTTGTATTTATTCGGATTGTTTGCAATATTATTTCAAGCTCAAGACCAGTGTTTTTTTTTCTATAGAAATTAGCCAGTTAAACCGTCACTTTTTGCCATTTTTCCTTATTTTGTCCTTTGAATGGCGGATACAGAATAGCAGGCATTATTTTCAAAAATTCTGAAACTCACCTGAACAAAATGTCCGCCATTTTATTTTTTTATTATTGCAAAATATGACCGTATATTCGGAATTAGCAGATATTCTCAATTTTCTCCATTTTTTTTAAAAAATTTACTCCTGATTCGAAACCAGCAACACCAAAAAACCCTATAGGCACAACAACGGTCGAATTCCGGCATTTTTTGTAAAAAAAAAAGTTTGCCATTTCGATTTCTTTTCAAAATTTTACTCCAGCTTCGAAATCAGCGACCCTTAAAACCCCCTTAGTACTATATTTTATGCCCATTGGAAGTCTCCTTCATATTTAGACAAAAATTTTCACAGATCCGACCAATGTGCAACTCCTTTAATCTATTCATATATTATTTCTCTACATAATCAACAGCTTCGCATTTATAAATAAAAATACGAAAAAAAAAAATTTTTTTAAAAATAAAAAAAAACCAAACGGAATTTTTTTTATTTTTTTTTTTGAATTTTTAAACTTTTCAAATCTTTATTTTTAATATTTAAATTTCTACAATTTCTTCGCTATTAGAAATTTTTAAACCAAACCTCAATTTTACTCCAGATTCGAAACCAGCAACACCAAAAAAACCCTATAGGCACAACAACGGTCGAATTCCGGCATTTTTTTAAAAAAAAAGTTCGCCATTTCGATTTCTTTTCAAAATTTTACTCCAGATTCGAAATCCGCGACCCTTAAAACCCGCTTGGTACCATATTTTATGCCCATTGGAAGTCTCCTTCATATTTAGACAAAAATTATCACAGATCCGACCAATGTGCAACTCCTTTAATCTATTCATATATTATTTCTCTACATAATCAACAGCTTCGCATTTATAAATAAAAATACGAAAAAAATTTTTATTTAAAAAATAAAAAAAAACCAAACGGATTTTTTTTTTTATTTTTTTTGAATTTTTAAACTTTTATAATATTTATTTTTAATATTTAAATTTCTACAATTTCTTCGCTATTAAAAATTTTTAAACCAAACTTCACGTGAGGCGATAATCTCAGCTTGTAATATAATCTATTTACTGCTGGTAGCAACAATTTGTTATAAATCCTTATAAAATTAATAAAACTCTGTTGTTATAAATTGACATTCTTATTATATTTTCTTTATTCATTCAATATTTACTAATTATGTCTCTTTGTTGTCTTCTCTTTTACTTTTCATACGACTTTAGCAACATTTACCAAATATAAAAGTTCATGCGTACTTTGCCCCAGTTACACCGCCACCAGTTACCACTGGACAACGACCACGTTATTGTCGATGTTGTGAGATTTTGTGAGATTCGGCCATTGGCTTTGCCCGGAAATTACTGTGCAAAGGCCCCACTGACTGATGTTTGTATATATTCGCGAGCATTATATTGATTATCTTGACAATTGTCATAGCATCACTTATGTTATTATACGTTTTTACCGCTATCTATAAATTCACCATTTGAGTTTTACACAATAAGCAAAACAAAACAACAAAAAGAAAAATGAAACCAAACACAACAAGAATATCACAATTATTACGCCATCACTCCCATTACCCAATCCCAGGTTCATGTGTATGTTCATGTTCGTGTCATTCACATATACAACATTCATTTAAGATCATCATCCCATCCATCCATTCATCATTCATTTAAGCAATTTCAAAATTCATTCATTAATTCTCATTTTTTTTTTTTACAATTGGATGCCAAGAAAGTAAGAAAATTTTGCAATACCAAAATTAACAAAATATTCGAAAGAAAAAATACAAACGACATACGAAAATCACTATACATCCCACATATACATTTGTCTTTTGGTTTTTTGTTTTAATTATTAATTTATTATAATGCAAATGAAACAGAGAAAAAAAAAACAAAAACTGATTTTATATACGACAAAAAAATATATGAGAAAAACCACAACCACAACAACAACAACATAAAATGTTTAACATTTTTAAGAGAATTTAGTGATAAAGAAACAAAGAATTATTTAGAAATTTTATGTTTTTGAGTTTTGTGCGTTGCGTGTGTGTGTGTGTTTTTTTTAGGGAACCTATATTGTTAATTTAGTTTAATACTTATGTTTTAGATTTGTACTCTTTTTTAATAATATTACACACACACACATATATATACAATATATAAAAAAATATGTATGTATGTATTTGTAGTTATGTTTCATGTCATAATGTTACATTAACTTTGGAAATATTGTAATTTTCCGCAAAGAAATTTGTTTTGTTTTTCTATTACAGCACATATACATATGTTTTATGTGCTGAGATATTTTTGTTTTATGTTTTAATGAGATAACAAGAGACAACAATACTGTACATTTGTTTTAGCAATTAACCTCTTTTTTTCCCAACAACGAATTAGATTATTATTATTAATGGATAATTTTTGTTTTATTTTTTAGAATGATTTCACAGAAACTTTCAAATTCAATTGAAAGATTAATAAAATAGTCTAAAAACACAGAAACTTTCAAATTGTTGTACTAGAAGATGTTGTGGGCAGAATTTGAAATAATATTTTCAAATAGTCTTTAAAATAATTTCCCTTGTGATCTCCGAGTACAAAAGAACATTTGCTTACTATGACGATGTTTAGGAAATACAAACAAATGTGTCTCATTAAAAATGTCTCTTGTGTACTGGTGTAGAACTACTGAGAATTTTTCTTTTTTTCTAAAAAATATTTTAAATATGTCAACTGAAATTGAAAGTTTCTGTGAAAACGTTTATAGCAGCAGCCTTTTAGTTTTATTCAATTTTACATATTAAATTAATTCTTATGAAACAAATAAATTCATTTAAATTACACATTTCTTTTAATGCCTAAACTCCCTACACCAAATTTACAAGTCTATAATAAATTCTCACAAATCTTGTGCAATTACTATTACCAGCCGTTCCATCACCTGCCCTGCCCTCCCAGCTCCTATCTAATACCCCTACAACTATCCAATTCAACATTTCGTCTAAAAAAAATTGCTGAGGGGACGGCCGATCTATTTTCGTAACTTTATCTAATTTTAGTTTTCTTAAAATATTCTTTTAATTATTTGCAATTTAGAAATCAATTAAATAATAAAACAAAATAGAAATACAGAAATATATATTTACGATATATTTGGTCTTAGAAGTTAACTGATTAATTAATAATGAAACAAAAACAAACAAAAAACACAACATAAATATTATTATTATTAATATTAATAATTAATTAAACTAACGATTATAATGATTATTATAACTTTAGTTGTAGAATGTGTGATAAACAAATAAAACAAAAATAATAACAAAAATCAAGAGAAAATGCTTTTAAACAGAACAAAACAAAAACAAAACAGATTATAAAACAAAAATTTTGAAAAAACACAAAACAAAAAATATTTTTAAAATTAAACCCAACAAAACAAAACAATTACTAATAATTTAACTGATTTAACATTAACAAACAAAAATTAATTTCATATTTTAGTCAGAATAAAAAAAAAACAGCATACAATATATATATATAAACAAACTCTATATATATATATTGAAAAATTATATATATATTTTAAAACTTTAACATAAGAAGCTAATGAGAAATGAATATCTAACAAAGCATGCAAGCGAAAGAAAATGGTAAAATATAACTTTACAACGCATAAGTCTCTGTCTGTAACTGTATACATAAGAGTAATACATACTGTGTAGAAATGATTCGTGTGCGTGTGCCGTAAAGAAGACAAAAGTTATATATGATGACCTACCTACAAAATGATGATGATGATGATAAATTTTATGTAATATTTTATGCGTAGCATTGTAAATTATTTCGAAAATTATATTTAAAACACACCAAAACCAAAATACTACAAATAACCAAGAAGAAGAAGAAAAAAGTATATTTTTTAAAATTTAAGAAAATTTTTGCGATATAAAAATCTAAATGAAAAAAAGTAAATAACTGTGGGAAGTGTAACGAAAATGTGAAGATGATAAGTGATGTAAACAGCGAAAGAGTAACAAAAAAAAAAAAACAAAACGTACAGTAAAAATACTGATGATTTATCGAAACAAAATATATGTATTTAAAACAAAAATTAATATTTAACCACATGTTTTATTTAAAAAGGGATTTTTATTAAAAAATATTATTTATGTTTTTAATAAAATTACAATAAATGTAGGAGAAATACTAATTTCTATTTATTTTGAAACTTCGTACGACAATATAACTTCTTTTTTAAGGAAAACTTGACAGATTTGTTAAATCTTAAAAATATCTCATGAAAAGCAGTTGAGGAAATAAAAAAATAAAAGATTTTATTTAGATATTTTAAGATTTTTGTCATTTCTAATCGAGTTTAATGTTCTCTAGAAAATTGTCTAATAAATCTTTTTAGAAAAGACTAAAGTATGGTTTACATGCTATCGACCCGTATCTACCCATATCCCCTCATAAACAAAATCGAGATAGGCTTGAAAAGACACACACTACAAAATCGTAACAAAATAGATGATATTGAACTATATTAAGGTGGATAGGACATCAAAATAAAATCATTGGCAGCGGTTAGGGGATATGGGTGGATAGCGTGTAAATCGGCAATTTAAAATACTCATACTTTAAACAGTAGAGTGAAGGAAGAGAAAATTCATAAAATTCGAAGTTAACTGTTTACCTTCGGCTGTATCGATTTGACTAAAAATGTTGGGAAAAAAATTGAACATCGGTTAGAGAAAACCACTGTATAGTAACTCTTGCTTTTTGGTATAATGGGAACGGTCGTGGCATAGTGGTTAGAACACGCGAGTACCATGCGGGAGATCCGTGGTTCGATTCCCGGCTCCAGTCATTTACATTTTTGTTCATTGCCGGCCCCCTCGATGTTGTCGACAGCAACTTTGCAGTATATAGTCGAGTCAATCGGAATGTCTAGTAAAAGCTTCTCAAACAGTGACGTTCGCATTCGTCGATAAACAAGTAGGTGCCGTTTGTTGTGAATCTAAAATCATTTTTGGTGCAATAAAAGAACTATTTGGTACAACATAAGATTTTTTGGTAAAATAAATTGTACTTAGTACTTTTTGGCACAATCAAACTACTATTATGCTAACAATCAATTGAACTTTTCGGTACAATAAACTGTACTTTTTGGTACAATAAATTTTAATTTTTGGTATAACAAATTGTACTTTTGGCTCAATAAAAATACTTTTTGGTACAATAAATTGTTTCTATTAGTACAATAAAGTACTTTTGGTTCAATAAATTGTACTTTTTAGTACAATAAAGTACTTTAATATAAATTGTACTTTTTTGGTATAATAAAAATACTGTTTCTTACAACAAATTGTACTTTTTAGTTTAGTTTAATTTTAACAATAAACTGTTAATTTTTTTTGTTCTTTTTACTTTTTTGGCACTTTTAGGTACAATAAAAATACTATTTGCTACAATAAAACTCTTTTTGGTATAGTAAATGTATTTGTTGGGACAATAAAAGTACTTTCTAGTACAACAAATTTTTCTTTTTGGTTCAATGGAAGTACTTTTCGTAAAATTAATTGTATATTTTGGTACAATATAGTGTACTATTTAGTAAACAAATTTATTTTTTTGTTGTATTTAATTGTACTTTTTGGTACGATAAAGTATTTTCGTATTATAAATAAATCTTTTTGGTACAATAAATTGTACTTTTTGGTGCAATTAAATGTACTTTTTGGTACAATAAAAGTATTTTGTGGTACATCAAAAGTACATATTGTTACACATTTTGGTAAATACTTAAATTGTACTTATTGGTACACAAAACTTTACTTTTTGGTACAATGGTTCATTGAGAGTACTTTTTTGACAATAAATTGTTCTTCTTGACGCAATAACGGTCCTGTTTTGTACCAGTTGGTACAATAAATTGTTCTGTTTAGTACAACAAATTGTACTTTTAATTACAGCAAATTGTACTTTTCGATAAAAATAATTTGTACCTTCTGGTACAATAGAAATGCTTTCTGGTACAAAAAATAATGTTTTTTTGGTACAATTAATTTGACAATAAATTAAACTTTTTGGTACAAAAAATAACAATTTCGATACAATAATTTGTACTTTCTGGTACAATAGAAATGCTTTCTGGTACTATATAGTGTTTTTTGGTACAAAAAGTTTTACTTTTTGGTACAAGAAATTTTACAATATATTTTTCCTTTTGGTACAATAAATTGTACCATTTACTACAATAAGTACTTTTGGTACAGTATTTTGTACTTTTTGGTGCAATTAATTATCATTTTTGGACAACAAATTGTACTTATTTACAATTAAGTTACTATTTGGTACATTGAGTTTTTTTGCCACAATAGAAGTACTTTTTGGTACTATAAAAGTACAATAAATTGTACATTTAGTATAATAAATTTTACTTTTTGGCACAATAAAAGTACTTTTTAGTACAATAGATTTTACTTTTTGGTACAATAAACTTTTGATACAGTAAATGTACTTTGCGGTACAATAAAAGTTAAAATTAAACACAAAAAATATTTACAGGTCTGTGACCGTGAGCTGAGAATTCAGTATGTATGTTGACGCCTGCCATCCCGGTGCATGTCACAACTCTTTAATTTGAAATCCTTTTCCTAAAACTGAAAAATGTTTTGCACTTTTTTTGGTATACCTCCCTTGAAACGTGCTAACGGAATTATTCCCAAAACTTGTCAACAAATAGTATCCCGTATTCAAAGTTCGTTTAAAATAAGAGAAAAGAGAAAAATATTTCGGAGAGATTGTATTTACGGTAGGACAACAAGGAATAGAACAAAATTCCCTGAAAATGTTTTTAAGAATCAGAATCACCTCTAAATGGTACAGCTCAAGGCTATGTTCAATAGGGATATCCTTATTTTTCCAAATTTCTTTTTATCGGCGTGACTACGACATAAATAATAAAAATATTTAAAAATATTTAAGTAACCAAAATTACTTTAATATTCCAAAAAAATTAAAACTATTAACCAATAGTGAATATTCACATCGTCTGAATTTTTTTCCCTAACAATTTGTAAACGTTTATATGTATAAAAAAATAGGTAATCAAAATTTAAAATTGTTTTTTTTTTAAACTTATTTCTATTATGTTTTTGAAAACTAAAAAAATACATTGACCTCGAGCTTAATTATACAAAACTTTATATATAACAATAAATTAATTAAATAATAAAATTTATAACCACAAAATGTTTTCTTTATTCTTAAAAACAAAAAGTTTTTTTTAATTAAAAAAATTCAATTTTCTATTTCTTATTAAGAAAAAAATAATTTGCAAAGATTATTCTTCTAAATTTAAAAAAGCCGTCGTGTTTTTTACAATAAGAATAAACTTGACTTTCCAAAGTTCTAACTACATTTATTCCCCCCCTGCAATTTTTTTTACAAATCTTTCGCGTTTACTTCACTTATCTTTTCAGTTCTATGTAAACTTGTAACTGGATTACGAATGATGTTCTATATATTTGTGTATATACTATATATGAAAAACAAACCAACAAATAAAAGTAAATAATAATAAATACAAACACAAACAAAAAAACAGTTCTTTTTTTAATGCATTCAAAACTGAGAAATAAATTTAACAAAACCCTATATTATATAAAAATAAAAAATCTCTATATATATTCTATATATAATGTACTAAGTTACGAACAAAAATAAGAAAGTCCCAACAAAAACCTTATATGTTTAACAGAGAGAAAAGTAAAAAAAAAAACAGAATAAAATTACAATATATATATATATATTAATATATATTTAATGATAACAAATTGCGAGTCTCATCACGAGTCTTGACGATGAATAAAAACAAGGAAAATGTGCTACTAAAAAAATGAAGAAAATTGTTTTATTTAATAAAGGGAGGGACCAAGAATTTGGTAAAAAGATATAATGTCTGTTAAAATTGTAATGATCAGGACATTATGGCACTATACTTTTGTATATATTACAAACAAATTACATCAGATGATTTTCAAACCGCCACCTGCACAATTACACACTTTAACACAAAGCTTAATTAAATTAACAGAAAAAGCTTCCATTCAAAATAACGGCACTACCATCTGAGAGCTTCACACAACAACCGTTTTGTCGTTTCTTTTCATACCTATTTGTACAACTGTGTGAATAACAACAATGTCTGATTGGAATACCGTTAGCAGAGATGGTTTTCATATTCTAACCAATTCCAAATGAAATGAAAACACACCCCATAGTTCTGTTGATTGTTCCTAATGGCTCTAAAAAACAATTATCTCGATATCTTTTAATTTTCCCTAGCCATCCAAGTCCCACCTGTAAAAATCTCATCATTCTTTTCATCTATACCCCCCAAAAATAGTACATCAATGCCATTCCCCTGCCATCATACCATCACTGCTTGCTCTCGGTTGCAACAACCTGCAGTGAAAAACAAATATCCACTTCGTGTAGTTCGGTTCGTGCAATTCTAAGCGAAATTAACACGGGAAAACTTGTCAGCTTCGAGGAAAACTATTCGAATTAATCGAGTTTCGACCATGAATTTCATGAAAACTGTAAAAATGTTATTGTGATAAACGTGTGCAGTGCAGAACGCTAACTGTGCAGAACTACAAACTGGAATACTGTGATTGGCTAACATATCTTGTCCGACAAGTATTGAAGCAGCAGAAAAGCAGTGTTTGCTTGAGTTCGTGCGTGCGTGTGCAAAATTGCTCGCAAGTGTTCGCGTTTGTGTGTGTGTGTTTGTTGTGTATGTGCCTTGTATTATTATTATGCAAAATGTTGTCATGTCTTCCTTTCGTTTATTTCTCTACCTTAATTTTTGTTGTTTTGCTTTTGAAAATTGCACTTGTGTTTTCGTTTGTTTCTCTTATTTTTATTTCGACTAAACAAAACAAAAACGTGTAGTGTCTGATAGAGAACCTTGAAAAGATAGAAAAATGTTTATTAGCAAAAAAAGAATAGAAAAAATTCATACATAAATTGGTGAACGGCTGTTGGAAAAAAATCGATGTTGTGTTTTACCTTTATTTTTGCTTTCGTTGTTGTTGTCTTTGATTTTTGCAACAAAAATCCATGAAAATAAAAATCAGCTGTGATGACAGCTGAGTGTCGTTAGTTAGGTGAGAGTGCAAGAGAGTGCACAGTAATAGGTTTCTTATTAGAAATTTGATTACAGAGTTGTCATGTGCCTTATGTAGAGAAAAAATGCTAAGTTGCGGGACCTTTGGTATGATTGCAATTTACTTATGGGTCTTAACGTATTTTAACTCAATTCCCACCATTCTTTTCAAAAAGAAAATTAAAAAAAAACAGAAAAATCTTAGAATTTATTATACAAATACAGTGGTGTGCGATGAAATAGAGTCGCACCTAACCAAAATTGTCAAAGCAAGAAAAATGCACAAAAAAAATATTTTTTTATGGAACTTTTAGTTATTTTTATTAAATTTCAATATTAATCTGACAAATTCGAATATCGGTGTGGTAGTTCAATACATAAAATGGCACAAACAAATAAAAGTATTTCAAATTCCCAGGTTTTTGCTGTGAACAAAAATAGAGTCAAAGAATTTATCAACCTTAATGTAAATGAAAAAGTAACTTAAATTACAAAAATATTAAAGTTATATCTTACTTTACCTCAGTAGTTTGTAGAATAGCCATTATTTTTATTTGCTGCTGTGCAAAGCTTTGGCATTGAATCCCCTAACTTTTGACAAGTCTGTATTGGAATATTCTTCCAAGCAGCTTCAATAAATGTCCATTGTTCATTCCTTATTAGAAGGATTCTTTCGTTTCAGAGCCATTTTTACCTCCCGCCACAAATTCTCATCATTATTTAGGTCTGGCAATTGTGCAGGCCATCTTTATACTTAAATTTTGTTGTTTTCGAAATTCATTTTAGCCAACTCCATGTGTGTTTCTGTTCGTTGTCTTGCTAAAACACTCATCGAAGTGGCATTTGCCATTCAGACTAAGGCATCATAAAGCCATTTAAAATATTTGTGTAAAATGTAGCGTAAATTTTACCCTCAGACCGAAATACAGGCCCAGTACTATAGTACGAAAAGTAACCCCATATCAGTATGTTTTCACCACCATGTTTTATGGTCATAATGGTGTGTTGGGGACGATAATCGGTGTTGGGTGGTCTTTGTAAAGGAAGCTCGCTGCGGTGAGAGTTAAAAAAACTTCATCTTCGTTTCATATGACCACAAAATATACCGCCACTTGGTTACTGGCCAATCCGCAAGTTCTTTGAAGAATTAATCTCTTCTTTTTACGTTTCGTTTATGGTAAAATAGACGCTAAAGTTTACACAAATGTTCTGAATGACATCATTATGCCTTATGCTGAATGGGAAATGCCACTTTGATGGGTGTTTCAGCAAGACAACGACCCGAATCACACATGGAAAATGTCAAATTCGATTTCGAAATAACAAAGTTGGAGTTTTAGGTGGCCTGCACAATCGCCAGGTTTAAATCCTGTTAAGAATTTGTGGCGGGAGTTAGAAGTAGCTCTTAAAGGAAAAAATACATGTGATAAGAATGAACTATTGGCAATGATTAAAGTTCTGTAGTATAATATTTCAATACAGACTTGTCAAAAGTTAGGGGATTCAATACCAAATCGTTCCGCCGAAGTAATTAAAAGTAATGGCTGTTCTACTAAGTACTGAGGTAAAGAAAGATATAACTTAACCATTTTTTTAATTTAAGTCACTAATTTATTAACATTCAAGTCGATAAATTCTTTGACTCTATTTTTGTTCACAGCCAAAACCTGGGAATTTGAGATATTTTTATTTGACTGTGCCTTTTTAATTTTTGAACTTCCACACTGATATTCAATTTTGTTAGATTAGTATTGAAATTGAATAAAAAATAACTAAAAGTTCCATAAAAATATATTTTTTTGTGAATTTTTCTTGCTTTGACAATTTTGGTTAGGTGCGACTCTATTTCATCGCACACCACTGTAAGTCGAATAAATAAACTCTTAAGGGCAAAATTTCAGGACCAGGGGCAGGTGCCAGAAAATTTTGAAAAAAAAATATCCGAAATTGAAGAAAAAATCAAGAAAGCGATTAATCGAAAATTAGTCTTCGGACGGAACTATGTTGTCCACAGGGTCTAAAACAAGAGCCCTAAAATATTTTAATTTTTTTATAAAAAAAATGTACCGTTTGCTAAACGCATTTTATATATAGGGGCAAAATAAGAGGAAAACATCAATTATTAAATAATCGGCCTTATTCCCGTAGACGTCGTCGACGCAAAACGACGTCGTCTTGTGACGACGCTGTAAAATCGGTATTCTAGCCGGTCTATTCTGACGTGGTTACAATAGTCACCACGGTTACAATAGACTGCTTTGGTTACAAAATCAAAAAATCGGTATTCCGAATCCTTGTCGCCGTGACAATAGTTACAAAAATTGTTACCTGCCAGAAAGGAGGTAACAAGCTAGTTGCAGCTGTTTTGAATAATATTTTGAATTGTAACAAACTAAATTTTGTTAAATTTTTTTGGATATGTGGTAGCAAAAGGTGTGGAAAAAACAACTGCCCAGAAACCTGCGGGACAGCATTGACCAAATCTTCATTGCACAGTTATGGTCTAATATTTTCGACTGTCCACTTAATTTGGGCACTTGTCGGACTCTTAAATTCATTCAAATATGTATAAATATCTAAAATGGAAATTTTTTTTTTCCATTTTCTGTATTCTGTTTTCATAGTTTGTTTGTTAAATTCAATAATCAGCTGCGAATTGTCATCAATTTACATTTCACCACGAGGTGAACATTTCCTTGTTACGAAATTGCCAGAATACCCGTAACAAGAATTGGTTACAAAATTGTATCAAATTTCTGGTGACAAATTTTTGTAACTAAATTATTAGAATAGGGCCGTAGTAGTCGTTTTCGAAAACTATAGGTTACTATTGACACAAATTTGGTATTCTGTAAGGAAATGTGACGACGACGTTGAATCGAAACGACTCTGAATCTGTCGTCACAGTTGTTAGTAACGACTTGAAACAATTTGAAAGAATAACTTTAGTTTTTGTAAATTTAAAAAAAGGTTTTGTTTAATGACGTCAAGAATAACAATGTCGAGTAACAAATAGGGGCTTGGAAACAAAATCCCTCATAGGTACAAGGATTTTGTCTAATTTTAAAGGGTAATGAGAGAAAATTGGTGAAAAACAATTTAATTCCTTTGGAGCGCCTTTAAAAATCCTTTGCGGTTGTAGTTACGAATCTGGTCTTCTTTATTTGTAGCAAAAATTTTGATATGGGTTCCATCGACATATCCAACTACTCCAGTAAATCCTGTTTTGTTAAAAAAAATTTAGTTTATGCTTCCGATTTGTCATCTTCAGTTACTTCCAATTGTATCCAAGGTGGACAAATCACCTCTCTACTGACTGAAACATATGTCCTGAGTTCACTTTTCATGATAGGAACTATTTCTATAGGAACGATTACTTAATTAAATGCTGCCTTATTAAGACTTAAGTAGTTCTAGAATCTAAAAAAAGTTGGAAGGCCGGCCAACAGATAACATACTCGTTATTTGGCAAGTTTAAGATCATCGGATCATAGTCGAAGTATTATCCTTTTCAGTATAAGATTATTTTTACTTTCCTCATCGCTTGAATCTGAATCGGACACAAAAAACATTTCTTCACAACAGAAAATAAAAGTCAAAATGAATCAGCTGATGTACAAATGTTACATCAGCTGTTGTTATTTCTTTCATGTTATCGATTACTAGTCGACGTCGTCTCATAGTAGTTACAGAATACCGAAATAGCATTGATGTGACAACGATGTTGACTCGAAGTGATGTTGACAAAAAAAGGACGACGATGTCGACGACGTCTACGGGAATAGGGGTGAATAACAGTCTTAGTCGAGTCATCGAACGATAAAATCGAAATTTCGGGTCCAGGAGCAGATAATAAAAAACAAAAAAAAACCGAAATTAAAGAAAAAATCAAACAAAGAAAACAAAAATTATATTTATTATTATATATACCAAAAATTAAATTAAAAAAAAATTTGTACATGCACAAAATATAGAAAAACAATTATTGCGTTTCGCGCGATTTCTTAAAAAAAAATTTTTTTTTAGAGAATAATTATATTTTTCTTGAGAAATCCATTTCCAATGAATATATATACAGTCTGTTATTGATCTCTGCCGTTATGTATCAAGGACCCCCAATTTTATTCAGTAAAAATGGCCCTTAATATGCTTAATAGTCGTAGGACCAAAAGAAAATAATGGCACCACTGAATTCGTGTGATGAATACTTTTTATTTGCCACTCTTTGGCATTCCTAAATATACCTAGGTTTACCAGCTTTTTTTACCCTTTAGGCCACAAAGGTCCGTCCGACGGTTAATTTTTCTATTTTTCGCATTCTTTTTTTTACATTTAATTTCGTGATTTTTTTTCAAAAGAATTTTTAAATTTATATATAATTTGTCGGTTACACTATACATCTTAACATAATTTTTTCTTAATATTTTTAACGTTTTATAAAAATGCATTATTAATAAAAAGTCTAATTTGGTCCAGAATCGCCGTAGCAACCTAAAAATATTGCCGCTCCAGCTTAAGCTTAACACTTAACTTAACTTAATTTCCCTTTGCACCCCATGAATGAGGTATGGGATAGCTTCTCGCGTTGTTGTGAATTAACACGCTTTCTATTTTTAGATTCACAACTAACGGCACCTACTTGTTTATCGGCGAATGCGAATCTCTTACTAGACACGACGATTGAATCGACGCTTAATACTGCGAAGTTGCTGTCAACAACATTCGAGGGAGCCGACAATGAAAGAAAATTTTATTTTTTTTTTTTTTCAAGATGACTGGAGATAGGTTTGAACCTGCGATCTCCCGCATGGTAGTCGCGTGTTCTAACCACTATGCCACGGCCGGTCCCAAGCTTAACACTTAAGGTTGTGATAATGAGTGGAGAAGGCACAGCAA
Organism: Muscina levida; assembly: GCA_964034835.1. Taxonomy (NCBI): domain Eukaryota; kingdom Metazoa; phylum Arthropoda; class Insecta; order Diptera; family Muscidae; genus Muscina; species Muscina levida. The sequence goes on along the minus strand of OZ035884.1, from coordinate 25,518,693 downwards.
ACGGCACTGATGATGGTGGTTTGGCAACCATCGAAATAGCTATCTGCCCTGCCAGCTGTCAACATAATCCATTCCACACAGCTCTTGTAAAACAAATTCTATTAGCAATAATAGAAAAGATCTTGAACCGAACAATGAAACCAAACTCAATATTTTTTAATGTTTAAAAATTTTAATTTTTTTTTAATAGTAATTTACATTTTTTTTTTGGGGGAAAGAAAACGGAAACTTTTGTATTTTCTCTTTCAAAAAAATTCACGATAAATTTTTATAGTGAAACGTGTAATTTATATCCAGAGTTATCAACATTTCTGGCATTAGTATTGCAAAAGCTGTACCTATTTCCAATATGTTGTTATTAAAACATTGATTTTTAGTTTTATTCAAGCTTAAGTTTTGATCAAAAAGATGTTTAAAGTTTGGGAGTTTCAATAAAACTTTTTGTGTTGAATTCTTATTCAAAGTGGCTTTTGTTTTACTTTTCTTAAATTATCACCTTTTAATTACTTTAAACAACCGTTTTTAATTTGTACTGTATCTTTTCACTTTTTTATCGTGACCAGCATAGATTTAAACTTTCTTTAGTTATTTAAGTTGACAACCCTAGCAGTAACATAACTATTTTGCTCTTCACTCTCTTACATTTTGTAGAGAACATCTTCAAATTTTAATAACAGTGACAATTTAGATATTCGGCTAGACTATAATGACTATTCGGTCGAACCACAGACATATTCAAGGGATTTTATTTTATTTTTCTCTCTTCTTACTGTGTTTTTGTTCCTCTCTAAATTTCTTTACATGCAATTTTCGTGTATTTTCATATCATTTTTTATTTAACAATTTTATAGTTTGTTTTTAGTTTTTTGCGATAACAAGGAAAATATTGTGCAACATAAATAACACTAGTGATAATTTTTTGTTCTTCTCTTGGTGCTTTCCTTCTTTAATGGATTGCAAACATTGCAAACGCTGCCTTTGTAATTTTTACACCTTAAAAATTGCATAAAAATTAAAACCTTCACAATCGATTGTTCAACGGAAACAACAACAACTACAACAACAATCAACAGCAAAGTAAAAGGAAACAAAAATTACAAAGGAAACCTTGAAAAATGAAAGAATTATGGCGTACAAAAACTTGGGGTAAGTACTATTCTACTTTTTCTGTATATATAATACCATTCTATTTGGAATATAAAATGTTTAAAAATATACACATGCACATAATATTTAATTATAAACAAACAAATTGTGCACAAAGTGTAAATATCGAGCGACGTTAAAATGTCATTCGTTTTAGGTGAAAAGAAAAACTCTGCTTTGCAATGCGAATTAGCATTTCCTTTTGTGGTGTCTTTTTTCTTCTTTTTCCTCTTCAGTTTTTGCATTATTATAAATGCGTTCTTGTCCAAGGCCGAACTTGACCCTCAATCTCGTTGAGTCTTCTCAATGTCAGATTGCGTTTGTTGCCGTCCATTGTTTTTTTTTTTTATAGAGTATATTTAAGTGCCCTTTCGTAGCAGATTTTAGGTGAAAATCGTTATTCGTGCACGTGATTTTCGCTGGGTGAAAGTAGAACTTTCTTATTGGAGACGATTTGTCATAAGAAAAGTGGGGAAATATTAAATCATGCAGTGTGTCGAAACATTTGTAACTGATTATTTGGTTAGAGAAAAATATAAGTTTTTCGTATAAATAGAGAGAATGGCAATCTAAGAAAACCTAAAGAATAAACTAATCATACACTGAAGGGAAAAGGTAGCAAAATGATTCACTATTGACTACTGACCAATTGTACACCTGGTAATGTAACATTAAACATGTGCTTGTCATTAAGAACCAAGTACCTTTTAATAATTCTACACCTTTTATAATTATAATTCAGAAAAAAATCAATTAAAATTCAGAATTTTCAATTAAAAGTCAGAATTTTTATTTGATATTCAGAAACGAACAATTAAAAATCAGAATTTTTACTTGATATTCAGAAAAGACCAGATGAAATTCAGATATTCTTCTTTGAATTCAGAAAATACCAATTGATAACACAGTGCAACACACTTTTTCAGGGGTGAACCAAACCAATATCAAACAATAGCATTTGACCTCAGTAACAAAACCCTAAACTCCATTTTGCCCCACTACGTCACAATTTCTTTTTACAGTGGTTTGAAGTTTGATTTTTTTAGTAAAAAGTTGAATCAACGAATATGAAAAATCCTCTGTAAAAATACGTTTGGGGTATTTCATGTCTTCGGAGACCTATATTAAAACAATCAGGGGAATATTTTCTCGGAACATTTTAACCCTCTAGCTCCCACCCGTATGGGACATTTTTGGCCCAATTTTGAAAAAAGTCAACTTTGGACGGAGGTCAAGGATTAGAATCTTCGATTGAAATATTCTCCGGAAAATTTCACTAAGAGTCACCGAAGACAAATAACCTCTACGAGTCAAAGGTTCCAAAATAAAATCAAAATGAAATGTTCAAAAGTTTTTTGTCTTCGGAGACCTACATTAAAATTTTTTCACAATTGGGCCAAAAATGTCTCATACGGGTGGGAGAAATGTTGAAATGTTCCGAGAAAAAATTCCCCTGATTGTTTGAATATAGGTCTCCGAAGACATGAAATACCCCAAACGTATTTTTACAGATGATTTTTCATATTCATTGATTCAACTTTTGACCAAAAAAATCAAACTTCAAACCACTGTAAAAAAATTTGTGACGTAGTGGGGCAAAATGGAGTTTAGCGTTTTGTTATTGAGGTCAAATGCTATCGTTTGATATTGGTTTGGTTCACCCCCGAGACAATGACCATTAAATTGTGTCATAGTGTAATCAGAAATTTTACTTAAAATTCAGAAACAAAACAATTGATATTCGGAACTTTAAGTTGAAAACCAGAATTTCTATATGAATTTCACAAAGGACTAATTGAAAATCAATAATTTCAATTGAAATTCAGAATACACCAATTGAAATTCAGAAATTCAACTTAAAATTCAGAAAACATTAGTTGAAAATCAGAAATTTTACTTGAAATTCAGAAAAGAACAATTGATATTCAGAATTTTATATTGAAAATCAGAATTTCTATTTGAAATTCAGAAAGAATCAATTGAGAATCAGAAATATCAATTAAAATTCAGAATAAACCAATTGAAATTCAGAAATTCTACTTGAAATTCAGAAAATACCAATTGAAAATCAGAAATTCTACATGAAATGAATTTCGGAAAAGAGCTATTGAAAATCAGGATTTTAAATTGAACTTCAGAAAATAACAATTGAAAATCAGAAAATTGAAATTCAAATTCAGAAAAGACAAATTGTTAATCCGAAAATACCAATTCAAAATCCGAAAAAAATACATTTGAAAATCAGAAACATATTTAAACAAAATAAGTGCTTTAAGGTTCAATGGTAAGGCAGTCAATCATATTTTTTAACTGTGGTTTCGCTTCGACCCATGATATCAATAATGTTATATCAACTTCATTTAGAAGACGAGGTTTCTTACCGACTCGAGCCAAGAGACCCTCTTTATTGGACATTATCCACGAATGTGCGGTTTTATATATCACACCTAAGGATGTGAGCAAGCATTCTCTTGACTTCGCATCTGTTCATTCTTACAGTGCAAAATGTGCAAATATCTTGAAGCTCCAAGATAATGGATTAACTTTTAAAATTAAACTGCTTAAATTTATGCTATTTTGCTGCGCACTCCAAAATTTTAACTTTAAGTTTTTAATATTTGACAACCAACCAAAGGAACTGACAATTGTTGCTGAATAAAATTTTTATTTTCAGAATTTCAAGTAGAATTTCTGATTTCCAATTTGTATATTCTGTATTTCAATTAAAATTTTCTGAATTTCAATTTAAAATTCTGATTCTCAAAAGGTCTTTCCCGAAATTCAATTTTAAATTCAGAATTTCCGTTGATCTTTTCTGAATTTCAATGAGGATTTCTGATTTTCAATTGGTTTTTTCTGTATTTCAAGTAGAATTTCCGAATTTCAATTGGTGTATTCTGAATTTTATTTGGAATTTTTGATTTTCAATTTGTCTTTTCTGAAATTCAATAAGAAATTCTGGTTTTTAACTTAAAATTCCGAAAATCAATTGTTCTTTTCTGAACTTCAAGTAGAATTTCTAATTTTCAATTAATATTTTCTGAATTATAAAAACAATTTCTGATTTATTATTGTTATTTTCTAAATTTCAAATATAAATTCTGATTTTCAATTTAAAATTCTGAATTTCAATAGTTCTTTTCTGAATTTCAAGTAAAATTTCTGATTTTTATTTGGTCTTTTCTGAATTTCAAGCAGAATTTCTGATTTTGAATTGGTCTCTTCTGAATTTCAATTGAATTTCTTAATTTCAATTAGTCTTTTCCGAATTTCAAGTAGTAATTCTGATTTTCAATTGTTCTTTTCCGAATTACAAGAAGAATTTCTGATTTTCAGTTGGCCTTTTCTGAGTTACAATTAGAAAAGGTATATAGATATGTATAGAACATTGAAATTTTTACATGAAAAAAACGTTTCTTATTTCTTAGTTGACAACATCACTAACAATTCCCTACAATAGTCGACAAAAGCTCGAAAAAAATTACACAAAAAAATAATATTATTTCAGTCAATTTTTTTTACTATACATACTTAGCTGATGAGATATTACCAATGTTAACTCTTTACTGTTTTAAAATATGTCACATTATTCACTTATAGGATACGAAAAGCGCATTTTATTTGCCAGTGATATCTCTATGAGGGATCAGAGGTCAAACATATGTACATCAAATTCTTTACTTAGGGTCAGTTACCGATACTGTATTTATGTATAAATAGAGCAAATAAAAGTCAATGGATAACTTAGCACTCAATATTATTGATAAGATACAAGTAATCAAAACACAGTTGCTGATGAAACCAATGAATATTAGGGAGTTTTATGTACACTTAAAGAAATGTCGGTTGTATAAGGTAACATAAACAACACGAATACTTCCAGTGATTTGAAATTATGCCAGTAATAGTCCACATTTTTATTTTTATTCAAATTTAAAAAAAAGAATATTTTCTAAAAGTTTGTCAAATTTTTTTTTTAAATTTTTTTCAAGAATGTTTCTTTTTGTCGCAATTGTCTATAAACATTTAAATTAAATTTTTTATAATATTGAAAAAATCCACTATAATTTTAAATTTTGAAAATTTTAAAAAGGTTATTAAATTTTGTTGTAATATTTGTGATTTTTCAAAATACTTTATATCTTAAAAAAAACCAAATTCAATATTTGGGGTCAGTTACCGATACTGTATTTATGTATTAATAGAGAAAATAAAAGTCAATGGATAACTTAGTACTCAACATGATTGATAAGATACAAGTAATCATAACGCAGTTTCGGATGAAACCAATGAGTATTACGGAGTTATATGTACACTCAAAGAAAAGTTGGTAGAAAAAGATAATATAAACAAAACGAATACTTCCAGTGATTTAAAATCATGCCAATAATAGTCCATATTTTAATTTTTATTCAAGTTTAAAAAAAGGAAATATTTTCTAAAAGTTTACGTCAAAATTTTTTTGAATTACATTTTTTATAATTTTGAAAATTTTTAATTTTAAATTTTGAAAATTTTAAAAAGATTTTTGATTTTTGTAGTAATATTTGTGATTTTTCAAAATACAAAATACTTCCATTTACATTTTTGTAATTTAAAAAATATATATATTTTTTTTAATTGGATTTTCTAAATCTTTTATTAACCCAATAAAACTAATTATTCTTTCCCAAACAATAACTACCATTAATTTTTTAACATACAAAAATTTTTTTAAATTTTTTAATTTTGTATATTCAAATAAATCAAAAAAAATTTGATTCCATTTTTAAATCTTTAAATAAAAATGCTACACATTTTCAAAATCAACCAAAAAAAAATCGTTTTTTTTTCAATAATTTTCAAATCTCCAAAAAAAATTATTTTCTTTATATTTAAAATTGTTTCTTAAACTTCTTAGGTCATAATGACACAATTATTTATATAATTGAATTTTTTTAAAAAAATTATTTTAAATTTAAAATATTCGTACTTTTAAATTTCAAATCCATAAAATATATATATAACATATATTTATATATATTTTTTTTAGATTTGAAAATAATGATATATTTTCTTGAATATACATTTTTTATTAGAATTTTTAATAAGTTTTGTTTCTTAAAGAACTATTTCAAAACAATATTTTTCATTTATTGTCCAATAGGTTTGGGATAGTGCACAAGTTTTGAATTTCGATGCCACTTACCAAGAATTTTGTGAGTTTGGAATAAAAAAATTCGTGAGCCAATAAATGGGGGTCGAAGGTGGTGGGCAAGGGGAAAAAATCCACAACAAGCCCCCCATCTGCCCCGGCATCGACCCTAGAGGGTAAATTCTATGACCGACCACCAGTAGAGATTAGGTATATTCGAGAGCAATTTTAAGAGGGAAAAATTACTGGGGTCCGTCATACATTTTACACCTCTATGTGGCACCATGGTCGCGGCAGGAGCTGATTTCGTAAACAAAATTATAAAAAATTACAAAAAAATTGTATGGGGACCTCCTTAAGGTTTGAAGATAGATGGCAGATATTGTCTGGAAAGCTATTGGGGTTGCAAAATATTGGTGGGTCGGTCACACCAATGACTGCTCTAGAGGCACCTTTAGAGCGATGGGGTAAAATTTTATAATATTTTGATATTTGTATGGGAGCCCCTGGTTAAAGAAAGGGGATAATCATTTTACCCCTTACGGTGGGGAGAAAGATACTGATTTCATAATAAAAAATTTAAGGGTTACCTTAAAGGTTGAAGATAGAGTGTAGGTATGTTCTAAAATACTGTTGGGGTTGCAAAAATATTGGGGGTCTGTCATACATTTGACTCCTGTAGTGGTACCCTTGGGTCAATAACAGCGGTGGAAGCAAATTGTAGAAAAATTTTATTTTTGTATGGGTGAATATAGTAAAATTAGTTTGTAGTTTTACTAAAATGTGTAATGGTTTCTCCCTTAGTATCTATTTATAATTTACAGTTTTTTTAGTACTCTCCCTCATTTTGATTGTCATCTTTTCTTCGAGTGTAATTTAGAAAATTTAATTTTACACTTTTACTTTCTGTGGCCGAACACAGCAAAGAAATCGACAACAATTTGCAAATGCCCAAGAAGAAAGACACATTTTGTTGAATGGAAAATTAAGCAAATGCATTTCTTTTATTTTTCATTTTTCGATGTTTTCAATTTCAATTTCACCCCAAGTGGGGCCAATATCCGCCGTTTGTTTTCAATTCGATTTAAATGTTCGTCTTCTCCGTTTGTTTGTTTGTTTGCCACAATCGTTTCGCTTTCGATGAATTGATTTCAAATTGATTTGATTAACATGTCGGTCGTTTAGTCGGTTGGTTGTTGTGATGTGATGCGCTGTTGAAGGAGGTCACTGAACCACCAGTGGCGACTCTTGGCGTGGTTAAGCACAACGCATTTGCCTTTTCGGTGCATTGCCTAGAGCTGTTATCTCAGCGTGTGCTGTTGTGGTTTAGTTCACCTCATCCTTCTTAGTATCGCTGCTGCTCGAAGGAGCTTCCTACCCAGTCCCTTGGGTCCAGTCACTGAAGGAAGAGCAAATGTAGAATAATGTAGGATGCCACCTTACTTGTTTTTCTGTGTCCGTTTTGTTTTCCTGTAAACTTCTTTTCTGGTGTTGTTGTTGTTTGTGCTTTTTTTTCTAGATCACAATGTTTTCGCTATGGAGCCGGCAGTTAAGCTATATTTACTCCGCTTATCGTTTGGTCTGGTCCGCCGCGCGCTGTCTTGTGTAAGTTTTTAGTTCATTGTACCCAAGTTCATTACTCAGGCCCAGAGTCAGAGTCAATCCCAGTCTCTCGATGGTGCTGCTGATGATGATGACGATGATAATGATGATGATGGTCATTGCTTTTCATATGCCACACTTTGAAATAATGCGTGTTAAATATACGCCACACACGTGTATTGGTGGGTCTACATATGTGTACCCATAACTGAGGGGATGCATCGCTTGACATGGACACTGTTGTCTGCAGCACTTTCATTGGCCGTCTTGCCAAGCCCTTTGCCAATACTTGGCTGCCTCTTAAGCCCAAAACTATAGCATAATATATATAGTGTTCCATCGTTGCTCTTGTGTGCCTCTGGCATAAATATAGAGTAGTTTTTGTGCGGCAAAAACAAACAACAACAAAAAAATGCATTTAATTCATTTTATTTTCATCTGAACTACAACAACATTAAAAAAAGTAAAAAAAGAAAAATATGTACGGCAACCAATTCATCCTCACATAACGATCATGTTTTTGTGTTTATTTCTAGACAAATGTAGTTTTAATTTTCTTGCTGGTGTTGCACAGTGGTTTGATGAAATACACAATAGTTTTTATGAGTTTTTTTATATAACTTCTGATAGAAGTTATGTAAAGTGTCTTCTTAGAAACTTACATACGAAAGCATCCTGTAGAATATTTTTTTTAAACACTTTTCTTAAGTAAATGACAAGTCATTTCTATAGCAAAATGATTTCTAAAAAATTTTTTTTTGTGCAAAAACGAAAATTGTTCACATTTATATGAAAAATATTATCTTATTACGCTATTTTATTTTATGTTACTTTATTTTTATTTTAAAGGTATTATTTTTTTTATTTTATTTTTTTTTTTTTGTTATATTTTTTTATTTTATTTATTTTTTTTGTTTAATTTTATTTTATTTTATTTTTTTTGTTTAATTTTATTTTATTTTATGTTATTTTAATTTATTTCATTTTGTTTTATATTATTTTATTTCATTCCATATAATTTTATTATATTTTTTACAAATTTTATTTCATATCATTTTATTTTATTTCATTTCATCTCAATTTATTTTATTTTAAATTATTTTATTTTTTTTATTTTGTTTTATTTTATTTTATTTTATTTTATTTTATTTTATTTTATTTTATTTTATTTTATTTTATTTTATTTTATTTTATTTTATTTTATTTTATTTTGTTTTATTTTATTTTATTTTATTTTAATTTATTTTGTTTTATATTATTTTATTTCATTCCATATAATTTTATTATATTTTTTACAAATTTTATTTCATCTAATTTTATTTTATTTCATTTCATCTCAATTAATTTTATTTTAAATTATTTTATTTTGTTTTGTTTTATTTTATTTTATTTTATTTTATTTTATTTTATTTTATTTTATTTTATTTTTTATTTTATTTTATTCTATTCTATTTTATTTTATTTTATTTTATTTTATTTTATTTTATTTTATTTTATTTTATTTTATTTTATTTTATTTTATTTTATTTTAATTTATTTTAATTTATTTTATTTTATTTTATTTTATTTTATTTTATTTTATTTTATTTTATTTTATTTTATTTTATTTTATTTTATTTTATTTTATTTTATTTTATTTTATTTTATTTTATTTTATTTTTATTTTATTTTATTTTATTTTATTTTATTTTATTTTATTTTATTTTGTTTTATTTTATTTCATCTCATTTTTTACAAATTTTATTTTATTTTATTTTATTTTTTTTATTTAATTTTATTTTATCTTATCTTATCTTATCTTATCTTATCTTATCTTATCTTATTTTATTTTATTTTATTTTATTTTATTTTATTTTATTTTATTTTATTTTATTTTATTTTATTTTATTTTTTTTTTTTTTTTTATTTTATCTTATCTTATCTTATTTTATTTTATTTTATTTTATTTTATTTTATTTTATTTTATTTTATTTTATTTTATTTTATTTTATTTTTAATTTTTTTTTTATCTTCTTTAATTTGTTTCACACCAAGCCACTGTGCACTCTGCTAAATTATTTGGTGTGGCTCACACAGTGTGTTTATGTGCCATTTTGCTCGACGTCCATCTTTGGTTGACTGACACATAGACGATTTCGTTACTGCAATCTCGTCGTTGTACTCTGCCGCAGAGGCGGCCTATGTTGTCTCTTCGTCATTAAAAATATGCCTCGTCGTCGTCGTCGACGCCAGCATCAGTATCATCGTCTTGATCTCATCTTCTTCTCTCAATTATCGATAAAAAACAAACGTCTGTGTCCTCTCCTTCCTACAATTTCTACTTTTCCTCCTTAGTGTATTTCAAACTTTTAATGCGCAAAAAAGTAAACGAAAAAAAAACAAATAAAATGGGTTAGAATAGATTGCATTTGTTTAAAATACTTGTGTTGCTATTCTGTAGGATTTCAGTTCAATCGATTGATCGCTGTCGCTCTGTCGCTGGCTGAGTTTTTGGAGGTGAACAACCTCCGGTGAATATCGTCCAAACGCAGCGTCTCAACTCGAGCCAATTGTGCAAACATTTTTTTAGTGTACTTTGGCAAAATTCTGATAGGAGAAAAACAAACAAGGAAATGAAAATTAATTTGGGGAAATCTGTTAGACTTCATCCAATTTTATGGTATGGGTCCAAGAAAATGGCATTGTTGTTTATTTGTTGTGGTGTTATTATGCCAGGGCATTTTTTTAACTTTCACTGTCGTTTTTCACAATACACTCAACGAAAATTGTGTGATAATAAAGGAAAAAGTTTTAGATAAGAAGCTTTTGACATATTACAAATGTTAGAAGACAATATTTTAAGAAAATACAACAATATTATGAGAGGAGAAGTGTTTTCTCACATGAAAAAATATCAGAGGGTATAAGGTAAACTGAAAAAAGAAAATGTTAATTGAAAATTGTCTGAAAAGAATTTGTACTTATATGATAGTGCCTTAGAAATTTTGTGAGAAAAAACAGTTTTAATATTTATAAATTAACATTAAAAAATTTGTATATAAAAAAGAGACCAAGAGAATTTTTTTATAGAGTTGTGTGAGACTAATTTTTGCTTTCTTGAATAAGTGTATGTAAACAAATGTTTATATAAAAAATAGTCTATTATTGGTATATAAAGGATGCGCAGTTTTACATTAAAAAATTATCTTCTTTTTTTACATAAAAAATTACTAAAACCAATTTTCTAAAAGAGAATTTTTAATAAAGATTTTTATTAAAATAATTTTTCGTACGAAATTTTTATAAAAAATGGGTCTGAAAGAAATTTTACGCACTTCTCTACGTTTATGAAATATGTACATATAGATGTGTTACTAAAAATTGTCTGGAAAGTAGTATATCCTTTTAAATATTACTAAAAATAAATGTTGCATATAAAATAGTTTGTTAGAAATAATTAACTAAAAAAAATTTTTTTTAGTTTAAGAAATTATTTGTTATTACTTACAACCTCTTTCCTAAAAATTCTAAACAATATAAAATTCAACAAGTTATAAATGTCTCATAATTAAATTTTGAATGGAGGTGGAATAAATACTTTAAATTGTGTTAAAAGTGAAGAAGAAGATAATTTGTGTTTTTTTCGACCTTAAGTAACAATTGAGGGGTATGCAGCAACAACGTGTAAACTCCAATTTTTATAATTTTTTGGAAAATAAAAAAAATGTTTTAAAATAGAGAATGCATTTAAATCGTCTGTGACTTTGCCTTATTATTTGCCACTTACCACTATATGCTTTGGCCAAATTCCATTAATATATTCATAAAATTCGCAATTCTAGAGTCAATTTTATTAAGGAGTTAACTCTTTTTTATGGCCCAAATAATTGAAAAATGCTTTCTTTTTAAAGTAATACGCATTAAACGGCTATAAAAGCGAATGTTCAACTAGCAGAGGGATCAGTCGTTTGAAAGCCGACCAAATAACATCGCCACTGTTATATCCATGCTGTTTTACGACAATCATTTGGGGAAACAAAGAGACACCCCCTGGGGTTAACTCCATCTTGCCACAAACGAATAAAGCAGTTAACTCTTTCTAGCGGATAACTTGAGAACCATCAATGGGAGATAAATCATTGTTGAACCGAACGAAAGAATGATTTTTACCCCCCAAGAAACGGTTGTTAACTCTGTTCGGCCTAAAAATGTAGTTAACTCGTTGTTGCTTTTTTTAAATTTATTAAAAATCTATAACAATTCGTCACAAAGGGGTCTGATGATGAACTCGTCATGGAGTTCGAAACGCGTCATCCTAGTGAGTGACAACGAATTGCCATTTATGTTGACAATAAATAACATTTCTGATCGTTAAGCTAAATTAACAAATTTAATAATAAAAAAATCTATAATTTAAAAAAAATATCTGCAGTTTGTAACTGAAAAGCCTGAGAGTATAGTAAAAGTAACTTTTAGAAATGTTTCTCAGATACAAATGTAAATTGTGAATGTTAAAGAGAATTGTCAAACAAAAGTTGATTTTTTATACTCAAAAAGAAAATTTGGATTTTAAATGCATAGAAGAAATCTCTGAGGACAATTATATTGATTGTATCATTTTTTAATTCTTTTACAATATTTTTTTTTTTCAATTTTAATTTATTTAACTTTTATTTAAGTTTGTTTTTATTCCCTTTTTTATTTTATATAATTTTCTGAATTTTATTTATTTCTATTAAATGTGATGTATTTTTTATCATATATTTTTTTTGTATTAATTTTATTAGATTTTTTTCACAATATTTTATTTGATTTGATTTTAATTTACTTTATTTTGTTTATTAAATTTTTTTTATACTTAATTTCATTGTATTTGTTATTATTTTTCTTATTTTTTTGATAATATTTTTCTTTTTATATTGAAGTTTTAAATTTGAATCGGCTATAAAAAATAAAGTACTGATAATTTTTTAAATCTCTGGTTTTATTGGAAAGTTTGAACTTTGTCATTTAATAATGTAACACAATATCATCTAATGACCACCATGACTGGCTCGGTAGTACCTGATCCGATCATTGTGTTTTCAGATAAAGTTTATTTTCATCTCGGTGGCTATGGCAATCAGCAAAATTGTCGCATATGCGGCTCAGAGAACCCACACGTGGCTATTAAGAAGCCAATGCATCCACAACGGGTCATTGTTTGATGTAGATTTTGAGCTGGCGGCATCATTGGGCCATTTTTTATTTAATTTTAATTTTATATGATTTTTTTATATATATTTTTTCAGTTCATTTTATTTTATATAACTTTATTTAAATGCTTTTTTTTATTTTATATTATTTATTTTATTTTATGTCATTTTGTTTTATTTTATTTCATTTTATTTTATTTTTTTTTTTTATTTTATTTTTTTTTTTATTTTATTTTTTTTTTTTTATTTTATGGCTGAAGTGCAGAATATGGGGCGGGAGGCCGATTAAAAAAAAAATATGCCATTATCCTTGTCTTGTTCCCCAAACATCGGAATGGTAGGTCAAAGTTGGCGCTCAGGCCCATGGGGCCCGGGGAGTCAAAAAAGGGGCCCCTTTCGGTTCTATGGAGACCCCGGGGGGGTTAAGATATTTTCGAGACGAATCCAACGATGTTATTTTTAGGTTCCTACGGCTCTCCTGGACCGAGTTAGAGCCATTTTAATTTCCGGGTAGCGCCTGTTGCGCTACTAAACCCAACATATCCATTTCCACTCTAATTTACAAAAAAAAATATTTTCCCCGGAATATACCAAAAAGAAAAATTTTTCTTTAAAAAATCGCGCGATTTTTTAAAACAAAATTTTTCCCTGCGGCGCTACTGCAACCATCTCAACCGTTACAAATATAATTTAAAAACAAATAACATTTTAAAGGGATATATCAAAAAAAAAATAAATTATAATTACAATACATACATAGCTTTTATTATTTTTAAAATCAATTTTCTTCTTTAAAATATTTCTCTTTGGACGTTTTCTTGAATTTTTTTAAATATTTCTTGAAATTTTTCTTTAAAACCCTTAAAAAATTCCAAAAAAATTAAAATTTTCACACATTTTTGATGACATTTCATTTTTTAATGGAATTTTTCAATTCATTTCCTTAAACTATTCTAACTTTCCATGATTTCCCCCCCTTTTTTTTAAATTTTTTTACGGGGTTTTTCAGAAAAAATTATTTTTTTTTTAAATCGCGCGGTTTTAAGATTTTCTATTTTTTTTAGAATTTTTCAATTTATTTCCTTAAAATTTTTTAACTTTTTCCATGATTTTTTCACATTTTTTCAATTTTTTTTTGGTATATGCCGGAAATTTAAATGGATCTAACTCGGTCCAGGAGACCCGTAGGAACTTAAAAATAACATCGTTGGAGAATATCTTTCATTTAAGTGCCCACACAATGGGGGTCGTCATAGAACCCGAGGGGCCCCTTTTTTTAGCCCTCCCGAGCCCCGGGCCTTAGCGCCAACTTTGACCATGATTTTCGTGTTTTGGAGCGTATTTAGGGGGGGGGGGGGCCTCCCGCCCCATATCTGCACTTTTGCCTATTTTGTTTTATTTTACTCACATTCATTTACATTTTCAACTGACCTCGTACATATTTCTGCAAGACATGTTAATCGTTTATTTTTGCCACTTACGGTTGCATAGATTTAAATTAATAATGGCTATGTTTCTTAATTATCTGTATGGCAGCAGACAAGAAACGATAATAAAACCAGAACCTGGTAAGATAATCGCCGTTTATCTTAATTAAGTTGGCAACTCTACTTTCACAAGGGGACGGCTGCTCTTGACAATTTTAATGAAGGTTAGACAACACATTAGATGTATATACAGTATGACATACTGTAAGCGGATTTAAATAGCATTAAGAATTAAATAGAATTATGCAATTAGCTGGTACATACACACTTGTGTACTAACAATTATCATTTATAAAGAAATCAAGTCCTTTAAAATTATCACCAAGGACTCAAGTATTTGCAGAGAACAATAATTTTGTTACAAGATGTCCGATTTAATTGTCATATATTATATGGATTCCCGTCGTACCAATTTTAAACATATTGTAATTATTGGCATTAAATCGTTAAATAATTGGTTTACTCAATGATGTTTCACAATGTATAACATTGTGTATTACACTCTAAAGCGAAGATCCAAGAGATATTCTAAGACATTTACATTTTTTTGGGTAAACAAAGTATCAATTAATCTTTTTAAAATGGTATTTTATTCATTTTTTGGAGTTGTTTTCAGGCTCTGTCGTTGAAACCTTAGTGATATTAATACTGATTTATTTATTTTTTCCCCTCTAATAAGTCAGAACTTGTCACACTATAGACTTCAACTGTGTTGCTAACCAACCATTAGTATCTGGAATGCAAACAAAATGTATGATCGCTCAACACCAGTTCATCATGTTAAATATGTATGATGTGATAACGCTCCTGGTAATGTCGTTTCCCCCAACTTGTGCTTCTGCATAGGTTAAGCATTACATTGCACTTTTTAAACCAAATCGATATAAAAAAAAAGATTTTGATTGACACCATCGGTTAATTAAACCATTGAAAATTTGCCGAACCTTTTCTTTTGTTTGTAGCAAATTTGGAGAAAAAAAAACGACGCTGTACATTAAAATAAATATTTTTCTTTTGTTAGAATAATTTTAATTATACTTTATTACATTTCTTCCACTTCATCCATATTCATTAAATGTCAAATACTGACTTAAGTTGATTTATTATTTGACTACAAGTTCGATGCTTTGAGCGCATTGAATGCAAGCGTGTTTGGCCTCTTAATGAGTTTTGTGTTTTGCGTCAAATGCTAATGCCTTCTTTCTTTTGATTATTGAAACCATAAAGTTTTTTATTTTTTTAAATAAAATATATTTATTTTTATAAGATATAGTGCAACTTTACTAGTTTCTTTTTTAAATAGCGCTACGATATAACTGAATAAAAACTTGTATAATATCCAAATGAATTACATATTTATGTCTTTAAGAAACAAAAAAAAATATCTCCAATATAGAAATCTTTAAAAATATCCACATTAAAAAAACAAAATAATTAAATTTTGTGAATGAAAAATAAAAGTAGTGAAAAAAAATTAATAATATAAAATCATAAATATTTAAGGCACAGTTAAATTTCTTAATGACTTGTATTTTTTTGTTCGATTTAACGATACCCTGATTTTGAGTTACAATTCACCGAAATATTTTCTCTATTCCTTGTTCCCCTATTATAAAAAAAATCTCCCCGGGATATTTTTCTCATGATATTCTAAAGGATAATGGGAAACTATTCACCGGTAAGACAGAAGTTATTATGATTTATGGGAAAATTAGGGGAAAAATTTTAAAGAAGTTGTATCAAAAAAATGGATAATATTTAAGTTTTTGCCAACAAGTACTTTCATTGTACCAAAAAGTAATTTTGTTGCACTAAAACTTACTTTTATTGGTCCAAAAAGTGCTTTCGAAGAAAGTCTGCCCAAAAGTATGTACTTTTAATGTATTAGACGTACTTTTCTTGTACCAAAAAGTACATTTGTTATACCAATAAGTAATTTTATTTTTCCAAACAGTATTTTTATTGTACTTCTTTTTTACTAAAATGCATTTTTATTGTGTCAAAAAGAGAATATCTTGCATTCAAAAGTATTTTCATTTTACCAAAAAGTACATTTGTTGTAACAATAAGTACATTTTTTGTACCCCACAGTACTTTTGTTGCAACAAAAAGTACTTTTAGTGTGCCAAAATCACAGAAAACAACTCCTGTACACAAAGTACTTCTTTTGTACCAAAAAGTACTGTTTATGTGCCATAAATTATTTGTATTGTACCAAAAAGTACTATTATTGTTCCACAAGTTACTAGTAATGTAACAAAAAGTACATATATTGTACCAAAAAGTACTTTTATTGTACCATTAAGTACTTTTTTGTACGCAAAAACAACTTTTAGTGCATCACAAAGTACTTTTTTGTAACAAAAAGACTATCTTATAATTTTGTCGTAACAAAAAGTACTTTTATTGTGCCAAAATCACAAAAAAATAACTCCTGTACAAAAAGTACTTTCTTTGTACCACAAAGTACTGTTTATGTGCCATAAATTATTTGTATTGTACCACAAAGTACTATTACTATGTTCCACAAGTTACTAGTAATGTACCAAAAGTACATTTATTGTACCAAAAAGTACTTTTATTGTACCATTAAGTACTTTTTTGTACGCAAAAATAACTTTTAGTGCATCACAAAGTACTTTTATTGTAACAAAAAGACTATCTTATAATTTTGTCGTAACAAAAAGTACTTTTGTTGCACCAATGAGTACTTTTATTGTACCACAAAGTACAATTTATTGTACCGAACATTTCATTTGTTTTACCAAAAAGTATTTTTATTGTGCCAGAAATAAATATTATTATACCAAAAACTATAACTATTGTATCAAAATGTACTTTTATTGTACCAAAAAGTTCTATTTATAGTACCAAGTAGTACTTTTGTTGTGTCACAAAGTAAAATTTATTGTTTATTTTATTGTAGCAAAAAGCTATTTTTTTGTACCAACAAATACTTTTATTGTACCAGAAAGTACTTTTATTGTGCCACAAAGTACAATTGATTGTACCAATATGAACTTTTATTGTAGCGAATTTTTAATTTTTTTGTATCAAAAAGAATTTTTTGTGCGCAAAAGAACAATTTATTGTACCAACAAATTATTTTCTCGTACTAAAAAGTACTTTTTTGTATAAAAAAGTTCAATTTAATTTTTTTAAGTACATATTTTAAAGTTCTAATATAGTTTTGAAAAGTACTTTTATTGTACCAAAAATTTTTTGTGCAACAAAGTACATATGTTTTACAATAAAGTACTTAATTGAGTCAAAAATTATTTTTTTTTTAAATTTTTTTTTAATACCAAAAAGTTTGTTGTTGTACCAAAAACCACAACAATGGTTTCTACTTAAATTCTGTTTAAATTTTTTTTTAACTTTTTAGTTGAATTTTGTCTCTGATATTGTTACAGTTTGCTTCCATCCATACAAATGATCTTAAGGCGTAACATATGTCTGTACCATTATAGCAAAAGATGATATGTCCGTTAATTTGAAAAATAAGATTTCTTTTTTTTTTCTTAATATTCCCTCCAGGTCTTTTCAAACAAGTCTGACATAAGTGGAAATCTATTTAAAAGCTATATAAAAATTAAATACTCTTTTTATTTATCTAAATTATTTTACAACCTATTTTTACAACTTTTTCTACTTTGTATAATTTTATTTATTAAAAAAATATGCAGCACAAAAGAATATAGGGTGCGGGTATTTATAATATGTATAATACACCTGACTTAAATTTATGTACTGGTTTTTTCTTATAAGACCAGTCAGCATTGTCGACTCCGTGATTTATGTATCTCTGCGTGTAATTTAATACTGTATTTAATGGGTTAAATGTATAGATTTTTACATCAAATTATTAATAGAAACAAAACGGCCACAACAACAACAACCCAACACAAAAGCCATCGCATCGCATCACACAAACACCCTATAGTTTATATTGCGCAGTTCCCAAGCACACTCTACACAATGTATACTACTACATATTCTCCAATAGAGAGGGAGAGCCGTCGTTCCGCACACATTGGCATACCGACAACTAAAAACTACATAGAAATTTATATTAAACACAAAATTGATCAAAATATTACAACAGACTTTACATAGCTCTACAACACAATGAAGTATGGATGGATAGACGGACGGGACAGACAGACAGACATGCCCAGAACGAATGTACAAAGTAGCGCCGTCATGCTTGTCTTTGTCGTACCGTACATAGTATTTACAATGCTGCCACCGCCGCTCTATGCCCACCCTGCCATCCGCACATACACATTTCTAGACCGAGCGCCCCTGCCGCGCAGATGACAAAACAGCTACCGAGTCAAACATCCCAACCATATATGGTAGATGTTGTTAGTTGGGTTGGTTGATTGTTACGTTGTTGGTGGAGGCACGAGTACGTCAGTCGGTCCGTTCGTCACGCTATTAAACTGTTTGTATGTCGCTTAGCGAATATGTGCTGACTGACTTGCAATTAGCGAAACACGGCTAGAAAAAATTAAAGAAAACTACGACGCAATCAGCTGTTTTCATACCCACCAACCAACAAACGAGCCCTAATGACAGCGGGGTGGCATAATTGTTTCGTCAATGCATTTGTAACACATAAACGCTCTCACACAAACACACACACACACACACACAGCGTGATACATTTGAGCAGTGAGACAAATAAATGTCTTATGCACTAATACGATACTCGTGCTAAAATGTTCACAAATATCCGACGTAATAAGCTACAAAATACTGCATGTAAACTAGGGTGTACTTAAATGCGAAGTTTTTGTTTTAGATTTTTTTTTTTTAGAAAAAGATTTTATTATATAAGAATACTATGTAATTTTTTTGCTTAATTTAATTAATAATTATGTTAAAAAATTACTGATTATGTTAATTAAATTAATGATTAAAATAATTAAATAAACAAAATATTAATTATATTAAAAACTATATGAATGACATTATTAACTAAAATAAAATTTCTATTAATTAAATAAAATAATTATTAATTATATTAATTAAATACAGATCAATTAAATTAATATTTAGATTATTTAAATTAATATTAACATAAATTAAATTAAATCAGTTATTTATTATATTAGTTACAATAAATAAATAAATATAAATAAATATAAAATAAAATAAATATAAAATAAATATTTTAATTAAATTTTTATTAAAAAAAAATATTAAATTTATTATTTGGAATTTTTATTGCGACTTGGCTTAAAAATGTTTTATTGCTGCTCCCGATTTTTTTCTACCAGTAAGTAAAGGACTTAACGCACGTCAAGTATTAAATCCAATAAGAATAGTTTGTGAAACTGTCTCAAAAAAAAATTGTTCACCCTAATGTAAAAGCAATTTGTGTATACAACATTACATATTTTTTGCATTTTGCTTTTGAATATTAGAATTTCTATATGTAATTAGACATGTGTGAATATGTTTATGTACGCTATTGTATTTATGTTTCCTTGTGTAACAGGGGCTATTCCATTTGCTTTTGCTAATACTTTTTTCATGGATAATTTTCTAAATTTAAACGTTTGACGTATTTTCTTTTGGATTTTACGCTCATGCTCGTAATGTTATACGAATGGTTTTTATTTTGGCACATTATAAGCACATAATTTGTAGTTGGCCAGAATGTAAACATTAATATTAACAAATATAGTTAAATTCAATATTAACGGTAACATAAATTATTATGTAATTTACATTTTTAAACATTTACCAAAAAGGTAAATTTTTGGAATATAATCAATTTTTTCTTTTGGCGATACAGTAAAGTCTCGCTAAGGCGAAGCACTATTGATCCGTAATTTGAAATGCCTTAGAAATTCTACAGTCCGAATTGATCGCAACTCAATAATCCTGCTGCTGCTTTGCTTCCTATTAATTAAATTTGACAATAACAAACAACAAATCATAGTTTACAATGAACAAGTCTCGTTAGAATCTTTTTGAATGGTGATTTTATACCCTCACCCTTAGGGAGGAGGTTTGATAAGAGATAAAGTGTATCGCATTAAAGAGGACGTGTTACACCAGTGTTGGTATGGGATAACTTCTCTCGTTGTTGTGAAGAAGCTATCCCATACCTCATTCATGGGTTGTAAACGGAAATTAAGTTTTTTTTTAAATTTACACCAATGTTAATATTTTCAATAATTGCAAATTGACAGAATACCTCCATCCCTTTTGGTACCTCTCATAAAATATACCTATTTTTGGAAAATTAATATTTCTCCATTACGTCCAAACAGACAACAGGGGACATTTAAACTTTGACTTTTTAATTGGCTTGTAACAAAACCTTTGCCACACCCCTTCTGGTACCTCCCTTACAAATGATCGAATTGACCATCTTAGTTTAAAATACATATCTTTTTAGAAAATGCACTGAATTTAGTCATATTTTGACATGACTCACGAATGAATATGGGCTAAATCGGCTGACCCCTTCAGGCACCTCCCGTACAAATTAACTTATATTTAGAAAATTATATTTCTCCCATTACGACCAAACAGACAACTGGAGGACATTTAAATTTTGTATTAACCTTGTAATTACAGAAAAAAATTAAGAAAAGCGAAACCTTTGCCACTCCCATTTTGGTACCTACCATGCAAAGGATCAAATTGGTCCTCATAGTTTTAAATACATATCTTTTTATACCCTTACACTACGGGTAGTAGGGTATATATTAGACCGGGTCCCCATATAAAATTAAAATAAATTCAAAAGTCGGGGGCAAATATTAAAGATAACATCGTGACAACTTCAAAAAAACTGTTTTGTTTTTGAAGAAAACTTATGCTTCCAAAGCAAAATATTCTTGTATTTGAAAGGGCTTTAATCCTATGAAATTATTTAAAAATTTTAGGGGTAGAAAAAAAAATTTCTTTCATTGTAAATTAAGTTTTTTTTTCATTACAAAATCAGGTCGTACGTCAGCGACATCTATAGAACACATGTTGTACTCATCCAGACCTATACAGCGATGTCTCGAACGTTACGCTTAAGCTACAAACAAAAATCAGCGATAAAAAAAACGTTTTTGGCTGTTTTTCGGGGGAGGAGGAGGAAAAAAAATTATTTTTGAAGTTGTCTCGATGTTATATTTAATATTTGCCCTCGACTTTGGACAGTTTTATCGTGGCCCTGTCTAGTATATATCATTTGATACGACCCACAAATGTAACACATAGAAGGATTAACTTTAGACCCTATGTTTTTTTGAGCTAAATTTGATTTATGACATTTTAAGTCGTTTAAGCCAAGTCCGTCTGTCTGCTTGTCCGGCTGGTACGCACAATTACTTTCGAAAGACGTAACCAATGGTTTTAATACTTTGCACAGGTTAATATTTCACTAAAACTACTTACGGTATTGGAAATGGTACTTCCCATACAAATGTACCACTCCGCCCAATTTAGAAATCAAATAATGGTATCAATACACCTAACACGATCGTGCCCAAATTCCGTATTTAGTAAAACTGTGGCATGATACATTTTTGGAAAAGAGAAAGCGAGAAGTAATATAAATATATGTTCGTGCCCGAATTCTGTATTTTGTTAAGCTATAATAGAATAAACTCTCGGAGGAAAAATTGGAAGTCTAGCCACGCTCCGTCTGGTACCTCCTATTCAAATGTACCATTCCGCCCACTTTGGAAGTCAAGTAATAATACACAGTGCGACACACTTTTTCGGGGGTGAACCAAACCAATATCAAACGATAGCATTTGACCTTAGTAACAAAACCCTAAACTCCATTTTGCTACACTTCGTCGCAAATTTTTGGTCAAAAGTCGAATCATAGAATATGAAAAATCATCTTTAAAAATACGTTTGGGGTATTTCATGTCTTCGGAGATCTATATTAAAATAATCAGGGGAATATTTTCTCTGAACATTTCAACCCTCTAGCTCCCGCCCGTATGTGACATTTTTGGACCAATTTTGAAAAAATGTTTAAAAGTCAACTTTGGTCGGAGGTCAAGGATTAAAAGCTTCGATAGAAATATTCTCCTGAAAATTTCACTAAGAGTCACCGAAGACAAATAACCTCTATGAGTCAAAGGTTCCAAAATAAAATCAAACTGAAATGTTAAAAAGTCTATTTTTGAGCAAACAGTGCAACGCACTTTTTTGGGAGTGAACCAAACCAAAATCATACAATAGCATTTGACCTCAGTAATAAAAACCATTTTGCTCCACTACGTCACAATTTTTGTATGTAGTGGGTTAAAGTTGGATTTTTTTTTAGTCAAAAGTCAAATAAATAAAAGAAAATTGCCCCCGAGGCAATTTTTTATTTTTTTGAAAAATTCAGTCTTTATTTATTATTATAATATAAATTACATAACGTGTTCTTATTTGACCATCAAATTGTGTCATAGTGATATACACATGTATTTTACTATATTTACTGAGGGTGAGGGTATATGTTAGTCGGTTTACCCGACTGAAACTTTCTCACTTGTTTATAAGAACACTGAAATTAGTCGTATTTCTCGTAAGATGTACGCTTGTAAATAATTAATTCCGCAAACCCATACAAAATTACAAAATTTCTAGAGTTATTTAATTGAACTCTCGTATATTTGTAGGCTGTTACCTTTTCTTAAGTTCAACAACGTCTGGCCATGTTCCTCTTCAACCGTTTACGCTTCACAAGCAGGCAAATAATAATACATTAATAATATCATTAAAAAATCTGTTATTTTATTAAGTCCAGACATAGGCAATACTAAACAAAGGATGAGGTATTTACCAGTCAGTTCATCTGAATATTTTTTTTTAAATTTTACTTATATTTTCATTTTGTTTTATTTTATTTATTGCATATTGTACACTTAATTTCAATTATTTTTATTTCTTTTATTTATTTTATTTATTTATTTTTATTTTATTTATTTGATTTATTTTATTTATTTTTTTTATTTTATTTATTTTATTTATTTTATTTATTTTATTTATTTTATTTATTTTATTTATTTTATTTATTTTATTTATTTTATTTATTTTATTTATTTTATTTATTTTATTTATTTTATTTATTTTATTTATTTTATTTATTTTATTTATTTTATTTATTTTATTTATTTTATTTATTTTATTTATTTTATTTATTTTATTTATTTTATTTATTTTATTTTATTTATTTTATTTATTTTATTTATTTTATTTATTTTATTTATTTTATTTATTTTATTTATTTTATTTATTTTATTTATTTTATTTATTTTATTTATTTTATTTATTTTATTTATTTTATTTATTTTATTTATTTTATTTATTTTATTTATTTTATTTATTTTATTTATTTTATTTATTTTATTTATTTTATTTATTTTATTTAATTTATTTATTTTATTTTTTTATTTATTTTTATTTGTTTTTATTTATTTTATTTTCTTTTATTTTATTTATTTTTTTATTTGATTTATATTATTTATTATATTTATTTATTTTACTTTTTTTTTATTTCTTTATTTTTATTATCTTCTGAAATTACTGAAGTCACCTCCCTCTTATTCTATTAAGACTGTTTCTTATGTTCTTGTCTTTTACATAACCCTAACCCTCATTCCAAAAATTTTACAATTTAACATGTCATTGACTGCCTCTTCTTCAATTTGATGTTTTACAAAATTCCTATAAATTCGTGTACTTACTGTCACGGGCAGGAAGACTACGCCAGACTATTGAAGTGAGAATTTGTGTACACTTGATTGCGAAAGTAAAGGCATTTGACCCGACACAAGGCCTTGACGCGTCAGTCAGCTGTTTGTGTGCTGTTATCAATGCTTAAGCGTCTGTTTTCACATGAACTTGCCAACATGTCAAAAGACATTGACTTGTCTTAACCCCTCTCTCTCTCTCTCTCTCCTTACACGACTGCGCCACCACATTTCATATGCTCAACTTTACGCCCAAAGTTTATTTACATTTCCCAAACCTATAAAGGAATAGAACCACCAAAGATTTTTTGATGGCTGGTAGACAGACAATACTACACTTAGTACTTACAGACATACAGACACCGTCACAAATTCCTACAATTTTGCAATGGGGAACATGAAATTTTAATTTTCATTGTACTTTTGTATAACTGTAATATTGCCTTTGTACGGAGTTATAGATAGTAATTCATATTACGTTGTAACAACAATGGTATATGCGATGAATGTGGAACTATTGCGTACTTTCATATATACAAACAACTGAACAGCGATATGAATTTGATTTTTGCCCAGTTTTGATTCTTTGTCTTTAAGCAGCTACAACAACCACGACGACGCACAACACCAATAACAAAAAAGACACCACCAGGGGAGAAAACTAAAGGCGTAACAAAAGAAAACGCTGGCCATGCCACCCCAACAACAGCGTCACCACCACAACACCCCGCGCAACAGTTCTTACATACCAGTATACGGTAGATATTGTCGGGTAACACGCAAAAAAGATTCGTGTCGTAGTCCCATCCCGTTGCCGTATTGGCCCAAAGACGACAAATGAACAATGAAATGAAGATAATACTTGTTTCATATGCCAGTCTCGTCACGCGTAGCTTGGACTTACAGTGTAGAGCAACACTCTACCTAGGGAATATTATGGCCAATGGCCGGCCATATGGAATTGAATACAGTGGAAGTCATATATGTTTGAACGCGAATCTCATTGCTTTCATAGTTGACAACGGGTGCAATAAAATTACTTTTATATACAATCAAAATATAATAAAACTTTTTGGTACAATTAATTGTAATTTGCAGTACAAAAAAGTACTTTTTTGTGCAATTAATTTTAGTTTTGTGAATATATTGTAAATCCTTTTTGACACAATAAAAATACTTTTTAGACCATTAAATTGTACTACTTGATACAATTCAAGTACTTTTAGGCACAATTAAAGTACTTTTTGGTACACTTAAAGTACTTTTTGGTACAATTGCAATACTTCTTGGTACATTTAAGTACTTTGTAGTACAAAAAATTTACATTTTGGTATAGAGATCTGTACATGTGGTAAATTAAATGTACTTTTTGGTACAATAAATTTATATTTTGGTATAATTTATGTACTTTTTATTAAAATAAAAGTACTTTTTGGCGCAATAAATTGTACAATGTGATACAAAAAAATGGTTATTGGTACAATAAAAGTGCTTTTGTACAATAAAAATACTTTTCGGTATAATAAATTGTACTTGTTGGTACAATATACGTATTATTTGGACAAATAAATGTACTTTTTAGTAAAATAAAAGTATTTTTTAGTACAATAAGTTGTACCTTTTGTGTGCAATAAATTTACTTTTGGTATAATAAAAGCTGTACCTTTTGGTTCTTTAGTAGAATGAAATGTAAAATTTTTTACAATAAAAGTACTTTTTGGCGTACTTTTTGGCGCAATAAATTGTACTATGTGGTACAAAAAAATGCTTATTTGTACAATAAAAGTGCTTTTGTACAGTATAAAATAAGTACTTTTTGTTACTATAAATTGTGCTTTTTGACACAATAGACCGGATCAATAAAAGTACTTTTTTTTAAAAAATAGAAGTACTTTTTGGTCCAATAAATTGTACCTATTGGTACAAGAAATTGTTCTTTTTGGTACTATGCAAGTATTGTTTGCTATAATAAATCTTACTTTTTATTACCATAAATGTACTTTAATATACAATAAAAGTACTTTTTGTTACAATAAATTGTATTATTGGGTCAATAAAAGTACTTTTGGAACAATAAATGTACTTTTTGCTAAAATTGAATAGTTTTGGTACAATAAATCACTTTTTAGTACAATAAATTGTACTTTTTGCTAGAATAACAGTATTTTTTGGTACAATAAATTGTAATTTTTGATAAAAATAAATGTATTTTTAGGTACAATTAAAGTACTTTTGCTACAATAAATTGTATTAATGGGTCAACAAATGTACTTTTTGCTACAATAAAATCATTTTTGGTGTAATAAATGTACTTTAGCTGCAATAAATGTTCCTTTAGGTAAAATCTATTTACGTGTTTTTACAATAAATGTACTTTTTGGTACAATAAATTGTACTTTATGGTAAAAAGTACTTTTTGGACAATAAATTCGACTACATAGTACAAAATATGTTATTTGATACAATAAATGTACTTTTTGGTACAAACAATTGTACTATGTGGTACAATAAAAATACTATTTGGTACAAACAAATTTTGTCTGGCGTATCTTTTACTGACGTATATAACATATTTAAAAGTATTTGATTCACCAAAGGCTGTTTTGATTAAAACTGACGCTCCTACGCTCTTACGTCCTCTTGCTTATGTTTTGTTTTTTTTTTATTTACCAAAAACCGCAACAAGTCACATGACTTGAAAAATGCAAATAAGCTTGAAATATTTGCAAGCGCACTTGTATGGGTCTCTACGACCAGTGTTAGGAGTCTTTTAAGAGAACAGTGAGCAATTTTGCTCTTTACTGTTTTCAGTCCATTATTATTTTTGACCTAATGGAACCATTTTATTGACCCATTGTTCCAACGGGTTACCCTCCCTTGTCTTTATTTGTATGATATAACAAAAGGCAGCTTAATTATGCCCTTCACTGTGTTCTGTGCAACATTCATATAAACATTAAACTACAAGCTTTTCAGTTATGGACACTTTTTGCGTCTTTATATGGATGGACTCGTCGAATCGAGTTGTTGCCTTTGCTGGTGCAAATTTGCTGTTTATATTTTCCTGGTGGTAGGTGGTGGGTGTGGTGGTGTCGTGGCTGGTGTTTTGGTCCTGTTTAAGGTCTTTGTGGCACTACTAAAAGTTTGATTAAGACCAAAGAACAAAGAAGAAAGACCCAATCGCCAACATACGCAGAGAGAAATCATCAAGTTCAATAATATCAGCTACAGCGACGATGTTGTACGTCTTCTTCTTTCATGCATAAAGGCCAACATACCGCCGCTGCTGCATCAGTAATTCCAGACATCCATATGATGAAAAAGAGATGGTTGGTCAGGGCGGCGCAAATGATGATGATGATGTTGATGCTGACTGTCTACCACGGCTTTGTTTTCTGTATTGTTGTTGCTGTCGTTGTTTTGGTTTCACAAATCAAGGAACTGGTATCTCTGGATTTCTTTATTTAAATTGTATATATGTATATATGTTATTGTTGTTGTGGTCGTTATTTTGAACTTCTTTCCCCTCGTCATCATCATCTTCTGGTTTAAGAGAGTTGAGGTTGGTTGAAATCACCATCAGCAGCAGCAGCAGCATCACAACCACCACGTAGCGCAATGACCACTCCACTCTTTGGTTCATCTTTCATATGAACGTTGCCTGTCTTCACCAGAGCTTCATCTTTAATGAAAGGAAAAGTTTTGCGAAATTTGTTTATATTTTCTTAACTCATTTTTTTTGCATTTTCTTTCATAACTTTATTTTTCTGCATCAACAACAGTACGTGGTCACACAGAAGAAGAGGAGAGCAGGCAAATGTTAATAAGAAAAATAATTTCTTTGTCTGTTTGAAGCTCCACAGTCCAGCCACCACCACTTTTACGTTTTGTTGTTTTCTCTCAAGACAAAGAGGATTTTTTTTGTTGGCATTAAACTCGAACAAAAAATGGGATTGCATTTAACTTTTTGTTTTTGGTCAAAAAGTGGGTCAATGACACCGCTAAGGAAGCGTACGTTAACAGAAATATTAATTACCGGATTTACAGCGCAAGGTGAGAGGTTCATGTTGCATTCTTTTGGAAGGGGTTTATTTGGCGGTAAGAAAGAAATAAATAAAAATAACTTAACTTACAAACAACAAAAATGTTCTATCCTTTCTGCTGAAGTCATTATTTTTTAAGAAAATGAATTTATGACAAGTTTCTGAAAGGATCAAAGATTTGCAAAAGTAGAATGGAAAAAAAGCAGGGTTCGTTGACAGTAGTCACAAAGTTTAAAAGTAAAAAGATTATATTTTAAAAAAAGGTTTGTTTTGGACATAGATTGATTTTTTTACCGTTGTGGCCAATGTTTATTTGTCCGTTTTTTTAAATAGTTGGAAATTTTTTACTTGATATGTCCTTTCGGACTTCTGGAACAAGTTAGCAAAGTATGATATTTATGAAATAAGTGAAAGTCTATTAAATTGCTATATACAAATCTGATTTGTTCTTATGTCCTAATGGGATTTAAAAACTTCGAATCGGATTTCGGTAAAATTATGAAACTTTTGCCAAGATGGTATGGATTTGCTAGAACAGAAAGTTACTTGATGTCAGTGGAAATTGGTTATAGAATATTCTCTAGTAAATGCACTGTACAAGTTTTAAAAATGAGAAATATAAAAAAAAGTTATATAGCTAAAAATATTAAATTACCATTAACAAAATAAACAATATATTTTTATAATTTTTTTTTTTAAATTGTTTGTATATTTTTTTTTGTTTAGTACATTTTGTAGTGCTCTCCATTTTCCGGGAAAAAGTATTCACGGTTTTCCCGGGAAATAATAAAATGACTTTTTCTTCGGTATGTTAAGAAAAGATGCTCAAAATGGCTTGAAATAGCCGGTCCGGAAACGAAGAAATTTCTATTATTTTCATACATTTGTACGAAATTTTTCAGTTTTCCGGTCTACACCGGAGGAAGACATTAGCAGAATATCTAAAATTTTTGTGACATTTGCTTAAAAACTGAGAAAACGCCGGTCCGGGATAGACCAAACAGTAAATTTTTCATATATGTATAAATATGAAATCTCGGTTTGTAAAGAAAAGATGCTCAGAATGGCTTGAAAATTTGGAGATATCATAAACAGAGACTTCGTTGTATTCTGCCAAAAAAAATTTGCCATTATTATTTTCATACATTTGTATGAAATTTTTCAAATTCCCCGTCTATCCCAGACCGACGTTTCTAAAATACTTTTTCAAATAGGTCGCAGGTTGGCAATATTAAAGAACAACATTATTTGAACATTTCCACTAATTATTGTGATATTTGCTTTGAACCTGCGAAAATGCCGGTCCGGGAGAGAAGAAGTTTCTATTTTTTTTTTTATGTTTTCCCCCGAATTTTTTTTAATTGGAAATTTTTTGTTTATTAAGTTTTATCATATTTTTGTTTATTTTATTTTTGTAACGTTGTTATTTTTCATGTTATTTTACTTTATTTTGTTTTATTTAAATTTATTTTAAATTGGTTTCTGTTAATATATTTTGTTTTTCTTTTTTTATTCTATATTTTTAATTTCTATTTTTTATTTTATTTTTTTTTTCACTTTATTTTATTTCGTTAGTTTATTTTATAATTGGATTCTTATTTTATCATTTAATTTTTTCTTAATTATTAATATAAATTATTTATTTTAATTTATTTTATTATTATATAAATTTGTTTCTTTCATTTTATTTTGTTTTTTTTATTTAAAATTATTTTATTTTAGTTTTTTTTTTATAATAAATATTGTGTTGTGTATTTTTACACTATTTCTATTTTTGTTTAAGGTAATTTTATTTTATTATATTATTTCACTTTATGTGATTTTGTTTTTATTTAGTTGATTTTATTATACTAAAAATAAAATTACCATTAACAAATGGTATTTTTTTTTAATTGAAAATTTAGTTTTGTTATATTTTTATTTTTTGTTTATCTTACTTTTGTTAGCGTTGGGTTATTTTTCTTGTTATTTACATTGTTTTTTATATTTAACTATATTTTTATTCCATTTCGTTTTGTTTTATTTCTTTTAATTAAATTTATTTTAAATTGGTTTCTGTTAACATATTTTTTTACTTTATTTTATTTCTGTTTTTTATTTTATTTAATTTTATTTCATAATTTTTTTTTCACTTTATTTTATTTCGTTAGCTTATTTTATTATTGGATTCATATTTTATTTTTTTTTTTGTTCTATTAAATTTTAATTAACCAATTTCTTAATATTTATTTTTCTAAATTATTATTGTCAATTATTTTATTATATTTTTACTATTTAATTTTTTCTTTTATTTCAGTTTGTTTCATTTTATTTTTTTTTATTTAAAATTATTTTATTTTATAAATAATGTCTTGTGTTTTATTTCCCATTATTTATATTTTATTATATTATTTCATTTTTCTAGTTCATTGTATTATATATAAAGTTTTATTATTTTGTTGTTATTTAATTCATATTTATTTTATTTAAATTTTTATTTGGTTCTATTTAATTTTTATTTATTAATTTATTATAATTTTATTTTATTCCATTTTTTTTTAATTTATCCCAATTTCATCTAATTTCATTTTGGTTTAATTTTTTTTCATTTACTTTTTTTTGTTATTTATTTTTTTTTAATTATTTAATGCGTTTATTTCCATAACTCAAATTAATTCATCAAATTTTGAATTTGCTTTCACACTTTCTTTGTTAATTGTATGACAAACAAAACTTCAGTATTTTAGCTTTTTTTAACAAAACGAAACATATCCTTTCACATCAAAATCCTTTGTCTTCTCCCTTATTTCGATGGCAAGTGTTTCTTAAGTCGTCGACTTTTTACACTGCTAGAAACAAAGAAAATTACCTTTATTTGGAGGTACTTTTCACACCACAAATAAAAGTTTCCACGCTTATTAGAACCCTGGGAATATATGAGGGGGCGTTCTTAACACTTTGACACCAAACTTTTAGAGTTCTTACTATATGAGGACTGAATCCTAATCTTCTTCTTTATACGATATAGTGTACGATGACACTTGTTAAATCCAGCCAGACAAGCTGCTAACCAGACACAATGACAACACAGCTTTAACGTATACGCCCATATGGAGTGAGAGCGAAAATTTGCGAAAACTTTCCAAGTTGTTCAACAATAATTACTGTAATCATATGATGGGGCATGATAATGATGACAGTCATGATGATGATGTTGGTGTCGATAGATACATAGACACAGCGTCATTAAAGTTGATTAATAAAAAAAAAATTGTTATTAAACAATAATTGAAATAAGAGAGTAAAGTATACAAATGTGTAGTAGAAAATTAATTTTTTTGTAAGTAGACGTGGATGTTATATAACCTGTTGAGTGGTATGAGTCATTAAACTTTTTAAAGATTAAGATGGAAAGAGATATGAATGAAACGGAAGTGTTGAATATATTTCCTTAAGATAAATGCAAATGTAATGGGATACTGAAAATCGTATTTCTATATAAAGAAAATCGCAACACAGTCTTTTAGTTTGGTACGGTATAACATCCAAAAAAATATGAAATTGTAATACTTTAAAAATGTTTTTATTTTATTTATTTTATTTATTTATTTTATTTATTTTATTTATTTTATTTATTTTATTTATTTTATTTATTTTATTTTATTTTATTTATTTTATTTATTTTATTTATTTTATTTATTTTATTTATTTTATTTATTTTATTTATTTTATTTATTTTATTTATTTTATTTATTTTATTTATTTTATTTATTTTATTTATTTTATTTATTTTATTTATTTTATTTATTTTATTTATTTTATTTATTTTATTTATTTTATTTATTTTATTTATTTTATTTATTTTATTTATTTTATTTATTTTATTTATTTTATTTATTTTATTTATTTTATTTATTTTATTTATTTTATTTATTTTATTTGTTTTATTTATTTTATAAAATTTAATTTATTTTATTTATTTTATTTGTTTTATTTCTTTTATTTATTTATTTTTTTTGTTTATTTTATTTATTTTATTTATTTTATTTATTTTATTTATTTTATTTATTTTATTTATTTTATTTATTTTATTTATGTTATTTATTTTATTTATTTTATTTATGTTATTTATTTTATTTATTTTATTTGGTTGGTGTGCGGGCATCTCCATCTTCGAGGAGAACACTTAGGTCCTTATGGACCCATTGTGACACCCGTTGGGCATTTACGCCGTCCCTTCAACCTATGCTATCAGCGCGTGTGCTGCATGATTGCGTTGCCAGTTGTCGATTGGGTATCCGGAGTTTCGATCCAATCCGTCCAGTTTATAATTTTACAAAAGTTGTTAATCCTTCCGATATCCAACGATGCAAGTTCCTCTGCACCATTTAGGAAGGGTTTCCCCAGGGTTTCCAGTCTCCTTCTGTATAGCGCTGGGCAATCACATATAATGTGGTCGGTGGATGGTTCAATGCTGCCGCAGTAGATGCATTCGCTTTTTGTTGCGAATCCCATTCTGCTCGCATGACTGCCTATGGGTCCATGTCCCGTCAGGAATGTAATAATTTTCCTTATCTGGTCCCTCTCTAGGCTTACCAGGTACGATGTGCGTTTCGCGTTGTATTCTGGCCAAGTCTTTTTGGCCTTTCTACAGGTTTCTTCATTCTTCCATCTGTCGTTTGCAATTTCAAACGTTAGATTTCCAATGGTACTTTTACAGGTGGATATAGGGCGAAGTGCTACGTGTTCAACGTCGCATTCCTGCAGGGCTGAGCCCTGTCTGGCCTCTTCGTCCGCTCTGCAGTTGCCCTCGATTCCGCTGTGTCCGGGTATCCACGTAACCAGAACTCTGTTATTCCTGGATATCTCGTTAAGAGATTTCCGACAGGCACTGACCACTTTCGATTTGATGTCACTGGACTTCAATGAGTTTACCGCCGCTAGACTATCCGTGAACAGGAGAATATCCTCCTGTGATATCTTCCTCACGTTGATCGTGTCCGAGGCTCGTTTAATAGCAAGTACTTCCGCTTGGAAAACGCTGCAGTAGTCTGGAATTCTCGATCTTATACTTAGGCCTAGGTCCGCGGAGTAGATACCATAGCCATATTTATTATATTTATTTTATTTATTTTATTTATTTTATTTATTTTATTTATTTTATTTATTTTATTTATTTTATTTATTTTATTTATTTTATTTATTTTATTTTATTTATTTTATTTATTTTATTTTATTTTGTTTAGATTATTATTTTATTTTATTTATTTATTTTATTTATTTTATTTATTTTATTTATTTTATTTATTTTATTTATTTTATTTATTTTATTTATTTTATTTATTTAATTTTAGTTCATTTTGTTTTATATTATTTCATTTTTTCTATTTTAATTTAATTTTTTGTTTTATAATTTTTTATTTTAATTATTTTTTTTTTGTTTTATTTTAATTTATTTTATTTTATTTTATTTTGTTTTATTTTACTTTTATTTTATATTATTTTATTTAAAATTATTTTTTTATTTTAATTTAGTTTATTTTATTTCTTTTTATTTTATATTATTTTATTTTAATTTATTTTATTGCATTTCATATTATTTTAATTTAAAATAATAATTTATATATTAGTTTATTTTGTTTATTTCTACTTTTCGAACCTTGGACCGAGTACCACATGTAAAACCCTTTGTCCAATCATCAGGCATAACAGCTGATGATGCCATGCCACCTTTTCTATAAACCAGTGACGAGATGCCAGCCAACGCTACATGTTAAGAATATTCTCGCTACAGCTGATGATGAAAAGAACACTCCCCAAACAAAACCATTATAATCAAAGTGACGCGTGGGTTTTCATTTGTGTGTTTGTAATTCTCATTTCATTTGCGTTGCAGAATTAAAGTTTAAAGTTCAGTAAGGCGAGAAATGGCACGAGAAAACCCCTACACAAACTAGTACTGTGACTACAGCTGTGGTCAAGATAATAGCACATTAAAATTTCCGAGCGGCAAATCAATTAATTCGCAATATAAAAAGACTGGCCCATAACAATACATACTTTAAAGTTAGAGTTGATACAATTAAACACTTTTAGGCCAAATTTTCGCGGAGCAACTTTTGCATTGGAAAAAATATTGTTATAGAAACTTGTGAAAATCTTGTACGGAAAAATTCTTGACCTATAGAGGATAGAGTGTTCTGTTGGGAAAATTTATACAAAGATCAATATTAACATATGAAATATTCTAACTTTTTAATTTTATTTAATTTTTTTAGTAGTAAACCATATTGTAACTGTGCTATTTTTCTAAACGCCACTGTAACTCTATTGTATTGTATTTATTGTATTATAATTATTATTATTTGTTTTTGTTCTTCCTCTTCTTCAAATACTCAGCTGTTTACTGGCCGTATTTGTGTTGCCTAGTTGTTTCTAAGCTATTTCGAGGGAGTCAAACGTGTGTTGTGCGGTTGAGTCAGTGTTAAATCATGATTTATTATTTCTTTGTACGTTGCTCGAGTATAATTGCAAATTGAGACCCCCCTCCACTAACATACACACACACACACAAACATGCACACACCTCTAAGTATTAGAATAGAAGACCTACATATATATCGCGTGGATTCACTATAAATGATCTAATCACCGAGAAAACTATGCGGACCTGTAGTTAGATTTTCATTAGAGGGTTGGTTGTCACCGCATCGGAGGGGTAATGCATATAAACCTAAGGTGGATGTGGGGAGCTTCCCTACCAACAAATACAAAAGAAATGACTTAAATTGTGGCTGACCCATATATGTTGCGATATTAATGGCAGCAAGAAAAAAAAACACACATTGTCAGAAGAATAATATTTTCTTAATTGAGTTCAATTTGGATTTCATTGCTCAGTGGGTGTTATTTTCTAAAAAACTACTTTTGAGGCACTTTCTACACTATGAGCACATTATACAAGGAAGTTGATAAAAATAAAGTGCGTACAAATTGAAACAAAAGTTAAGCTGTATCACGGCGATATCAGGTGTTTAAGTTCAATAGTTTATAGGGATCAAGTACAAGTCACAAGCAAAGAGTCTATAACTTTTCATAAGGGTTGTGCAAACTTGGTCCGAATGATAACAAGTTGTCTTACGAAGGCTAAATTTAAAACAAATATTTTAACAAAACCTTATAGTTGTTGTTATGTGTTATCTATTTAATGACAACATAGTGAAAGATTAAAAAAATTGAAAAAAAATTATATTTTTAATTAAATTTAAAAATACCTATATGTAAAAAAGTTTAAAATGTTAATAATAATAATATCATAAATATTGTAATAATAATAATATCATAATTATTTGTAAATTATATTCTAATTTATATTTTTTAAACTATTATTTGTATTAAAAAATTTATATTAATAAAAAAATAAAGATAAAATTAATAAAATAATATCTTTTAATATAATAATATATATTAAATTACATTATTAAAATATAATTGGATCCAATTTTTTTAAAAAAATTTTTGTTATTTTTTGTTAAATATAAAAAATTAAAAATAATTATGATATTCACAAAAAAATATTTTTACACATTTATAATACTTATTGCAAAAATATAAAATTTTTATAATATCGTTTTCAAAAAATTATTTTTATTCAACTATTTTCAAAAAAAATATTTTTTTTAAAATTTAAATTAATTATGACAATACTATAAAATTTTATTATTGTAAAAAAATAAAAGTTTTTTTATTTAATTTTTTACAGAAAGAAAATATTTAATTATATTTTTATTGATTTAGAAAATGAATTGTTATGTTTTCTTTATTTAATGACAACATAGTGAAAAATTAAAATAAATTTAAAAATTATTTAATTTAAAAAATGTCTATTTTAAGGAAAGTTTAAAAATAATAATATCATAAATCTTGCAATGCAGAGACAATAATTTTTGTAAATTATAATTTAATTTGTATTTTTTAAACTATTAAATATATTAAAAAATGTATATTAATAAAAAATTAATGATAAATTTAATTTAATAAAATTAAATATTTTAATAAAATAATATATGTATATTTAATTACATTATTAAAATATAATTTCATGAAATTTTTTTTTAAAAAATATTTTGTAATTAATGTAATTAATTATTTTATTTGGATATATTTTTTTAAATACATATAACCAATTTGAATTAATTATTATAATACTATAAAAATATATACCAATACTTATTTTTAATACTTATTGGAAAAAAATTATAAAGTTTTTATAATAAAGATTTCGAAAAATTATTTTTATCAAATTTATTTTTTAATATTTTTAAAAAAATATAATTTTACAAATATTATATGTAATTTTCTCCAAGAAATAAATAAATATATTTTATTTGAATATATATTAAAAAAAATTTTATATTTAAAAAAAAAATTATATATATTAAAAAAATATTTTTTTTTTAATACAAATTTTTTAATTAGAAAAAAAGGTATTATATTTTTAAATAAATGCTTCAGCTTCCAAATGAGGTTCTTTTTGAATTTCATAAAAAATAAAATTAAAAAAGAAAAAATATATGTAATATTTTTTCAAAAAACTTTTTTAAATAATATTACATATATTTTTTTTTTACTTTAAATTTTTGTATGAAAATAAATCATTTTCAGTTATCTCATCCTTCCAACACTAACATTTTCTACATTGCAGAAAATTTTCCACATTTTTTCAAAAAAAAAAATTTGCTTTTTTTAGATTTGTTTTTCACATTTATTTTAACACTTTCGGCCCAGTTTAAAGAATAGGATTACATATTTTCCTCATACTTTAACTTTTACCAGTTTTGTCCTCTACTATAGTTCAGTATATAGTGTCGTATCTATAGTACCTATTAAGTTAGTAAATATTTCACTAAATATAAATTTCTACGACCATAACTACAAAATGTTGAACACATTTGTAGTTTATATGTCGCACACACACTCTGTCTTAACATGTAATGTTTACAACCATTACATGTATGTATGTAAGAAACTACCATAATACAATTTCCACGTTAACATTATAAGAAATATGAAAAAACGTAACATAAACTACGACGTAGTTTTGTCACCCCCTCATCACATCACATTTTGTAAGTGAAGTTCTCAGCTATACATTAGTATGTGTAAGTTAAGGTGATACAAAATCAAAATCAATGTAAGAGCTCCAGAATGGTAATGCGATATTGACTATGCTGATTTAGGAACACTGATAAAACTACTGATCGGTTGAACCAGACAAAAACTCCCTATTATTGTTGAGAGGCGAACATATTACGAGTCTTATGTACTGCAAAGGATATCTTAATTTGGTATTCTTTTTAAATCACTTGAATCATTTCCTCCCCCACATACATATTTTGAACTGTATATACTATTTCAATCTAATTCTGCTGCACCTATGCTAACTGCTCAAAACTCTCCCTCTTCAGCAGTAGTTTCCATTTGTTGCCTGTTATCATCGACGCTTATGTTTACTTGTGTAGCTGATAATACGTAGGTAAAATGTAATCATATTACAACTTCCCTGGGGTAGACCAAACATGACCGCACCGACCCTATTTCGAAACATAATCATGTTGAATTATGTTGAGTACCAACACAAACGCACACACAGGCAAGCCAACTCTTAATGAAATCACTTAGAAAAGTGACATAATTTTAGTGGTTTTTTCTTGTTTCTATTATTATCGTCAAGGTTTTTGTTAGAATCAAATATGCCCCCTACCAACCGCTCAACACACATTTAAGTAAATACATAAAAAGGAATATTTTTTGAAACATTTAATTGTTTTCATTAGAAGATGGTTACAATTATAATTGTAAACGTATTTACTTTATAATGTTTCACTAACTTTAATTTACTTTCTTATACCTACCTACTATATATCACTTCACTTTATTTTATTTTACCTTGTTTGGTTTTATTTTATAGAATTTAATTTAATTCTTTTTTATTAAAATTGGTTAATTTTGTTTAATTTTATTTTATATTATTTTATTTTATTTTTTTATATTTATTTTATCTTATTTTATTTTATTCTTTTTTTATATTATTATATTTTAATATTTTCTTTTATTTTTTATTTTATTTGCATTTTATTTTATATTTTATTTGCATTTTATTTTATATTTTATATTTTATTTTATATTTTATATTTTATATTTTATATTTTTATATATTATTTTACAATTTTACGTTTATATTTTTTATGTTTTTATATATTATTTTACAATTTTACGTTTTATATTATATTTGTATTTTATTTTATATTATTTTGTTTTATTTTATTTTACTTTATTGTTTTTATTTTTGTAGGTATTTTATGTTATTGTATTTCATAGGTATTGTATATTTCTGCTATATTGAGTTATTGTTTTTCATTTCACTATTTTGTCCATCACTGTAGAGTACTTACGAACATATGTTGGCTAACGTTTATGTTGTTTACAGTTATTTTCTATAGTGTACCTATATACATACATATGTACAAACATATGTATTGTACCTATACACAAATGCTGCCAAACATGTCTTGATGAAATATCGCCCAAAGTCATATAGGTATATAACATAGAAGAGCCACCAAATAGTAAATAGGTACAATATGGAACAAAGTTTCTTATTTTTTTGAATGTTTTTCATTTGCGTTGAATATCTTTTACGTTTTAATTTTTATAGAAAAAAAAAATAAAGAGAAAAAACAAACTTTTAAATTGATATCAATAGAGGTTGTTGTAGTGTGGCTACCGTTGTTGTTGCTAATGGCTTATACCAAATTGTACGTGTTTTGTTGTTATTATTGTTGTTTTCTATTCATGACCCCCTCTTCGTTCTTTTTTTTGTTGTTTAAAATAGTTATGAATTCATTTCGTAACCAGCAGCTACAACGACGACGAGCACTATCAAACACCAACAACTGCAAAAGCTATGAATACAAACATCAAAGCAACAAAAGAAAACAAATGATCACAAAAAACAGCTGATTGAGAATATAAATAAATAATTGGCTATAAGCGTGTGAGTGTGTGTGTATGCAAGTTTGTGTGTACGTAAACACTTTGACAACACGAACCAGCGACTGTTTGTTTTCCTTTTTTTATTTGTTTTCATTTTCAACTTGTTTTTTTTTGCCTTTTGTCCATTTTAATAAACAGGCACACAAACATGTATGTTATATATCTATAAGTTTATGTTTTCATCTGAGACTATATCTCAAGCTCTCTCTCTCCTTTGGTCTCTTTCATTATGCTGCTTTGTGTATATTTTTCATTCTATGTTATCTCACTCTCTTTCTCTCGTCTTAACAGTTGTTTCTGCCAGTTTCGCTGTCGCTGTTATTACTGTTGTCGTCGTCGTCATCGTCGCTGTGTGGTTGTTGCTCTTGCTGCTGCTACTGTGACTGCTCCCATTTGCATTCGTGTAAATTGAGAACACAAACAACGTTAAAAACCTTGAAACATTTCTATGTGAACCACAGCGAGAGCAACAACAAAAACACAGCTATCACAAACCCACAACAAATACAACGGCAAGGCACGACTTCTCTGCATCGGTTGCAATATCTCAGTCAGTCAGTCGTTAGGGTTTAACATTAATGTACTGCTATTCTGGTTTTTGTATGCACCGCCCTGGGTTGCCAGATGCAGCTGTTTTGATACTCACAACAGGGACAGGATTCTGTTGAGGTATTTTTTTGTATGGGTCCCTAATTAAATATTAGAATTTGTGACGCAAATTTAACAAAATTACTTATTAACGATATTGGAATGTTTAGAATTTATTTTTTGATATGGTTTGCAATTTAGTTAAGACCTTTCTGGATCTACGAGAAAAATCTGAAACGAGAAAAAATACCTATAACTCATTAAAGGAGATGAGTTGGGTCT
This sequence comes from Muscina levida, assembly GCA_964034835.1. Lineage (NCBI taxonomy): Eukaryota > Metazoa > Arthropoda > Insecta > Diptera > Muscidae > Muscina > Muscina levida. The sequence continues at coordinate 25,478,490 of OZ035884.1, read as the reverse complement.
CTGGTATCTTAAAACCAAATTTGTTTTAGGACTTTTTTTTGTCTAGATGACTGGTTTTCGGGATAACTCGAGCAGACCTTCACACAGATCTGTTTGAAAACTTACCTTCTGACACCCCCCATACAAATAACCAAATTCAAGCTCATATCTGTCATAAGTAGGTTTCTCAAGAAAACGCTTATAAAAATTTGACTCAGAAATGTATAGAGATTGTATCGGCCGATCCTTTTTAGTACCTCCCATACAAGATGACCTATTTTTGGAAAATTAATATTCTTCCCAAAACATCCAAACGGACAATTGGAGGATATTTGAATTTAATCAAATAAAATGTCTAGTTGCTGTAGAAATCCTCAGAAAACCGAAACATTTCCCACACACCTTTTACCTCCCATACAAATGACCGAAATCCCCCTCGTAGTTCTACTTGAATATCTTTTTGAATTCATTGATATTTTGGAAATGGTAAACTTTTATTGAAAGTTGTTTATAAAAATCGGGAAAGTGTTCACCCAACTGGAATCTACTAAAAATTACTAGTAGGCCGGCAATTAAAGAAAAATTTTTGTGACTGGAGGAGGAAATCGTACCTGGCATCTCCCGCATGGTAGTCCCGTATTCTAACAACCATGCTACGGCCGATTCAGAAAAATTTGGAAGTTTCCCAAAAATTGATTTTTTTTTCATTAAATTCTTAAAGAAGCTCCTCAAAACGTTGAAAATACTTGACTTTTACTATTTTTTATTTATAGGTTACAATTTCTGAAATCTTGAAATTGACCTTACCCATCCGAATTTATGATTCCTTTTAAGATTTTTTTCTTTTTTGAGATATTTTCTTCTGTTCTAAGATGATACCGTACAATACATTCGGTACCCCTTATAACTTTTATTAACCTTTCCTAAAGTTTGGCTATGTCTCATCATTCTATATGACCGACAAGTCATAAGTAATTTCGTTTAAAAATTGGTTATTTTTTAATAAATTGAGATTTAAACAATATCCTACATAGGGTGAGGGTATTTATAAGTCAGTTCACCTGACTAAAATTACTATACTGGTTTATATTTGTTATTTATATTATAACCAAGCCTCTTGGTTGGGCCACATATGGTTACAAAATTCATACAACATATTCAATATGTAATACATTGGTTATGGAAATATCGTCCCATCACTATAATACATAGTAGCTTATGTTCTGTAAAAAATGTGCTATTATAGCCTATTGTTTAATTGAGGGAACGATATAACCTTCGACCAGATTCGACCAGAAACAATCGAAAATACACTTTTGAGTTGATCAAATGAGGTACTGCTGAGCCAGTCTTGATAGTCATATGAATGATATTGTGTTACATTATTAAATGACAAAGTTCAACCTTTCCAATAAAACCAGAAATTTGAAAATGGTTTTAAATGGTCCACCTTTTTTTTATTATTTTAGTTTTCTATAAAAAAAATACAATATTATTCATGTCATGTCATTTTATTTTATTTTTATATATTATTTTATTTTATTAAGTACAATTTTTATGTGAGATAAGATCGTGTGATAAGTTTTTATTATTAAATTTGTTAATCTAGCTTAACGATCAGAAAGGTTATTTATTGTCAATATAAATGGCAATTCACTCGGATGACACGTTTCGAACTCCATGTTATTTTATTTTATTTTATTTAACTTTATTTTATTATATTTTATTTTATTATATTTTAATTTATTTTTTTTATTTTATTTTTTTTTATTTTATTTTAATTTTATTTTAATTTATTTTTTATTTTATTTTATTTTTTTATTTTAATTGATTTTATTTTATTACTTTTTATTTCGATTAATTCCGTTTACTTTAATTTATTTCACTTCATTTCATTTTATTATAATTTAGTTGTTTTAATTGAGCTGCTCTGGACTAAGTTTCTCTCAAGAGGACCCACATCATCTTTGAAACAATTTCTCTGAAAAACAGAAATCTGGCTACCCTATATAGATTCTTGTTTTTCAAATCTACCTCACAGAGAGTTCATATTGTATTTTGTGAGTATTATGGTACATATTATGTTGTTGGTCAACGGGCACTTATCTCTGTTTTGTCTGCATAACATAGAGTGGACAAATACCCTATGCTCAGCAATATGTTGATAAGAGTCTTAACAAAGACTTAAAATTTTCATTTTCCTTTTTTTCGAACCCAACATTTCGAAACTAATCACACGTACCTAACATGGGTTGCCTGTCTCGTGCTGTGTACTCTTGTGTTTTAGTTACCTGTGTGCATTTTGTGTTTCTACATCTGCTACGGATTAAGGTGATCTAATGATCATTTCATACTTCAAGGTTAGAAAGATTTGTGTAAAAGCCATTTTCTGTTTTTCTTTTTTTCTCCGTTGATTTTGACAGGGAACGCGTGTAAATTTCCGTTGTTTCTGCTTTTTAATGAATTCGGATGAATTTCCGGAAATGTGGTCATACTCGATACATACTATTACATGGTAAGACCCGCACACTATGTACTACATATTAGCACACTATGTACTACATATTGTTTTTTTTTTTATTTTCCGAATTTGAATGGGAAAAACATCGTAATACATACATACACTCGTTGTAACAAACATATGGACTTTGAATACATGAACATATGATTGTGCGCAAGAATTCTTTTTTGAAAAGTCATTAACATCATCTGTTTTTTATCAACATGAAGTGAAGACAATTATGAAACTGGGAATCCGTCATTGATCTCAATGAATAAATTCTAAAATGACGGCAAATACGTATGTATGTATAATAAATCGTCATTTGTTGCTTGTGGCAAACAAAGAAAACTTGAAAACGGACATTATCATATGATTGGAATTACGTTTAAAGTGAGTCACATCACGAGCCACGAGAAATGTGTCAGAGAAGAAGAACAAAGGAACTGTTGAAATAAATTTTTAAATTTCGTAAGAAACTTTTAACGGCAATTAGCTAACCAAGTTTCATAAAACTCAAAATGAATGTCAGGGCAGAAAAATTAATAATAAATATCTCAAAAATGTATCTAAAACCAGCACAGAAATTTCAGTCAGTTACATGGATTGATAAATACCCTCACCCTATGTCCTTCCACCAAAATTGTGGGTGGATATTGCTTAAATCGGATTCATTGAAATTAACCGATTTTTAAGTGAAATTACTTATCCCTATTAATATTTGCTTCTTTGTAAAGCGTAAAGGGTTTGAGATACAACATTCGGACATATGACTAGACGTTTATCTACGTCTACGTACAACTGTAAAAAAGGTCAGAGTCTGGATTATTTTAGTAAATTCGCCTCCAAAAGGAAGAAGATATTATAATATCTCTGATCGTATGATCATCTTGCATTGAGGTACCGAAAGGGTCTTTTACTGTACGTACTAGGTACTAAGAATATTTTAGCATAATTTTTTTTATTTCGTACAAAAGATTCAAAAGAGATTATATTATCATTTCCACATCTTGAAATTATTGTAATTTTTGTTGGGTGTAAACGAAAGGGACCGGCCGTGGCATAGTGGTTAGAACACGCGACTACCATGCGGGAGATCGCAGGTTCAAACCTGGCTCCAGTCATCTTAAAAGAAAAAAATAAAAAAAAATAAAATTTTCTTTCATTGTCGGCTCCCCTCGAATGTTGTTTGACAGCAACTTCGCAGTATTAAGCGTCGATTCAATCGTCGTGTCTAGTAAGAGCTTCTCAAAACAGTGACGTTCGCATTCGTCGATAAACAAGTAGGTGCCGTTAGTTGTGAATCTAAAAATAGAAAGCGTGTTAATTCACAACAACGCGAGAAGCTATCCCATACCTCATTCATGGGGTGCAAAGGGAAATTAAGTTTTTTTAAGTAACCGAAAGGGTGGCGTACACTTTCTGGTCTCTTAAGTTTTACCTATAAATACAGAATATTGAAAGTAAACTATTGTGGCCCAAATTTCCAATAAATGTTTAGATTGTTAAAAATATTTGTCTGTATTCAAAACACATGCAACACAGATTTAGGTACATTCCTATATATACATTTATATAGATAATTTCTTTCATTTATACGGGAGGTACCCCAAAAGTGTAACCCAAAAAATTTGTCAGTTTTCTGAAATTCTGCCTCCTTTTTCTAAATAATTAAACTGACAAATTTTAAATAAATTTAAAGTACTTTGGGTTCATTTTGGTGGCGCAAGGTGGTGGTGTATCTGATAACTGATTTTGACGGCGCAGCGACGATATACTATTTAAGTCAGCTCTGGTTTTTATTAAACGATAATAGAGAAAATAATCTACTGGCAATGCGAACAACTTAATACGGTTTTAAGGCTACCGTACTCCATATAAAATAACTCAACTCAGGTTAACAAATTTACCAAAAATATTAACATTATTAACGATAAGACGATTGAATCATTTTCGTCTGTCTGTCTGGCAAGATAGCTTAATGGCTGGTGTGCAGGATAACTCAAGTAAACCTTAACTGATCGTTATGAAAATTTAACAGTATTAATATCCCCACCCATATTAGTACCTCCTATACAAAATTTCCTTTCTCTTTAATTGTGTTTTAATATTTCTGACATATCTTCTAAATGGGCAACTGAAGGATATTTGAATTTGGTCAGTTTTATTATCTTGTTATACTTAATGAACCCTCAGTATACCGAAAGCTTTGCAACACCCTTTCTGGTATCTCCCATACAAATGACCAAATTGGCCCTCATAGTTTTACTTACATGTATTTTTTTGTTAGTAAACTTAATTCGGACACGAATTGTCTAGGATGTATGATTGTGACAGTTTGATTCAGGAATGAAAATGGACTATATCAGCCGAACTCTTCTAGTGCCTCTTATACAAAATTACTTTTTTTTGAAAACTTAATTTTATAACATAATTTCCAAACGTACAACTGGCGGTTATTTAAATTTGGTCAGTTAATTATCTTGTAATATTACAAATAACGTCAGAAAACCGAACAATATGACACACCCCCTCTGGTACCTCCTATACTAATGACCAAAATTGCCCTTATAGTTCTACATTCTATACCTATTTTGTAAGTAAGTACACTGAATTGAGTCATATTTTACAAAAAGCTACATTTATTGAACGTCCCAGCGGCGGAAATCATGAGAAGGAGGGCCTTCTTTCATGAGTTTAACCCATTAAGGCCTAGCGATGCAAAAACGCATCGCATTTTCTAGGAAACCTCAAGTAAAAAACGGCTAGGGCTATAGCGATTACCAACATGTTTCCAAAAACTTTAGATTTTATACTACAATATTGCTCATAGGTGCTACTTTGTAACTCGATTGTATCTCGGAGAAAAATTTATGGGAAAATTTTGCCAATGCGTTTTTTTTTTCGATTTCGTAAAAACTTTAATAAATCGTATATTTTTCGACATAAATAAAATATAATTTTTCTTATTTTTAAAATGTATTTCCTATTTTCTTACAATTTCTGTAATTATTTCAACGTTCCTTTCATTAAGACCCAGTGATGCGTTTCGCATACCCCCCCCCCTGGCTGTCCTACGCACCTGGAAGTTTATGGTACAATTTGTTTTCTTAATTACACCATGGGGACTTCAGATATAATATCTATTTTTGTCTATCGAGTCTCTTAATATAGTCGGGCCTTAATGGGTTAAATGGCTTCTTTTGGATCCGTACTTTCTTTTTTTTTACATTGCGTGAGATTGGAAAGAAGGCCTACCCTCGCCAGTTTCCATAAGAAGGCCTTATGGAAGCTTTCTATAAGAAGGCATTATGAAGGGCTTTCATACACATGAAAAAAGAATGACTTGTAATTAAAACAAAAACTATACAGTGCACCCTCAAATTATTTAGTTTTTTTGAGAGCGCACCGGTTATTTTTAGATATTTCTCACTACTATATATTTCTCTCTATACTTACACTTATTTTTACGAAATTACGTTAGTTTACGAAAAAAAATAGATGAGGTCAATTTGCGAAAATTAATATTTGTCCAACAATTCATAAAAAGAAACTTCTCAAAACATTGAAAATGTCATTAATATTTTGTATTCATTAGTGAAACTTGAGAAGCCAGGGGGTTTGCTCTACCCATTTAAAATTAAAATTTTCTTTAATATTGTCCTGAAAGTTCTTTATCCAATTGTTTACTCCCCACAAGCAAGCAAATACAATACATAAGTGATTTCAATTAAAAATCAGTTAGTTTCAATGACTCAAGACTTAAACAATATTTGAAATTAGGTGAGGGTATTTATGGGTCATTTTAACTGACTGAAATTTCTATCCTTGTTTTTATTTCATTTCAATATGTTTTATTTTACTTATTGGAGTTTTTTAAGGGACTGAAATTTCTATCCTTGTTTTTATTTCATTTCAATATGTTTTATTTTACTTATTGGAGTTTTTTTTTTTATTTTATTAGAGTTTATTTCCTTTATAAAATTTTGTAATTTTATTGTATTTGTACTATTACATGTTATATTTATATTTTTTTTTCATTTTTTTTATATAAAAAATTTTAATTTTTGTTTATTAACATTTTTGTATTTATTATATTTTATTTCATTTGATTTTACCTTATATTATATTATTAAATATTATTTTATGTTATTCTGTTTTATTGAGTTTATTTTAAGTTTTTTAATTTTTTTTATTGCATTCTATTTTATTTTTTTAAAAAAAAAAAATTAAGTTTATTTAATTTTTTGTCTCATTTCTTTTACATTATTTTATTTTATTTCTTTATTATATTTTATTTTATTTTTTTGTTTGATTTTTTTTATTTGTTTTTTTTTTATTTTAACTATTTCTTTAATTTTTTCCAATTTTATTTTATTTTTATATGTTTTGTTTATTTTTAGTTTTTATTTATTTTTTTCGTATAGTATTTTATTGTACATGCATTTCATTTAATGTTTTTTTATTTTAATGTATTTTTATTTTATTCTTTCACTTTTCCTACTTAATACCTTTCTACTTGTTTGTGAAGAGCACTACATTTCTTTTGAGATTTGTTCTCGAAAATGCTATGTTAGATGGTGTAATGAACGAGAGAACGAACTACGAAGTAGAGTAGAAATCTAATTTGATCCCCACTAAAACCCAAACAATTAACACCTCTTCTCCCCTTCTATCAATTGTTTAGGGTACTTCACAAAGTGTGACAATAACGATTGAGCGACCGACCCAACGTCAATCTAAATGTAAAACCTGTTATCTCAAGATTGCTTCGCGCTGCTTGCTTTGTAGTTTTTAGTACAATTTTCTTTATTTGACTTCTCAAATCCACTTTCAACCGACATCACACACACTCCCAGCCACAGATATCATATAAACATCGCTGGGGTCGAATTATTTATTTATTTTATTCCATTTTATTTTATTGCCATTTACAGCTGAGTTTTAGTTAATATGTAAGTAAATTCGTCATAAACTACTAAGCATTTAAAAGAAGAGAATACCACCACCTAAAATGTTATTATAATAGTATATTATTATATACTATAGTAGTGCATAACAACAACTACGAAGCAAAATAATGATAAAAACCAAAACATAAATACAGATTAGGTAGATGTGTTTCGTGTGCGTGTGTGTGTGTGTGTGCGCCTGTGAGATAAGAAAAACATGTTGATGCAAAAATACCATATGATTGCTGGCAGCGACACAGACAACTCAAACTGCGCAAAGAGAGACCAAACAGCTGAGAGTGCAATTACCAACGCGTACCTACATATGGTTTTGTTTACAAAATGTAGAAGTTGTTGTTGTCATCATCGTCGTTGTCGTTGTTGTCGTCGTCGTTGTTGTTCCAAACATGCTTAGGAACATTGTTGCCACGTACAAAAACAACAACTATTGGTTTATGCTGTGCTATCTATGTATGTATGCATTGTGATAAATAATGTGTGATACATAATATAATGTATCGTAGTATCTATATATCTCATGGGGGGGTGGCGGTGATAAGGAAGAAAAAATAGCGTGGAACAAATTAAGAAACTACGTAGTTAGAGAAAGGGTATGTTTATATAGTACCTACTATGCATTTGTTGTTGTTTTAAAACTCTGATATGGGTTTCATGTTCTTTGTTATTATTATCATTGGCGACTCCATCGTCGTCGTCGTCGTTGCTTTTCGTCGTCGCTATCATTAGTTTAATATGACTGGAATCTGTAGAAATTCATACAGTGTGGCTCATAATGAAAATGTATGAAAAAATGAGTACTCGAGATTAGTTGTACTATGCATATACATATTAATAAATTCAATTTATGTACATAAATAGGTATTTATTCATATCTCAAGGACATAGATTTCTATGATTTTACCTGAAAATTGTTAGTCGGTTCGGCTAAGTTTACCTTTTTTGGGTTAAATCCATAAAAAAATAGAATTAAAGGTTTGAAATCTTTAGTTCCTAAAAAGTTTAATCATACATACTAAAAAGGTTTTCAGTAAGCGCGCGTTGATGTTGCACTGGAATAAAACAAGCTGTGTGTGAGATAGTATTGAAATGTTTTATTTCTATTAAGTCTCATGTATGTATGTTATTTTGTGGACATAATATAACAACTTACAAATGTTTGCCGAACATTCCAAAGGTGCACATTGGGTTTTTTTTTTAAATCTTATGATGTAATTTTGTAGAGATTTTTACAAGATTTTGGTGTAATTTAGTTGTTTAATGTACGCAAATTTTGTTATCATAATCTTTGTCATTGTCTTTTGTTTAGAAAGTAACTCAACAACATTAATAAAACAATAAATCATCATCGATATTAAGGTTTTCGCGCGGCTCTTTATAACTTTAAGGAAATATTAAATTCATGGCGCTGATGACTTGTGTTTAGATACAAAGTTTTTATGAAGTTCAAACAATTTGGACAGACAGTTAATTTTGAATTACATATATTAAATTTTGAATTTCATATTTTTTTATATTGAGCTGATTAAAGACCCTGCACAGTGGCCCAAACGGACAATCTAGCGGGATTTATGGAGAATTTCAATTATTTTGCTATTTTCTTTGCTTTCTTTTAATTGGCAGCTATTCAAGCTAAGTTTAGCATTTATGTGAAGTGTGAGCCCTAGTGGTGTAAAAATATCTAAAATGATAACCAACTACGACCAACTGTTGGAGATATATGAAAAATAGCCCCACCACCTCTGATACCTCCCATACAAAATGACAAATTTTTGAAAAAATAACATTTGTTCAATAACTTAAAAACGGGCAATTGGAGGATATTGATATATTTTGTCCGTTTAATTATCTTCCAATAGGAAACAAATTCTGAGAAAACCAAAGTATTAGCCACACCCTTTCTGTGACCTCCCATACAAATGACCGAATTCACCCTCATATTGTTAAATACATTTTTTTTGATAGGTACACTGAATTCGGTCATATTTTGTACAAGATATAAGCTTATTGAAATTTGACTTAGAATTAGAAAAGGACTATATCGGCCGACACCTGCTAGTACCTCTCATACAAAATAACCAGACATTTTTTTAGCCAACCAGATTTGGTAGCCCGCATTACTGCAGTTTCTGAATCACTAATATAATATACAATATACTATCATACCTATTGGCATGAAGTCTGAAGAAGCCATTGAAGCGAGGAATAAGAAATTCAAGAATTTACGTCAAAACCATTCCCGTAGAGAAAATAGATGTAACACAATGGAAGGTGTCATGAATGGGTTGCTTATATTATCAGATCCGCTTATAACATCAGTTGCATGGGAGCTATGGTATATAGTTGACCTAGAAAATTTAAATTAAGTGAATAAGTGAAGTATACGTTAAAAAACGTATGTAAGTTTTCATTAAAATATCTCTTCATTTACTAGAGTTATACATATATTAAATCCCGCTAGCACAGCTGTTTGACCCACTGTGTCCTGTGCCAATGTATTACGAGTCCCTCTTATACTTTAAGTCAAATGTTTGAAGCAAACCCACCGTGCGTTGGCCGAGTGGTCTAATTTTTATTAACTCTGCCACATACCTATATTCTGCTAAATTTTAAAGGGAATCTGTCGATTGCAGACTATTGGTATATAGGCACCTGTGAGTTCATAAAATCCTATAGGATATTGTAGGCAATTTCAAATCGCACGAGAATAACAGTATTCTTATAATGAACACAGCAAGCTTGTGATCGAAATAGAAACAACTAGATCAGTTCTGGTATAAATATACATATATGAAAAGATAGGATTATATCCCAGACACCTGCAGTCACAAGATTGTCAGAACACGAGACTATCTGCGACACCTCTGAATTTAGTTGACGAGAAAGATGAGTTGAATCCCAAATATCTTAAGACCAAATTCATTGCAGAACTTTTAAGGCGATTGATCCATGTTCGTCAGCCTTTCTGGATCGCAGGTGGGCAAGAAAAATGGAGTAAACCTATACTGGCCATTAAGAAAATGTATGAGCATTAATGCTGAACAAGATGTATTTATGGGGATGTGTAATAGGGATGTAACGAACGTTCGCATTATTTTGTACATTCGCTTTCGCATTCGCATTCGTATAAATATATATTTCAATATTCGCATTCGCTTTCGCATTCGCAAAAAAAAAATTATTTAATACAAGTAATAATGAGGCTGAGGCCGACATGCAAGTGGTTACGTTTTCAGTCTCTCATGAAAAAAAAAATTGTTAGCTGAATACAATGAAGAAAAAAAAATCATATTTCAGAAGATCCTGTATTGTGGTGGAAACGAAATAGCTCGAAATACCAAAAGTTAGTACCTTTGGCGCGCCAGTTCTTAGCTACGCCTCCGGGAAGTGTCCCCAGCGCACAGTTGTTTAGTAGAGCCGGACTTATCTATGATCCACTAAGAACTAGATTGCATAGCGAAAAAGCAGCATAGCTTATTTTTGTTAAATACAACTTGGCTCTACTAAACTTTGAATACTGAATACGTCAATGTTTTCGAAAGTAAATAAAATTTTTGTTTAGTTACCTTAAAGACCTAATTTCTGAGAATTATATATATTTTTGTTTTTGTTTTACTTTGAAATAAATATTTTATTTTTAATTACTTAACTGGAAGACATATTTTTATTTGAAAAGGCAGACAGTAGGAATGAAACTAAATTATTCGTTTACGTAAACCATTTTTTGACCTTCGCTAAACAATTTTGGAATATTCGCATTCGCAAAAACCAAAAGTAATTATTCGCATTCGCATTCGCTTTCACAAAAAAAATATTCCAATATTCGCTTTCGCATTCGCATTCGCTAAAGCACATTCGTTACATCCCTAATGTGTAATAATGCCATAGGTAATAAATGGGGTATAAGGCCATATGGCTTTATTACCACAGATGGTGTGAAATAAAGCCATCATTGCATTATTTCACTTTTGAAAATTTTTTTAATAAAATTTATCTAGTATGTTTGTTTTGCGCGCCCTAAGTAGTCTAGCTGCATACTCGCCTCGCTATTCTCTATCTCTATTTCTCTTCATAAGTCGATAAACAAAGTGGTGTACAAGAAAATACATTGTAGCGAGAGACAAATGCGGTGGGGGGCACGCCCCATTGGTGTTATTGCACAACCATGCTGGTAATAAAACCATATGGCCTTAGTTACCAATCAGTTACCAAATTTATAGGTAAAATATTCCCACCCTTTATGGTCCCTCCCATACAAAATTTCTAAACGGAAAACTACAGCATATTTGACTTATGTATGAAATTTGCCCAGTTTTTTTTATCTAACAGGCAGAATCTCAGAAAACCGAAACATTAGCCACATCACTTGTGGTACCTCTTATTCAAATGGCAAGTTTAACCGATATACATTTCAATATTTATCATTGTTGCAAAACAACTTAGTCCAATTAATTTTCTTTCTAAGCGTTTATTGAACGTTGACTTACACAGTACTACATTTTTCCGCTCATTGATTTGGGACTCAATTCTGAGAACTGCACGTGCTTCATTCGTTTTGTCAAGTTACATGCCATAATAATTTAATATCGATTTGAAGTTTGTAAGTATCGTATAGGGGAATTTGTCACGTTTTTTGTTTGACATAACTCAAGAACCACTAGTCCGAATAATAATTACAATTCCTTTAATATGTTCATATAACGTTTCCCTACATAAGCAGTAGTTTCACTTTTCCATTTTTCAAATATTTTGAACTGGGTTTATTTTGCAGCAGTTACAATAAAACAGTTGTACTCCGTGGCGTATGATTTACGTGGAATATTACTTATGATAATCATACGCCACTATATAGCATTTATGTATGTTATGTCAAACAAAAGAGCCTAACTTCAAATCGATATTAAATTATTATGGCATGTAACTTGACATAACGAATGATGCAGAACTTCGTCTTTTTGGAGCTACTTTTACATGTAGTTCTTAGAATTGAGTCCCAAAAATTATGTGTTGTACTGTATTATTAATATATTCCAATCAAAGCGTTTTTTTTTGACGCCCCATTACTCAATGATGATATTGATTTCCCTGTTATGTAGCTGGCATTCATTTCATATTTTGGAATTTTTCCCCCTTATTCTACAAGTGTCCATGCAATTTTGTCCATCACTCTCCTTTAAGCGATGAAGGTATGTTTATTTACAAAATTTTATATTATTGATGTACACCGTCGTTGTCGTTGCTACATACTCTACGTTGTTTAATGTTGACGTAGTCGTTTCGGATATACACATCCGTACATATGTATGCGAGGTACTTTGTAAATACAACCAGATGTATTTTGTTTTCATTTTGTATATACCTACATAGATATCTATCTATATGATGTCGCTCAGCTGTTTAGAAAGTCATGGTAGTGGCACACAATCAAAGTGTACGAGCGACGACGATGATGACGACGACGACAAAGACTACGATAGCAACAAACGTCAACGTTTGCGACGTCGCTGTCGACGACTACGACTACGTTCATTATGGTAAACATACTACATGTGTGTACTCTACCTACATACACACATTGCTGCTCTGTGATTATTTTCCTCTTGCCTGCGCCACCATTATCGCAGGCTTGGCTCTTGCCATCACTTCAAGTATTCAGTTATTGTACGTATGTATGTGCAGTTGTATGTTCATTTGCGTCTATAACAAGAAGGAGCATTGTATATTTAGACTGGTTGACTGCTGCCTGGTTTTGTTGGTTTAATTTTCGTTTTGTTGCTGTTATTGCTATGTGTGCTCACTCTGCGAGAGTCGCGGCTGCTTTAACAGCTGCTGCTGCTGCCGCTGCTTTTGCAGTCAATGTTGAATGGCTTTATGTTGTTGTTGTTCTGTAGATGGCAGGGCTTCGCTCACTGCCTGCGTTTTTGTGTTTCGAGAATGTAGTTTTTCTACGTAGTCAGTCAGTCGTTTGTAAGCAACGTGAGTGTTAACATCTCGTCTAAATCTAAAAATAATAAAAACCAAAAAATTCGGAATAAATATTTCAAGTTCCCTTCTTAGAGAGGAAAGGAAAGAAAAAAACCACAAACAACATTAAATTGGAGTTTGTGTGTGTGTGGAGAGCGTACGCGACGGTTGAAGAGTGCGTAGCGAACGGATCGCGTAGGGTGTTTAACGTGTTTAAATAGTCGTCAGCAGCTTTGTTCGAGTCGCCGAGTGATAAGTGTATAAAGAATCAAAAGTGTGTGCCAACTTCTCTACCATTTTATTTCATTTATAATTATTTGTAAACGTCATAAACGAAAAACACCAAGAAAAGAAGGAATACAGTAAGGAAGAAGAAGAAGAGTAAAAACTTAAATTGACTGCGACATATCCAAAGACTGACACGGACGGACGAACTTGAGACGTCCGTTCAAAACACAAACTTTATGACATAGTGATTAACAAAAGTTCAGGCAAAAAAAAAAGAAAATTGCAACTCCTTTTCAAGAAGTTCAAAAATAAAACTGCTGCTGCTGCTGTTGTTGATTCGCTTTCCGTTGTGTACTTGTACACATGTACACGCAGTAGAGTTCATCTTCCCTCATTGTGGCCCAGTGTCTGTGTCTACCTATTATGGGGTGGTGTATTGATGTTGCTGCTGCTGCTGCACACAACAATAACAAAGTGTTGGCTACAACAACAACGTCCAGAGTAGTAGCTAAAACAGCAGTGGAAGTAATCACAACAGCAGCGCAGTTCGTGTGCGCTACACTATGTAAAATAACAGAAGTAACATAACCAGAGACAGAGAGAGAGAGGGCGAGAGTTTGTGAGGGTGACGTAGAGAGGGAATTGTGAAGTAACAACGCAGAAGAAAATATAAAATTTTAGTATTTCTTTTAATACATTTTCCTCGTCTTTAATAAGGAAGTGGAAAAAGAAATTATGAACAGCAGATAGCAGACAAAATTTGTTAAATGTAATGTTTTAATATTTTGCAACAAGGAAAGAAAATAATGGGTATTCAAATAGTATAGGAATTTGATTTCTTATTAGATATTGATTGTCATCTTGATCAATATCTAAGGATGAATAAATTCAATCCAATTGAACATGAATAAAATGGTTGGTCCCTATTTGAGAATATAAAATATATTATACAAGAACTGTTGTAATGTTCCTTTACCTATCGTATCGACGTACCTATCAGAAGACATCAGACAATACAAAAAAAAACTTATCTGAAACAGTGGCCGGGACACGATGGATGCCCTTTGTACCCTTTGTGTGCCCAAGTTTTAGCATTTGTACCATTAATTTTTAATTAAACTGTTAGAAATTGGACAATGTGATTTTGTTTTAGTTTGGATTAATGTTATTTTGTAATTTTTTCTAGAATTTGCTTCGTGAAATCGTAAATAGTTTTTTTTTTGTCATTGTGTTTTGGAAATTAGCATTTTTTTTGAAAAAGATCGTCTAAAGTGCAGAATAATGGTCGTTTCGCCATTCACTTCCTCTTGATTACCAAACTTAGGAATGATAGGACAACGTTAGGGTCGGGGTCTCCTTGGGTTCTTTGATGACCCCATATGTGTGGGTACTCAAATGAAAGGAATTATTGAGGCTAATCTAGTGGCGTAAATTTTAGGTCCCCACGGGTCCCCGAGAGGTACATACCTTTGTAAATTATGTAAGCGTATGTATTGACCGGCCCGACTACCATGTGGAAGTTTCCGGGTTCGATTCCCGACTCCAGTCATCTACATTTTTCTTTCATTGCCGGTCCCCTCGATGTTGTCGACAGCAATATTGCAGTATAAGTGTCGAGTCAATCGGCATGTCTAGTATAAGCTTCTCAAACAATGACGTTCGCATTCGTCGATAAACAGTAGGTGCCGTTTGCTGTGAAATAAAGTTTTTTTTTAGGTATTGAAATGGAAGGAGACTAAGTGAGAGAGAAAGACAATACGTGTGAATTGTACGAGCACAATTTTGACACATTTGAACGTCTATGGTCTAGGGTGACGAAAAAGGCGCCCATTTGGTTCCATGATGACTGCCTATGTGCGGGTACTCAAATTAAATATAGTTTGGAGAGGTATGCGAAGGTTGATTTTGCAAGATGTTATGGATTCCCTGAATTTTACCAAATAAACAAATGGGTGGGTATCTAATCTATAGGATATTTTTAATCATTCCGAACGTCCTGAAATGACCCGTTTTTACATATTCGGCACTTTTTCCTTTTTTTCCTATGGAAAAAGTTGTAAAATTGCAGTTGACCACGGTCAAAGTTGGCGACCTTTAAAGCACAAAATACGGGCCCTTTGGATCTTTCGGATTCCCTGTATTTAACCGTTTTCGCATATTCCCCACTTTTTCCGTTTTTTTTTCTACGGAAAAAGTTGTAAATTTGCAGTTTACCGATCGTTAAACAAGTGAAAACACGAAAACCATGGTCAAAGTTGGCTCCCTTGGAAACCCAAAATTGTGGCCTTTTAGACCCTGTGACATCACTCCATCTTAAATAAAAGGTAGTATCGCCACGAACTTATTTTTGCGTATTTTTTGTTGATTTTTTTTTTAAATTTTATTGATTTTTTTTTTAATTTTTGTACCTATCGATTTTTTAACCCTAATTATTTTTATTGTCCTTCTTAAACTTTTTTCTTGATAATTTTTAAGATTCAAAAATAAAACAAAAATAGGTTTAGAATCGCTATAGAAACGTTGGTTTTTTAGTTTTATTTTTAATTTTGTTGTAGGCGATAGAAAAAAAGAGGGGTACTAATATTAATCTTTTATCGCCACGATTATGTACCAAAGAACTTTTTTCGTTTTTTTTTTTTGTTTTCTTAACTTAGATTTCAAATTTTTTTTATTAACTTTTTTCTTTAATTTTGTACTGCTTTTTTAAAAATATATTTTTTTTTCTTTTTTTTTCATTTAAATTTGAATTTTTATATTTTGTCTAAGAAATAAAAACAAAAATTCGCCATAGAATCGCCTCATACCTATTAATTAGCAATATTGTAATCTTGTTGATAATATCTTAATTACTCTTAGATGTCATAGCTTTGTTATTTATTTAATAATATTTTTTTTATTTTGTTAGAAAACCTAATATAAGTTCTGACTTCTTAAAAATTTAATTTTCTAAATTTTCTTGGGAATTTTTTTTACAAAAATTTATTTTTTTTTTACTTTGATATGATTTTTTGCTTTTCTTATTTTTATTTTTTTTTTCAATTCTTCTGTTTTTTATTTAAACTTAATACTAGTTCTGATTTCATAAAAATTTAGTTTTCAAATATTTTTTTTGGAAATTTTTTTTATATTAATTTGTTTATTATTTTTTGTTTTACTTCTTGTCTTTATATAAATGTAATATTAACTCTGATTTTTTAAAATTTTATTTTCGTATTTTTTTATTGGAATTTTCAGTTTTTTTTTTTCTGTCCCATAACGACAGGTTTTAAATACAACCTCAAAAATCATCAAAATTCAACCTTTTGATTAGGATTTTTTTTAGGTTATGTCAAAATCCAGATATGAGATTAAAACAGACTTTAGAATCGAATCTGATCTCGAGATGGTTGAGATACAAAATGCACGAATGGCAGCCCTTCATGGTCAAAGTTGGTGAGGATGAGGAAATATCCACATAAAACATCGCAACTTCCCGGAGTTTTCTCTAGAGGGATAAAATGTATGACTGAACTAACGTAATTTTTTCCTCCTAACATATTCCCCAAACATACCTACCCCCCATCTTCACCCGCTTAGGGGGCTCTCATAAACAAATCTAAGTTTTAAGTATTTTGCTGCCACCCCTATAACTGCCCCAAACGTGCTCCTAGAGGACCCCCAATATTGTTGCAATCCCACCAGTTTCTTAGAGCATATCTATCCCCTATTTTCAAACCTTAAGGTGGTCAAACAAATTTTTTTTTAATTTTTATATTTTTAATATTTTTAAAAAAAAAAAATCCTGGAGATGTAAAATGTATGACCGAACCCAGTAATAATCCCCAAACATATTTACTCCCTATCTTCAACCGCTAAGGGGGATCTCATACGAAATTTTTTTTTTAAATTTTGCTGCCACTGCTCTTACTGCCCCAAAAGTGCCACTAGAAGAGTCAAATGTAATGCCGACCCCCAATATTTTTGCAACTTCAACAGTTTCTCAAAACATATCTACCCTCTATCTTAAACCCTCTTCCCCATACAATTTTTTTTATTTTTTATAATTTGTTTTTATGAAGTCAGTTCCTGCTGCTCCCATAGTGTCTCCTAGAGGGGTAACATGTATGACCGACTCCCCAGTAATTAATATAAAAAGTATAAACGACCCCCACTAATATTTCCTCAAAGAATTTTTTTTCGAACATACCTACTCCTATATGCACCCCTAAGGGGGTTCTCATACAAAAAAAAACAAAAAGCTCTCTTCAATAAAATAAATTGGATCTGTAAAAATAAAGTAAGATCAAATAGTATTAAAATATACTTAATTGGAGCCAATTAGAACTACAAATAAGATTAAATGTTGGACCAATTTAAATCCAGTTCGATAAAATTAGATTCATTCTGAAGTAATCTGATACAACTAGATTTGGTCATTATCGGATTTGTCCGTTTCTTTTTAGATACAACTGGATATACGTTTTTTCAAATGGATTGATTTTTTCTATACAAGTTGATTTGATAACTCACTCTATCAATTAGTTTCATCCAAATAGTAATCCAGAAAAAGGATATTTTTTATTTTATGTATCTCATTTAGAGCGTAATAATTTCACTAAGACGAGCGTCATTATTTTTTTAAGGACAGATTTTGAAAGGGTCTTTAATTTACCGCCTAAGCCAGTGGGTCCCACAAAGGCCCGTGCTCACCTTTCTAAAAGAAATTTGAATAGGATGTGTTAAAATCTGATATTGGGAAAGATTTTCTTTTCATTATCTTTTGTCTCGAATTTAAATACCTATTTCTTGACATAACGTAAAAATTTAGCTATTCGAACATTTTTAAGCAAAATGCATAAGCATTTGTTATTTTCTTTTATGAGTGAGTACATAATTTAATTTTCAAAGTGACGTTTTTTTTTCAAATTGCCAACGTGCCAACTCTTCTTCTTCCTTCTTTTGCTTCCTCTTTATACAAAAAAAAAACGAGCCAGCAAAAAACACAACATACTCATTGTTGCTATTCAATTATTAATAAATTTTAATTTCTCATTTCTTTGTGACCTAAAGCGCAATTTGCTTTGTTCTAATTCGGAATACATATATAAAAAAAAAACACCAAACCTAAAAACAATAGAATGAAAGAACTACAATAACAACAAAAAAAAGTTGTAATCAAAATCAAAAAAGATAGGAGCCAAGAAGAAAAAAAATTTCTAGACAACAACAACAAAAGTTTACAATTTAGTAAATGAGTGCAGCAACTACAATTACAACAATAGCAACAGCAATTGGAACGTTTCCAATGGTGGTGTCTATAACAACAACAACATCAGCAGCAACAACACTCAAATTCAACAACAAATTTCTTCTAAATTACAAAACTACAAATCATAAACAATATCAGCCAACCACAAAAACACCAACAACAACAACAACTACAGTGCCCGCATTAGCACGAGCTATACAAAATTATTTGAATAGAAAAAGTTAAGACCTCCCTCAACAACAACAACAACAACAATCCCACCATTATTGAACACCTCAATCCCCACCACCACCCCCCTTATATAAACAACAACAAAAAGCAACTTTAATTTGATTTAGAAAAAAAAAAAAACAAAAAAATATTGAATACTATTTTTTTTTTCGAAAATTTAATTTCTAAAAAGTGAATTGCAAAAAATAATCAACCAAATCGTTGTGGTGAATTTGGTGAGTGGCAAGAGTTTTATTAGTGAGTGAGTGAGTGAGTGAGCAAACGAGTAAATTAATGTGTGTGAGTTAGTCGTCGTCGTCGTCGAGAGTGGAGTGACCTCTAGCGTCGTCGTCTCATCACCATCAGCAACGAATACACTAAAAATACACAAAACAAAGAAAAACATCAAAACCACAACAGAGCCAAAATGTAAGTGACAAAATTATGTTGACCCATTTTCTGTTTATTTTTTAGGAATTTTTTTCTATTTGTCGGAAATTTTCCAATCTTGCCACATAACCAGTGGGTGGGGGAGGGGGGGGCGGGGGGTTGTGTGGTCTGCTATGGACCTCCACCTCAATTCATAATTTCCCTGTGGAATATTTTTTTACGATTTGATGTAACATTTTATTTACGTGTGATTATTTCAACGTTGTAGTGTTTGTTGTATTTTTTTTTTATCAATGTTTCCCAGTTATGGTTTACATTTTTCTCCAGCTCTTTTTGCACTTCCTAGCTTTGTGTATGCGTTTTATTGTCAGAGTTGCCGTCTTTCAAAAACAAAATTGAAACACTGTGGTAATGAATATAAGTAGGGCAGAAATGGAGTGGACGAACAAGAAAAGAGCACAACAACAATGTCACGCCCCCAAATACCGCCTCAAACACATAAATCGGGGTCATAGTAGGGGGCCATATGGGTTATATTTGGACCCCCCACATTAGGGTACTTAAATTAAAGGTATTATCATCACGATTCTACCTATGCTATGTTAAAGCTTTTTAAAGCTGTCTATACCGATTTAGGTTATTTTTTTGTGTCGAAGTGGGGTGTTAATACGTTATTTGTTATATAAAGGCAAATTAGTAGTCCCAAATGGAATATTTGTGGGAATAAAACTATAACTGAATTAAGGACTGTTCAAAAACTACATATACTATAACTACACTATGCAACAAAATGGAAAATAAAACAAAATAGTAAAAATTCCCTTTTTTTCAAAATCTTAATCCACATATTTAAACATAACTTAAGAACAGTTTGACCGTCAACAAAACAAAAAATTCTAATTTTAAAAGTTCGAAGTCCTCTACCACTATTTTTTGAATAATCAATAGTGTGGGAGTTATCTAAAAAGTTGTACCATTATTTTGAACCATTTTTTACACACTCCAACACGCGCACGCACGGACCCAAGGGTATATAAAGTTTGTTCTTCCATTTGTAACGCCCATAACGAGGCGTGGTAGGAATTACAATATATCTGTCGTTCCTTACGTCCCTGCGAATACAGACATTAAACTGAAATTTGGTATGTAAGCTTCTATTCTCTAAACTGACGTTCATTTCTAAGATGGGCAAGATCGGACAAAAACTACTCTACCTCCTATACAAACATTCGGCCTTTTTGGGGTTGACCGTCTATCTGTCTCGCAATTACAACCGAAGTTTAGGGGCTATCGAGCTTAAAATTGGTATGTATATGGAGGTTTCTAAAACCAGTAATATCGGACACACGGTACCTCCCATACAAACTTGAGCTTACCGAGCTGAAATTTCGTATGAAAGCTTCTATTCTCTAAACGGAAGAAAAGTTTTAAAATGAGCTTGGTCAGACAAAAACAACTTCAATCTCCATTACAAACTCTCAATTGTATCTTACAAGTTTTGATGCTTTATATTTTATAATTAATTCAATTAATTTCCAACTTAAATTAAAAAAGGTGAACAAAAAATATTAAATAAATTTATATTTTTTGCCAATATTTTTGATAAAATACAATTTTTTAAATAGAATATATTTTGTTTATATAAAATTGCTAAAATAATTTTTTTTTAAACACCAAAAAAAAATTTTAAATACTTTTTTTAATACATAATACTCAAATATTCTTTTAATATAATATTCTTTGATACATATTTTAGAAATAATATTCATTGTAAAAAATATTAATTTAGAATACTTTTAATACCAATATTTCACAAAAAATTTAATTTACAAAAAAAAATATTTTTTTAAAATATATGTATACATTTCGAATGGAATATATTTTATCACACAAAAATCTGACATACAAATTATGTATATCATTTATTTATAATTTCCACATAAATTTTAATTTAAAATATGTATCTAATTACACTATGTCACAAAATTTCAAAAGTTTCTGTATCCCGGACATTTAATAATATATTTTAATGTAAAATTCCACGTTGAATTCAAATCTGCTCTTAGATATGTGGAAAGTAGAACAGTTTTTGAGATATGGTCAAATTTCCATTTTTAGTGTTTTGAAAAAAGGTAGGTCTACTAAAATGCCATTTTCTCCCGTTTTTGTTCACCGATGTCACCGAGCTGTGACGAAAATAAAAGATAATAAAATTATTTATTAAAAAAACGATAGCTGATTAAAATCCTATTATAAATGACGAAGTTATGGCACTTCAAAGTTAGATTTTTGTAAAAATTTTATTGATTTTTAAAGTTATCGCTGATTTAATTCGTTTTTTTTTCGTGTATCCGTAAAATTTGCTCCGGTTTCAGACCATAACATGAATGAATAATATGTTACAAAAATTTGTTGCCCTTGGTCATCAAAATCGGTTGAAAAATAAACGCTACATTCACAATTAAGTACACATACCTCTTCTTGAGAGTAGTAGTAATTGTAGTTTTGCTTGCTTTCCGAAAAATAACTCTACATTTTTTGTTAAACAAGTCACATAGGAAAATCTAAAAAAAAAATTGGGTTATTTTCCCAAATGCTGCAAATGCGGAAGTATTTTTTATCCGATTTTGATGACCAAGGGCAAAAAATTTTTGTTACACATTATTCTATCATGCAATAGTTTGAAACCGGAGCAATTTTACGGAAATATTCATAAATCATAAAAAATTTAACAAAAATCCAATTTTGAAGTGCCATAACTTCGTCTTTTGTGATTAGATTTTAAACAACTATTGTTTTTTTAAGAAATAATTTTATTATCTTTTATTTTCGTCACGGTTCGGTGACATCGGTGAACAAAAACCAGAGAAAATGTCATTTTAGTAGACCTACCTTTTTTCAAAACACTAAAAATGGAAATTTGACCATATCTCAAAAACTGTTCTACTTTCCGAATATCTGAGAGCAGATTTGAATTCAGCATGAAATTTTACATAAGGATCAACTATTTAGAAGCCGGGATCACAAATTTGTTGCATTGTGTTATTTACTATCGATTTAAATTACATAGTACCTTTACAACCAAACAAACAAAAAAATTGGCGATCACTGCAAATTTTTTTTTCCAAAACCGAAAAAAAATTGTGGTTGTTTTTGTTTTTTAAATTTTTTAAAATTCTTATATATATTTTAGTATAAACATTAAATGTAAAACAATGTTAAAAATGGAATATTTACATAAATTTTAAACCAAAGATAATATTTAATCATAAATTAAATTATTCGAAAATAAATTAATTTAAAATGATTTTTTTTTTAAATTTTTATATACATTATTTTCGATACAAATTATAGCAATAACGTTTAATGTAAATAAGATTTCACATTAATTTTAATTTTAAATATAATATATATTTAATTAAAAATTTTTAATTTTAATATCCCAAAAAAAAAAATTTTGAAGCAATAAAAACTATTACTAAAACCAAAAAAAAAAATTGTTTGAATAATTTTACTCATACGCTATTTTTTTAAAACATAATTCAAAATAAGAATTTCAGAGAAAAAGTAAAAATATTTGTTTACTACTTGTTCAGTTTTAATAAACTTCAATGTTGTGTCGTCGTTTTCTTCAAATAGTCTGTTATGATACAAGAAAAATAAATATGGTTAAATAAGTGTAAAAAAACAACAATTCAATTAAAATTTTGGAAAAAAAGGAACGAAAATAATATCACTCTATTTTCTATTGTTAAACATTTTTAATGGAAGTTGATTGAAAACAGAAAACACAGGAAATATAAAAAAGACAATTTTCAGTTTTTTTTTCGTATAACCTTTCAAAGAAATATTCTTACATAGCACTCCTACTTTTACATAGATTAACTTCACTAAATTATTTTGAACATTTTATTTCCAAACTACTGTTAGATTTGGCATTTCCTCTTAAAAAAAAACATTTTTCGAATAATAAAAATAAAACCGTCTGAAGGCCTATTTCTTACATCTTTAAAAAAATTTTGGAAAAAAAATGGGACGAAAATAAAATCACTATTTTCTATTGTTAAACATTTATAATGGAAGTTGATTGAAAACAGAAAATATGAAAAAAAAACTTTTCAGTGTTTTTTCGCATAACCTTTCAAAAGAAATATTCTTACATAGCACTCCTACTTTTACATAGATTAACTCCACTAATATATTTTTAAAATTTTATTTCCAAACTACTGTTAGATTTGGCATTTCCTCTTAAAAAAAACATTTTTCGAATAATAAAAATAAACACTGATAACCTATTTCTTACATCGGTAAAATGTTTATATTTTTTATGGACTTTTTGTGGTTTAACAAGTGTTTTAAAACTAATATACATATGCTTATGTTCTCATATATCTTTAAATACACCCTCTATGATCCCCTTCTTTCCACAACAATCTGTTACATTATTTCATCGAATCTATATTATTGCACATCCTCTTATATGACGGCAACCCTAACATCCATCTGGTTTACTGTTGTTATTTATACCAACAAATTTGTGTTATGTTACAGTGTTCCTCTTTTCCGCCTGTCCCATTAGTTTCATTTCTTTTCGTTTTGTTTATTATTTGATTTTATCAACTGATCAGTTGTTTTTTGTTTATATTTTTTTTTTTTCATTGTACGTGTTTATCAAGATACATTTCTGTTTTCCATTTCTCTTCTATCTGTTCTCACTTTTTAACACATTCACTCCCCCTTCTGTCCAGTCTCTCAGTAGCAGTCTCTCGCTCACTCTCTGCATTACTTTTATCTCTTACGTTGGGCTTTGTGTTTTGGTTTTTTTTATATACTCATGTGTTTTTGTTTTCTTTTGAGCAGTCAGTGCAATGCCTTTCTTGGTCATACATTTGTGTGCGTCTTTAGTGTAGTTGGGGGAATTTAACCCATTCAGGAGTAATTGGATTTGAAGTGGTACATGTAAAAAATGTTGCTAATATAATAATTTAGATCAAGGTTTTGTACACAAATGTTATTCTTTTGCATTGTATGTGTGTGTGTGTGTTTTATTTTTGATAATTTTGTTTTTGCAAACTATGTGGTTCTTAAACAATATTCTTATGACCTAGTTATAAATTTTATATATTTTTATGTAGGTCAAATACCTACTATGAGGAAAATTGTCTATTGTTGTTTGTTTACTTTCGATGTAGAGTCGTATGAAGTACGTTTAAGGAACAAATGTAGGTCATAACATACTTTCATTTGCCCAATTTGTCTGATAGCCTTCACTTTTGTAGTGTAATCAAGGTTAAACCTTTTTGTAGTCCTTAAAAATGTCAAGTCTATAATTAAGATATTCACTATAGTAATGTACGGAAATACGTATTGCAATATTATTTCCCTATTTTTTAAAATATCATAGAAAAATTACCGTGTATATTAATGTTTTTGGCACGATTACATTATAAATGTTAATCTGATATTTTTTTTTAAATTCCTATTAAATAATAAAGTCAACGATGTAAGAAATGTTCAGTAGTGTTTTTTTTATTATTAAAGATATTTTTTTTAAATAAAATTAAAAACTGTCAGTGATTTAAAAAATAACGACGAAAATTTAAAAAAAAAATAATTTTTTAAGAAATGAAGTAATATTTTCAACCGACGAAAGTTAATGAAACTTGTGTACACCAGAGAACATGCCACAATTCAAGCACTGGGTTTCATTGTGCAAACTGGCATATAATGAGAACAAAAAGGTCGTGGTGGTATATTTTTGGGACGCTCATGACCTCAGTTGAACAGTTTATTATAAAAATTACTATTTAGTGTAAATTTGTTTACTTATAAATAAAAAAATGTAAAATAAAATAGTCAATACTAAGTGGACCAAAATTCTTTTTATTTTTCAAATGATGATCAAATAAAATAGATGCAGCTGAACAATGAATCGTGAAATTTTCTGCACACTTCAAATAAAAAGCTTAAAAAAAGTTCAATCCTTTAGGGATAAGTCTGGGCTGCGAGCTGGAAAGTTTATGTCGCCTCTTTTGGATATCAATTTTTGCCAAACTTTTAAGAATTACTATTGAAGGTGTGTCATTTGCCCCATCTTACTGAAAATATGACTGTTAATAAGAACCCTTCCATTAGAAAAAGTTCTATAGCATAGTCGCTGCCTCCCCTATAAAATTTTAAAATAGTTACTAAGAGCTTCATATCAGAAAAAGTATAACTGAGAGATTCTTAGAAATTTATTTGTCACATTAGTGGAAGAAAGTACTGCTAGGTTATTAAATTTGGCAAAAGTGCAGAATATGGGGCGGGAGCCCAAAAAAATGCCACTCCCCCAAATACGCCCTAAAACACGAAAATCAAGTTCAAAGTTGGCGCTAAGGCCCATGGGGTATTTTGAAGTTCCTACGGGTCTCCTGGGCCGTGTTAGAGCCATTTAAATTTCCGGGATATACCAAAAAAAAATTGAAAAAATGTGAGCACGCCCCCCGCCACATACGCCGTAGGCAGTCAATAAACACCTTTTCATTACTTCCAAAGCGATTCCATTAAGGGAAGCCCCCCCTTCTTTTTCATCAACTGCATCATGCTTCACCATTACTGATTACGCGATTTTTATTAAAAATATTTTTTTTTTGGTATATGCCGGAAATTTAAATGGCTCTAACTCGGCCCAGGAGAACCGTAGGTTGGATTCGTCTCGAAAATATCTTTCATTTGAGTACCCGCATATGGGGGGTCATCATAGAACCGAAAGGGGCCCCTTTTTTGACCCCCCTGGCCCCATGGGCCTGATGTTTGGGGCCCCTTTTTTGACCATTCCGATGTTTGGGGACCAAGACGAAGACAATGGCATATTTTTTTTTTTAATCGGGCTCCCGCCCCATATTCTGCACTTCAGCCTTAAATTTTTGTATAAGCGATCGTTAAGATTTGATGATTTTTTTTTTTTGAAAGGAGTTATAAAATAATATATTTTATTTAAGCCATACATTAAGGCATCTGATGTCCGTAAAAATAGAATACATAAAAAGATGCTAACATACTTTTTATTTAATTACTAACAGGGAAACTTAAAAGTCCATGGCCTACCCTAGTAAAACACATTTTTTTTTTGCATAATTTGTTTATTTTTGTTCAACATAATACAGTTCTTGGGTGATACACTGACTATAGCGACCCTCCATCTTTTCGATACCATTTTTGTAGTACGAGTTGTCCTTTGCTTCAATATAGGTCTCAGTTTCGGCGATCCCCTCTTCATTCGACGAAAATTTCTTCCCAGCGAGCATTCTTTTGAGATCTAAGAACAGGAAATAGTCGCTGCCGCCCAGGTCTGGAGAATCAATTCGAAGTCCAATTCATGGACTTTTGCCATCGTTTTCACTGACTTGTGACACGGTGCATTGTCTTGGTGAAACATTACTTTCTTTCGTCCTGAAAACGGTCCAATAACGCTATGTAATAGTCGTTGTTGTATGGTCCTTCCTTTTTCAAGGTAGTAAATGAAAATAATCACATGCGCATCCCAAAATACAGACGCCTAATCTTGCCAGCCGACTGTTCCGTTTTTCCACGATATAGAGCGGGTTCATGGTGTGCTGTCCACTCGAACTTCGGTGTTAAATTATGGAGCCATGTTTTGTCCATTGCCACATATCGACGCAAAAACTCGGGTTTATTACGCTGGATCATTTCCAAACACTGCTCCAAATCATTAACTCGTTTTTGATCAAAAGTGAGCTCGAGCTGCACAGAGATTTCTCAAACCCAATTATTCGTAAATGATATGTTGTACACTTTAAGTTGATATCATTATTTCGTTCAATTTCAATTTACGGCTATTCAAAATTATTTTGTGGTTTTTTGATGTTTTCGTTGGTAATAATCTCTTTTGGGCGTCCATTGCATTCACCGTCTTCGGTGCTTATATCACCACGTCTAAACTTAGCATACCAATCATTGATGGTTGATTTTCCTGAGGATGTGTCCGGAAACTCGTCTTCAAATTTATCAACAAGCAATTCCTTTTTATTTTATTTTTTTTTTATGGGACCGGCCGTGGCATAGTGGTTAGAACACGCGACTACCATGCGGGAGATCGCAGGTTCAAACCTGGCTCCAGTCATCTTAAAAAAAGAAAAAAATAAATACAATTTTATTTCATTGTCGGCTCCCCTCGAATGTTGTTGACAGCAACTTCGCAGTATTAAGCGTCGATTCAATCGTCGTGTCTTGTAAGAGCTTCTCAAACAGTGACGTTCGCATTCGTCGATAAACAAGTAGGTGCCGTTAGTTGTGAATCTAAAAATAGAAAGCGTGTTAATTCACAACAACGCGAGAAGCTATCCCATACCTCATTCATGGGGTGCAAAGGGAAATTAAAAAAATTCCTTTTTATCCATATTTTCATAATAACGAAAGTTGCTTCACTCAAGTTCACAGCTGTCAAGTTTATACACGCGTCTTTTAAAGGTTAGGGCTAACTAAAAATCATATGGATTTAATTCAAGTGCCGCCATTTATGTGTCAGGCCGGGGACTTTTCAATTAATCTGCTATTTTACTACCTATATGTATGTATTTTATAATTTCAATGATTTTTATTAAACCCATTAAGAAATATTAGTACTGCTGAATAGATACCGACTACTTACCAAAATTTTAAATCTGGTCATAATGGGTTTTTTTTTGTATAAAGCCATACAAATAATTTCCTTTATATCAAAGTAAACATAATGAAAAAAAAGTTAATGTTCTTCACATTATAAATATTCCCGAACGACCAATCATAGGTTAATGTTATGCTTCTCAAATCTGTTAAATACGCACATACATAGGAATTTACACAAAGTTGTTTAAGAAGAGAGCAGAGCAATCATATGCACACTACATTACGGCTACGCAAACAAATACATCTCCTCTCACTCACCACAACATATTTTAAGTTGTACACAATTTATGTTTTGTTTTGCACATCCGTACTCTTGATTACTGTTACTTCTGTGCCACCACCACCATCACTAGAAACTCTCTGAATTTTCCTTTAATCTGATGTCTCAGCTGTTAAAATACGAACAGATAAACTCAATTCAGCTATTATGCTGAAGTAGGCACTTTCCGACATTGTTGTCTTGGTCATTGTGCTTTTTAAATATTCTTTGATAATTTTTATTTTATTATCTTTATTTAAATTAATTGCTATGGCAATTATTCATACATAACTTTTATATAGGGGCTGCTAACTAATTCGATTTAAGTGCAGACCGTGACATGACGACAGCGACTTGCTGCTGCGGGTACTGCAATGCAGTTATCTAAGAATTTTTTTCAAGGAAAATATAATTAATAATTTAATCAAATAATGCACACTCATAATATCTTATGTGGTGTACTTTCTAATACATTTGAGTGATTTTGTTTTAACCACAAATACCTATAACATTGTATTTGTTGTGTGTGTATTACATACATTCATATATATGTATGACATCTATATAAAAAATAACCCTACGCAAAACATATATCAACCGCCATCACTCACTTTGATCGTCATCCTCAATGATTCAGTGCTGCTGACTAGAATCAAACAAAAAAAAAGTGACGTCATGGCAATTATTTGACCGTTAACAATCGATCGGACTTGTTTCTATAGATCCACGCCAATTATTCACTTCAGTTTGTTAGCTAACGTTAATCTCGTGAAAAAAGAATTTAAAAGAATTAAACACACAAACAAAAGATGTCATTAGTTACCTACTTACGATATCTCCACAAAGAGCAACGAATCAACAATGTAATCAAATACGGCTGACGGACGACTGAAGCTCAAACAAGTCATGTTTCTTTTCCTGGCAATATCTATAAATCATTAAGTAGCGAGAGAAATAAAGAAGCCAAAAAGCAAACAAATATTTATAGATTTTTAAATATTTGTTTATGTCATGGTGCTGTAACCGTTTCAAAATTCCTCAATTCAAATTTCAATAGGTCCATATTTTCTTTTCGTACAAATTAATCAATGACATCTATTTTTTTGTGTTGACCTTTTTAAAATGAAAAACCGAAATAAACTACTTACCTATTTATTTTTCTTTACCGTTTGGATACAAGGTTAGCCATTTATAACTTTGGAATACATATTATACTTTAATGGGTTTTTTTTTCAACAAAAAGTCCAAAATAGTCGATAATTTTGAACCTTATGAAAATTCATTAAAAAAAACATTTTTTAAAAAACATTTTATAGACAGTTTCATTGCAAGTATGTTAGACCGCGTCACGATACAAAATTTCCAAAGTCGAGGCCAAATATTAAAGATAACTCGACACAATATGAAAAAAAAAATTATGTTCTCCCCCACCCACCTAAAAACAGCGAAAGTGGTTTTTTTTATCGCTGCTTTTTTGTTTGTGGTTTTATAGTAACATACAAGACATGGTTGTATATGTATCGATGAGTACTACATTTGTCCTATAGATGTCGCTGTCGTACGACATCATTTTTTAATAAAGGTCTCAAACTTTAAAAATATTTTTCTCTAGGATTAAAGACCTTGTAAAACCAACAAGATTTTGCTTTGGAAGTATGTTTTATTCAAAAACAAAAAAAGTTACGTATGACAAGATGTATTTACAGCATTAACACAAATATTTTTGTATGTTGTTTGTATTGTTATCGCAAACTATTGCATACTTTTTAGCGCTGCCGTAAAAAAATG
The DNA here is from genome assembly GCA_964034835.1 of Muscina levida. Taxonomy (NCBI): domain Eukaryota; kingdom Metazoa; phylum Arthropoda; class Insecta; order Diptera; family Muscidae; genus Muscina; species Muscina levida. The sequence goes on along the minus strand of OZ035884.1, from coordinate 25,448,284 downwards.
ATTAAAAATGATATTCAACGATTTTGGCTGTTTTTTTTGGCAGTTGGGGAGGAAAACAATATTTCTCTGAAGTTGTCTCCAGGCGACCTTTGACATTTGCCCTCGACTTTAAAAAGAAAAAAATATTATATGGTGACCGACCCTGTCTAATGTATGTTAACCAACTATAGATTATTTTCTATGATATATCGTCCCCTTAGTATAACAATAGCCTAAGTGCTCATTTTTATTGCATATTTAGAATCTCCACCATTGATTCTATGCCTGGTCAAAATTTCGTCAAAATCTACTTCCACAAAGTGCGACAAAAGGTCATTGGAAAAATAGTGTATAATTTCTTCTTCGAAAATTTCATAGACATCCGATTTGACGAAAACTTTAAACTCGATTTTCTCAAAACATCAAAAAATTTATAGGCTATTTTAATACTAAGGGGACGATACATTCAATGTAAAAAATATTCATGTTTATATTTTCAAATAACTTAAGGAAAGTTTTTTAAACTCTTCACTACGCGCACGCTCGGCCAAAGGGTATATGTACTAAGTTTGCTCTTCCCTTTGTGTAACGCCCCTAAAAAGGCGGGTATGTTTGTCCGCCCGTCTGTCTCTGCGATTAAAGCCGTACTTTAAGAGCTATCGAGCTGATGTCTGGTACGTCAGCTATTTCCACCTCCCATACAAACTCCCGCTTTTGGGTGTATTCCTCTGTTTAATATTTTGTATTCAAGTTTCTTTCCTCTAAGCGGAGGTAATGTTTTAAAATGAGCAAGATCAGACAAATCCCACTTGCACCTCCGCCGCCTGCGATTGCAGCGGCAGTTTATGAATTTTAGTATGTATGTTTCTATCCTCTAAGCTGAGGTTAAGTTTTAAGATTAAAACTCTCACATTTGGGGATCTGCCCCTGAGATTACATACAGCCCTAGTTTAGGATCTACGGAGTAGAAATATGGTAGTTAAGCTTATATCTTATAAACGCAGTTTAAGTTTTAAGAAGAGCAAGATCGGACAAAAACTACCTCCCACCTTCCATACTAACTCCGCCTTTTAAGAGGTCTGCCCCTGAGATTACAAACAGCCCTATTTTAGGATATACTGAGTAGAAATGTGGTATTAATTCATATAAGCGGAGCTTAAGTTGTAAGAAAAGCAAGATCAGCTAAAAAAATAATCCCACCTCCCATACAAACTCCGCCTTTTGAGGATATTGCCCTGGGATTACAGCCGTTGTTTAAGATCTATTAAGTTGAAATATAGTATGCAAGTTTCTATCCTCTAAACGGAGCTTAAGTTTTAAGAAGAGCGACAAAACTATTTCCACCCCCTCATACTACCTCCAACTTTTTGCGGGTCTGCCCCTGAGAATACAGCTGTAGTGTAAGACCTATGAAGTTAAAATATGTTATGCAAGCTTCTATCCTCTAAGCGGAGCTTAAGTTTTAAGAAGAGCAAGATCGAACAAAAACTACTCCCACCTACCATACAAACTCAGCCTTTTTGCAGGTGTCTGACTATCTATATAGCTGTAATTTGGTGTGCAATTAGGTTAAGTTCTAAGATGAACAAGAAGGGACAAACACTACTTCCATCTCTATTATGAAGCCCATCTTTGGATGTCTAGCCCTGCCATTGCAGTCGTAATTAAAAAGCGATTAAGCTGAAATTTGGTGTGAACTGAACGCTTTTAGTTCTGAGATGAACAAGATCGGACAAAAACTACTCCCACCTTTTTGGGCGTGTCCGTCTGTCTATCCCCGCTATTACAGCCGTGTACTTAACACTTAAGCTTGAACATTCAAAATTGTATGGGACAAATAGATTCGGATTGTATGAGCGGTGGGCGATGGGCGTGACCGATTTTGATAAAGTTCCATATTTTGTTTGCTTAATTCAGTCTAGCACTTTATTGCTCGGTGCTACTTTCAATGTTCTTCAACTTTCCAGTTTTTACACAAAAATATATGAAACCATTCCCCACTGTGCAACGCCGTGTCTGCTAGACTCAGCTACTTCGGACTCGTTTCTACGTACATTTTATACGAAACGGATATCAGTTTCGGATCTGATATGAATCCGATTGCGTATAAAATTCCTACCAAAAAACGAATCTTTATATATGTTTTTTTGAACGGACTTGAAACTTTTAACTCTTTTACGGATTCGGGTGGGGTTCGTTACAGATCCGCACCCGTTTTTGTGCATATTGGGTTGTCCACAACTCTATATAATAAAAATTATTAAAGAAATCAATTTCAATTTTCAAAAATTTTCGAAAAAATTTTTAATATTAAAATTAAAAAGTGAATAAAAATTTTTGGTTTTTAATATCTACCTTATATATTATTGAAGTTTACTTTATTTTAACATATTTTCTTCTTTTTATTTCAGAATGTTCACACATATACTGACAATGATATTTCTATAACCCATTGGATATAAATCTGTTGGGAGCAGGTTTACGACGTAAGAAAGTGGTAAGTAGTTGACAATATCATAATCTCTAAAATATCAGGGTTAATAGTGTGCTATACGGCTATGATAATTCTCGTATCGAAATTGCATCAATTTATAAAATATTGATTTTTTTTTTAAAAATTAGAAATTTCACAAGATATTGGTATAAATTAGTATATTACATATTTACTGTCTATCTATTTTATAGTAAATACATATAAGATTATTAATTAGATTATAATTGACAGCTATCAGTCAGTCAGGCTGTTATTGTTTGTGGCCACAGAAATTGTATTAAATTTTTGTTTCGAAAGATGTTACACATCTTCTTAATAGCGATTTTCTTAAATACTCTTAGAATGCCAAATGACGTATTTGCACATAAGTTAATTTTCCCTGTAAACATAGATTTCTATTGCAAATATTAGATACTCTTAAAAAATGTTAGCAACAATTAACATTGTTTTCTTCTAGAAACATTAAACGATATTACACACTATATAAACGTATCATTATCGTTGTTGTTGTTCTTGTTTGTAATTCCCACGTGAAATAAACTTGCTATAAAAATGTTAATTGGGTTAAATTTTTCCATTGCCATTACATGATTTTTACATTTTATTTACCCTCCTGCAGTGTGGGGGGTTTGCTGCTAGCTAGCACTCAAACGGAAAATTGCTCTTCAACTAATCACACACAACCATACCTCCCACACACACAAAGTATAAAAATATACAATATATTTTATATTTTCTGTTATTTATGAAAAATTTACAATATTCACTCCCTACCACCTCTGTTGAGATTTACACAGAATATTGTATATATGTATATAGTATTTTCCTTCCACGAGCTTTCGAGGAAAATGCAAAACAAAACAAATTAAAGAAAAACCTCAACACAAATTTTCACGCATACGGCTAAAGTGCAATCTCGTATTGGTTCTCCCACTGTAATGAGGTTGGTTGCTCTCACCAATATTTATGTGGTAGGTGGAGGAGTTGCCAGTCCGGCAAAGTCCGGTTAAAAATCCTATTAATTTTTTAAATTACTAAAATCTAACCAAATAACTAAATTTTTTGTAAATTTAAAATTCAAATTTACTATAAAAAAATACTTCAAAATATATATTTTTAAAATTAGGCAGAAGTTTACTTTAAGTTTACTTTTAGTCTATGAAATATTTTTTATATTTTTAAATTAATAATTTTTAAATTTTAAAGAATATTTCAGTTTTTTTTCAACAAAGAAAGAAAGAGTTTTTTCAACAAAGAAAAAATTTTATGAAAAGAGATAATAAATAGTAAGATTTTTATTAACTTTTAGCTAACCCGGCAAACGTTGTTCTGTCATACAATTTTTTTTTTTTTTGAGGTATTACCGATTTTTGTCTGTTTCCAAACCGAATTCCCAGCAGGAAGTGTCTGCAAGACATCCTCAAGGATAAGTGCACGACCATAGTAAATCGTTGATGACCAATAGGGGACCGTCCATACAAATCGTCGACGAAATTTTCATACAAGTGTCCGCTTTGTCATGCACGACCTGATAAGCGAAATGTCGGTCAAATTGTCGTTTTTGCCTAAATAGCGACATGTCGCCCACAAAATCATGCACGACATAATGACTGACAATGTCGGTCAAATTGTCGTTACCAGTGCTTAATAATTTAAAATAACAAATTTAAGTCGTTTTATCGAAAACGTGCGATACATGAACCGTCACGCACTAATGTTTCCAACAAACTGAAAATTTGTTACTTCTACTTTCCTCTCTTCAATTTTATGTCGTTATTGTTGCGTGACATTGAACTTTTTTGTTTGATGCACGACAACATTAGTATTTTGTCGGTCAGCTTGTCGTCAAACTAGTGTTTTGACGAAAATTACATACATTTTTCACAATTTGTCTTGAGGACAGCGTTGACGACAAAGTCGTGTATGACGATACTTCCTACTGGGAGGGTTCACAAAAACCGGTTAATCAGGTGTATTTGGAAATACCCAAGTCTGGGTACTCAAATAAAAGTTATTCGTCTCACAAATTCAGTGACACCATTATTTTTTTTGGTGCGACGCCTAATTAAGCTACTTTGGGGCCACTTTTACTATATAATATGGGGGACGTGAGACCCGTCGTCAGAGAACAACTACTATATATTCATAAGAAATGGAATAGAAAAAAAAGAAGAATGAAGAGATTTCTTAAGGAAATAAACTTATCACACGATCGTCTCAACTCAAATGAAAACTGTACTCAAATACATTGGCATTAGCCCGGCCTAAATCTATGAATCACATTTAATGAAAACATACATAGTTAGGAATTGTGGGGAAAACCAATCCTCCATTCCTTTTTAAAAAGCGACGCAAGTCGGGGCTCTAGTGTAAAATGGTTAATTCCGTGATTGATGCATGGACATTTTCGGCTGATATCTACTCGCATGTTGACATTCCACATAATGGTGGATATATATACAGCTGATGATGTACCAGAGTGATATGAAACAAGCTCTAAGGACACAAATGGAATATTTCTTAGGGGAATGTAGCCCAAGAAGTGTCATTTGTACTTACCCTATTTTACAGCTGTAATTTAAATGCTATGCATTTAATAAAGTTTACACTAAGTATATTGTTGGGAAGGCTGTCGTCACCAGGTACGTGCTACGCTATGCGCTCTTCGCCCTCTGATATGTGTAATGCTAAGTACTATTTGTGTATCAATTTGTATTTCCTCACTACCAAAAAAATTTGTACCACGCCACGTCTCCTACTGATCGAAAATAACAATTACGTCTGTTTATTAATATCTGTAGTGTCAAGTACCATCTGTGCATTCAATTTTGGTGCTCAAAAATACATCAAATACATCATCAAACATATAACTTTGGTCTGTCTTTGCAGTGCTAAATTTGTATGCCCATCGAATTTTATTTCTCATTTTACATGCCCCGCACCTTTCTGCAGGAGTTTTTTGTTTCATTCTCGTCCACTAAGTCTACTCCAACGACACCTATCGGGTCAATTTGAATAATCAATAGAAGAAACATTCATTACATACAATTCACCTACCACCTACCGGGGCCATTTGGTACATGAATACAAAATACACTCTGAATTTCAGGTAAATTGGTCCATACGTTCAACACAAAGATGTTTAACATACTGGGTTTGAGTAAAATGGGGCGATCAATATAAATTTTCGAAATTAGTCCACTCCAGCGCCACATACCGGTGACATATATACGAAAACTTTGTTCTCATGATCAAACAAATATACATTTTGAATTTGAGTTAAATTGGTCCATTCGTTCAAACTTACTGTTTGAATCCACCGTAACGCCACCTACCGGGCCCATTTGTACATAATTTTTTTGTCATGATCAAACAAATATATACATATTTTAAATTTCAGTTAAATTGGTCCATTCATCCAAATTTACGAAATAAATCCACCCCAGCGCCACCTACCGGGCTTATTCGTACATAATTTTTTTTGTCATGATCAAACAAATATATATTTTAAATTTCACTTCAATTAGTCCATCCATTCAAATTTTCGATATAAATCTACCCCAGCGTCACCTAGCGGTATAAAAATACAATGGTACCTATTCTCATACCTATTAACTTTACCTACAAAATTTCATAAAGATTGGTCGAGCCGTTTCGAAAGGGTTGCTGCGACAAACACAGTGAAACGTGATTTTTATGTATTAGAATTTTATATGAATGCCATTATTTTCTACTAGAATTTAAAACTTACTTTCATCGATTTGGCAAGAGAAGCATTTATACATTGACACAGATTTAATTTAATATTATATCTGTTTAGTTCTCATAAATCGTCACATCTGGCACCACTCTACCTAATGATGAGATTACCCAGCAAACCAAAACTGTATTTAACTAGTTTGTAACTAGCTTACTACCATAAGCCTTAAGCTTGCTAAACTATAGCGAAAACTGTTATGAAAAGCTTCATAATAATAATTTAAGAAAGAAAATTGAACCCTTGCGATAATATTACTAGTCCTTAGTGTACAAAAAGCTTAGAAATCTTGCTATAGAGTAAGCTTACAGAAAAATAGTTTTCTAATTATGGTTGCAATAAGCTTATTTTTTTAAGGCTATTGTAAGCTTTCGTATACTATAAAATAAAAAATGTTGTTTTATGTTTTCAATTCAATTCAGTCTTCATTTATTAAAAATGTGTTTTAATTTATATGGCATGTTGAAAATATAAGTATTTATACTAAAACCATACTTTCTTAATTCAAAATGTTTAATTTATTAATATGTATATGTATATTAAAACTTCACTAAACTGCATCCAACTGCACTCATCAAAGTAAACAAGAAGACTGTGGAATCTCACAAATCATTTGAAACGACGCGTTAAAATAACGGGACTTCAATAACAAAACATTTACAAAACTATAGCAAGCATAAGTGTTTTGTAATCATATTTACAAAACTGTTACCCTGCCGAAGTGTATAACTAGTGGAGTTGTAAATACTGTTGCTATGTTAAGCGTTTTTAATACACTATTTAAAAAGTGTTCTTATTTTGCAAATAAATAAACCTATCATAATAGAGCTTATGAAATGTTGAAGATATTTTGATATAATAAGCTTGTTCTCCAGCATAGTTACATTTTACTTAGAGAATGGTTTGTTGGGTAAATGAGCGACAAGTTGGCTGGTGCAGTGTGCGTGTATGTGCTGTTATATGTGTGTGATGTTGTTTTTTTTTTGAGTCACACATAACGAGAGAGAGTGAGAGTATTACTTGGCACAATCTCATACCAACATTAATGTTGTTCTAATTTGTGTATGCAGGTCAAGACTTCAAACGGAAAAGTAATGTTGATAGAATGAATGTATTTAAGTGTGTGTGATAAAGGGGATATCACAGTTTGGCTGTTGTGTGAACAGTAAGTGTAAGAGAGAGGGAGAGAGGTGATACAGCAACAACCTTGTTTTAGCATAAATGCTTAGCAACATTGTGTACACAACACATGAAATTGAGCAAAATGTCAGCAACATGTTGTTGCTAATGCTTATCATAGGGGTGGGGGAGTTGGGGTTTAAAAACGGTGGTGGTAGTCGCGATTGTGTGATTGTTTGAAACTTTAAAACACTTTAGTGTTGTTTCTATTGAGGTGCTTCGTGCATTGAGTATAAAATACAATAAAGTGAATATTTATTTTGTAGATTTTTGCGTTTGTTCAGTTATTTAGTTAGTTTTTTTTTTATGCTGTGTACAACATGTTGTTTTGGTTTTTTTCTCTTTCGTGAGTGTCTGTGCAGATGTGTGTGCGTGTGTTTGTTTGTGGCATTGTGTGCATTTGAACTGGTTTCTATTTATGTTACGAAATTTATTTACAATTTAAACTGCATCGAAAAAATTGAGGTTTTTAGATTTGATTTGCTGCGCTTTTTGTGTTGTTGCTGCCTCAACTAAAACTAACTGCAGTTGGAAAAAAACCTTGTAAAAAATGTGACGTCATATACTAAACGAGCGTGTGCGTGTGTAGTGAGTCTGTTGTATGCAGTTGTGTGTGTGTTTGTTGTTGTTGCCAATTGAGTAATGATGGAGAGGCGCGAAATCTAGGCAAACATATAAATGTTTATATGTATATTTGTTTGTTTGTGTGTATTGTGTTGGGGCCGAAGGGGATGGTTTGTAAAGTTGTTGTTGAAATCTAGGTTTATAGGTCACGCCCCCTTATTTCTCAGCTATTTGTTGCATATATTTGACAAGTGGCTGACTGCCAAACTATGTATGTACATAACTAAACAGACAGACAGACAGATTGACTGACTGACTGCCTAACTGTGCTCCTCAATAATGACCAAGAACTACATTTATAACATGGTAACCTAGTTCCACATGTTGCTACCACATTTGTGCAGTTTTATTTTTGTTGTATTGCTGTTGCTGCTGCTGCTGCTGTCAATGTTGTCAGTCATTGGTTGTTGCTATGTATATAGCCAAAAGTAATATACATATATAGTAATATATATATATGTATGTGTTGTTGATGTATTTGTGACCTTAATTTTTTTTTATTAATTTTTTTTGTTTATTTCACTTTTTACAATTCTATTGTTTATTATTTACAAGTACACCTCTCTGCCACTCCCACTCTCCGTATAGTTGCACAATTTTCACATAAAGGAAACAGTTGTTGTAGACAACAAACACTTATGATGATTGGATATACAACTCATATAAAAACATACATATACTAAAACACACTTGTTAAATGCACATATGTATACTAGATATGTACATATGTATGTATTTTATGACCCAATTTAAAAGGGGAGTGTAAGAAGGAAAATGTTATTTCATTTATATGTTTTGAATACAAATTTATTATGAAAGTCACCTATCTCTTCTGATAAAAAAAAACAACAACAAAATTGATTAAATTTAAACATTAAGAAGAAGTTTAATATTAAAATGTAAAATAGGTACGCTATCAACTGAGAATTAAGGAATAGGTCTCTTATTTATTCGAACATATTTATTCACCTATGAATACAAAATATCTAAAATTTTAAAAAGTTTCTTTTAAGAAATTATAAAAAAATATAAACTATCGTGAAATACATGTACATATGGGGCAATTTCGGTCATTTGCATGGTATGCACCAGAAGGGGTGTATCAAATGGTTAGGTAAATTTTATACAGGAATTGGAGAAAGTAAGATAAAAACATTCCATAATTATACCAAATTTACTTTAAAACTAATATAATATTAAATTTAGCATTAATTAAAAAAACTTATTAAATTATTATATAATAAAATTAAGCTGAATTAATTAAAAGTAAAAAATTATTCTACTAAAAATAATCTACAAATATCATTAATAACCCTTTTCCCCCCTCTCCTCTCTTGTTTCCTTTTCAGTTCTAAAATAGAGACAACGGCTAAAAAAATTGCTGCCTCTCTTTATAAGTGACGACGACGACAGCGGCGGCTGCGTCGTGTGGCAATTTCGGAACAAACAACAGGATAACGGAATCGGTTTTGACGACGCGCACTTGTTGTTCATAGACTGCCAAGATGATACCAACATCATTCACCGGATCTTCACCACCCACTGCCGTAGTAGGTGGCTTCTCAAGTAGTCTCACCAACAATTCACCTCTGACTGGCAGCAATAATTCCAATAACAATGGAGGAATACAGGAAAATAACTCGGCACTATTGGGTATAGCATCATTGATATTGGAGGGACGTGCTTTGGCCGAAGATGAGTACGCTGTGGCAAAGCATCAGGAGATAGCATCGCAAGCCGTCAGCGCCAATGTTTTGGATGCAGGTCGTTATTCGCCAAAACCATCGACTTCAAGAGCGGCTGCCGTCCATGAGCACCCCAATAATACCTATAGCAGTGGAGGAGGTAGTGGCGGTGTCGGTGGTGGCTTGTCTGGCACTGGCAGTGCTGCGGGCTGTTTCACCTCGGACATAGCCGGATATTTAAGACGCAAAGCTTCAAATTCCCCCGAATCTTCTTCACAGTCGTCATCGTCGCTTTTGCGAGATTATTGCAGCAATAGCAGCAGTGAGAGTGCTTCGTCCTCGGTGGAGAGTAATCACAGTCGGTGGACTCAAAAACTTAGTCAATTGAGACAAGAGTCGCCCAATGCCCAACACCACCAGTTGGCAGCTAGAGAGCAGAAGGTGGCTGTAGAATGTTTAAGATCTTCAGAACCTGAATATGTAGCACTGGCCATTAATACGGATCAGAATCTAGACGATCGTAGAGGTGGAGATTTTGAGATAATCCGCCGCATTGCTTTGCATCGCATGAATTTATATAACTCTCCAGCGGCCAGTGCCGTTTCTGGAGGTAATTATATGGGCGTTGGTTTAGGCAGCGGAATGGGCGGAGGAAATTCTAATGAGCATTTCATGTGCTCCCTACAATCCTTGGCCAGTAACACTTGCCTACGTGTTGGAGCACCCATTCTCTCCAATGCCATGTCATCATCGTCGTCAACGCCCAAATATTCTGCCTATAGAGTATCACCACCCACTCCGCGTTTCCCAACGCCTCAGCAAACCGATGTATCGGGCAGTTCGGTCAGTAGTGGTGGCATGCAATCGCCACGTAACTCTACAATATCATGGCATCCATCGACAGCGACGACACCAGCGGTAGCTACCAATAATAGAGATTACCTGCTGTGTAAAGCGTCGACAACAACAACAGCACGTATAGCTATACCAACGCCTCAGAACACACCAACACCACCGCCCACCAATTGCTCGACCACCTGCTCCTCCTCGAATTCGTCTACAAATCATCTGCTTATGAAGCGGTTGTATGGCAGAGATTGTACAGCGGCTACAGTTGCGATGTCAACGCCTACGACGAGTCGTCGTGCCACCGCAACGGCTGCAACTCCATCTGCAGCTGCATCAACAACAACAACCGCAACACCCCAACAGGGTCCACACTGTGATCAGTTCCTGCGAAAAATGGGACTAGCCAAAGGTGATGCCTCAGAGGCTGAGGAACACCACTGTGATATGTCGTACGTTAATATAGCGGTAAATATAAAAATTTAATAAAAGGAAGAAAATATATTATAATCTAATTTTTGTTTTTTTTTGTATCTTTACAGTGCTCTCGCTGGCGTGCCTATTGTCTTAAAATGGAAAATATTTTAACTCTTGGTGAGCCCATATGTATAGAGGTATATTTGGGTCCAGTAGGCCATAAAATTTTACTAGAACAATGGATAATAGCCGTTAAGGAAAAGTAAGTACACAATTTGAGTTTAATTTTTATAAAAGTAATTTTGGGGAATCTTTTAATTAAAAATTTAAATGGTACTAAGTTCGTATTTAAATTCATCCAAAATTTGTATCAGTTGCAGATCTAATTACAAATTATATATTTTGATACTAACACATATATAAAAACATTAATAACAGTACAAAATATCAAAAGAATTTTAAATGAAAAAAATGTCTTTAATTAGGAAAATTATCAGCTATGATGAACCACCTCATTATTCCCTAATGTTATACGTTCACCTTCACAATTTTGCACTTAATTAATATATCCCTGCCTCTCTCTCTCTCTGTCTCTATCTTTCTCTTAAAGACAACCACCGCCTACAATGACGCTGCCCTCTTTATGTAGTGCCATACGCAGTCAATTGTATTTTTCACAAATTAGTGCCTGGTGTGATCTCATTAAGAAATCGGACAAGACCATCTATGATACGGGTCGCCTCATTTTTTCCACACCAAAAACAACAAGTGCTGCTGGCGATTTGGCAACTACAACAACCACCAATTTGTTGAGTACATCACCCTCCGCATCGGCGGCTGTTACTGCAGCCGCCTCATCAATGTCTACATTGTCGCCATCATCAACATCATCATCGACTACCTCACCGAATGCATCGACGACAAATTCGCCCAGTGGCGGCGGCGGCAGCGGAGGAGGTTGTACCAAGCGGCGACCACCACGCCTTAATATTTTCTATCGTATCAAATCATATGACGATAGCAGTAGCACCACAGCTTGCTTTAATTCAAAACCGAATGTACACAATTTTCCGAATGTCAATATTTCGGAAAATTATAGCGTATCGGTTTGCCTCATAAGTCTTCCACGTATAACGGGGGGTATACCCAAAGTTGGACCTGTAACAACACCAACAACAACGTCAGCAGGAGTAGCAACGGCTGCAACAATAACACCAACAAATACCCCGGCAACAAAAATAATTGGAACATCAATGATGACGACACCAACTCCAACAGCCGCCTCTACGCCATTGAATGCAACGGCAACTGCATCAGCAGCAGGAGCAAAGCCAGCAACAGCAGCTGCAACGCTAGCAGCAAAAATTGCCAATAAGCCAACAACAACAACCACAACAACAATGAACTGTGATAATAAAACTTCAAAGGAACATCATCATCCACAACAACAACAAAAACAACCAAAAACTGCCGTATATAATGCCAACCACAATATGGATCATGACCAACAACACCACCATCACCAACAGCCATGTCATGATAACAACGATGATGAGACCGGCTACGACGGCAATGACGGCGATCATGATTTTGAGGCAGACTCTTCTTTTGCCTCAACAGAAGGAGAGGTATGCGATGTTAGTGTTGGTGGCGGTGTAGTAGGTGGCGATTGTGATAGTTCCAATTCCTCATTTAGTACAAATTATGGAAATATTTCACACCGTGAAAAACAGCTCCTCAAATATCGTAAGCGCATGTTGAAACGTGATAAGAAACAACGCAAAACCACCAGCAACGAATGCAGCAATAACTCCCAACAAACAAACAACGCATCCCTTAAAATGGAGCAAGGAGATGATGATAACGATGCTGACGAAGTTGACGAGGAAGAGGAGGAGGACGGCGAGGAGGATCAGGAGCCACAAAATGATGTCAATAAAAGAACAATAAGAGCCCAAAGACAACAGCAATTACCAAATAGTTTTATAAATACCAGCATTCCTTCGAATTGTGAGCAGCAAGAGCCACACCAGCAACAACAACAACAACAACAGCAACTTGTCAAAATGATCTCAACTGGTACTCAAACGACCACCAACAACACATGTGCTTCGTGTGGTTTCGAAAAATCGTTGATATGTCTAAAATGCAATCCACTTAAAAATCATCATCCTACTGTCGTCGCAAGAACCTCTAACGGCGGCGGTGATTATAGTTTCGAGAACGATGAGGAGAATATGGATGCTGAATCTGCATCGACGTCATCCTCCTCTACATGTAGTTTAAGTAGTAGTGATATTATACATACGCCACGTAATAAAGCTGAACTCTTATTACAAGCCATACAACGTACACCGAAAACTAATAAGAAACACAAAAAAGCCAAAGATTTACAACAGCTCATAACGGCCATAAAGCAATCTACAACGTCGTCGTCGTCGTCGACGAAGTCGTCACCACCACCAGCACCTGCAGTCAATACCGTAGTAGTCGTCTGTCAACCGGTCAAGACCACCACGTCGAACAATAATAATCATACGGCGCGGGAGTCACCTTCCAGCTTGGTATCATCATCATCGTCCTCGTCCTCGAATGGATCGATACAAATACAGGGTTGTCAAGTTTGTAAACGTCAGAAAACTCAACATAATTTTCAGTCGCCATCCCCTCAAAAGTTGGACGAAACGTCTGCTGTATTGCTTGCTAACACTTCCGCGTCTCTTCCGACGCGTCTTAGTCAAACGAATGGCAACAAGTCTGATGGAGTGGTTTCAGAGTCAGCAGCAGAATCGGAAAATGAAAAGGATGGTGGGAAAATGTCTGCAACAGAAGAAGAAGATTGTGTTGATAGCAAAGTACTTGTGGTTGATGTTGGACCTCCTAACACAAAATCGTCGCCAACTGAGGGATATATCAATGATGCTGAAGTTATGGAAGAAGTAAGTAAAGTACAACAATATTTTATTATAAATGAGTAAAAAAAATATTTGATGAAAGGCTCGTGATAACTTAAAAATATAATAATGTACTTTTTTGTAGAAAAAAGTACATTTGATATGCTCAAAGTACATTTATGGTACCAAAAAGTATTCCTATGGTACCACATGTGCTTTTATTGTTCCAAAGAGTACTTTTGTTGTATCAAAAAGTTCTGTTGTTGAACTAATAAGACATAAATACTATGGTCTCTCCACAACTTCTTGACATTTGTATTTTTTTTTAATTTACATTTTTTTACGTGTTGACTAATTTTTTTTAACTCTCTTTTCTTTTTAGGAATACTTTGTATCTTCCACCAAATTAACACCACACATTGAACGTTGCTCTTTAGCCACCAAAAACTTTTACAGCCAATTACTTCAAACGTCCAATGCCACAGCTGCTGCTACTGCTGACACCCGCAATTTGTGTTCTACGCCACCCTTGCAGGAGCAAAATGGCTGTCATAGCGGTGCTGCCACCAACAAGGGCTTGCTAATGGCCCAATTTAAAACCCCCACACCAAGTGAGCAACAAATCAAATCGGGCTTAAATCCTCAACAGCCCCACAAACACACGCCAAAACCAAATCTTTTGCAGATTACTTCTAGTTTTAACAGCATCCAACAACAAGTGCAGCCAAAATCACAAAACATTTCACAATCCAATGGCACAATGACGATGCCCACGGTACACAACCCATTACTCTTAAGACGCAATTCACCTAAAGTGAATCTTACACCTATATTTTGCAATCCAACGTCTATGTTGGCGGCTTCAACACCACCGATACCTATAGGCAATGGCGTGTCCGTGTCGTCGTCGTCGTCCTGCACCTCAAAGTTGGGTTCAAAGTCGGCCGATATTCATGTGACCGCTGCATCACCCACGTTTTCATTTGAATCGCCTTCGGGGCCACCGCCCTCGATAACTGTGCAAAAATCCAACTCAGCACCAACTTTGCCCAATTCACCTTCACTCTCGCCAAGATTTGTTAAAGCTTCAGCTTTGTATAAACGAAGATCTCGTCATTTGTCAGATCGTTCGGATCGATCATCCTTGGGATCCGATGAGCAAATCTCCGATGAAGATATAGACTCTGGAATGTATAGTCCCTTCGCCACATCACCGGTAAAGTTGCGTACACGTTTGGCTGCCGTATTTGGGCGAAAGCCATTGCTGGGTAATTTGGAGGAGAGTCTGTTGCAAAGACGTCTGGTACCCAAAATTGAGGTAATGGGTTTCAAATTGCTTCTAGGAGCTTCGGGTGGCTTTTGTCCCACCCAGTTGACCATACCTGCGGCTGCATACTTTTATGAGCTTAAAGGTGAAACTTTGAGTACTCCGTATTTGGTGAGTTGGCTGTTGTGATGATTCTATGTTAAATGAACTAAATAGTAATTGAGTTTATTGCTTTTTTGCTTTATTTCAGTGTGATATACGTCTGCCCCGCAAGGGATACAACGTACCACGTTGTGGTACTGTTCAAGCTACACTTCTTAATCCAATGGGTACCGTAGTTCGTATGTTTGTTATACCATATGATATGCGTGATATGCCGGCTTTGCATCAGACGTTTGTGCGACAGCGTATATTAGCTGATACGGGTGGTAGCAGTAAAGTCCACCAGACAACGATGGCCGAAGGTGGAGGTGGCGGTGATGATGCTATAATGCAAAATGGCAACAACAACATTGATTTGGGTGCTGCCGGTGATAATGCGACAATAAATGCAACAAAACGTTCAATGCAATGTAATAACAATAACAACAACAACATCGAAAGACATTTGGGACACTTTATATCAGCTGAGAATATGAAAAGTCTACGTTATTCAATACATTTGAGGTGAGTGGAAGTAACCGAAATTTGGAACTGTTGCTCATTTCCGTTATTTAGAACCAAAACTATTTGGAAGTATAGTTCTTTTTGGGAATTCTGTTTAGTTTTCTGGTAAAAGGATATAGTTTTGAACATCGCCCAGACCAAAAAGGCGATATTTTTCCCTGTTCCTTGTTCTTACCGGAATATATTTATCCTTTCCTATAGGAAACTATTCCCCGGGAAGAATGTAGGTGGTACATATGTAAATTCTGGGGATAATTTGACCAAACATTTTGATAATAAATTCGCTAACAAATTTCAAGGGAATTGTATGTAAGTTGTATTTTCATGGAAAAAGTGTCCAAAATATTTTTCAGACTTAGGAAAGGGATAGGATATTTGTACTCATGTTAAGCTGTCAATTCGTTGCAATTTCAAATAAATTAGTGGTGCCACGCAACGGGTTCAATGTACTGAATCCTTATCTCATGATCTTAGGCCAGTAAATATTTGTTACTTATATTGTACCAATAAGTACTTTTATTGTACCAAAAAGCAAAAATTTTTTGTACCAATAAGAAAATTTATTGTATCGCTAAGTACTTTCGTTGTACCACAAATTACGTTTATTGTGCAAAAAAGTACATTTATTTACCAAAAAGTTCTTTTGTTGTAACAAAAACTGCATTTATTATACCAAAAAGTACATTTATGTTGCCAAAAATTGTTTTTATTGTACCATAAAATTATTTTATTGTACCAAATAGTACAATATAATGTACATTAAGGTACTTTTAATGTGCCAAAAATAATTTTTTTTTATGTACCACATGGTACAATTATGTAGCACATGGTACAATTATGTACAAAGTACTTTTGTTGTTCCAAAAAGTACATTTATTGTATTTAAAAGTATTTTTATTGTACCAAAAAACTTTATAGTACCAAAGTACCAAACCTTTAAAGTACCAAAAAAGTAATTTTATTGTTCCAAAAATACATTTATATTGTACTAAGAAATACTGTATTGTAACAAAAGGTACTTTTACTGTACCAAAAAGTACATCTATTGTATGTACAAAAATACATACATTTATTGTACCAAAAATATATTATCTTGTACCAAATAGTACAATTTACTGTATTCAAAAATACTTTTATTGTACCAAAAAATTAATTTATTGTACCAAATAGTACAATTTATTGTACTTTAAAGTATTCTTATTGTGCCGAAAACTATGTTTCATGTACCACAAAGTACTTTTGTTGTTCCAAAAAGTACATTTATTGTACAGAAAAGTACTTTTATTGTACCAAAGAGTATATTTTTTTACCAAAAAGTAAATCTTTTGTACCAAAAGTTGAAATCTATTGTACCAGAAAGTGAATTTATTGTACTAAAAAGTGAATTTATTGTACTTAAAAGTACTTTTATTGTTCCAAAATTTACTTTATAGAACCAAAAGGTACTTTTATGGTAAAGAACATTCATTGTACTAAAATTCTTTTAATGTAAGCAAAATACTTTTACTGTACCAAAATGTACATTTATTGTACCAAAAAGTACATTTATTGTACTAAAAAGTACTTTTTTTGTAACAAAACGTAGAGGAAAAACCACTTGAACAAATAAGTTGTAGTATTAAAGAATGTTCTTGGGCACATTATAATAAAAATTAAATATAAACAAAATTTAATTAAATTAAATTAAAAATAATAAAAATAAACCTTCAAAATCTTATGTATTTCAAATATTATTATCTTCTATTCCCTTCTATACCAGATTTCAAACATCACGTTCTGGACGTTTAATGTTGCACACTGACATACGTTTGCTGATTTCGAGACGGACCGATTGCGATACAGCGGCCGCTCATGCCAAGGGCGTATTGGAGGCACCAAATGAACTAATAACAAATACTGTGATGCCAACAAATCCCAAATATAGTGCACGCCAGGAACAGACAACAAGTAGTAAAATTTAGTAGTTGTTAAAAGCTGCATGTGTGCCAGTTGAAATGTTGCAACAGCTGCAACAAAAATTATTACAACGCTGGCAAAGAATATGGGTATAAAAAACACAAACACACACAACATTCACACACAGACACACACGCGATTGTGAGCGCGCGACCCTTAACGATTTGTTGGAGTAATTATTTTTAAGAAAATATATATCAAAAATATTACAAAATATGAAAGATCTTTACACAAAGAAATATTATTTCAAAGAAAAACCTTTCCCAAACTTAAAAAAAAGAAAACAAAAATATCTTCCAAATTATTTGCCGCCTAAACAATAATTTTTCCAAAAAAAAAAAAAACTCTGTCCTATGTCTCTACATATTACACCAAAATGCCTTTTTTTTGGATATAAATATATTTTCTTCATTATTGATCTGTTTTTTTTTTTACAAAAATATATATGTCTTTTAAAATATATATTTATTTTTTGTTGTATAAATATATTTTTATTTCATTATTGTATCACTTTTAAACTAATTTAACAAACCAAATTTTTGTTTTGGTCTTCTTTTTAAAAATCATTTGCAACTATTTGAATTAAATTTCAAATTCCATAAGTAAATTATTAAATTTTCTTTTATTTTTAAAAACAAAACAAAACATTGCCAAGCCAAAATCCTTAGATTCTCGTCCATGTTTTTTTATACACAAATTTGGAAATGGCAGCTTATATGTTAAAGATTGTTTTATACTTTAACACGATTAGTAACGAATTTAATTGGTATACCAAGTTTTTGTTTTTTTCTTTATTAAACTAATTGTTATTGCTTCCATTTGTATTCCTTATTCTCTTAATCGCGCTCTAATTTTAAAACATACTATGTACTCTGTAACACCCCCAACCCCGCCCCTCTCTCACTCGTTGTATTGTGTAGATCAAACGAACGTAATAAGTCAGTATCTACCGTCTAGAATAAACAAAAAACCTGTTACCTTCCTCCCTCCCCCCCTGTCCTACCACCCAAATACTATGTTTAGCAAATGTTTTTTTTTATGTACATTATTTATTTTATTATTATATATTTTATTTTTTTTTTAAACTACTGTAATTAAATTTATGTAATACACTTTTTATTATGTCAATTTAACTCTTTGAGTTTCTTAATTTTATCTAAATGAATTCAAATATATATGTAAATGCAATACTGTTTCTTGAAAATATTATATATAAAAACAACAACATATTTAAATTAATAATTTGCAACGACAATGTCTTATGATTTCACAAGGTTTGCTGTCTGTATTTATATGTTCTATAAACTCGGTAATACATTGTTGTCATCGTATTTCAATTCTTATTTGGAGTTGTAGAACATGAGGCCAAAAGAAAAGTTCTTATTTAAAATGAGTTTAATTTATTAAAAATTATTTGTTTTTGAAGAAAAAGCTGCTCTCTTAGCTTTAGTATTTCGTACGACATTTAAATAAACTTTACACAAAATAGTTTTGAACGTAATATAGTTCTTAAGAAGAATACTTAAAACCATGAAGGAAGAACAAACGATGATATTTTGTGTTGAACAAATGTGTGGAAAAAGAACTTAGTTACAGTTTCTCAGCCATGTTCTGGAAAATAATTAGGTTTGAAAACAAAGCAAAGTAGGTAAAAAGGTAATATCTTTTTAATACATTTTTAACGATTTTGCTTTGTTTTCAACCCGAATTGTTTTCCAGAACATGGTTGTTTATGCCATTTTTCATATTCTTGAAAACAGTAACTTTCATATTACTTTTACTCGCTATTACTATCACATAAACAGGAAGCAGAGTTTTATTTACATTCTTTTCAACTGTTTTTTGTCCTCCTAGATTTTTCTGTTTTATTTTTATTACGGACCAATTAATTACAAGCTTTCCTAAGCATATATATGTGTCTAAACATCCCATATCTTTGCGAACTACCCCAGCAACAATCATTGTATGTTTAATTACAAAACAAAAATCATATATTTAAAATGAATTACTGTATCATTTCAACAAGAAAGGCTCATATCGTGTTCAAAGTGTTTTATTTTTTATATCCAATTATTCGTTTATTTTTTTTTAGTAGATAGTTATATGAATTATAGTTTTAAGCAGCTCTTGTCACCTTACTTTTCAACTAAACTTGAAGTGTTATTGTTATTAGCATATTTTCAGCTTATTTACCAAGAAACTCTTTATTGCATTTTATAAATGTCCTTAAGTAGTATTGTTTTGAAAAAGATAATCATATATATTTGTATCTGTTTACCATAACGACAGAGGTGGTCTGGAGTAAAGTGGGTGTAGTTTTTTTTTTTAGTTTTATCCTCTCTCGAAACATTAGTTTTCTGTTTGCATTGTTAATGACAAATATTACGCTTGTAATTTAAAAATTAAGCTTAGTAAATAAGAAATTATGTGCTGTAGAATTAGGACTTGAAACTTTTTTTCTGCAATAATTTACAGATCTCCGTACATTTGTTGATTTTAATAAAAAAAAAATAAGGAATATTATTGGTAAAAAAATGGTTGGTGTGAAACCAATCGATAAAAAAAATGCATTACTATCTTTCTTCTGTTAGGGTGTTAGTTAAGTTTTGTTATCGCTTCAAAGAGGTTCGGAAGCATCCTTGCTACCGTTAATCTTGGCTAGAACAAAAAATGTTACTTATCGGTCTTAATTTCAAAGCTTTGTTTTATTTCTGTTTAAAAAAATACAACACCAAAGAATGGGCTATTTTTTTGCGAACGAGCTCAAAATCGTCAAAACAATATTGTAATAACTAAATTTTTAATATATCCTTCTCATTTTGAGAGTTCAAAGAGCTCGCCAAGATATTTAACATCTTAATGTCGGAAAATTTGGGGCCGTTCGTAGCATGATGGCTAGAACGCGCAAATATCAACATGTGGAAGACGAGGGTTAGAGCGTTAAACTGGAGGTCCCGTTGTATTAGTCGAAAAATAGAATTGTGTTAATCGCTGAAATGTGAGAAGCTCTCCCACATTTCACTCATGTGATGTTAAGGCAAAATATGTTTTTAAAGAAACTTTATACTAAATAAAAAATAAAAAAAATACTGGTGCCCAAGACAAAAAAAATTCTAAAATTTATGTAAAGCAAAGTAGAAATTCTGTAACATTGTGCAGCGGCTCGAAGGCTAAAATTTAATTTTTCAACCAAAAAAAATTGTAAAAGAAAATGAATGTCCTCAGTAGATAAAACTATAGTTCCATACTGGTTCTCATTGCCAGAGAACAAGTTCTTTCTCCATAGACATGGAACTAGTACACCTTCCATACAAACTACTGTCTCAATTAACATGGATAATTGTACTGGAATTGTGAACTATCTCGAAGTAGTCGTTTTCGAGCAATCTGGTCAAAAAAACACAACTAAGGGTAAACCAACTGAATACATATTTGCTCATGACAATGTAAAGTTTGGGGTTATTGTTTTAAATGATTTTTTATATAACTTAATTTGCAAAAAAAAAATGAAACTGAAGGAGTAACAATTATTTGCAAAACGTTGGGAACAAAATTCTGAGTATAAATATTATTTTTAATTAACTCGAAATTTTTCAGCAATATAAAAAATAAAAAATTTCATAAAAAGCAACAATTTAAATGAAAAAATTTATTCGTAATTAAAATTTTATTGCAACAATATGAATTAACATTTATTTCTATAAAAATAATTTTTTTTAATTACGAAAAACTTGTTTTATTTTTGTTTTTCCTGTTTTTATGAATTAAATGTTGTTTTTTTTAATAAAGAAACATGTAAATTTTAAATTTCACGTGTTTAAAAAAATCAAATTTGCTTAATAAAGAATTCCATATAAACATCCTTATTTAAATTAAACTTTAAATAAAAATTCCAAAACAAAATATAATAAAAACAATTATTAAAAATTTTTTATTTTAGATTTTTTAAATTTACAAAAACCTCAACATAAAAATTTAAATAATTATTTTTTTTTTATAACAAATATTTCAATAAAAAATTTTTGTTTAAAATTTTACATTTGTTTTATACAAAAACCTCAATTAAAAAAAAAAAAAATGTCATAATTTTTTTTTAGAGAATTTCTTATGAAAATTCTTAATTAATTTAAAGTTTAAATACAAATTTTTCAAAGCAAAGTATAATAAAAACAATTATTTAATTTTTTTTCGTTGAGATTTTTGAAATTTTTAAAAACCTCAACAAAAGTTAAAAAAAAATTTTAAATAGTTATTTTTTTTTATAATAAATATTTCAATAAAAAATTTCTGTTCAAAATTTTACATTGGTTTAAATATTTTATACAAAAACCTCAATTAAAAAATCATTTTAAACATTTCACAATTCGTTCCCACAATAAATTCGTAATTTAATGCAAAAATTAAAAAAAAAATTTCATAATTTTTTTTTAGAGAATTCCTTATAAAAATTCTTAATTAATTTAAAGTTTAAATATAAATTTTTCAAAGCAAAGTATAATAAAAACAATTATTTAATTTTTTTTCTTTGAGATTTTTGGAATTTATAAAAACCTCAACAAAAGTTAAAAAAAAATTTTAAATAATTATTTTTTTTATAATAAATATTTCAATAAAAAATTTCTGTTTAAAATTTTACATTTGTTTAAGTATTTTATACAAAAACCTCAATTAAAAAATAATTTTTAAAATAATAAAAAATAAAAATAATTTCCCACAATACATTCATAATTTAATGCAAAAATTAAAAAAAAATTGTCATAATTTTTTTTTAGAGAATTCCTTATAAAAATTCTTAATTAATTTAAAGTTTTAATACAAATTTTTCAAAGCAAAGTATAATAAAAACAATTATTTAATTTTTTTCGTTGAGATTTTTGAAATTTTTAAAAACCTTAACAAAAGTTAAAAAAAAATTTAAATAATTATTTTTTTTTTACAATAAATATTTCAATAAAAAATTTCTGTTTAAAATTTTACATTTGTTTAAGTATTTTGTACAAAAACCTCAAATAAAATATAATTTTGTAAATCATTTTAAAAATTTCTCAATTTGTTCCCACAATAAATTCGTATTTTATGCAAAAATTAAAAAAAAAATATTGTCATAAATTTTGAAAAGAATTCCATATAAAATCATTATTTAAATTAAAGTTTTAATAAAAATTTTAAAACAAAATATAATAAAAACAATTATTAACATTTTTTTGTTGGAGATTTTTGAAATTTATAAAAACCTCAAATAAAAAATAAAAAAAAAATTTTATCAAAACTTTATTTGAATTTTCATATGGAATTTTTTAAAAAATGTGTAAGATTTTTTTTTAATTTTTTATGCACTTTTTGGTTTTTAGATCTGAATTAAATGTTAATTAAGATTACATTATATGTTAATTAAGAAATACATTTTAAATTTCATGTTAAAAAATTACAAATTTAGTTACGACTTTTTTCAAAAATGATTTTAATGTAAAACTAAATAATAGATTACTTTCTCATACTTTTTTTTAAATAATTCCATACAAAAATTTTTAATTTAGTATTAATAATAGCGAAATAAAACTAATAGAAATTAGTATTCAAAATTTTTTTTTTCTTATTTTTTTTTTTTTTAAGTTTAAATATTTTTTATAAATAAAAAATTAATATTGTTTATTTGTTTTTGTTAGTCGATCTTTTGTTAGTTAATATTACAGAAAATTTTTATATTTTATATAATATTTTTTTTTTTAAATATTTTTTTTATAATAAATTTTTCAATAAAATTTTTCTGTAATATTAATTTTTTATTTATAAAAAATATTTAAACTTAAAAAAAATAAAAGTAACAAAAAAAAATTTGAATACTTATTTCTATTATTTTTATTTCGCTATTATTAATACTAAATTAAAAATTTTTGTATGAAATTATTTTAAAAAATGTATGAGAAAGTAATCTATTATTTAGTTTTACATTAAAATCATTTTTGAAAAAAGTAATAAATAAATTTGATTTTTTCAACATGAAATTTAAAATGTAAGAAATACATATAATGTTACCTTAATTAACATTTAATTCAGATCTAAAAACCAAAAAGTGCATAAAAAATTAAAAAAAAATCTTACACATTTTTTAAAAAATTCCATATGAAAATTCAAATAAAGTTTTGATAAAAATTTCGTATTTAAAAATAATTATTTTAAAAATGTTTTGTTAATTGTTGGTAAATGTAAGATTTTAAATGGGAAAATTCGGAGAAATTTCTATAGTAAATATTCAAATAAAAGACCACTACTATTGTTTAATTTTTCAAAACAAATATCTTGGCTTTGCTTTCAATAAATTTAAATATTTCTAAACTAGAAATTTTAATTCTTTTTTTTGGAAACAAAATTTTTAATTAAAATTTCATATAAAAAAATTATTTTAAAAATTTCATCTTTTTTTATTTAAAATAATCGGCCTTATTCCCGTAGACGTCGTCGACGCAAAACGACGTCGTCTTGTGACGACGCTGTAAAATCGGTATTCTCGTAGTCGTTTTCGATAACTATCGGTTACTATTGACACAAATTTGGTATTCTGTAAGGAAATGTGACGACGACGTTGAATCGAAACGACTCTGAATCTGTCGTCACAGTTGTTAGTAACGACTTGAAACAATTTGAAAGAATAACTTTAGTTTTTGTAAATTTAAAAAAAGGTTTTGTTTAATGACGTCAAGAATAACAATGTCGAGTAACAAATAGGGGCTTGGAAACAAAATCCCTCATAGGTACAAGGATTTTGTCTAATTTTAAGGGGTAATGTAAGAAAATTGGTGAAAAACAATTTAATTCCTTTGGAGCGCCTTTAAGAATCCTTTGCGGTTGTAGTTACGAATCTGGTCTTCTTTATTTGTAGCAAAAATTTTGATATGGGTTCCATCGACATATCCAATTACTCCAGTAAATCCTGTTTTGTTAAAAAAAATTTAGTTTATGCTTCCGATTTGTCATCTTCAGTTACTTCCAATTGTATCCAAGGTGGACAAATCACCTCTCTAATCATTCAGACAGGAATCTTGCAACTACTGGCTGCACTTACACTTAGATTGTAAGGCCCCTGTCCAAAGGACCTCAATGTTGCTGACAACTTAATTATGACTGAAACATATGTCCTGAGTTCACTTTTCATGATAGGAACTATTTCTATAGGAACTACTAAGTAATTAAATGCTGCCTTATTAAGACTTAAGTAGTTCTTGAATCTAAAAAAAGTTGGAAGGCCGGCCAACAGATAACCTCAAATTACGATTTTAACACCGATGAACATACTCGTTATTTGGCAAGTTTAAGATCATCGGATCATAGTCGAAGTATTATCCTTTCCAGTATAAGATTATTTTTACTTTCCTCATCGCTTGAATCTGAATCGGACACAAAAAACATTTCTTCACAACAGAAAATAAAAGTCAAAATGAATCAGCTGATGTACAAATGTTACATCAGCTGTTGTTATTTCTTTCATGTTATCGATTACTAGTCGACGTCGTCTCATAGTAGTTACAGAATACCGAAATAGCATTGATGTGACAACGATGTTGACTCGAAGTGATGTTGACATAAAAACGACGACGATGTCGACGACGTCTACGGGAATAGGGGTGATTGTTCAAGTCTTGAGTTATTAAAAATAATCGATTTGTAATTAAAACCAGTTAGAAAGTTTCAGTCGGGCAACCCGACTTACATTTTCCCTTACCCTCAGTAAAACAAATAATTTTCTATTTTATTGTATTATTACTCGATTTCGAATGTGGGCGGAGTGGTACATTTGTATGGGAGGTACGAGAAGGGGTGTGTTTAGGCTCCAGGTTTATTCTTCATAACTTTATCCTGTTATAGCTTTACTAAATACAGAATTTGGACACGATTGCGTTGGGTGTACTGATATTATTACTACATCCCAAAAGTGGGCGGAAAGGTACATTTGTATGGGAGGTACCATAAGGGGCGTGTCTAGACTTCCAATTTTTTCTCCAAAACTTTGTCCTGTTATAATATAACAAAATACGGACAGCCACCAGACAGACAGACAGACAGACGGACATGGCTCAAACGACTTAAAAAGTCATGAATCGAATTTGGTTCAAAGAAACCTAGGGTCTGAAGTGACTCCTTCTATGTGTTACACTTTTGGGTCGTATCAAATGATATATACCCTCATCCCTAAGGGTGATGGTATAAATAGTAATAAATAAAATAATGGTTTTGATTAACATTTCAAATAAATAAAATTATTTTTAAAAATGTATCTAGTTTGTCGGAAATTTTATAAACTTTTTTTCTATTAAAAAAAATTAGAAATATAAAAAAAAAAAAAATTTTAAATTCTTGTTAAAATTTAGAATTTTATATAAATTAATATAAAAGTTTTAATTAACAATTCAAATATAACAAATTATTTTAAAAATTTATGTAGTTTGTCGGTTTTTTTATAAACTTTTTTTATTAAAAAAAATTAGAAATATAACTAAAAATATTTAATATTTTTTATTTAAAAAAAAATATTTTTTTTTTAATATTTCTATATAAAACTGATCACACGTGCAAAAACAGTAATGTGCAGAGAAATTTTTGAAATAAAATTCGTTAAAAAATAAAAAAAGGCATAGGGGTTCTTCCAATTTTTAAAATAAAAAATTTCAATAATTTTCACTTTTGTCTCTTAGGTTAGGTTGAGGACAAGTAATGACACAGCACAGTACCATGCCATTACAACACTCGGAGACCATTATGGTCCATTGCGATTGTCCTGATTTAAAAGGAAGAAATAAAAGGGGAAGAATGTTTTACAATAAAAATAATAATCAGTTAGAAGAATAGTTAAAGGTGCTAAGATAATAAGATAATTCCGATGAGTTCTCTCTTTCGACTTCATATATATATACAAGTAGTGAGTTTACTTGGAAACACTATGGTCCTCTGCCCTTTAGCCAGATCAAGCCATCAGTGAACTTTACCAGATTCTCCATGTTACAAGACGACAGTTCTGTGAGACTATCGAAGAACCATTTTCCGAGGAATTGTTTCCTTCTTCTATGAAGAGCAGGGCAATGGCATAACAAATGCTCAACGGTCTCTTTCTAAAACCAAATATTTTTCAATCAATCAACTAGTTCTAAATGCCATTAATGTACAATTTTATGTTATATAAAGATTTATAAGGTATTACAACACTTTTTCCTTAATTTTTTTTGTTAACGATTTTAAGGTAAAAATTTCCAGAGAATTTTTGTTATATAATTTGTTATACATTTCTAAAATACTTTCAAAAAATTTAAAAATTTCATATAATAAATTCGGTCTTTTAATTTCTGTTGTGGGTGATTTTTTTAGAATAAGCTATAATTTATATTTAAATTCAAAAAATAAAATTTGTCTTTTCTTGAAATTTTGTATTTTATTCCATTTAATAATAAATTTTATTTAAAAACAATTAAATTAATTTAAAGATTATTTCCTATAGTTCGTTTAAGGACTTTTATAAAATGCTACAAAGAATTTTAGCTATGCCGCTTTTGCCATCACTGTGTTATTTTTATGTTATCTTTGAGCTCCGTCACCTTATCTCCTAGGAATTTCTTCAATAATTTTCTATAATAAAAGCATTTCTGTGATTGCGTTATGAGCCTTTTTTTAAATATTAACAACAACAAAAATGACTAATACAAATCAATAAACAAAAAAATGTACAATACTAATATAAAAGAAAAATGTAATAATAATTTTAGTAACGAATGAAAAAAATCAACAACAACTACAAAACAAAATCATTAGTATT
The DNA here is from genome assembly GCA_964034835.1 of Muscina levida. Classification (NCBI taxonomy): domain Eukaryota; kingdom Metazoa; phylum Arthropoda; class Insecta; order Diptera; family Muscidae; genus Muscina; species Muscina levida. The sequence continues at coordinate 25,420,718 of OZ035884.1, read as the reverse complement.
TCATTAAAATGCAAAATAAATATATACACATAAAAAATATATACATATTATACTACTATTTTAACAACAAACAAACTAACAAAATAAAACTCAATTATGAAAAATTTAAAAAAAAAAATATAAGAAAAAGATACAAACGCCAGTCTTACAAACAATCACTCCTCTAATGAAGCGCATAAGTTAAGAAAATATAGCATACAATTAGCATATTTTTAGAGAATGTTTGTAGTAGTGGTGTTTTAAGGAATACAGCAGCAGATGTAAGTCACAAAGTATGGAGAAAAAATAACGAAATAACTTAAATCATCTTAAAAACTTCACCCTTAGTAGAATTTTAATTGTTTTGCATTTGCAATAGAAATGTGAATTTTACTCAAACTTCTTGTATATAACCACACACAAAAAAAAAACAAGTAGAAGAAACGAAATGTTGTAGCTTTTTTTTTGTTTGTTTATCAAATAGTTGGGCATTTTAAGTTATGTATTGAGTGTAGTTGCCGTATGATGATTATTTCAATTTGTATAACAAACAAACGTTCGTATAAACTTGTAAGAGTTTTTTTTATAGCAAACCGCAAATCACAGCGACTAAATATCGGGCGATTTGGATAATCTTTCAATATACTAGTTAAATTTTCTTGACAATTATTATACAGCAGTATGCTGCGAATTGATGGAAATTTCGCTCTCGATGCACAACTTATACTAAATGGACAACTTTCTCATACGAAAACCCACTGTTTTATATAATCCAGGCAAATATCATTGCCATCATATGATCAAGCTTCTTGCATGTGTATCGTTCTAGAGAAGACTTTAAGGCAGAACCTTAATGAACGAATATTTTTCTTGTTACTCGCTTTTTCATAAACTTTAAATGTATTTTACAAACATATAAACATATACAAGAAATAATAAAACAGCTTGCAAAAATCACAGGCTTATTGATAACACTATGTAACAAGATTTTTGTCCCTGGGTTGTAATTGTTATTTCCTAGTCAGTTAGGTCCCAAAAGTATAGAAAACAGCTATTGTCGCAAGATAACTTTGCTTTTGTGACCATGGCAGCGCACAGTGCACACTACAGTAAGCGTGAATGGCCACAACGAACTGAATTCACAGTGGGGAGGTACAACGTCAAGTGGGAGCCCTTGGTGGACCCCCAGAAGGTACTGATGCCACCACTCCACATCAAACTGGGTCTTATAAAGCAATTCGTCAAAGCTCTCAACAAAAATTCTTAGTGGCCTGCGATAGCTCAGTGGAAACGACGTAGACTAGCAATCCGAAGGTGCCGGGTTCGATTCCCGGTCGGGGCACTGGCCAAATCAACATCGATGAAAAATTTATTACTTTTCAAATACTTTCGAGTTCTCCAGACAACAAAACTCATCCTAGACGCTTCCACTACAAAAATACAGATTGCGCAAGGACCAAGGAAATAGGAAAATGATTTATCAACATCTCATATAAATCAACAAGCCAGCTGGCGCCATCTCTGGTGGAATTTGGCGGTTAAACTCACAACAACAACACCTAACAATCCTTGACACAAACCTTGTTATCTACCAAGGAACGAAACAGAGTTGCCAACAATGATCGTATGATAATCGGATTATATGCCCGATCGAGTGCCGATAAATTGAAAATCGGTATAAAAAATTATCACCCCAGCTAACCACCAGCTGTTACAACGACAACAACAACAACAAAAATTCTTCAGCGTTCAAGTACCTACAAGACTTGTTCCCTAAGCTCTCTGAGGCGAAAGTTACAGCCGGTATCTTCGTTGGACCACAAATAAAGAAAATCTTCGAGTGTGAGGAATTCCCCAAGAAGCTCACTCGTGTTAAGAAAGCTGCTTGGATGAGTTTTATGTCAGTGGTACAGGGATTCCTAGGCAATCACAAAGCCGCAAACTACGTGGAGCTGGTCGAAAGTCTGGTGGAGAACTACGGCAAAATGGGCTGCAGGATGTCTCTCAAACTCCATATTCTGGATGCACATCTTGACAAATTCAAGGAGAACATGGGAGCATATTCAGAGGAGCAAGGCGAACGCTTTCATCAGGATATAATGGAATTTGCGCGGCGATACCAAGGACAATTCAATGAGAACATAATGGGAGATTACATTAGGGGATTGATTAGAGAAAGTGACTCGCAGTATAAACGCAAATGTCGAAACACCACCCGCTTCTGATTTACTTTTATGTTTTTGGTTTTCTGAAGTTTTAATAAAATCTAGTTTTGATTTATATGTGCTGTTCTGTATGATTTTCTCTGTAGTGAAAGATTCAAACACGTTTTTCTCATAACTTTAGCATGTTTTAATGAATCACATTGTCCTGTTCACAAAAGCAAAGTTTCCGAGGAATATTAGGTGGTTTCCATACTTTTAAGACATAACAGACTAGGAAATAACAATTCATCATCCCAAGGACTGCGAAAATTTTTATTTTTGTTACATAGTGTAATCGGCCTTGTTCCCGTAGTCGTCGTCGACGCAAAACGACGTCGTCTTGTGACGACGCTGTAAAATCGGTTTTCTCGTAGTCGTTTTCGATAACTATTGGTTAATATTGACACAAATTTGGTATTCTGTATGGAAATGTGACGACGACGTTGAATCGATACGACTCTGAATCTGTAGTCACAATTGTTAGTAAAGACTTGAAACAATTTGAAGGAATAATTTTAGTTTTTTTAATTTAAAAAAGGTTTTGTTTAATGACGTCAATAATAACAATGTCGAGTAACAAATAGAGGTTTGGAAACAAAATCCCTCATAGGTACAAGGATTTTTTCTAATTTTAAGGGGTAATGTGAGAAAATTTGAGAAAAACTTAATTCCTTTAAGAATCCTTTGCGGTTGTAGTTACGATTCTGGTCTTCTTTATTTGTAGCGAAAATTTTGATATGGGTTCCATCGACATATCCAATAACTCCAGTAAATCCAGTTTTGTTTAAAAAATATAAATGCTTTCTATTTGTCATCTTCAATTACTTCCAATTGTATCCAAGGTGGACAAATCACCTCTCTAATGCATTCAGGGTTTCAAAAGGAATCTTGCAACTACTGGTTGCACTTACACTTAGGTTGTAAGGCCCCTGTCCAAAAGACCTCAATGTTGCTGACAACTTAATTATGACTGAAACATATGTACTGAGTTCACTTTTCATGATAGGAACTATTTCTATAGGAACTATAACGTAATTAAATGCTGCCTTATTAAGACTTAAGTAGTTTTCGAATCTAAAAAAAGTTGGAAGACCGGCCTACAGATAACCTCAAATTACGATTTTAACACCGATGAACATACTCGTTAGTTTAAGATATCGGATCATAGTCGAAGTATTTTCCTTTCCAGTATAAGATATTTCTTGCTTTCCTCATCGCTTGAATTTGATTCGGGCACAAAAATATTTTTTTCATTAAACACAATAAAAAACCAAAATAAATCAGCTGATGTACAAATGTTACATCAGCTGTTGTTATTTTGTTCATGTTATCGATTTCTAGTCGACGTCGTCTCATGGTAGTTACAGAATACCGAAATAGCATAGACGATGTTGAATCGAAGTGATGTCGACAAAAAAACGATGACGATGTCGACGACGACTACGGGAATAGGGTTAAATACTTTGAAAAATAAAGTGATTTGTATGCCTACATTTTTTTATGTGGCGCGTTGTTTTGTCTACTTATTAATATTATGGTTTCTATTTTTTTTTACCGTTATATTTTAACAAGTTTTTTTTGTTACTTGCCCTTTTGTCGGTGTATCGTTGCTGAATATTTTATTCAATAGAGAAAAAAAACTGGAAATTAGTAAAGCAATACAAATATGTAGAAACAAATAATTATGGTGTATAAGGAACAACTTTCGGACTGGCGTTTAATAATATATAATACTACAAAACAACAACAAAATAAATAAAATGAACATAAAACATGTATTTTCGCGTTAAATCAAAATATATATACTATTAGAAGTTTTATTTATAAAATGAATATGCCAAACTGAAATGATTGAATGTTAGCTGCTAAAAAGGTAAGTAAGAGGTATAAGACCATACAACGTGATTCTGAATACTCCCCGAAAATAAAATCCTTCTATTCTAAAGCAAAGGGGAGACTAGTAATATAGGGAGAGAGGATTTCGATTATTCAAAGTCAGCTGTTGTGTGTCAGCTGTTTTGTTTGGCTAACAATTGCAATTATTTTTGTGAAGTGAATAAAGTGATTTAAACAAAAAAAACTATAAAAATGTTCAACGTTGCGTTTGTAATGATAGTTGAAGTAGAAAAAGCTGAAGTGCAGCAACAGGAGAAAAGTTCCTTATAGAAGGTGGCTACCAGACAGGGATAGGGAAAGATTTTGAAACCACAGCCTAAATGTAATGTTAGTAGGTGATTTCATTGAAGGTTTATCCTTTTAATTAAAAAAAACAAAAACAATTATAAACTAAAGATAATCTTGCTTATTATGTTTGTCGTAGCCACGTCGAGTTTTTGTCGTTTTATCATCGCTGATGTCGTTTGTGAGACTGAAGTACGAATTGTCCTTGCTCCTATCATATTCTTCTTCATCAGATGACGAAAAATTCTCAACACTAAACATGTCTGTAAATTATTACTAATTTTATTCAAATAGAAAAAAAAACAGTCGAATTTTGTCGAAATTCGACTACGACATACGTAATAAGGGGGAATATACGTTGACACCTACCATTCCTGTGTGTGTCACGACTAATTTATTTGAAATTCCAGCGAATTGCAATCTTAACTTGAGAAAAAAAATCAATCTCTTTCCTTAGGCTGATAAATGTTTTGTACTTTTTCTATTACCTTTCATTTTTTTGATACTTCCTTAAAATTTGTCATCAATTTCTCATCTTAATTTACACTCGCAATACCTACTTTATTCCCGGGGAATAGTTTCCTACTTTTGAAATTCGTTTAGAAAAGGGAAAAAGAGAAAAAAATTCCAGGGATTGTCATTCAGAATCGGGGTGATAAGTTACAAAAGTGTTGTGTTTCTAAATATCATTTCGAGCACCTATATTAAAAATATGCTTAATCAAGAAGCTAACTTTTCAGGAGAGCTTAAAATATTGCTAATATGTATGTCAAAAATGACGATATTTTGATAACTTTGCTTTGGATAACAAAATGTTCAGCATTAGAAATGCAATAATATAAGGGGAAGTTTTTTAATTTTATTTTGAAAAATTTTTTTGGTGGATTTAGCATTTAATTTCAACAAAAAAAATAGCAGAATAACAAAAATGTATATAAAACGAGAACATATTCCGTTATCGTCGTCGACGCAAAACGACGTCGTCTTCTGACGATGCTGCAAAATTGGTAATCTCGTAGTCGCTTTCGATAACTATCGATCACTATTGACACAAATTTGGTATTCTGTTAGGAAATGTGACGACGATGTACAAATGTTACATCAGCTGTTGTCATTTCTTTTATATTATCGATTACCAGTCGACGTCGTCTCATGGTAGTTACAGAATACCGAAATAGCGTAGATGTGACGACGATGTTGAATCGAAGTGATGTTGACATAAAAACGATGACGATGTCGACGATGATAAAACTCATCCTAAATGCTTCCATTACAAAAATTCAGATATCGCAAGGACCAAGGAAAAAGGAAAATGATTTATCAACATCTCATATAAATCAACAAGCCAGCTGGCGCCATCTCTGGTGGAATTTGGCGGTTAAAACCCACAACAAGAACACCTAACAACCCTTGACACAAACCTTGTTATCTACAAAGGAACGAAACAGAGTTGCCAACAATGATCTATGATAATCGGATTATATGCCTGATCGAGTGCCGATAAATTGAAAATTGGTATAAAGAAATATCACCCCAGCTGTTACAACAACAACAACAACAACGACGACAACGAGAATAGGGCTGATTATTATTTTTTTGCGTTGAAATTAGATTTATTTACATTCGAAATTAACGACACCAACATGGTTTCATGACACCATTTAAAACCAACATTGGTTTACAAAAATGACAATTAGCATAACCGACATGGTTTCCATGGCACCCCTGTATACCTCAGATGGGTATTGATTAGAAACTATTTGCCATCATTTGCAAATATTTGCTATTTTGACCAAATTTGAGTTAACATATTTTGAATATATACATACATATGGAAATCATATCTAAAATCCAATTGTTGTCAATGTAAAACAAAAACTCAATTTTTTTTTTTAAATTTAAACGTACTTGACGAGTACAATTTATTTGTTCTTTTTTTTTTGTTATTTTTTATATATATAAAAAAAATTAATAATACAAAAAACCGTAACATTAAAGTTAGGCTTTGATAAATTTCAAAATCAATCAGACCTTAAACTTAAAAAAATTTGTAACTAAATACTAAAGATATTGCCTAAATGCTAAAAAAAAAATGTTTATAGAAAAAACTTAATATTACTAATAGAAACTCATAATGTTTCAGTTCAATATCTTGTCATAGTATTACTTAGTTCCAAGCTGACATTTCAAAACATATCAGCGAAAAGGATAGAAAAAAGATTCAGTTGTTTTTCAAACATAATATTTTCTGCATCATCAGTTTACCACACTCGATCAATCATGGTATTATCTGGTGGTTTTTGATTCATTGTGGCCATTTGTTGATGATAATTACGCATTTGATTAGTACGTCTCGGTTGGGCCAAGTACTCAAACATACTTTGTAAATGTTGTGACAACATTTTACCCAAATCACAGGGCATAGGATCAGTCCAAAAGAAATCATGATTTAGTGCAGTATCGGCATCTATTCTTTTCTTAGGATCTAGCGTTAGTAATTTATCCAACAAATCACAGCCATAGGGATCTTTAACATACGGTCTCAAACGTTCTTTAACACGGCGTTTTTGATTCTTTGGCAATTCAACGGATTTATACAGTTCCAACTCCTCTACACCTGGCCAAACATCGGGGGTAAATGAACCACATAATTGTGATATTAAGATTAATTGCTGTTGCTCTGTGTTTCCTTGCATTATGGGTGAACGCGTCCACATTTCAGCCATTATACAACCGGCACCCCACATATCGACGGGTGGGCCATAGTTGCGATCGCCTAGCAGCAATTCGGGAGGGCGATACCAGAGTGTTACTACACGATTGGTATAACGATTTTTGGCATCATTTTTGGGTATACTAAAGGCACGAGCTAAGCCAAAATCGGCCAATTTTAAAACGCCATGTTTAGTTATCAGGACGTTGGCAGCTTTCATATCACGATGTAGGATCTGGAAAGAAGAGACAGAAAGGGTGTGGCGTTTATATAAAAGTTGTTTTCAGGTTAAAGAAATATGTTCTTAAAGACTGTTGGATAATAACATTTATTGCAGTGTTTCCTTGTACAGACTTAGAATAAGGTGTCTTAAACTTTTGGATAATATTTTAAAAAGTATATTGTGTTATATTCAGTGGCCTGAAATTTATTTTGTCTCCAATGTTTTCTGCTATTGCCTTAGACCTAGGTGTCCCAAACTCTTGAACTTCTTATCTCTTTAAACATAACATTTTTTTATTGTTTTCCGTTCAATTACTAGAACTCGCAGGGAATGATGTAGCCTCCGTGTTCGCTTCTACTGCCTTAGCACCATGGGTCCCAAACTCTTGTACTTATGATTTTACAGCTTTAATCATCATGTATTATATTATTATTTTCAGTACTGCTATAACATTTCTTTGAACTTAAGTAGGAAAACTCTAGTCTCTAGCTATCTATATGGGTCTTTGTTGTTATAATTTTAAATTAAATAATATCAGATTTTAAGTCATCCCTTTTATCTTGAATGGAAGTCTACAAGCATCTTAAGGTGCTTCTGTTTTTTTGATTATTATGATTCCCAATTCAATTACAATAGATTAACTTAAATGGGTATACTCTAGTCTCCATCTATCTATAGGTGTCTTGGTTGTAATGATTTATAGCTAGATTATATCGGATTTTAAATCATCCCTTTTAGCTTACAATTCAATTTGAATTACCTGTTAGGTAATATAAATAATTGTTGCAATATTATGAAGCATCTGACATTCTAAGTAGAAAGTGGGATCAGGTAAATGCTAAAGGGATAAGTATAAGAGATTAGCGTTAATGGGAAAATGTAGGTTTGGTCATCTGAGGTTTAACCACAGAGTTAATTTTATGGCGCAAAAAACCTGAAGCAGATAATTTATGTAGATGGGACAGATAAGTAGATAAGGATTGCAGGAAATTATGACATACTCAGGAAATTTATTTTCCTACAATATGGAAATTCTGTGTGTTAATATTACTTGATGCTACATATTTCCAAATCCTTAAATTTATTCAATTAATTTTCAATAACTTTGCTCTATGTGATCCTTGATATTGCAGCGTTTATTTCAAAAAAATGTTCTCTGCGACTCCTTACGCCTTTTTAAATATATAAAAAGTATCAAGCTATATATTATATGTGTGATTTTAAAGGGTTGTGTTTGGCAAAACTTTCACAATACGCTTACATTCACAACTCCATTGAAGTCGACATTCTCAGCTTTCCTCATCGCTGTACTGCCAAAAAGATTGTATTCGTATGATCAGTTTATGTTTTGCCAGAATGGAATAATATACATCTTTAACTTTCATACATTTTTATAAAATTTCTCTCTAAGGACCTCAAACCTTTCAAATTTTCTGATACGTATATTCACGTTTCTATTTACAACTATGCGGCAATTTCTCCTATCTAAGTCAACCTTCCATTGTCTGTAGAACACATTTAACTCATGTTGTTAACTTACCTTATTGCTGTGTATGTAGTATAGGCCGTTTAATAATTGTTGCATGACCTTCTTGATTTCTCCCAAACTAAACTTTACATTCATGTTGGACAGCAGACCGGCCAAATCGTGTTCACAGAAATCGAATACCAAGTAGAATGTCGAACGATACCCATTATTGGCAGTCGCCTTTGTACGACATATTTCTATAAGATTCACCACATTTTCATGTTTCAGCAGTTGTAGGATTCTTATTTCTCTCAGGGCAGTAATGGGAAACTGTAAACAATAATTATGATTAAGATCAATTCAATATTATAAACGAAATATGTGAATACTTACGCCTTCTTTTTCATTGTCCATAAGCACCTTCTTCATGGCCACAAACTTCTTGTTGCTCTTCTTCTCGCGTGCCTTAAACACTTCACCAAAGGTACCTTGGCCAATTTTGGCAACTTTCTCATACTTGGACGACTCGTCACAATAGGGAAAATAATAGTCTTCTATATACTTTTGCTTGTCCACAAAGGACATGGTGCGTGATGACCCGGTGGGCGTTCCAGGTTGGGGTGGTCCCACTCGAGGCATTATTGGCTGTTGCTGCATTTTGGATCAGTGAATGTACTACAGCAGAGCCCGTAAACTGTATCAAACAAATGTAGGCTTATTTATTGCGTTATTTTGTAGATCAGCATAGATTTCTCACAGAAACTTGGAAATTTTTGGCAGCGCAAAAGAAATCACAACTGTTGAGGTTGTGTGGCGGAAATGTGTAATATTTTCTATGGGGAAATATGTTTAGTATTAACATTTAATCGCACATTGTATAAAAATATTATCAATAATTACCTGATATTCAGAAATAATTCCAAATTGCTCAATTTCACAGTCGCACACAACTTTCTAACAAAAAAAAAATACTACAGTTTGTGAAGAAGAAAAATATTAATGCGTGAGAAGTGACAGCTGTTTTTGACTTTGCTAATTTTGTTTGTTTTTAATTTTTCTTTTCGATCAGGCAATGCTTTGCAGTCAGAGTTCGGGTATAGACTAACTTCAACACATTGTTTTTGAGTGAATTTATAGCAAATGCAAAGATTCAGCTATGGTGGCAAATATCTTGCTTTATTATCACAGGTACAACGAACATACGAAGGGATAAACCGCTGCAGCAGCACCAAGCAAATTGTTTTTGCTTTAAGCAGAGTTCGCTGGTCAAACGATGTGCATGCTAATGATGCTAACGAAATTGGTAACAGGTAGATTTTTTTTCACTTTAAGTTTCAGTGATCCTTAAATTGTCACAAAGATGTAGCTTTAGTACATTGTGACTTGAATGTTTGTGAAAAAAACATTACTTGTTTTTAAGCGGCTTATTTGTTACGCTTAAGAGTGATGGCTAGAGAGTGAATTATTTATTAAACCATTGCCGATATTTATATGATAAATCTGATGGCTCAGCAATAAACGGCAGTTTCATACATTTCGTGTACAATATGGACTTATTCCTCTATACGTACATACATACATATATACATAATAACTATATGTACATATTAACAATAAAGCCGAAAAGGGGGTGCGACAGCATTCTACTGTGATTGTGGAAGCATAAATGCAACAACAACTGTACAGCAACATTTTAATGATTGCGGCGGCGGCACGCAATGGTGCTGACCGTTTATGCAATATGATATTATTTTGTATATTATGTGCGGTTATGTTCTAATCGGCATAACCAAATAAGTTTTATGCTACACTAATATGATTTGACAAAAAAAGTTGAGTGTTCACATCAACCTACGATTAATGATCATCCAATCACAATTTCAGTACGCTAATTTATTTTTTGATATATGTTTTATTGCACTGCTGTGTTATTTAACGTTCTATTGAAATAAAACTCGTACTGTTGCTTTGACTTCGAAGTCAATTTTGACTATTGACTTCCTGTATTTTATGTCCTATATCTATACGATACTTATTCCTTAAGACCCCTAAAAATCATGAAACCTTTGCTTTAATTGAATTTACTTCAACACATAAACAAAAAAGCAAAGAGGTTTGAAAAGCAATAATAATTTATTTATTGAGCTGTGTTGTCATTTGAAGTCCAACAGAACAAAATGAGTCTTATTGTTTGTGTTTCATCAATCACTCTATTGGGGCCAACTGCTTGCTAGGGTTTAAATAAAGTTTTTTCATACCGAATTGTAAAATGTAAAGCATGCTCAATTTTATACAAAACTGTAATGTGTGCTCAGTTTTGTACAAAACTGCGTGAATATTCACACTAAACTGTAAACAAAAATCAATAAATTAAATCTAAACATAAAACTAATAACAATAATTCAACTTTTGTAACCTTAAATGCAGTAGTAATGATATTCAAGTGCCCTTTATATTTAAATGTAATAAAGAGACCCTTTTTTAGTCCGACGAACTCATATGTCACGGCAATACGTATTAATTTGTATGTATGTTCATATAAAATCACACAAGTCCATAAGTATACTCATTGACATTCGATCATTTCTTTGATTGCTGCAATCCGACACCCCTTAGAGTACAATGGAATGTGTGACATGACATGTAAGAGAAAGAAAGATTTGGCCACTACTTGGAGTAAAAATGGGCAAATTGGAGCCAATCTTAAACCAAAGGGAATACATATACCATTTGAATGATGTCCTGAATAATATGACAAAAACATACAGAGTACTCAATAATTGGCTTAAATCAGAACAAGATTTTAAGTAATTAGGTTTTTTTTGCATGTTTGTGTATACATAAAGCAGATGGTACATATCAAGTACATATTACCGGTATTACCAAAGCAAGGGATGTGAACAATGCAGATGTTTCATATTACCCTTTCACTAATTATTATTTTACCTATACACATTAACTAACTAATTAATACTAAGAAATGGCAATTTGCACATCAAACAGTTGTATTTTCCACCTGAAATTCTGTACTAAAATTCGTTAATCCTATCGTAAACCTGCATGTCATAAATCCCCATAATACATACGACATACGCAATATGTGCGCATAATGGTTTCAAGGAATGCGCAACTTACACACTTGTTATTAATTGCTACCTGATGTATATGGCATTCATTTTCACATTCGAAATTTATTTTATTTAACAGCTGGTATTTTGTACAAACAAAAGAAAACAGACTTTACATGTCATAAAATCTCGAAACGTGGGAATTTTTACTTCAATGTAAACTAAGTTTTATATTTTAATATTATAATACGAAGAAACAAATCAAAAGTTATATTAAAAACGAAAAATGGTAGACTTCGTGTCATCTATGAAATAGCTAAGACTTAGATTTTAATAACGTTTATCATCTGCAGTGTCAAAATCATTTCCCAACAATATAACTTATCTATTATTATTATTTGTTATCTATTTATTACCAACCAAAGATATCTTGTTGATATCGACAACAAACAATGAAAGCTATAACTATTTTGTTATATTCCACCAAGCACACCCTGTCTTTAGCATATTAAACAACCCTGTTATTCACTACGAAACACGTGCGTTGTCAAAACCATATGTTCTCTGTGTTTGTTATTATTTTATAGAATCTGCAGCTCCTCACGAATGCCTGGACAAAAAATAAACAATTGTAGCACTACAAACAAAACTCAGCATTCAGTATAAAGTGTGCATCTTAAATCTACATCAAATTAATATATACTTACAACTAATAAAGTTCCGATATCCCAAAAACTATTGCAACATAACTAAAAATGGTAAGTTTCTCCCATCAAATGAGTACGTTCAAGTTGTTAATCTACGCCTTATTCCAGGGAGATTCCTCAGACAGTGATTACAATGTGGATGTATATGTGAAACCTGACAAGATACGAAAACCCATAAATGATGAATCCGCTGATTTATTGGGCAATTTTGATGATGTCAAGCGAAAGGAAATAATGGATGGCACTTACGAGGAAAAACCCCGTAGCGATGATGAAGAATCTTCCTCCGATGAGGATGAAGAAATGGAAGACAGCAACGCAGAGGAACAAGACGAAGAAGCTTTCGGTTCCGAAGGAGAGGACAAAGAAATGAAACCTAAAGGCAATACAAACTCAGATGGAGAGGAAGAAACGGCCGCACAAACTCCCCATATGAACCCATTTGGCAAAAAATCTCTTACACCCGATCAGCTGGCCCAACTAATGAAGGGCACTGCGAAATCTAACAGATATGTGCTGTATGTTACCAACCTTAGTTTTGAGACCACCAAACATGATTTAGAAAACCATTTCGGCGAAGTGGGTTCGCTGAGATCCGTGCGTATACCCAAGAAGAGAAGTGGCGGTTTTGCTTTTGTCGAAATGAATGACTTGGAGAGCTATCACAAAGGCTTCGAACTACACAATACAGAATTGAATGGACGTTGGATAAAAGTACAATTCTCCGAGGGCGGTAAAAAGAAGTCGGCTAATAAGAAGAATATAATGAAACAGAAAAATCGTAAATTGGCTGAAATGCGCAATGAGAATAAAACCTTCACCAAGAGTGGCAAATTCTTTGACAAAGAATTGAAAAGAGAAAAGGCCAGTGAAATGTTGGCGCGCAAAAGATGGCGCCGGCAAGGCAGAGGCGGTGGACAATCAAGAGGAAAATAATAAAATGCCAAAATTTAGCTTAAAACAAAAAAAAAAAAACAAACAGACGTTTATTTATATTATCCGAAAATTATTTTAACCATTTCACAATGTAAAAATTACGTTTACCCACTCTCAACAATGTTAGACCATTCTTTAGGACGTGCGCTCTCGGTGTGATCATTTCGGCAATGTTTTGGGTACGTTGTTGATTGACGTAGAATCCACCGGCGGTAATAATTCTAATGGCATCAGCTATAAAGGGAGAAAATAGCGTTGTTTAATGTAAGGTTTTCAAGGGCTTAGTTTGGTAACATGTCTTACATTCGGTGGGAAAACATTTCGCTTTCATAGCCATGTTCAGCATGGTCATTTCCGGTTCGGCCAATATTTCCACCAGGGTAGCACCGCCTAAAGTTTGCTGAATCTCCGTGTGATTTAGTTCCGCCAGCCCATCAACATTTCCTTTGTACAAGGCATTTGTTATGGTCTCGGCTTGCTTTAAACCCTTTTCTGGATTAAGAAAATAAAGTTTGGAAAGAAGTTAGAAATTAATTTGAATTGAATAAAATACAAATTTCACTGTAAATGAATAAGTTATTAAACGAAAAATTTGTAAGCTACTAGTTATTGGAAATTTTTTTAATACTTTTTTAAATATTTTAAATTTGTTGTTGAGCTCATAACAATATAAAGCACCAACCTTCTTCCCCATATTCCATGATAATTCCAATTACAACTCTTACCTCCATGCACCAGCAACGTTATATCCTCAGCCAACATCGTTTGTGCTTTTCTCTTCTCTGGCTCCTTACGATGTTCATCCATTAAGAATTCAATTTCCTTTAAGGGCAGGAAAGTGAACAATTTCAACAGCTTTTCCACTTCTGAATCTGGTCTTCTAACAAAGAATTGATACAAAGCAAATGCCGACGTCTTGTCGCCATCCAACCATATGGCGTTTCCTGCTGATTTGCCGAATTTGTCACCCTCTTCGTTGGTCACAATGGGTAGCGTTAAACCGAACACTGCTTTATTCTTCTCGGCACGGCTGATTAGTTCATGGCCCGACATCAGATTACCCATTTGATCGGAACCACCCAGTTGAAAGCGGCAGTTATAGGTGCGTAGTAAATGCAACCAATCATAAGCTTGGAATGTTTGATAGGTGAATTCGGTGAAACTCATGCCACCTTCGGCTTCCAGGCGCGATTGTACTGAGGTACGGGAAAGCATTTGACCCAAGCGAAAATGACGTCCCGTATGGGCAATGAAATCGATGATATTCAGATTTCTATACCAATCAGCATTGTTAACTATTCTAGAAAAGAAACAAAAAACAAAATAATTCAATGCCAAATGAATTATGCTGTCTGTAAATACCTTAAATTTGGCAGCGGTTTATTGTGTTTCTTGTCATCCCACAGGCAGTCTTGATGATTTTGGAATACCCGTTCCAACTGTTTTCGGATAGAAACCAAATTTTGTTCCACTATTTCATCTTGAAGTAGACTTCGTTCTGTTTTACGACCACTGGGATCCCCTATTAAACCAGTAGCTCCTCCTACCAAAGCGATGGGATTATGCCCAGCTCTTTGGCAGTGCAACAAACCCATAATAACCAGCAAATTGCCTACATGTAGACTGTCAGCTGTGGGATCAAAGCCCGCATATATTGTTTGGGGAGATTTCTCAAACATTTTTTGCATTTGAGGTCTTGAAGGAAGAGAAAAAATAAATAAATATAAATTAAAATTGAATAAAAAAGTACAATTTAATAAAATAAAATGAATTTAAATAATATTATAACAATAAATTAAATCTTAATATATTAAAAAAAAAATTTTTTAATGTAATGAAATGAAATAAATTGTAATAAAACAAAAATAAATGGTATAAAATAGAACAATATAAAAATAATGAATATAGATATAATGAATTATAATAAAATAAAAAATGAACGGAAATGGTATAAAATAGAATAATATAACAATAAAAAAACAAAACGAAATTAAAAAATTTTATAAAATTGTTATACATTATATATAAATATATAACTAAAATAATATAATATAAAAATATAAAACGGAATTAATATGCCAAGCACTATGTATAAGAGACTCCAAAGACTGTGACATCAAAGAAATAATTACAAATAAAAAAATAAATAAAATAAAAAAGACAACGAAAAATGTTCGTACAGAAACACTATTCATCTGATTTTACTTTAAAAATATGTACATCCCCGAAAAATTAATACATATTCTCTTTGCATACCATGATCTAAAGGCCTACAACGATATTTAGTTTAACGACATATCCGAACTTCAGCGTTTTGAGAAGCTTATACTAGATCTGCTGGACTACTCAGAAGTTGATGTCTACCACATTGAGGAGGCTGCCGATTAAAGAAATGCAGATGACTGTGGCAGTAATTGAACTGAAGTCACCCGCATAATAACCCTGAACATATAGCTTTAAATAAGAACATTGCTGTATATATGGACATTGCTGTATATATAAGACAAGACATTATATAAAGTCTACTAAACGGCATATTTGTATGTCCATTTAATTAACTTTCACTAGACTCTTATATTAGCCCAAGCAAATAACATACGGACCACTTTAGTACACAAATTTGTTTACCTCACATTACCGTCCGTTACGTTATGGCCCTACTAGCCACAATTTTGCTTAAGAAGATGTAGAATAAATTAATAGCCAAGCCACTCATTTGTAACTTATATGTTCATTTAGTTATATTCTAACAATACCGTATGTCATGAATCAGTGCGTTCCTGCCGTAACATACATATTTCACACCAAGCAATTACAC
The DNA here is from genome assembly GCA_964034835.1 of Muscina levida. NCBI lineage: Eukaryota > Metazoa > Arthropoda > Insecta > Diptera > Muscidae > Muscina > Muscina levida. The sequence continues at coordinate 25,404,421 of OZ035884.1, read as the reverse complement.
AATAAGGTTAGTAATTCAAGAACTCCCTTCAAAAATGAACTTACACGGCCGTGTCAGGGAACATATCCTGAAAGAAACCTCTTTCTGTGAGAGCCAGTAAGTTTCTCTGTGTATAAAACCGTTGGAAGGCATTGACATGATTCAATTTTTTACGGAATTTCAATAATTTATAAGCAAACATTTTGGCTGCTGGAGCTATCCACGTAAAAAGGTTACGAGAAAGAAACAAAACAATCAACAGCTGTTATTTGCAAAGTTAACATTTCCCACTCTGGCAATGCCTCCTTCTATGAGATTGCTGTGTTTGGCATGGCACTACTGCATACCAGCTGTTACTGTCATCAATTCTCTTTGGAAATTTACTAAAAGAAGAAGTAGCTGGACAGTGCATTGAGGTTTTTTTTACCAATTGGAATTACGTGAATGTGGACTAGCGAACGATTGAATTAAAATTGTGAATAAAAATGTTGCGCCTGCCTCAAAAGTTCAGTTTTTTCACTAAGAATTCCCTTGGAATTGTACAACGTTGGACCTCTACTAACAAATCGTTTGGCAGTCAGGCCTCCGCCTCATCCATAACAGATGCTCCCGAACATGATGAACAAATAGCGGCACAGTCTACAGGCAAATTGCCGGCCCGTTTACCATTGGCCAAGAACTTTTTTGTGGGCTTAGTTGACAATGAGTTGTTGGCCTTCCCCGAGGTTATCAATAGAGAAGACATGGGAAAATTGCAAAATGAGCTGCTGCCTTTGAACAATTATTTCACCGAAGATTTTGATTACCAAACAGCTGCTAAAACAGATGCACTGCCCAAAGATTTGGCGGACAATCTCAAACAGTTGGGTTTGTATGGCCTTAATGTGTCAGAGGATTTTGAAGGCAAAGGCTGGGGTTACAGTGCAAGTCTAATGGCATCAGAACCAGAATCCGAGGCCACAGAGATAGCATTGGGTCTGCTAGGACATCGAACCATTATCGATGTAATACAGGAAAAAGGCAGCGATGAACAAAAAAATAGATTTTTAAGAAAATTGGCAAGTGGTAAGCATTATATGGTCATGTTTTGACATTTGTCTACTACATAAAATTTTGTCTTCATAACAGGTTCCCTTGTTGCCTCCGAAGCTGTTTACGAACACAGTGCCTCGGAAACTGAAATTTTTAATACCAAAGCTACATACGAATCCGACACTCAGACATGGTCTTTAAATGGCACCAAAGCTTTTGTTATAGCTCCACCAAAAACCTCAGATGCTTCACAACTATTCCTGGTAGTGGCCCAAACGCAAAGAGGCAATGTAAATACAGAGGAAAGACGTGCTACGACCATATTTCTGGTGGATTCCAACACCGAGGGCGTTAAGCTGGGTAACCGTCATGTTACAATCGGCTGTCGTGCCAATACTATACAATACGTACAATTTGATAACGCTAGAGTGCCTGGCAGCTGTGTCCTTGGTGATGCTCACGAAGGCCACTTTGTGGCCGATGCATTGTTGAAGTCAAGCCGTTTGCGAAATTCTTTGGTGGGTTTGGGTTTGGCCAAAAGAATTCTTAAGGAAACATCACAAGAAAGCATTGACAAAACAATATGCGGACAAGCAATGAAGTAAGTTATGCATGTATCGAAGAATTTACAAGGAAATTAAGTTTCGGATTCGTATAGAGCTGAGTTAACCTTTACTAAGGCATTAATTGTTCTTACACGGCACACTTGTGTCTAAAGCGCGTTTTGAAATCCCGGATACTTCCTATAATTCAGCAATGTTTTGTTTGTCAGATTCCAAAGTTTAATTTATTTCGAATTCTAAAAATGTCGTTCCTTCGCTTGTATTTAGCCAAGTGATATTCATTATAAGGCTTATTTATCATATTCAAATCCTTTTCAGAGATTTAGAATCGGTTCAAACTAAATTGTCGAAATCATGTTTGTCAATATACAGTATGGAGAGCATGATTTATTTAACAGCTGGATTGTTGGATGAATTTAAATCGCCGGATGTTGGCATGGAAGCTGCAATTACCAAGGTAAGAAAAATAATAAATGTCTGCTATTAAGACCTAGAACGTAAATGATAAAAATACATTGCCGAAATGAGTTTTCAATGGAAATGGATAGTATGCAATTCATTTTGGAAAATGAAAACTAAAAAGTTACTCGACATTATTTTTTAAAAAATATTTTTCAACACCTTTTTTCCTAAATCTTTTCACGTTTTTAAAAAAAAAATTTTGTTATTGGTCTTATACAAATTCAAAATTGTCACATACATTTTTTTTGCACCTAAAGGTATTTTGGTAGGAATCGTGTTGTGATAATAACTTTCATTTAAGTACCTTTATTTGAGCTCTCAAAACCATTTAATCATTTTCACTTTTTCCACATAGACCTGTCCCGATCTGCAAATTTTTGATTTGATAAATATATATACAACACCTCAAATGAGTCATTTCATCTTCTATTAACCAATAGTTTACTCTTCTCTATATGTTTTTTCTTCTAGTTTTTTACACTTAAAGAGCTTTTAAATATCTCTATAAGTTCTATGGACTTAATTGGCCCGAAATCGTTACTTTCGGGTACCACACTTGAAACATATTTCCGCAACGCCGCTCAACTGTATGCTCAAGGAGAACCTCTTGACAATTTGAGCATCTATATAGCTTTGTCCGGCCTACAACATGCAGGCGTAAGTACAATTTATTTATATATTGAACGTTTTTAAATTTTCCTAAAAATCTAAACAATTGCAGTCCTTAATGGGTGACGATATACGCAAACAACGTAATCCCTTATTCTATCCTGGCCACGTATTCTCCAAGTTTATATCAAGATCGAACATTAATCAACCTATCACAAAAATGAACTTGAATGAGCATTTACATCCAACGCTTTTGCCGGCCTCCATGTGCATTGAACATTCTGTGGCTCGTTTGCAAATGTGTGTGGATCAGCTATTCACTAGCTATGGTCAAGATATAGTGGAGCGTCATAATGAGTCTAACCGTTTGGCTTCTATGGTCACTACCATATACGCTATGTTTGCCAGTGCGGCAAGAGCTTCGCGTTCCTATTGCATTGGATTGCAGTTGGCGGATCATGAAATGCTGGCGGCCACGACTATATGCTTCGATGGTCAAGAAAAAGTAAAAACTTTGGCTCTAGAAATATTCAATGGTCGGTATGGAAATAATGATAATAATTTGCAACGTTTGTCCAGGCAAGTTGTGAAGAGTAAAGGATATTTTGCGACACATCCCTTGACGTATAATTTTTAACAGCTTATGATGTGAACGAAGACATTTAGTTGACTATTCTGTAATTTAGGTGAATAAAATTTAAAGATACAAATTTTTGAAAAACGATAAAAAAAAGTATTTCACTTTATTTAATTTGAAAAATAAAATAAGATTTTACTTTTTTATACAATTTATGTGTACGGCTCCTGGCTCCAGTCATCTTAAAAAATAAAAATACATTTTTCTTTTATTGCCGGCCCCCTCGTCAGCAACTTCGCAGTATAAGTGTTGAATCAATAGGCTTCTCAAACAGTGACGTTCGAATTCGTCGATTAACAAGTAGGTGCCGTTTGTTTGAATATAAAATAGAAAGCGTGTTAAAACACAACAATGCGAGAAGCGCGTCTCCGACAACGTAGAAAATGTAGATTTTATTTTTAAAACTGGTAGCAACTCGACGTCACATCATACATTCAAACATGTATTATGATACGAACATATTGAACCCTTAATTTTCGAGTCAACTCAAGTTCGATGTTGCAATCTATGCCAAAATAAAATGCATGTGTATTGACTTGAAAAGTGTTTGAACATGCGCCAGATATAGCAGAGGCTTTCATTACTGACGTTGGTTGAAAAAAAAATGTTGGGCCTTGACTGCAGGCTGGCGCCACTGATCTTAAAAATAACTTTGCATTGTATACCAAATAATATATAAATCTGTAAATTATATGCAGTTATACCATAATAATTTGCAAATCCAAATAATACTATAAATAATAAATAAATAAATTTTTGGCAGAACTGTTTATTATGGGCGGATTAAAAAAAAATAAAAAAATGTTAAACAAAAAAGAACTACTTTTAAATCTAAAAAATGTATTTCTTAAATCCAACAATTTGTCAAAGACCAAATTTTTTTTTTAATTTTGAAGAATTTAAAGATCATTTAAAGTTGACAAAAAAACACACACAAAAATCATAATTAATTTTATGTTATATTGATATTTTGTATAATATGTACATTAGACCGTATCACCTTACAGGCACACAAAAAAAAGTTCTCCGTACACCAGCGAATATGAAACATTGCTCCAAGGACATTTCAAAAAAAAAAATTTTTATTTTTTTTGCCGAACGTAGGGGTCGCCTTTTTAGTTTTTTCGTTATATCTTCCATATTAACAGTCCGATCTTAAAGCTTGATATAGCGAATTTTTTGGCCTCGGCAGGGCCAATATTTTTGCTCTTAGGTCCATTGACCTCAAGTGTACCGTTCTAGTACTTACCCCGAAAATCTAATTTCCTACCACCCTAATGTGACACCCTAATGATAGAAATTTATAGCTCGCAAAAAACCATAAAACTTTTGCGAAGAAAGTATCTCGATAAATACAGCACAACTATCTAAAAAATGCTTTTATAAATTCATTGTTGCTGATCGTAGGGGTCACCTTTTTAAATACGTCATAGCTTCAGTATTTACATTCAGATATTAAAGTATGATATATCGATGTGTTTGTCTGTGGCAGACCAATTTTTTTAATTTAAAAGCCTTTGACCTGAATGTAACCTTTACATCATACCTCAAATTACACAACAAGGAATTAGCAATAAAAAGCAAATTAAAATAATATAAATTTTTGCCGATCATACCTCGACGTGATTTAAGTTGGCTATATTTTTGACGGCTCTCGGGGTTAGATAAAATGTGGCCCATGCGTTGCTCGTCGGTGACCCTCGGCGAAGTATGAGTCACTTTTAAAGTTTTTCAAACTTAACAACTTGTGGGCCGAATATTTGACGAATGCATCCAGTTGCATCCATATAGCCATCTAAACGCACTATCGCATCCGTTATCTCGATAACAAAACATTTTAAGGGTGGAAACATTTTGTTAGTAGTAAAGGTAATTTGAGATCAAAGACTTTTGAATTAAAAAAAATTGGTCTGCCACAGACAAACACATCGATATATCATACTTTAATATCTGAATGTAAATACGGAAGCTATGACAAATTTAAAAAGGCGACCCCTACGATCGGCAACAATGAATATATAAAAGCATTTTTTAGATAGTTGTGCTGTATTTATCGAGATACTTTCTTCGCAAAAGTTTTATGGTTTTTTGCGAGCAATAAATTTCTAACATTAGGGTGTCACATTAGGGTGGTAGGAAATTAAATTTGGGGGGTAAGTACTAGAACGGTACACTTGAGGTCAATGGACCTAAGAGCAAAAATATTGGCCCTGCCGAGACAAAAAATTCGCTATATCAAGCTTTAAGATCGGACTGTTAATATGGAAGATATATAAAAACTAAAAAGGCGACCCCTACGTTCGGCAAAAAAAATAAAAATTTTTTTTTTTGAAATGTCCTTGGAACGATGTTTCATATTCGCTGGTGTACGGAGAACTTTTTTTGTGATACGGTCTAATGTACATTTATCTAAAAAAATTTTAACATATATAAAAATTTAAAAACGCCAATATTACAATAAGCTAAAAATTAAACTAAAAATATCAGAAAAAAATACAAAAATATTAAAATTACAAAAAAATATAAAATTACATTAAAAACAAAATAATAAATATACAAAACAATGTTACATACATACAAATTTAAAGTAAAAAAATCAGCATACAAAAAAATTTTGAAATATGTTTGTCTAAACTCCTCCGCCAAAATTGACTTTGGTATTCGTTATTTTGGAGAAAAAAATTTAAGTAGATGGCAACTTCACATTTTTCAGCCGTAATGTGGAATTTCGCCTTTTTTTGTATTACAATAACTTATATCGATAAGGGTAAAATTGCTGTATACCTGGCGTGGTAAGGTTAAAAAAATGTTCAATTTTTCCATTACATTTTTATTTTTGGTATTTTTTTTCCGTTGATAATTTTTTTTAATTTAATTTAATAGTTTCTGGATAAAAAAAATATATATATAAATATATATTCTCTTTCTCTCGATGTGCCATCCTCTTCGTCATCGGAATAGTATGTTAAAGTTGGCGCTAAAGCCCGTGGGGGCAAGACCCGTATCGAAAGATATCCAAAGGTGTATTTTTCAAGCTCCTATGGGTCCACTGGACCAAGTTAGATATATGTTTGTACCGAAAAATTTAAAGCAAGTAATATTATTAAATAATTTATTTATATGTGTGGAAATATAACTATAGGATATTAACTATCATTTTGAACTCATCTATATATTTTAAATAAAATACACTTTTTCTTTTTAAAAAAATCGCCGCGAATTTTGCCTGCGGCGATACGTGCTTCGTACACTTTTCCATGCCGATTTCATAACTTTTTTGGTTAAAAGTAGGCTTCAGTGGATCCTGTAGGATCTTACTTTTAAAATCACTGGACATGTCTCAAAAATATCTTTCATGTGAGTATCCGCACATAGGAGTCACCATTGGACCCAAGGGGACTCTTTTTTGGGATCCATAAGGCACCAAAAATCCCGCATGGGCTTACAAAACTAACCATTGGAATCATCTCGAAAACATCTTTCATCTGAGTACCCGCAAATAAGGGGTCATCATAGAACTCATGGGGGCCCCGTTACCAACTATGACCTTGCCTTTCGCGTTTTAGGGAGGGGGGGGGGGGGGTGGCGTGGCATATTTTTTTTTCTTGGGCTCCCTTCTCATTTTTTGCACTTTTGCCCAATTATGTATTTTATGTTTTAATGAGGTGTTTTAAAAGTTCCATTTAATTTTTTTAATATTTGAGTTTTTTTTTTTTGCAAAGCGCAGTGCTTTTTTTATTACCTCTCGCATCCCAACAAAACTCAAACTATGCCAACTATGCCATCTCCGTTGAAAATAGCAGTGCCAAAACTTTCAGTTCTCTCACTCTCAACCGCGAGAACTTACAACTCATACAAAGTTGTCAGTGGTTTAAGTCAATTGTACTGAAAATAGTACCATAGTACTAAATAGCATCGCGACTGTTCAGTACACGTATCCTTCTTATTCTTATTGTCTATGCGAGTGTGAATGTGTGTATCCATCTATTGTTGTTGTTTTTGCGCCATTACAAGAGCCGTGCAACAACAAACCACATTGCCATAATAATATTCGCTAAGAATGATTGGCAAAAGAAAACATGTGATAGCAATGAATCCGACCAATTGTCTTTTAGTGGACACCGTGTGTGCGTTTAGTAACAATTGTTGTAATTTCTTAGTAAAGAAATAAATAAAAATGTGCTAAACTTAAAGAGAACAATAGAGAGGAAATTAATAAAAATAAATAAAAACAAACTTAATTGCGTGGGCGAAATATTAAAAACAAACGGTAATTTTGTGCATGTTCGATTGTGCAGCAACAGAGGAAATAACCTGACCCACCTACCCCCCCAACCCCGCTGTGATGGAGTGCGTACGTACTTGTGTTTAATGTCACTTGTGAAATGTGTAATACGCTACAGATGGCGCTAGTGTCATGAGAAATAATTGTTACCAATAACTAACCAAAGAAGTCATTCGGGGGCCACAATTGATGTTATGATGATGACGACGACGACGATGCTTAGTTTCAATGTTCCTCTATCTATCTATCTGTCTAATAACAACAATAGCAACAGCAACAACAAGAATTTTGTGTGTGTATACCTCAACAGACATTACAACAACTAAAGCGAACATTCACTTTACTGTTGCTGCCTGCTGTAAAAAGTGTGAGTGGATTTTCTTAACAGCATAAGTGCACTAGTGTGTGTGTGTGCGGCTGAATTTGCAAATTTTCACACGCTACAAGAAAGCGATACAAATCATTAAAATCTCTCCTTAAGCAAAAATAAACAACAACAACTACAATAAATGATACCAAAAAATAATCAACAAAAATTGCAATCAACCAAGCAATCACAAATTTTTATAATTTTTCCTTTTAAATGCAGTCTTTCCCCCGCCTACCAAACCTCCCCCCTCTAAAATATATAATAACAAGCCCCACAACAACAAAACTAAACACTAACGTTCAACATAAAATAAGCAAAAGCGACGAAAATAAAGAGCGGCGGAAATCATAAAAGCAATTCGGGTTTTCTGTGCGATTAGCAGCGGGCAGCGAGTGTGTGACACTAAAAAAAATAAGCAAATCAAGAAAACCTTGCAACACGGGACAGAGCAGAGCGCGTTACGGGTAAAGTGCTGGGTGGTGCGTTAGTTACGGTACGCGGCAGCGGTGGTGTTTTCTTTGGATGACAAATTCATCGATTTCTTGTTAATAGCACCGCGCCGATGACAATAACGATGTGTGCTGCTTACATACGCTTGTAAGCACCTAAACGCGTACGCGAAAACAAGTACTACACATTTGCATTGAACGCTTTGTTGTTGTTACATATTTGTAGATCTATTGGTGCTTTGTATTATTATCATTTGGCGGCCGCTGGCTCTGAGGCAGCCAGCAGCAGCACCCCACCATCAATATTACCGTTGCGGTGAAGCGCCCCCCTCTTGTGTACTCCCCATCCGTCAGCATTGTGTATTGGTGGTGATTATCATCTTCAATCGTTGTTTCATCGTGGTCTCCTCCGTGGCCGCCATCATCGTCTTTATGTATTTTATATTTGTGTCGTCGTAGCCGTCGTTTACTTCGTTTATTTGTGCATTTTCATATTGTTGTACGTTTGTACTTTACCTACTGTGCTCTGGCTACCACTACTACTAGTATTGTTGTAGTTGTTGTTATTCTTCTTCATCGTTTTCGCTTATTATTTCCTCCTTAGTTTGCTGCAATTTCGATGGGGTCTTGTCTTCTTCTTCTTCAGCTTTTTCGCCATCATCATCATCATCGTCGTCGTTGTCGTCGTCGTTGCTGAAGAAGTCTTCGAGTGCAAGTGAAATGATTTTCAGTGAAAAAATGTGCAAATAATATGAAATATTTAATTTATGTATCAAAATTTAGTGACAAACAAATTAACTAACCGCCCTTTAAGTGCAAACCCCAAAAACTGATTTGATTTGCAACACTTTGGGGGCGTAAAGGGACAAGTTCCCATTTGGAACATCTAAAAAGTAACCAGAGTGAAAAAGTGAATTTGATTGAATTTCAAGAGAAGAAAAATGTCTACAATAACACAAAAAGGTAAGTGGAGTCGAGTTGCCTTCTTCTTCTTCTTCTTCTATACTTGCGCTGCATATGTTGTATATACTAAGAATTTTTTTGTGTAAAAGTTATCTTGGGAATGATGAAGCGATTAAAAGGAATTATGTACTTGTAATATTTTAAAGATTTATAAAAATCGTTACACAGCCTTAAGGTATACTGATAATACTCTGGCCATTTAAGTAAAATACCTTAACCTAGGACACTACTTCAGTACTGGTTACATATATATGTATTTGTGTATACAAACATATGTATGTAGAGTTAACTTATGTTTAAGTAAGCAGCTTTGTCCAGAGAATTCGCAATCAAGAAATTTTTGTTTAACATAGGTACTAGAAGATTTGTTAAACTAAGTAACAAGATACATAGCATTTTTGTTAAAGGTCTCGACTAAATTAATAAAAAAAACTGGACGAATTATCGGTTTCATAGAAACTCATTGGGCCAATTATGAATATGCAATTGATAGCCGAATTAAAAAAAAGTATTCTCTTCGTCTTGGCCCTAAATATAGGAAAGTTAGGTCGAACTTAAAGCCAGGGCCTATGGGGCCCGAAAAGTTCCCAAATAGATACTAGCTTAACCCTTCCAAGTACAGGAAAAAACGAACTGAATGACAAAATTAAGTCAAAATTTTTCTTATAAAATCTATATTAGAGAAACAAATTTAGGATGCGAGAAATCGCCGTTTGGCGAACCTATGTGGTCCACAGGTTCCAAAACAAGGGCTCAGAAACATGTTACTTTTTATAGTAAGGGTCAAAATAAAAGAAAACATTGAGTATTTTTTCAATGACTATGTACTAGGGATGCTAAACGGGATTGATTTTGATAAATCCCGATCCCGAAATCCCGGGATTTTTCGGGATTTCGGGTTTTCTTTTTTAATTCTTTTTTAATTTTTTTTAGTAGCTGATTTATAAAACATAAATTATTACTGTTATTTATAGTTTTAAGTAGTTTCTTAAAAAGATTATAGTATCTAACACAGTACAACACATTATTTTGGGACTCAATTCTGAGAACTGCACGGGAAAGTAGCCCCAAAAAGATAAAGTTCTGCATCATTCGTCTTTTCAAGTTACATGGCATAATAATTTAATATAGATTTGAAGTTAGTAAGTGTCGTATAGAGGATTTTGCTATTTTTTAGGTTTTCTTATTATATTGTAATATGTTGGCGTATGATTATCATATTCCACGTAAATCATACGCAACGGAGTAAAACAGTTTTATTATAACTGCTTCAAAATAAACCCAGTTCAAAATCATTTAATGAATGGAAAAGTGAAACTTGCTTATGTAGGGAAACGTTATATGAACAGGTAAAATGAATTGTATTGTGTCTAATTTGTTTCAGCTAAATCGGACTAGTAGTTCTTGAGTTATGGCAAACAAAAGAGCTTAAAGCGTGACCAATTCCCCTATACGATACTTACTAACTTCAAATCGATATTAAATTATTATGGCATGTAACTTGAAAAAACGAATGATGCAGAACTTCTTCTTCTTGGGCCTACTTTCACATGCGGTTCTCAGTATTGACTCCCAAAAGAATAAGCTGAAAAATGTTGTACTGTGTAATGTTTCATCCGAATTTTGAAGAATATTATTCCTAACATAAGTAGCATATAAAATCATAAGAAAATCATCTTTCAAAATCCACACTTGTAATTAAAATTGTATCGCCGAAAAATCCCGGGATTTATTTATCAAAACCCCGGGATTCCCGGGTTTCGGGATTTCCCGTTTGGCATCCCTATTATGTACCTATGTTACGAAACGAACGATAAAAATCGTGAACTAAGGACACCCAGAGGATTCAAAAAAATTATTACTCTGGAGAGGGAAAGATGTAAGACTGAACTAGCACCAAAAACATAAAAATTATACAAATTACGCGTTTTTTCTAACATTACCCATATAGTAAAGTTTAGATCCAATTGGAAAATGATTATATCTGATTGGATCAGCTAATATCAGTGCTGGTGTAATTGTACCTAAATAGATCTCATTCGATCCGAGATTTGTACGTGATTTTATCTGATATCGTATTAAATCAATCAATTTCAATACTCTATTCATATCATGGAACCCTATTTTATACAATTTAACAGATATAATTAGATCTGTACAGATATATAGAAATATAACCAGATCTAATAAAATCTGTAACTGCGACAAATTTCGCATCAAATAAGACAATTTCTCTGATGTCGGGTCCTAAGCAACCATGTAATATAGTAAAAGTGACCTTAACTGGGCTTTTAGTAGTTGCACCAGCGGCATCGCTGAATTTGTTAGACGATTGAATACCCAAAATTAAACATTCCTAAGTATACCTAGGTTTATCGGTTTTTTTGGACTCTGTGGGCCGCGTAGGCCGCCCCGACGCACTGTGGGCGAAATGGTTGATCTAGCGTCGTTTAATTCAATTTTTAAAGTGTTAAATTTCGCCAACATTGTGTCTCTATCGATTACTAATAGCCCACTGAACTTAACTATATATCGATTCTAATTTGATTGACATGATCTAATTGAACAGCCGTAAGCTGTCAAACACAACATATGTTTCAACCTGTGCATCACTAAACTTTAACACGTGTTTTCTTTGCATTGTAAAATTTTCTAGAATAAGTGGACAAAAAGTGGTTTTATTTATAGTTAGAGGTATGTTTTAAATAAAAAAAATTTGTTTGTGACCTGTGCTTAGGTGTTGTAGACCAAAAATACGGTTAAAGTTTACTATACCCACAACTGCTTGAAAAAAGCAAAAATAAGACTTTCGTGGACCGGAACTTCCGATATTCATATGTATTCGCGCTACAATATTTTTTTTTAATTACCATGTTGTCTTGTGATTGTAAAATGTCCAAAATTAACTGCAACCATCTGCAACTTTACATGATATTGCATTTTTTAGGAATAATGTTGGTGCCCAATAGGGGAGCGATGGTGTTGTATGGAGATCCTTAGTAACTAGATTCGAATACGGCTTACCCCGTTGTTGTTGTTGTTGTTGTTGTTGAAACAGCATGTGGATGTAGTTGGGGTGATAATTCTTTATACCGATATTCAATTTACCGTTACTCGATCGGGCATATAATACGATTATCTTACGTTCAATGTTGGCAACTCTGTTTCGTTCCTTTTGTAGATAACAAGGTTTGTGTCAAGGATTGTAAGGTGTTGTTGTTGTGAGTTTTAACAGCCAAATTCCACCAAAGATGGCACCAGCTGGTTTGTAGATTTATATGTGATGTTGATAAATCATTTTCCTTTTTTCCTTGGTCCTTGCGCAATCTGGATTTTTTTAGTGGAAGCATCTAGGATGAGTTTTGTTGGCTAGAAAACTCAAAAGTTTTTGAAAAGTAATTTTTCATCGATGTTGATTTGGCCAGTGCCTTGGCCGGGAATCGAACCCGGCACCTTCGGATTAGGCGTTTCTTAAGGTTGGGCGTTGTTAAATGGTTGCGCATTGTTGTCGAAGGTGGTGGGGAAGGGGAAAAAATCGACAACAAGCCCTGCAACTGCCGCAAAGTCAAACCTAGGAGGGTAAAATGTAAGACCGACCCCAGCAATTTTTTCCTCCTTAAATTTTTCCCAAACATACATACGCCCCATTTTCATCCCCTCAGGGGGATCCCATACAAAAATTATTTTTTTATAAAATACGCTTCCACCGCTTTAATTGCCCCAAAACGTGCACCTAGAGAAGTGAAATGTATGACCGACCCCCAATATTTATTGGCAACCCCAACAGTTTCTCAGAATATATCTACACTCTATCTTTAAACCATAAGGTGGTCCCCATAGAATTTTTTTTATTTTTTATAATTTTTTTTTCAAGAAATCAGCTTTTGGCGCTTCAACTGTGCCTACTTGAGGGGTAAAATGTATGACCGACCCCCAGTCATTATTCCCTCCTAACATTTTTACCAAACATAACTATCCCCATTTTCACCCCCTATATGGGCTCCCATACAAAAAATTAAATATTTATTAATTTTGCTCACACCGCTCTAGTGCCCCTAGAGGAGTCAAATGTATTACCGACCCCTAATATTTTTCCAACCCCAACAGTTTCTCAAAACATCTACCCTCTATCTTCAACCCTTAATGTGGTCCCCATACATAAAATCTATAAACATAAAAATATATGTACATGAAGTCGATAATATCCAATAGAAAAAATGTCGGAAGAAGCAATAGAAGCCCGGAACAAAGATTACCGCTCTATCCGTGAGCACCATATGCGAAAGACATCCCGATTAATTACAATGGAGAACTTGATGCGTGTTCATCAGATCCATTGATTTCAAATTTACGCAAACCACAAGGCAACTCAAAAAAAGAGGAATGACGATAATGATATTTTACAACTTGCACCTTAGATTCATCTAATAGGTCCGAATCGAAATAAAAAAACTGTTATTACTATTTTTATTAGTTATGTTATTATTTGTATTATAGTCAAATTTTTGTTAGCTGAAATATATGATGAAGTAATAAGGCCAAAAATAGTTATTCTAAAAGAAATTTTTTTAAAAAAAATTAAATATTTTTTCGGTTTTTCTTTTTAAATTTGTTAAATTGTCTAAAGATTGTCTAAGATATTTTCCGCTCAAACCCAACAGTGCGCATTTTATACTCCTAAGGCTCTCCTGGTATGAGATATACCAATTACATTCGATCACTTGGGACCGGCCGTGGCATAGTGGTTAGAACACGCGACTACAATGCGGGAGATCGCAGGTTCAAACCTGGCTCCAGTCATCTTAAAAAAAAATTGTTCTTTCATTGTCGGCTCCCCTCGAATGTTGTTGACAGCAACTTCGCAGTATTAAGTGTCGAGTCAATCGGCGTGTCTAGTAAGAGCTTCTCAAACAGTGACGTTCGCATTCGTCGATAAACAAGTACGGCACCTACCTAGTACCTAGTTGTGAATCTAAAAATAGAAAGCGTGTTAATTCACAACAACGCGAGAAGCTATCCCATACCTCAATTATGGGGTGCAAAGGGAAATTAAGTAAGTTCGATCACTTAAAAGTTTTGAGACGAAATTAATTATGGATTTTGTTTGTGGTCCTTTCCTTATTTAAAAACTGTTATGGTATCTTGATACAATTTAACATGGTTAAAGCTACGTTGTTTTCTAGATGATTTGGAAATTTGGAATTATTGAATCGCCACCTTGTCAGTGTCCCCCAAAGTTTGACTTCTCGGTGTTCTAAAATTTCAGATTTCTGTGGCAAATGCAATTATAAATCTTTTGCATTTGAATTGCGCTTGGAAAAATCTACAAAAAAATATGCCTCTATTGATAGCAAAAGTTTAATGATTTTTTGCGATCTTTAATTTACTCACATTTAGAGTGTTCAAAACCGAAAACCGAGTAACCGGTTTTTTTCTTCGAAACCGTATGTCGGTTTCTTCAAAAATGCCAACTTCGAATACCCGGTTTAACCGGTTTTTGGATGTCGGTTAACCGGTTTTTTAAAAAGAAGAATTTCCACAGAATATTGCCCGGTTAGTTCTATGCAAATTGGCACAGAAGGTTGTTTATGCTGACATGATATTCTTTGGGCAATCTCAAAGCATGGTTTCTTTTAAATTGCCATATACATTTTTTTCGGGTTTAGTGTTATTTCCCCACAAGGAGAATGATTTGGCCTAGAAACCGCCAAAGCCGAAAATTTGTTTGAAAAATGCTGCTAGGGGACTGTTTCCTCTCATCTTGAAATGGGTGATAATTTTTGTTATCTTTAAAACTAAGCACCCAATTGCAATTAGAGCTTAATTTGTGTTCATAGTTGTGAAATCACTAATATATAGTTGGAATTTAACCTTCCAATGACTGAGAATACTTCGATATTCATATGAAAAACTAAAAGTGCAGTTATTTACTAAACTAACTGCCTGTCTTAAGATTTTGCGATAAACAGCTGATTTGCTTTACATATTTCAACTGTTTTACAAACTAAACCCAAGCGAACGTTAACGTTCGATATCGTGGTACAGGCATTAAGTGTCCACTCGAAAGAAGGTGCTTATTTTAAGATTACCATACAATAGTTAGGAAATCACCAAGATACAGTTGGATTCTAATGTTGAAATAGATTTGAATCTCATGTTGAAATAGGTGAGAATCCATCAAATATTCATGTGAAAAATTTAAGTGCCTACTAAGCATACAATTTTAAAAAGAAGTTTAATTTATGAAATCGAACCTTAATTCTTAACCATGCTAAGTGTCTAACTTAAGGTTTTCTTTTGAATTTCCTTAAAACTTCGGTTTGGATGAACTAATCATCCTGATTAAAATATGATACAAATTGAAGCAGACTGAATTCAAAAGCTGTTATTAATTGAAAACATGCTAAGTTGACTTAGCATACTTTAGAATCAAAGTACCAAAATTTTATGTTTTGACATATAATTCATATTGGGGTTTATTTTAAAATATCTAAAAAAAAACCGAACGAAACCGGTTAACTCGGTTTTTTACTAAATTATGTATTTGAAAACCGAATTGTTGGGAAAACGTATTTTTCGAATTAACCGGAAACCGGTTTCCCCAAAAATTCAAGTATTTGAACACTATACTCACATTACAGTGGTAGGAAATTAAATCTGGTGGATAAATACTTAAACGGAGCATTTGAGTTCTATGGTTTCCTCTTGACAAAAATAATGATATATCACACTTTAACATCCTACTGTAAATTGTGAAGGTAGTATAACGAACAGCGATCCCTAAATTCGGCAATAAGAAATAAGATATTTTTTCCGAAATTGTCTTCCAAAAATACTTCGTACTACGGCGAATTTTATACTGGCAAGGTCTACTGCACAGCTAAAAAAAGGTGAATTATTGTAATATAATGGATCGTAATATTCGGTAAATATGTCCATATTGCGACATAGAGCACTACTACGTAAAATGTGGAAATTCACTTTCAAGGTTGTGAGAATATATGGCTTACTTCGGCCATGTGTATAGAAGGCAACAAAAAAAGTACTATACTATTAAATACTATTTTTCTATCATTAAGATTATACCAAGTACCAAACTCGTAGTTTTAACGCTTCCTTCTGAGGTTACATTACATCAAATAACGCATACATTTTTAAACTTGCATTTCGTTGAACAATTGGTTTAAATTCTTTTTGTTAATATACTTTACTTGTAAAAGTCCTCGTAAACCTCGTAATTAAGTTTCAACAAGTAATAAGGATGTATTTTATATCCTTTTAAAAAGAAGTAAAATTGTAGGAATGCTGTAATTTATATTACCCATAATTAACCATTTACAAACAATTATCCACAAGGACTTAAATGTTCATTTATCCCTTTTTAATATTGTTGCCATTTTCTTAGAATCCTCCGTAAAACGATTGTATTTAAGTAAACTTATAAAATAAACAAACGATGCATTGACCCCGAGCTGAAGCTATTAAAAGTAAGTACACAGATGTGGTTAAAATAAATTCAATTGGCAATAATTGCAATATACATATTGAGTATTTAAATAAAATTGTGAATTTATAAACATAGAATCATCAGCAGGTTGTTGATAATTTGGTCATAGGGATTTGAAAATAAAATGTCTCCTAAAACACTTTTGTATATGAAAAGCGTGTTGCATGAAGGAGTTTTTGTGAACTAACTTTAGAGCACTGATAACATTTCCAAACTCCATTTACACCGAGGATTGGTTATCTGTTTTTTTTTGCACTACATAGGTATATGCCGTTTCACCAATGTCATCATCAATGGAGTTTCGATTGCCCATTCAGGAACATATCGCCACTCAGAACATTGTGTGTTCCTTCACCATTCTTCGGGCGATTTTTTCTTTGGCTCAGGAGCTGATTCCACTATAATTTTACTAAAATGTCCTTACAGCAACGACGACAACTACCACGGCGTGATGTGAGGATCTGCCGATGGGTTGTGGGGGCAAAGACGCTGAATGACTAGCGGCTACAACTATGATGACTGTTATTTCTCCACTTTCATGTCTTTTGTGGCCGTGTTTCTTTTGTTTGATTATCATTTCGCCATTCGCTTGCTTCTTGTTGGCGCTGCTACACGTTCCTAGCTGCTGTTTGTTGTTGTTTTTGTTCCACGTCAGTGTTGTCGGATTCAACAGAGTTCCATTTGAGTTTTTCGTTCTGGGTTCGTGTGTCCGTCACATGCTGTATTGTTGGTTTGTGCCTTCATTTTGGTTGGCATTGTGTTAAATTTGCCTTCTCATTTTTTGATTCTCATCCGAAAAGAAAAGAGTGCGCATTATGGCGAGTATAATATTGCTGTTTTTTTTCAGCTGTTATATTTATTGTTTTCTTTTTGTATTTATTTATGTGCGTTGTTGTTGATGTTGTCGTTGTTGTTAAGTTTTAAGCCTTGTATGTGCGATGGGTTATTTTTCTTGTGCCTCTTTTGCGCTCGCTGTGGCGTAAAGGGCAGCTAAACACAACAACACATCATCTCACAGCTCTGGCTATAGAGCCATTCAGTCAACCAACCAAGCAGCAAGTCAGCCAGCCAGTTCGTCATTCAGGCGCAGAGTAGAGTTCACTCATAATGCGAGCAAAAGCAAACACACACACACACACAGGCATAGGAAAGTGGACGCATGCACCACAGTGCCACAGTGGGTTAAATCATGCTATTGGTCGGTTATGAAATAAAAAAACACAAAAATAAAGATAAAATAAAATAAAAAAATATTTTTATCATGAACAAAAATAAAAATATAAAAGAAAACTTATATTTATCGTGTATAAAAACGAATAATAAAAAAAAAACAAATCTTACAGGAATATAAAAACATATTAAATAAAATGAACCAAACAATTTACGTAAAAAATTAAATTAAAAAGTAAATGAAAAAACGCTAAGAAAATAAAATGTAAAAAATTATTAATTTTACACATATTACATAATTAAAAAATATAAAAAGATGTTAATAATAAAATATACCTATTTATATAAAAAAATATATATATACTAATTTTTTTTATTAATTTTTTTTAGCACAACTCGAATTAAATCGAAAAGTATATAAAAAAGTAAAAAATTAAATATGAATGAAATGAAATAAATAAAAATATAAAATTAGAAAAATAAATAATTAAAAAAATTTGAATTTAAATATATTTAAAAAAATTTAATTTCTGAAAAATAAATAAAATATATCGGCCTTATTCATAAAAAAATTTATAAAGTAGGTATGAAGCGTTCTCTAGCTAAAGTATTCTTTAGCTCTAAAAAACCGTTAATAAGAAATTGTATTCATAAACGATTTTTATCAGTACTTTAGCTTTATGTGTTCCGGTGGCAACGCCGACTGTTTTTGGTCATTAATGATGTATAAAAAGAAGCTTTATAATCGGATACAAAAGCATTATAATCGGTTACCAAACATTTATTTGCACATATAATAACTATGAACATAATTGTAGCTCAATTTTACGATAACTTTGACTCTCATGACGGTTAGAAAGACGTTAAAGTAAAAATGGAATTTAAAGATTGCATTTTCATTTCCTCATGTAGAAATAATAATCGGATACCGATAACATTGTTTCCTTGTTTTGATTGTTTTTACTTCACGAATACTATTTCATTACCCAGTAGGAAGTATCGTCATTCACGACTTTGTCGTCCTCAAGACAAAATGTGAAAAATGTATGTACTTATCGTCAAAACACTCGGTAGACGACAAGCTGACCGACAAAATACTAATGTTGTCGTGCATGAAACAAAAAAGTTCAATGTCACAGAACAATAACGACATAAAATTGAAAAGAGGAAAGTAGAAGTAAAAAATTTTCAGTTTGTTGGAAACAGCAGTGCGTGACGGTTCATGTATAGCACGTTTTCAATTTGTTATTTTAAATTATTAAGCACTGGTAACGACAATTTGACAGACATTGTCGGTCATTATGTCGTGCATGATTGTGTGGGCGACATGTCGCTTATTTAGGCATCAACGTCAATTTGACCGACATTGTCGCAAATCAGGTCGTGCATGACAAAGTGGACCTCGTTCACCTATCCTTGAGGATGTCTTGCAGACACTTCCTACTGGGTATTTACAAAATATTTTTGAAGATTTTTGGAGATTTATTTTTCAAAATGGAATTTTATGAATGAAAAGTGTCTATTTAGATACTTTTGTATGTGCTGAATGATTATGAAGACAATTTCCTACACAATGAATACATGCAACGGCTCTTTCTCATATTAAAAATGCCGAAAAAACTGAAAATAAAGATTTCAAATTCATTAATATACAATAAATGGTACAAACGTCAAGTTATAGCATGCTTAAAGTAGGGACAATCCTACTTTAACTTATTGAAGATATAAATCGTTAATGAATACTTTTTTCTCAGAAATTGTTTAAAAATGGTTTATAAACCTCTTATAACTTCTATGAATACGGCCGTATATTTTTAGAAAAATAAGTTTCTTAGCTTTTTAAATTTTTTGTTTTTCCTTATTTATTTTTTCGGCAAAAGTGCAGTGTATGGGGCGGGATATATGGGTATATGGCCACTCCCCCCCAAATACGCCCTAAAACACGAAAATCAAGGTCAAAGTTGGCGCTAAGGCCCAATCGCGCGATTATTTTCAAAAAAGTTTTGGCCCGCACCTTGGGGGTCATCATAGAACCAAAAGAGGCCCCTTTTTGACCCCCCGGGCCCCATGGGCCTGAGTGCCAACTTTGACCTACCATTCCGATGTTTGGGGACCAAGACGAAGACAATGGCATATTTTTTTTTTAATCGGGCTCCCACCCCATATTCTGCACTTCAGCCATTTTTTCACTTAATTTGTCTTAAGTTAAAAAATTAAAAAAATTTAATAAAGAATGACTTTTAATTTTTGATTTTTAATTTTTTATTACATTTTTTAACTTAAGACAAATTAAATAAAAAAAATAAATAAGGAAAAACAAAAAATTTAAAAAGCTAAGAACATTTTTTTTTTTCAGAAATTCAATTTTTTAAATTTATTTTATTTCAAATTTTTTAATATTTATTTTTCTAATTTTATATTTTTATTTATTTTATTTGTTCTTTTCGTTCATATTAAAAATGATTTTTAATTTTTTATTAAATTTTTTAATCTAAGACAAATAAAATGAAAAAAATAAATAAGGAAAAACAAAAAATTTAAAAAGCTAAGAAAATTATTTTTCTAAAAATATATATTTTATTTATTTTTCAGAAATTATTTATTTTTACATTTATTTAATTTCTAATTTTTTTTATTATTTATTTTTCTAATTTTATATTTTTATTTATTTAATTTTGTTGTTTTCATTAATATTTAATATTTTGCTTTTCTTTATATACTTTCCATTTAATTCGAGTTGTGCTAAAAAAATTTAATAAAAAAATGATTGTTATATATTTTTTTATGTAATGTGTGTAAATTTAAAAATGTTTATTTTTTTTAATTTTTATATATTTTTTTATTTTTTATAATTAAATTACTTTTTTTTTTCATTTAGAAAAGAAAAATTAAAAAACGAACACAAAAATAAAATAAAAAACAAATAAAATATTAAAAATGAAAAATAAAGTTTTTCAATTTAATTTTTTTAGCTTAAAACAAACTAAATGGTATCAAAAATTAAATAAATAGACAAAACTTTAATATAAAAAGGTAAAATTCAGTTAAAAATAGTAGAAAATAAATATGTACATAATGATAAAAAAATATAAAATTAAAAAAAAAAAATTAAAAAAATAAAAAAATAAAAAGTGGTGTGAAAATTTAATAAAAGAAAAAAGGAAAACAACAAACAAAGATACAAAATATGGTAAAAATTCAATGTTTGTTCTCTTACTCG
Organism: Muscina levida; assembly: GCA_964034835.1. NCBI lineage: Eukaryota > Metazoa > Arthropoda > Insecta > Diptera > Muscidae > Muscina > Muscina levida. The sequence continues at coordinate 25,383,175 of OZ035884.1, read as the reverse complement.
ATTTGTTTAGTTTAAAAATAATTAAATTAAAATATAAAATTAGAAAAATAAAAAAAAATATAAAAATTAAAATATAAAATATAAAAAATAAAAAAAAATATAAAAATTAAAATATAAAATATAAAAAATAAAAAAAAAAATTATATGGGGACCACCTTTAGGTTTGGAGATAGTGGGTAGATATAGTTTGAGAAACTGTTGGGGTTTTAAAAATATTGGGGGTCGGTCATGCATTATACCCCTCTAGAGGCGACTCCGGGACAGATAGATAGAATCATCGTAGTTTACGATTTTGATATCCACTTGGTGCATTTTTTGTCCTCCATACAAACTGACGCACTCTATTATAGCCCCTTGTGTTTTATACATAAAATTCATTTGTTTTGATACAATAACTACAAAAATACTTTATATAGACATGGATTTTTTCGTCATTAAGTCCATTTCACAAAATGTGGATTTCAGACATTTTTGCATCATACTGACACGTGAATCGTTCATATAAAATTAATATATTTTATGTTTAAAAAAATTCCTATCCTATGTCAATCGCTATCGCCGTATCTACCCCACTGTGCGAAGGAGGAAAACGCACGGCGGGAACTCAATATAACACTACACATGAACGTACAAGTAATACAAACATTACAATTGATTGAAAATTGGAGTGGAATGATGATGACGATGGTGCGAGCACAAATATTGTACGGATGGCTAAAAAAAGGGATGGATGGTCATGCTCAGGGATGGGTGAGCCGGGTGGGTGATTGCAATGGAAACGTACGTACTACATATACTCAAATTTTGCGGAAAAGCTGAGGTGTGGGGGTGGTTTGTTGTCAGCATTTAGGCAAGCAAAAGAATGGTTAGTGTATTACTTCCCTTGTTAGCCTTTGTGCAGTTTTATTTAATTTTTTTTAAATATTTTTTTTTTTGAATTTAATGTCGTTACTACGACGATGTATAAAGAAGGGGGGAGGAACGGTGAGCCGAGTTGGCAAAAAATAAATTGGAATTGGTGGAGTTGCTACATGGCTGGTTCTGGCTATAAGATGAAAAGCAACCGAGGTGTGATACCATGAAAGCAGTTTGGGGCGGTGGATAGGGGCCACCTTATGGCTGGCAGCAGCAGGTTCGTTATTTGGGTGACTTTTGTGAAGTTCTCTACACCTCGTATGTGATGGTGTTATCTCATTGTTGTTTTGCCGTTGTTGTTTGTACTTTTGTGTGCTCTCCAAAAATTCTTAATGTTAACGTAGCAGTTGTTGTTGTTGCTGTTATTGGCTGAAAGCTTTGCACAGGCTTGTGTTGTATGTTGGAATGTGTTGATGTTGCTTCGTCTTGAAATATTGTCGTTTGCTGCCTGAGAATTTTCAGTTGGTTGTGTTGTTGCTGGTGGACTCTTTAATATTTATGGCTCTTCAGAATTTACGTTGGCTGGCTTGCCTGCCTGCTCTACCCCTGGTGCTGTATGCCAATGCGGGTACACAACTTGTGCACCAATGTGTACAGCAGAACTAAACTTACATACATATGTACATATAACTATGTAGATCTGTATTTTTGTATGTATGTTTATGCAGGAATATTATTTTACGTATGTATATATCTTTGATTGTTTGTTTCTTCGCCTGTATCTTCATATGTCGAGTAGAGTATGTCTTTCGATCTGTTTGTTGTTGGTCTATATATTTGTGTGTTGTATTGTGTACAGCTCTTATGTTGTTGTTGGTGTAGTTGTTATTGTCTTACACTCCATAAGGCGAAGAGTAAACGCCTTTTGTACAACTGTGAACTTTGTGGAATCGTCGTCGTTGTCGTTGTCGTAGTCGTCATCGTCATCGTCGTCATTTATTCCATTTCACTTTAGTTCCATTTCAATTCGCTTTTTTAATTCTCCATCTGACATTTTTGCTTTGACTTTGCCGTTCCGTCGTTTTGTTGTTGTCTTCTCGCAATTCTGATTTCGCTGCTCCTGCATTGTTTCGTTGCCTGATGCTTCTTTTGCCACATCTCCTTTTAGTGTTTGGTGCCTTCGCCTTAGCTTCTTGTGGTGGCGGCTGTCTTTGCCTCCACTGCCACTACCACAGCCAGCCAGCGAGCAAGCCATCCAGTTCCATGTTTTGTCTCGTGTTCAGTTTGCTGCTAGTTCAACTTTGGTTTGTAATTTCCACTCCACATATAAATAAATATAATTCCCATATATAAACGCTGTAGAAGTTGTCGCTATCGTTGTTGTTGTCGTTGTTGCTGCTGTGCCCTCTGCCGGTCGTGTTTAAGTACTGGTTGCGAAGGGAAACAGCAGAGGAAGAACGTATCAAAGTGTAGAGAATTTAGTTCCTTTTATGCTGCCTGTGCTCCATTATTATTAGCTCCAAAGGGAGTTTGAGTGTGAGTGGTGGCGGTGCATTTGAATGCGCAACACCATCGACCGTCCAACCGTCCAACAAACATCGTAGCCAACTGTGTGCATCTGGTAAATGTATCTGCCAAATTGGTCATATGCAAATGTACAAAAGTGTCGCCAAATGCCACATAGTTGTACAATTTAGTTCGAACCTGAGTATAGTAGGGACACAAACATATCTGGACTTGCAAGGAAAAGTAACTTCACACTTGTTAGTTTGTAATCGAGTTAATAATCCTTATAATAATTGTCCTTATTAAGACGCATTTAATTGTCTTATACCCGTTTACAAATTTTGTGTACAATCATATGTACATTTGGAAAGATTAATTTGTATGGGAACAAAAAGAAGTGCATAAACGAAAGCTGAGATGATTCTTATCAATTTTGGTGAAGGATTTATATTTCATGTCAATTTCGAGCATTCAATTTTTTAAAAGTATGTCCGTCATTCCTTAAAAGTATGTCCGTCCGTCCGTCTTACTTTCTGCTCGAAATATTTCCAGACACAAAAAGGAAAAGTAAAAGTGATTTTTGGTACAATAAAAGTTCTATTTGGATCAAGAAAAGTACTTTCTATTACAGTAAAAGTAAATGTTGGCATAGTAAATTACTTTTTGGTTCAGTAAAAGTACTTCTTGATGCAAGAAAATACTTTTTTATGCAATAAAAATACTTTTTGTTACAATAAAAGTACTTTTTGGTAAAACAAATGTTCTCTTTGGATCCTTTTGGGTAAATAAAAAAGTAAATTTTGGTACAACCAAACTACCTTTTGATAAAATAAAAGATTTTTTTTGGTACAGTTAAAATGTTTTTTGTTACTATTTGAAGCAATAATGTTATTTTTTTTTTAGAATAAAGTACTTTTCGATACAATTCAGATACTTCTTGGACAACCAAAACTACTTTTTGATACAATAACAGTCATTTGTGGTACAGTAAAGGTACATTTAAGTACTATAAATGTACCTTTCAGTCCATAAAAAAACTCTATTTAGTATAATAAAAGAACATTGTGATAAAAAAAGTACTTTTGGTTATAATAAAGTACTTATAGGTAAATTAAAAATATTGGTATTTTTGTATTTTTATATTTTTATATTTTTATATTTTTATATTTTTATATTTCTATATTTTTATATTTTTATATTTTTATATTTTTATATTTTTATAATTTTATATTTTTATATTTTTATATTTTTATATTTTTATATTTTTATATTTTTATATTTTTATATTTTTATATTTTTATATTTTTATATTTTTATATTTTTATATTTTTATATTTTTATATTTTTATATTTTTATATTTTTATATTTTTATATTTTTATATTTTTATATATTTATATTTTGTTTTTTTTTATATTTATATTTTTCATACGTATACAAAAATCTATGTCCTGCCTTCCATAGCAGGCTTTCTAAACCATGCATTCCGCCTCTGGAAATACTTTACTGTGCCTTCTGCCTATTTGTGTGAGTGTTAACTCAATAACGTTGTCGGTTACTCTTGTTTGTTGTATTTACTCGTAGTTCGTCGTTCGATGTTGTCATTTCATTTGACTTCGATTTCGAAATTATATCTGCTCTTTAATCACACACAGAGACCCCCGCAAAGGTATATGGGGATAGCAACCCACCAACCAACCAAACAACCGAGCGATACTTGATATTGTTGTCCTGTTTTTGATACTGTTACTGGAGTTAAAACCATTGTTGCCAAATCACCTAAATACATCAGAGTTACCTCCTAATGTTTGCTCAAATTCGAAGCAATGTACACCACCTCTTTGTAAGCACCACCAACACAACACCAGGGGCAGCCGGTTGCTGTGGCACTCTTTCGTATATCTACAGCAGGAGTGGCAGCACCAGCAGAGCAGCAGGTGTAGAAGATTTTGTGGCGGTGGCTTAACTTAAAAATGTGCGATATATACGTAAGCACAATTCTGCAGTTGTTAGCGATGTGCAGTTGTTGATTTGTTGTTTGCAGGAGTGGGGGTCTAAGTGAGCATTACACAAGGGTGGGAGGATGGTGGTGTGCATCCTCTTGGTATTTGCCACATTGCACGCATTTAAAAATACATTTGGAAGGCGAAAGCAAAAACAAAAAAAAAACACAAAGGCGAAAGGAAAAAGGAAGCTTAGGTCAAATACAATAAAGTAATTGATGAAAAAAATAAAATTTGCGACATTCATGAAATGTTTAAAGCACACTAAATGTGCCAGGTAACTGCAACGAGTCATATAATACGAAATATATGCCAAATATAGTTGAAAGACTGTCTTCTAAATTTTTTTTTTTTTGCTAAAATTTCAATTTTTCTGTTGCAAATTTATGCAGGCAGATGAAGTTCTTTGTTGCACATTAAATGTTTAATCTTTAAAGACTCTTACCACATAATACCCTGTCGGAAATTGAGTTAACTTCAAGCTAACCAATGGTTAGTTAAAGATGAGTTACAAGTGACTCAAAAGCTAACTCATTTTCATTGTTAAATCCTATTCAGTTTTTCCACATGATGGCATTGCAGTGAGTCAGTACTCACTCACTCTGCATAAGTTTCAGCTAACCACAAGTTAGCTCGTTATAAGTTAGATTGTAGCTCATTAAGAAAAAGTGAACTTTTAACTAGTTTTAAAATTACTAACTCATGATTGGTTATAAAGAGTCAGCTTATGGTTAGCTATAAAACTTCAACAACAAAAATGTAATAATAACGCCTTTTTCTTGTGCTATTTTCATAAAATATATATTTATTTAATTTTAAACTGTTTGTTTGTTAGTTTCAGTCGATCGTGTTTTATTTATTAAATTTACGTTAAGTGTATCAAATGATACATCAAATTCGGCTTACGATCAGAAAAGTGTTTTTTATTGTTTGACATTTTTGATCAAATTCAGTGTGTCACGCACTTGGATGACACGTTTCGAACTCCATGACGAACTCCAATGGTACATCATCAGCTGTATATATATCTACAATTATGTGAAACATGTGCATGCGAAGTAGATGTCAGTCGAAAATGTCCAGCACCTTTTCTGCATCAGTTTTGAGTGATCAAAAAGTTAGTTCAAAACTTATCGAGAAGAAGTCAGATGAAATAAAAAAAACAAATGACTATATCTGCATCAGTTTTGAGTTACCTTAAAAGTGCGTTGTAAATGAATGAACCAAAAGTCAACTTGATTTTGAGTCAGCTCACAAAATTCCGACAGGGTAGCGACGCAAGTACGTACCTATGTGAGCGTACATGTGTTACTCACATATTCCTTCTGTCAACTACGCCACCTTGTACTCCGGCTCCCCTTCGATATGTGTACATTCGTTTTCATACGGTTACATACAGTTTCAATATTTTAGTAAATTGTTGTATTCTTATTTTTCTTTGTTTTGCACACACATACACTCTGACACAAACAAAAATAATCGATTGATTTGATGGATGTTGGCTGCTGTTTGTTGCCTCTGTTGTCGCAGGCGCTGGCTGCCATCTAGCGGCTGGATGGGGGGAGCACAGCAGTTATACACACAAATATACGTATCTACTACATACATATCGAAGTACCTTCTATTGTAAATATGTAATAGTATGAGCATGTAGATAAACACATGAGCGAAATTAAGGTCTTGAACAGTCTATATATTTGTAAATTTTAAAAAATTATTTTTTTAAATATATGTAGTAATATAAAAATATAAAAATATAAAAATATAAAAAAATAAAAATATAAGAATAAAAAAATAAAAATAAAACAATATAAAAGTACAAAAATATAAAAATATAAAAATATAAAAATATAAAAATATAAAAATATAAAAATATAAAAATATAAAAATATAAAAATATAAAAATATAAAAATATAAAAATATAAAAATATAAAAATATAAAAATATAAAAATATAAAAATATAAAAATATAAAAATATAAAAATATAAAAATATAAAAATATAAAAATATAAAAATATAAAAATATAAAAATATAAAAATATAAAAATATAAAAATATAAAAATATAAAAATATAAAAATATAAAAATATAAAAATATATAAATATATAAATATAAAAATATAAAAATATAAAAATATTAAAATATAAAAATATAAAAATATAAAAATATTAAAATATAAAAATATAAAAATATAAAAATATAAAAATATAAAAATATAAAAATATAAAAATATAAAAATATAAACATATAAAAATATAAAAATACAAAAATATAAAAATATAAAAATATAAACATATAAAAATACAAAAATATAAAAATATAAAAATATAAAAATATAAAAATATAAAAATATAAAAATATTAAAATATAAAAATATAAAAATATAAAAATATAAAAATATAAAAATATAAACATATAAAAATATAAAAATACAAAAATATAAAAAAATAAAAATATAAAAATATAAAAATATAAAAATATAAAAATATAAAAATATAAAAATATAAAAATTTAAAAATATAAAAATATAAAAATATAAAAATATAAAAATATAAAAATATAAAAATATAAAAATATAAAAATATAAAAATATAAAAATATAAAAATATAAAAATATAAAAATATAAAAATATAAAAATATAAAAATATGTAAATATAAAAACATTAATAATAAAAAATAGTTTTTTGCGAGTTTGTTCTATTCTTTCGATTGTATGGAATTTTTGAGGATTTCAGGACTTAATATACCAAAGGCCTTGACAATTCCGCCACTGTGAAAGTACGTTCAATTGAAAATGTGTAATAGGACAGACGGGCATGTAGATAAATCTATGTGCACTTTATTGTATTCATGTGGAGTAGATGCGCGTAAAAGTGCTTAAATGTATGTTTGCATATTTGTACGTATGTATGTGTCCATGCATGTATGTATGTTCATGTGTAATGGATTTGAATAAATTGTGAACTATTTTCATTTTTGCACTTGGATCTGCAACTTATTTGTAAATTATACTTACATACATACATATATATGTGTAAGTATGTATGGGAACGAGGGCGGTGCAAAAAGCAAGAAAAAAGGTAAATTATAAACAAAAAAATTGTAATGACGTCTTGGCCCTGTGATTCTCAATCGGCATATATTTAACATTATATTTGCTCATATGTTTTTAGTAACCAATAAAATTGTTTTCAATAAAATAACTTTTATTCTTATTCTTGCATTCAATAGACATTTTTTAATGATTTGTCATAATTCAAGGTTATGAAGAAAATATCTTTATTACTGTAGTTGCCACAATTTCCCAAACAAATCGCAGTAATTTATTACCCACCCTCGTAGGTATACGACAGATACAGATATACGTATGTACGTGAGTAATTTAGTAGTAATATTTGTTGTTGGTGTTGTACTTTAATTGTGTATTTATCATAGTCAAAGGAGTGCAATTGTATGTATTGTCATAGTGGGTGACGACAAAGGGGCGGTGACGGACTGGGTAAACTATAAGTGGCGGCGCTCGTGTCAATACAAAGTTGCCCATTAGCTAACTATCGCTGTAAATGTTTGTGCAACATTTGTGCAATAATGAAATTTTGTTTGAATTTTATAAATTATTAAACAAACTCTAGACGATAATGATTCATTAACTGATATTTCCATTAGTCATTTTTTTTTATTGGAAAATATTAACGCACAAGGAGAGTCGTTAATGTAAAATTCCGTACAGTAACTGCTTCAAGGGGAATTTTTCTCTCTCTCTCTTTAATTAAAAATAACACAGGCACCCAAAATTAAATTGATGTTCAGAGCTCGAGATCAGACTTTATATTTTTTTTATTTTTGGGGTCACATATTTTTGGGGTCACTGTAACCGAATCTGAATAAAATAATTTTATTTGCGAGTTTCCTACTCATTCCACAATTTAAAAAAATTACTTCATAAAGTTAGTCTTCACTAAATTTGTGAGATTTTATAAATTATTAAACACTGTTTGCTTAACCTTCCTCAAACGGAAACGCAAATATTTGCGTGGTTTCCTTATGGAACCATTCAATTCAAATACTCCTTCTCCCCATCATCATACTTGGCATCAATATAACAATGTCTTGAAAACATTCACATTTTGGTTGGAACAATTGCGCTGTGCGATGGAGTGAGGTCACAGCTATAGCGCTACAATTTATCAGACTAATCCAAGTACGCCATAAAAAGTCAAATTAATCCACTTAAATTGCGTCCCACCAAGTAACGATCAAATGGAACGGAAGGAAGTCGTAATAACAAAGAAGAAGAGAAAAAAACGCAAGAAAGAAAAAGAAAGAAAGAAAAACGAATTGAAGACAAGTTTTAATGTGTTTGTTGCAGACTTCTCTGGTATGTATGCGGGTGGAAAGGAGGAGCTGTGGTGATGAAGAGGTGGTGCAAATCATACAAAGAACAATCTATCCAGAGCTGTACTACATTAATGCGGGTGAAAGGCCAGACTTTTACAGACATGTAGCAAAACTGTCTACAAATGTAAGAAGGTGAATTCAATATCTCTGGGCATATGGTCATCTTGCAGGGGGTACCGAAAGAGTCTTTATGGGTACCAACTGAAAACTAAGGAAAAAGTCTAATAAATTCACACAAAAATTTCGAAAAATTAATCATCATTTCTAATGAGTGGGGTCATGCTCTCAATTTCATTGGTTTCACATACTCGTATAAATACAAAATATTAGAAACAAAATGGCGGACATTTTTTTTAAAAAAATGCTAGAATTTAACCGATATTTTGCATATGGGGGTTTTTGGGTCGCTGATTTCAAACCTGGAGTCAGATTTAAAAAAAAAAACAAAATGGCGGACATTTTTTTTTTCAAAAAATGCTGGAATTTAACCGGTATTTTGTCTATGGGGGTTTTTGGGGTCGCTGTTTCAAATTCTGGAGTCAGATTCCAAAAAAGCATAATGGCGGAAATTTTTAAAAAAAATTCTGAAATTTAACCGGTATTTTGCCTATGGTGTTTTTTGGTCGCTGATTTCGAATCTGTAGTAAAATTTTGAAAAAAGCAAAATGGCGGACATTTTTGCTATAGAATACTGGAATTTAACCTATATTTTGCATATAAAGGTTTTTGGGGTCGCTGATTTCGAATCTGGAGTCAGATTTTGAAAAAAAAAACACTGACAATTTTTCAATTAATGTGGCTGAAATTTTTTCAAAAAATCGCCTAAGGAGTTTTTGGGGTCGCTAATTTCGAATCCGGAGTCAAATTTTGAATAAACCAATATCGTTTTATATAGATAAATTTGATAAAATTTATATATATTTATAAATATTTTTTTAAATAATAACAATAATAATATTTACATAAATATTTTATATATTCTTTATATATACTTTTATATAACATCTATATAAACAAAAATCTCATGTCACGGTGTTTGTCGCAGCAATTCTCCAAAACGGCTCGACAAATCTCTATGAAATTTTGTAGGTATAGTTGGTAGGTATGAGAAGAGGTACCATTGTATTTTCATGCTGCTAGGTGGCGCTGGGGTAGATTTATATCGAAAATTTGGATATAAATTGGATGGACCAATTTAACTGAAATTCAGAATTCATGTTTGTTTGATCATGAGAAAATATTTTATGTACAAATGGTTCCGGTATGTGGCGCTTGGATGGATTTATGTGTATCGTAAATTTGAATGAATGAACCAATTTAACTGATATTTAAAATGTATATTTGGTTAATCATGACGAACAATTTTATGTGCAAATGAACCTGGTAGGTGGCGCTGGAGTGGATTCATACATAAAGTTTGAACAATTAGACCACTTTAACTGAAATTCAGAATGTATTTTTGTTTGGTCATAAGAACAAAGTTTTTGTATATATGGACCAGGTATGTGGCGCTAGAATGGAGTAATTTCTAAAATTTAGATTGATGGTTCCATTTTACTCTTACCAAGTAAGTTAAACATCTTTTTGGTGTATGTATGGACCGATTTAACTAAAATTAAGAATGTATATTTGTTGTATCTTGAGAAAAAATGATATGTACAATGTAGCCAATTAAATGGACCAATTTAAGTTAAATATTGAATGTAGGTTTGTTTGATCATGAGACTTTTTTTTTATAAATGAAACCGGTATGTGCCGGGACTTATGTCGAGAATAGAAGAAAGTACTCCTCCAAAAGGAAGCAAGATACGCAGACCAAAGTTTTATGTTTGATTATTGGGCGGAATTGGCGTGACAAATATATATTTTATCCATGATGCATCAATATTCAATGCACAGATGGTACTTAGCACTACAAATATGATAGTGCGTACCAAAAAATTTATTTTCAATAAATGGGCGTGGTACTAATAGTACTTGACACAACAGATATGAATATAAAGACGAAATTGTTATTTTCGATCAGTAGGGGAGGTGGCGTGGCGAAAATGTATTCAGTCGTGGAGAATTAAAATATGATACACATATAGTACTTAGCACTATACATATGAATAACAGTAGGAATATTTATTTTTGATCAGAGGAAGAAGATCGCATAGCCTGGCCCGTATCTGGCGACGACGGCCTTTCCCACAATCTACTTAGTGTAAATTTTAAAAAATGTATAACATTTGAGTTACAGATGTTAAATATGGTGGGTATATATGAGAATTTCTTTCTTATGTTCTTGGACTACTTTCCACCAAGACATATTCCATTTATGTCCTTGGATCTTGGTACATTTCATAGTTATGTATTTAAAAATATCTTAACATATGGTACATCAATGGCTTCTACTTAGCTTTATGCTCTGATACATTGCGAGGTAGAAAATATGAACTTTAATATTCTAAACTAAAAAAAATAGAAAGCAAATGTGTTTTTGCGGAAACTCCATAGCCCAAGTTTGTATTTATAGCTGGTATGTTATTATTTTTATCGGCTGTTATCGTCTATCACAGATCCAATCCCTACACACAGCGCGTTCGTTATGTTTTATTTAACAGCGACCTAAAGTCGCAAAGCGTGTAAGATCAAAATTCAAAATTCAAAAAAACTACGTTTTCCTTTAACGACTTACTTTTTTAAAACTTTTACTGCAATTATGTGTATGAAAGGGGACAACGCATATATTTTTGGTGTTTTTTTTTAAGCCAGATGAGTTTTCAATTTATCACATATACAGTGGTCGGTGGATGGTTCACTGCTGCTATTCCCGCAGTAGTTGCATTCGATTTTCGTTGCGAATCACATTCTGCTCGCATGTCTGCCTATGGGTCCATGTCCCGTCAGGAATGTAATAATTTTTCATATCTGGTCCCTCTCTAGGCTTACCAGGTACGATGTACGTTTCGCGTTGTTTTCTGGCCAAGTCTTTTTGGCTTTTCTTCAGGTTTTTTCATACTTCTGTCGTTTGCAATTCTAAACGTTAGATTTCCAATGTTACTTTTACGGGTGGATATAGGGCGAAGTGCTACGTGTTCAACGTCGCTTTCCTGCAGGGCTGAGCCCTGTCTGGCCGGGTATCCACGTAACCAGAACTCTGTTATTCCTGGATATCTCGTTAAGAGATTTCCGGCAGGCACTGACCACTTTCGATTTGATGTCACAGGACTTCAATGAGTTTACCGCCGTTAGACTATCCGTGAACCGGAGAATATTCTCCTGTGATATCTTCCCCAGGTTGATCACGTCCGGGGCTCGTTTAATAGCAAGTATTTCTGCTTGTAAAACGCTGCAGAAGTCTGGAATTCTCGATCTTTTACTTAGGCCTAGATCCGCGAAGTAGATACAATAGCCGACTTTGTTACCAGTTTGGACCCATCGGTAAAGATGTTAATTGGTCCATACATTGGTTTCTCATTCTCTGCCCACTCCTTTCTGGAGGGCGTTCTAATTTCGTAGAGAATGTTTGATTTCCGTGTATTGAGCATGTAGTTGATATGATTCAGGATCTTTGAATGTCCGATGGAAGGATCCCAATGTTCAATCTCGTTTAGTCGAATAGCAGATTTGAGAGCGGAGCATTTGCTGCTCAGATCAGGTGGTAGTAGATTGAGTATCGTGTAGGGAGCCTTAGAGGGGAACGATCTTATACATCCGGTTATAAGGAGACAAAAGGACCGTTGAACAGGATCCAATTGTCTAAATTTGCTCTTCTTGTCGAGAGCGTACCACCAAACTATAGAGTCATATTGTAGTATTGACTTCACTATAGCATTGTAAATCCAAAGTGTTATTTTGGGTTTAAATCCCTAGGTTTTCCCGATAGCTTTACGGCATATATATAATGCTATGAGTGCCTTGTTGGATCTGCTTTCAATGTTCTGTCTCCAATTAAGCTTCCTGTCTAATATAAGGCCCAGGTAGTTCGCCGTATTGGAGAAGTTGAGTTGTTTGTTGCCCAGATATATGTTGGATGTAGCGGGCGATTTCTGTTTCCGTCTGAATAGTACTAGTTCTGTTTTGTCAGGGTTCGCATTAAGTCCTCTACTGGCACACCAGTTTGCCAGGTTGTTGATATAGTCCTGCATCCTTTGTTCGAGGCAAGTTAACTTCCCCCAGAGACGCAGAGTGCTGTTATCGTCTGCATACGCTACTACTGTGCATCCTTCCGACTCCAACCGTTTGACAACGTCGTTGACGGAAAAATTCCACAATAGCGGCAATAATACTCCCCCTTGAGGGGTGCCTCTAGTCACCCTTTTAGTGAGGGTGCGATTTCCCAGCTTTAAGGTGATAGTTCTCTTTATTAGCATGTTGCGAATCAGCTTGCTAATATGTGAGTTGATATGTTGGATGTTGAGCTCTGTCATGATGCAGAGGGGTTCGATGTTGTTGAAAGCTCCCCCTATGTCCATAAAGGCAACTAGAGAAAATTCTTTCTTATCTAACGATTTCTCTATGTGATACAATAGCGCATGGAGTGCGGTTTCTGTCGATTTCCCCTTTGTGTAGGCATGCTGAGCATTCGAAAGGAGATTCGGGCCAATTGAATTTTTGACAATGTCGTCCATGACTCTCTCAAGGGTTTTTAAAAGGAATGAAGTAAGACTTATAGGTCGAAAGTCCTTCGCTTTGGTGTGTGATGGCTTTCCCGCTTTTGTGATGAAGACCACCTTAGCCGTTCTCCATAGGATTGGCAGGCAGGATAATTTCACACAGCCGGGATATGTTTTTTTTTTCATAATTTTACGTCGTTTTGTAAACTTTTTTTTATTTTTTTTTAAAATTTTTTTTCAATTATTTTTTTATCTATCTATATATATAAAAATGAAATCGTCCACGTATGTCATAGCATTACGTGAGAACGGCTGGAGCGATTTGGCTGATTTTTTTTTATTCGATTCGATTGTTTGTGTTGAAAAAAATCAAATCCAGGTGGCGCTAGGGTGGATTTATATCCAAAATTTGAATGCATGTACCAATTCAACTGAAATTTAGAATGGATATTCGTTTGATCATGAGAAAACATTTTATGTACAAATGGACCCGGTAGGTGGCGCTGGGGTCGGTTTACAATCAAAATTTTAACGAAAGGGCCAATTTAACTGAAATTCAGAATCTATGTTTGTTTGATCATCAGAAAAAATTGTATGTACAAATGGACCCGGTAGATGGCGCTAGGGTGGATTTATATCGAAAATTTGAATGCATGTACTAATTTAACTGAAATTTAGTATTTATTTTTGTGGAACCTTGAGAGAAAATTGTTTGTATAAATTGACCCGGTAGGTGTCGCTAGGGTGGAATTATAATGAAAATTTTTACGAATTAAACAATTTGACTGAAATTTTGAATGTGTATTTGTTTTATTATGAGAATTTTTTTGTATATATGGACCTACAGTTGATTTGGCTGGGATTGAATTATTTCGAAAATTTATATCCATTGTCCGATTTTACTTAAACTTAAAATATATGATTTTTTTGACATGAGAAAATTTTGAATGTATGTTTGGAACCAGTTGCCGGTGTTTAGCTTATGATACCCTTAATTTTTGGAATGTCATTTAGTCACTTTTTTTTAACATCATAGTTACTCAGAAGTCTATATATATAAAACAGATGTACATTTTGATGTCACCACTAATTGTGAAAACGGTTGACCCCATATGTCCCAAAATTTCAGTGAAAGTTGAGGATTGGCTATAGATGGTCACCCAGACCGCAAAAAGGCTTAAAGAAGAATGACTAACTTTTATAATGGCGCACTTCCTACAGAGTTAGAGAGCTTCACAAAGTGGTTTTTCCCATTTCGAAATTTTAGGGGACAATAACGAAAATAGGAATAACTGTTGATATCACCCAGACCATACGGTTAATAGGGTTGCTGAGCCTAATGAAGGCATTTTTGGAAATTCGTACTCCTTAGGATAAAAAGGTACAATCACAAAGTACACCAACGCAGAACGTTCTATGTCAGTCAATCGGCATAAAAATTTGGTAGGTGACGCTGGGGTGGAATTATAATGAAAATTGTAAGGAATGGACACGGTGATGTGAATTTAGTGAATATTTTTATTAAAACTTTTCGATTATAATATAGTTTAATAGTCAAGTGTGTATCTCCAAAACGTGTGTACGCGCACAAATCCGAACGACTGCACCAAATTTTCAAAACTGATGGAACGTACGAAAAGGTTTATTAAACCCCTTACTATGGAAAATATATGAGTAAGTGAGGCAAACGAAAGAAGTCCTTCTGTAAGGTGCCGGCGTCAAATGTAGTTGTTTGGCCTATAGAAATGAGACGGATGAATAGAAAAGATTTACCACTGCATTTATGAATATTCCGGCTAAAATTTTATTTTTGAGTAGTGGACGGAATACGCGTTGAAAATGGTGAGGTTTATCTACAGAGCAGACAAATTCAAGATGAAGATGATAATATAGAAACGATATGTTTATTTTGATCAGTAGGGGAGGGAAGGTAGTGTGATACAAATGTATTTTGGTCGTGATGAAAGAAATTTTGATGCATAGGTAGTACTTACCAAAGCTCGATCTGAGGACAAAGAGATCATAGCTAAAGTTTTGTTTTGTTTTCCCTTTCTTTCTTAATATTCATATTTATTTCTGTGTATGTCACTAAACTTATCTTTTACGGCCTGACGGATGTTGATACAACTTTTTCTGATAAAAAGAGTTCGTATTATTAGATCTGAACTTCTTTAGCCTTCACTACCATCTACTTCGTGTAAACTTTTAAAAACGTTTAACATTTGAGATTCAGATATAAAATATGGCAAGTGTGTATGAGGCTTCAGTTCTTAGACCACTTTCCCTTAGGACATATTTTATTTGTATCCATAGAGCTTGGTATAACTCTTTCTTATGCCAATAACTTTGCTGGCAGGACGAAGTTTGCCGGGTCAGCTAGTATTTAAATATTTTAATATAATTTTGTACAGTTTTGATACACATTTGTTATACTTTTATATATAAATTTTCTTGTATGTATATAATTTCTTTTGTAGCTTTTTGTTTATAATTTTTTTAATACACTGATACAAATTGATAACTAATCAATACGATCGCTAAAACTCTCACGAACAACATAAATTTTGTTTTAATTTTTTTTAGAATTTTTTTTTATATACTTTTTTTAAATTATTTTTTAAATTTATTTTTTGGTTTTTTTATATGTATTCCATATATAATTTTTATATATAAATTTTTTTTTAATATATTGTTCTATGAAGATAAATTTTTATATTTATAAATATTTTTTATTTAATTAATAAAATTTTTTTTATAATTTTGTATTTTTTTTTTTTAAATATGTTCTAATACTTTTTTATATAATTTTGTATAAACTTCTTCATACAACTTTTTAATGATAATTTTTATATAAATTTGTTGTACAATTTTTCACATGTTATTACATAAATTTTTTAAAGTTGCCCATACAACTCTTATATATATAACACTGTACGACACGATTTTTCACCCATGATCAAACTGACCAGATTCTGAAAATATAGCTCAAATAAAATTATACGTATCTCCCAGTTTTTCTAGATCAGCTCATTTAAGTTTTTTACAAGCAATTCAATTTTTGGAGTGAAGCTCCCATACAGCGACTCGAAAATGAATTCTTCCTGTTTCCAAAACTCTTCGAGTTGTTAACAGAATTTGATGAATTTTTTTAAATGTATTTTAAATGGCCAGGATCTGGTTTTGACGAAGCATGTAAAAAACTTAAATGAGCTGATCTTGAAAAACTGGGAGATACGTATAATTTTATGTGAGCTGTATTTTCAGAATCTGGTCAGTTTGATCATGGGTGAGGCCAAAAGTTTAAATTTGTCTTACAGTGTAATATAATATATTACAAACAAACAATTTAATATTTCGGTAGCAGTGACGGGGGTGCCTAATGTGCGCCACTTCATTGGACTGTTATCTACTTAGCAGCATCCCCGTGTGTACCAGATACAACATTTTAGATTTCGACTACATTTTATGCGCATTTACACGAATAAATGCGACGCAACATTGCCTGTGGGCCAGCTAAGGTGAGGTAAAGGAGTTGTGGCCACAGACGGGCACAAAAAATATATAACATTCACATTTACTTAATTGTTTTTTATGTGTGTTTGTGTAGTGTTTAAACCACTGAATCAGCCTGCGTAGTTGTTTTTATACAAAAATTAAAAAGCACCATAAAATATTGCAAAACATAAACGTATGTATATTTTTAATAATAAATAAGTAGAGTTGCATTTGTACAAGAGTTAAACAATGTACGAGACAATGTTTAGCCACAATGGCCAAATGAAAATTTTGCAATGATGCAAAACTTTGCATATGAGAAAGATTTAAAAAGTTAGACAAAGCACCACCTTTGTTGGTGATAATATGATGGCTATGATACTGGGAGAGGGAAGTGATGGCAAGGAATGACTAGTCCTCTAAAGCCTGTGGAAAGGGCATACATTTTGTTCTCTTACGCTATTTTAAACCAGAAATTCGTTTTGGTTTTTGGATAATTTATTAAATTATAAATTAGAGAAATCTGAAGGCTAGTGAAACAAGAGAGAATTCGTAGTAAAACTACGAAAAACATATTTTTATACACATCTGTAGGGCCGATGTCTAATTGAATTATATTTCTATTACTTTAAATGAAATAAAACTATCAACACAACCTTATATTAGGTTTGAACCGAATATGCGGCTTCGATCAAACAAAATCATATTCGGCTAGGCTTTAATGCATATGTTTAGCATAATTAGGATACCGAATAGTTTATAAAAGAAATAGTTTGTGTGTGTGTTTTTTTTTTCTAAACGTATTCTTTGTATTGAATAACCTTAGTGCATCTATCTCCTTAAGCAGCAGCACCAAAGGGCTCTGACAATGGATCAAAATACACAAAAAATACAACAAATAGATGTACACAAAAAAAAAACAAAAACATTTGAATGCAATTCTACTTAAAAGAACTCGTTCAATGCTCATGTGTAAGTACTACAGTCACATACACACATACACATATACATACATATGTATGTATTTATTCATACAAATGTGTAGAACCATGTGCATACAACCAAACATTTGACGTGAACTCTAGAAGGCGTCTTTACATATCCAACAGCAGCAACAACAACAACTGCAACGGCAACGACATCGACTGACACAACAACAATAATGGCACTGAACCATCTGTATTGAAGCCTTGATGAAGCGCAGTAGTCCGGAGCTCGTGGTGCTCCTTGTGCCTTCTGCATGAGGGCAACAACAACAACAACAGCAGCAGCAACAACAACGATGAAGATGATAATGATAAAATATACAAACAGTTCGCTTGCACTACATCTGTATGTATGTATGTTTGTAGTTAGGTGCATCCACATGTCTATACTGCTGATTCCCAGATATGTAGTATACATATCTATGTATATGTAGGTAGGTATGTGTGATGATGCAGCCAGCGTATGTGTATCCTTCCACACGCGTTTACACAAATTCCTTTATTTAGTTTTGTTAGTTTTTGTCAGACCCCGCAGTTCCCCCTTCCTACCCCCCCTCTACTCTCTCTACTGCCCTTCACCCTGTGCTCATGTTAGTCCTTTGCATTGCTTTGGACTCTGACTGCCTGGCAGTGTGTGGACTTATGGTCTTTCGTGTCCATTCTTACTTCCTCTGGCCCAAAGGCCAGGATGGTTGTAGCGAGGGGGGCACAATGTGTAAACTGTGTGGCTTTCGTAGGATATCATCGTTGCTTGCTCGTCTGCTTGTGTGTCGGTCACACGTTTTAATTTTGATACGTACGTATGTATGTATGTATGAAGTATGTACCTACACTCGCTCACATATTTTGACCATGTTTTTCGTCGTTGTTGTTGTTGTTTTGTTTTGGGTGCGATGTTGAGCGAATGGAATGCAATGAAGAAACAAAGTATAGTGGTGGAGCAGCCATGGAGTGGTGAGCCCTTATTGCTGTGGCAACCAACAGCAACAGCAACAACATTGTTGTCCTGTAGCATCAATAACAAGCAGAACGGCGGCAACACTAGCAACATCTCAACCATCACCCAGCATTCTTAGCCATACGACAACAACAACAATAACAAACACCACAAATGTAAAGTAACCTCTACCAAGGAATGGCAACATTTTGTAAATGTACAAATACAACAGCAACAACAATAACAAAATAAGAAAACTTAACTGACAGTTTGAACGCAAAACTATAAAGAATTCTCTGAACACTTTTGGAACTAACCTCCACCACCATTGTCACTGCTAGCACTAGTCTTCTCAAGTTTTAAGCCATGTTTGAAGGGGGGGGGGGGGGGTGTTGTTCCTTTTAAAAGTTTGAATAGCTAACAGAAGTTATAATAGAACTAAAAAACAATAGCGAACAGTGCCAGAGGTGGACAGACACTATTATAAATATATTAGTATTATTAAATATCAACTATAAAGCTGCCTTAGGCTCTCTGACTATTAGGTTTCTATTATCCAAATTTAAACCTTGGTAATCAGCTTGCTTCTGCAGCGTGACAATGTCCTCGTAGTTTCGAAAAAATGTTGGCGTACAATAACAGTAAATTTTGAAAATTAAAAGTACTTGTCAATACAATGACAGGACCGCCAGTGGCATAATAGTTAGAATACGCGACAACCATGCAGGAGGTCCGTGCTTCGATTACCGGCTTTAGTCATCTACATTTTTCTTTCATTGCCGGCCCCCTCGATGTTGTCAACAGCAACGTGTTGAGTAAAAGCTTCTGAATCAGTGACGATCGCATTCGTCGATAAACATGTAGGTACCGCTGGTTGTAAATCCAAAATAGAAAGCGTGCCAATTCACAACAACGCCAGAAGCTATCCCATACTTCATTCATGGGGTGTTAAGGGAAATTAAGTTTTAAGTAAGTTAATACAATGAAAGTACTCTGGTACACTAAAAGTACTTTTTGAGTACAATCAAAATACTTTTTAGGTACAATATAAGTACTTTGGTTACAATAGAAGTAATATTTGATACATAAACATAAATATTTGATACGATAAAAAGTACTTTTTAGTACAAAAAGGAGCTTTTTGGTTAAAATTAATTGACTTTTGGTATAATAAAAATACTCTTTGGTACAAAAAGAACAAATTGCTACAAAAATAATACTTTATTGAGCAATAGAGGCAATTTTTGATACAATAATTTTTTTTGGTAAAAAAGTACTTTTTGTACAATAAAAGTAATTTTTCTTACAATAAGAGTACCTTTTGGCGCAATAACAGTACTCTTTGGTACAAAAAAAGTATTTCAAGGTACAATAAAAGTACTTTTTGGCACAATAAAAGTACCTATTGGAGCGTTAAAAGTTATAGTTGGTACCAAAAAAAGTACTTTTGGTACATAAACGTACTTTTTGGTACAATAAAAGTGCTTTTTGAGTAAAATATAGGACTTTGTGATCAAGTACTCTTTAGTACAATAAAGTACTAGTACTATTTTCGGTACAATAAAAGATCTTTCAGGACGATAAATTACTTTATGGTACAATAAAAGTACATTTGGTACAATAAAAGTAACTTTTAGTGCAATAAAAGTACTTTTTGGTACAATAAGAGTATCATTTGGCGCTAAAAAAGTACTCTTTGGCACAATAAAGCACTTTTGATACAAAAGTACTTTTTCTTACAATAAGAGTATCTTTTGGCGCAATAAAAGTACTCTTTGGTACAATAAAAGTACTTTAAGGTACAATAAAAGTAAATTTTGGCACAATTAAAGTACCTTTTGGTGCATTTAAAGTAATCTTTGGTACAATAAACGTACTCTCTGGCACAATCAAAGTACAATAAAGGTACTTTTTGAGTAATATATAGTACTTTGTAATCGAATTCAAGTATTCTTTAGTACATTTTAGGAATTTACTCTTTTACAATAAAAGTACTTTTCGGTGCAGTAAAAGATCTTTCAGGATGATAAAACACTCTTCGGTACAATAATAGTACGTTAAGTTGCAATAAAAATACATATAAGTACCCTTTGGTACAATAAATTTAATGTACAATAAAAGTACTTATCGGTACAATGAAAGATGTTTTGGTACAATGAAAGTACTTTTTGGTATCATAAAATCACTTTTACCCAATAAAAGTACTCTTCATAGGTATAATAAAAGTACTTATTGGGTACATTAAAGTACTTTTTGGTACAAAACATTACTTGTTGATGTTGAGAAATAACTATATAACTATTATAACTATTATAACTATTATAACTATTATAACTATTATAACTATTATAACTATTATAACTATTATAACTTTTATAACTATTATAACTATTATAACTATTATAACTATTATAACTATTATAACTATTATAATACAATAACTATTATAATACAATAAAAGTATTTTTTTGGTACAATAAGAGTACATTTTGATTCAATAACAGTATTTTTTAAATTAAACGAAAATAAACATGCAATTAAAGTACTTTTTGGTATAATAAATGTACTTTTTGTTGCAATGAATGTACTATGTGATATAAAAAAAGACTTTTTGGTACTATAAAATTGATTTGGGGATACAATAAAAGTATTTTTTAGTACAATAAGTTAACTTTTTGGTGCAGCATAAGTATTTTCGGTGCAATTAAAGTAGTTCTTCATACGATAATTATACTTTTTGGTGCAGTATAAGTATTTTCGGTACAACAAAAGTACTTTTTGGTATAAAATAAGTTCTTGGTAAACTAAAAGTAAATTGTATACAATTAAAGTACTTTTTGGTACACTAAAACTACTTTTTAAGTACAAAACATGATTTTTAGATACAGTAAAAATACTTTTTGGTACAATGAGGGTACCTTTGGTAAAAAGAGGATTTTTTTTGGCACACAAAGTACTTTTAGGGTACAATAAAAATACTTTTGTTGTGCCAAAAATCATTTTTTCTTACCAGAAAGTACTTAAAGTGTGCCAAGAAATTATTTTTTTGTACCAAAAGTACATTCATTGTACCAATAATTAGTTTTATTGCCAAAAGTACGTTATTGTTGTCAAAGAGTACTTGCTGGTAAGAAAAAATGGTTTTTGGCACAACAAAAATACTTTTAGGATACAATAAAGAAAATACTTAAAGTGTGTCAAAAATCCTTTTTTTTTGTACCAAAACTACCTTCATTGTACCAAAAATTACTTTTATTGCCAAAAGTACTTTATTGTTGTCAAAGATAAATATATTGTACCAACAAGTATTTTTATTATACCACAGAGTACCTTTTGGTACCAAAAAGTACTTTTTGTTGTACCTAGAAATCCTGTTTTGTACTTAAAAAAGTACTTTAATTGTACAAAATTTACATTTAGTTTACCAAGTACTTTTTTATACCAAAAAAAGTTCTTTTGTTGTACCGAAAATACTTATACTGTACAATAAAAGTACTTTTACTGTTAAATAAAATTTTGATACAACAAAAGTACTTAGATAAAAAAGATGATAGAATGATTGATAGAATAAAAGTACTTTATGGTGCAATATAAGTACTTTTTGAGTGCAATTAAAGTTCTAGTTAATTCAGTAAAAAAACTTTTTTGAACAATAATACTCTTTGGTACAATTTACATTTTTTGACAATAAAAATATTTTTGTTACAATAAAATAACTCTTTGGTACAGCAAAAGTACTTTATGGGACCATAGAAGTACTTTGTGGTACAATAAACGCACTTTTGTACAATAAAAGTCCGTTTGTATTATAAAAGTACTATTTGGTACAATAATAATACATTTTGAGTACAACTAAAGTACTTTTCCGGATGAAACAATGCTTTTTAATACAACAAAAGTTCTTTTTGGCACCATAAAAGCATTTTCTGGGTACATTTAAAATAGTAACTAAAGTAGATTTTGGAAAAATTTAAAGTTCTTTATCGACATTTCCTACTAACAAACTTGTACCTTTAAACTGATTCTTTGAAATTTACTTCTCTTATTTTTTTTTTGCTAAGAATTTTTGCCAATCTCCTCTTCACATCCATCCTCCTCCTCTCTTCACCCACCCCTTAGTTATTTGTGTTTTTCATTCAAACCCCACCAGCGCATTCGTCAGCTTCAATGGAATTTCATTGTTCTGGTACAATTTATTTTTGTAATTACACTTCTTATTACTGTGTGTTAACTCGTCTGTTATAGCAGAGACAAAGAACAACAACAATAAAACACAATTTTCTATTTGAATGATATTTTTAAGTGCCCGAGCAAGATGCACAACGACGCTGTGACAAGCAGTAAAAACATGTGTGATGTTGAGAAAAATCGTGTAAAATTTAATAAGAAATATTGTCGTCGTAGCCCCTCTTGAAGCCTTTCATAATACTACTATGTATTTGCTTTCATTATTTCCTCTAACACTTAACGCCTCAAGTCATTGACCGTAGTATTGTACTTGTCTCCGTTTGAAATGTTGGAATGAATGGAACGATGAATTCTGTTCTGAAAATTATATTTCTGTTTTTGATTTCATACAAATTGTTTTCAAATCAATTACATGAAGTTGTATGTTTGTGGTTTTACTACCACTGCAATGCTTATGTAGAAAAATGTAAACAAACTAAAAGTTTTGGTACATCTTTTATACTCAAAATGCATTAGAATTTAGAATATTGTAGATTTTCGTGTTGTCATTTAAGAAAAATAACAGTCAATAAATAAAATGATGAGCTAAATTATCAATATACTGACAGATTTTAATAACATTTACCGTATCTCACAAACCACTGTACGCGATGACAAAAAAAAGCATATTCTCCTTCTCGTACCAAATTAGGTACTAAATGACCTGTTCTATCACCTTTGTTGCCTGTCAACTTAACCGCCGTCGCCGTAGTTGTTGATCAACAAACCCAATGGCAACAAGAAAATGTTTAAACCACACAACAATTTTAATACTTGATTATTGTTTTAACAATTTTTTTTTATTGTTGTGTTTGTGTTTTACCACACAGTACAATGGCTCATTCAGCAGCGACCGAGAGAAAAGAGAGAGAGAGAGAGGGAGGGAGAACGTAATAGGGTAAAGGCAAAGCTTTTTGTTGGCCACCAGTCGTTAACTTTACTGATTACTTGAGTTTTTTTTTTGTATTATTCCTGAAATGAACTCATCCATTCAGCCATGCATGGAATCCAATCCAAACCAATCCAATACCATGCGTACGAGGTAATACATCATCAGGCTGGTTGCTTACATACGTTCGTTAATATCAACTCTTTTTAAAAAAATGAAAAAAAGAAAATAGCCGCAAAACAGCAACAACAACAGTTTTTATTGCAAATAATCATATAAAAAGACAAATAACAAATAACAAATGAGTTACCAAGAAAATAGAATCTGTAAGCATTTATTGTACGTATTTATAAATAAGTGGAAACTGCACAATCCCAGAGCACTAGCTGCCGCCAATATGAACACCAAAAACACACACATCATGGCGCACTGTACTGGTTTGTAATTCACACTTCATGCCCCATGCCACCTGATTTTGCAGTCTTTACTTTACTCTACCTTAGCAGCAAAGTAGCAAAGTCCACGAATCGCCAAAGTTATCACCAGCACTAAATGCGTGAGTTCACTCCTCCGCCTCCTCCTCCATTCTTACACCCATTCCTCCAAAGAGTGATCAAAAAAGTAATTAAAACAATAGACCATTGAGTTATGTTAAGAAAATTGTACTACGAGTATACGGTATACGTAGTCCCACAATTGTAGGGTCGAGGTGAGTAAGATAATTGGGGAAATTTTAGGTCATTACTAAAATAATAAAATTTGTACTAAGGTAGATGTTATAAGGGCTATGGTAAAAATAATACGCAGCTATTTTAAAGTTAATGTTTAATTCAAAAAAAAAAACTCACTGGCTCAGTTATTAACTCAGATTTTTTAAATAAAATTCCAACCTATTCAATCATACCACGAGGACTGCTTAATTTTGGACGAATGTTACTGATGTTCAAACATCGGTAGCAACCGAAAAATTTCATAAAGAAAGTAATTTCAATAATTTTTTAGACCAATTATAAAGTAAGGGTGGTTACTTTACAAGTAATGTTCAAACTTTCGAAAGTCCAAAATTAAGCAATCCTTGTGGTATTTGCTTAGGTTGGAATTTTATTTAAAAAATCTCCGGAAATCGGCAACTTAAATTTAACTTTTAAAACCCAGTTGGATAAGTAAATAATTCTTTACTTTATTGGATTACAAAACTTTTTCTTTGTCAATATATGTATATTTCTATTTATACACTTTTATATTAATTTTAATAAGGTAAATTTAAGTAATAAGTAAATTTTTTTAAATTACAGTCTTTTTTTATAAAAATTCTTAAATGTATAAATATATTTTTTAACAAATTATTTTTTCTAATTTGTAATTTATTATAATGAATTTTTTTAAATATTTTTTTTAAGTAATTGTTTTTTTAACACATTGAGTGCCAAGGGGTTTTGACGAAAACCTTCCCCGGGTGCCAAGCACATTTTTTGCTATAAACTGGTGTAAAAGTAGAAAATATTCAGTTCTGCGCCAATCCCGGATAATTTTGTGGTTTATTTTGGATTTTATAACGGTTTTTTTATGTCGCACGTTTCTGTACGACGTGGCACTGCACGACGGAATTGCAATCGTAAAAATCACTGTCGTACGAAAATGTGCGACGCGTTTTTTTTTGCTCTACCGAAGGATTCACCTGGTCATTGCAAATATACTCCGGAAAGTCATCAAGTGGACTGAAAGAAGTCGGTTTGGCAAAAAGAGTTTGCGAGGATCTGATCATTGATTTGAAAGGTCAAGGTCGAACTTTATATGTAGACAACTTTTACACAAGCTATGAATTGGCTCGTTCAATGCTAGATCAAACAACACATGTTGTCGGTACACTCCGTACCAACAAGAAACATTTGCCAAAAGAAGTTATGAAGTTATAAAGAAAGGCGAAGTAGTGGCTAGAGAAGATCCCAATGGTATAGTTGTTCTGAAGTGGAAAGATAAACGCGACGTCAGAATGCTATCTACGAAACATGCCCCGATAATGGTATCCACAACAGATGGAGCACGTAATCCTGAAGAGCCTTCAACTAGTCGAGGAGCGAGACGTAACAGACGAGCAACAGAAAAGCCATTGGCTGTGCTAGAATATAATAAGGGGAAAGCAGGCATTGATCTTTCCGACCAAATGGCTTCTTACTCAAATACCCTTCGCAAAGGGTTAAAATGGTATCGAAAGCTGGGAATTGAACTTTTACTCGGACTTTCCGTGGTAAATGCCTTTACTGTGTATAAAGCAGCTACGAATAAAAACATTAATATACGAACATTCCGTGAACGCATTGCTAAGGACCTACTAAATCTCACATCCCCTCAGCCTGTATCGCAATCAAAACATATTATCCGAAAAAGAGTAGATGAAAATAATAAAACCATCCGACGTGCTTGCGCTTTATGCTACGCTGAAGCAAAAAGAAAATTTAGTCGAAATGAAGCAAGAAAGAATATCAAAAGGACAACTACGTACTGTCCGCAATGCCCCAACACTCCCCAATTGTGCATTGATTGCTTTCCAAAATATGCACATCTAAAGAATTAATGTAAATTGAAATTATCATATCCTAATTTTAATATTTTTGTATCTTTTTTATACTTTTTTTCCGAAATATCGAATGAATTCCAATAAATTTTCAAAATTAAAAAGAACCTCCGAGTTTTTATGATAAAACCGCAAAAAATGAAGATATCTCTATGAAACTTGAACCAAAATTTAGGGCAAACATTAGGGTACTAGAAACACATTAAAAAAACCCTGTAGAGTCACACAGAAACGCACGACAATATCTAAGGCCAGACAATGCCTGTCGTACGAAAACGTGCGACGTGGCACCCCAGAAAGTATTAGGTGTCGCACGAAAACGTGTAGCCATGGCACTCAATGTGTTAAGTAATTGTTTTAAATAATTTTTAGTTTTGTTTCAAATATATATTGTTTTTATTATTGTTAAAATTTCTTTTCCTAATTATTTACTTTTATTTTTTTAAAATGTTAGATTTTTAAAAAAATTTTTACTTTTTTATTATGATTTTTTTTTTTAAATAATTTTTTTTTTTAAATAATTTTTTTTATTTTTTGTGTTAAATAATTTTATTTTTCTCAAAAAGTATAATTTGTTTTAAAAAGTATTTTTAAAATTTTTCAATTCTATTATTTTTGTAACATGACTATTAATTTTTGAAATATTTTTTTTATGTAACAATATTTTTTTTCAAATCTTTTTTTTTAAAAAATTTTAATGATTAAAAACATTTAATTACACAGTACAACACATGATTTTGGGACTCAATTCTGAGAACTGCAAGTAAAAGTAGCCCCCAAAAGAGAAAGTTCTGCATCATACGTTTTGTCAAGTTACATGTCATAATAATGTAATTTCGATTTGAAGTTAGTATGAATCGCATAGGGGAATTTGTCATGTTTAAGGCTCTTTTGTTTGACAAACATAAATACTATATGGTGGCGTATGATTGTTATAAATAATATTCCACGTACAACAGTTTTATTGTAACTGCTACACAATAAACCCAGTTCCAAATCATTTGATGAATGGAAAAGTGAAACTGTTGCTTATGTAGGGAAACGTTATCTAACAGATTATTTCTTATTTTTTTTTTAAATTTGTTTCAGCTAAATCGGACTAGTGGTTCTCGAGTTATGTCAAACAAAAGAGCCTAAAATATGACAAATTCTCCTATACGATACTTACTTACTTCAAATCGATATTAAGTTATTATGGCATGCAACTTGACAAAACGAATGATGCAGAACTTAATTTTTGGCTACTTTCACGTGCAGTTCTCAGAATTGAGTCCCAAATCAATGAGCTGAAAAATGTACTGTGTTATGTTATTAGCATATATTTAATAACATATTATTATTTTTAATTAGTATTATTATAACGTTTTATTTATTATTATTGTTAATTTTTTATGTGTACTTGTTTTTGTTAGTTTTTAGTCGATCTTACTGTATGTTATATCAATTTACGTTAGTGTATCGAATGATACATCAAATTCGGCTAAAGATCAGAAAAGTGTGTGTGTTTTTTTATATTTTTTATTGTTTGATACTTTTGGTCAAATTCAGTGTGTCACGCACGCGAACTGATGCACAATGGTACATCATCAGCTGTATATAACATATATCTAAAATTATGTCAAACATGTGCATGTGAAATAGATATCAGCCGAAAATGTCCAGCATAGTTATGAATTTGACCATTAATAATCAAATTATGTAATTATGTAGTATTTTTTTTAATAATTTTTATATGTTCTTTTAAATTTTTCATTAACCAATTTTATTTTTCTATTAACAATTTTTTTTTCCAAAAAGTCTTATTTTTTTATTCGGATAACATTTATTTTTGTTCTTATTTTTTTCAATGTTTTAAAAATAGTTTTAATTTTTGTTATTAAAAATAATTGTTATTATTTTTTTCAAAATAATTTTTATTAGTTTTTTTTAAATAATTTTTATAATTTTTTCTAATCATTTAATTTTTCTCAATAAATTTTTTTTTTTCAAAATTTTTTTATTTTGCATTACTATTAATTTTTTTAACAAAACTATAATTTTTATACCATCACCCTTAGGGATGAAGGTATATATGATTTGATACGACCCAAAAGTGTAACACATAGAAGGAGTCACTTTAGACCCTAGGTTTCTTTGAACCAAATTCGATTCATGACTTTTTAAGTCGTTTGAGCCATGTCCGTCTGTCTGTCTGTCTCTCTGGTGGCTGTCCCGCTGGTTCGCACGATAACTTTCGAAAGACGCAACCAAATGTTTTGAAATTTTGCACGAGTTATTATTTTCTCAAAACTACTTACGGTATTGCAAATGGGCTACATGGCCCCGCCCCTTCTGGTACCTCCCATACAAATGCATCATTCCGCCCACTTTAGAAATCGAGTAATAATATCAATACACCCTACGGGATCGTCCCCAAATTCTGTATTTAGTAAAGCAATAACAGGATCAAGTTTTGGAAAAAATTTTGAAAGCCTAGCCACGCCCATTCTGGCACCTCCCATACAAATCTACCTTTCCGCCCACTATAGAGATGGTGAAATAATATCAATAAATTAAACGTGATCGGAACCAAATTCTCTTTTTAGTAAAGCTATAACAGGATAAAGTTTTGGAGAAAGAAATTGGAAGTCTGTCCACGCCCCATCTGGTACCTCCCATACAAATCTGGTACCGCCCACTTTAGAAATCGATTAATATTATTAAAAGACCTAACGCGATCGTGCCAAAATTCTGTATTTGGTAAAGTTTAAGCAGGATAAAGTTTTGGAGAAAAAATCAGGAAGTCTAGACACGCCCCTTCTGCTACCTCCCATACAAATGTACCACTCCGCCCACTTTAGAAATAGGGTAATAATATCAATACACTCGACACGATCGTGCCCAAATTCTGTTTTTTGTTATGTTATAACAGGACAAAGTTTTGGAGAAAAAATTGGAAGTCTAGCCACGCCCCTTATAGTACCTCCCATACAAATGTACCTTTCCGCCCACTTTAGGGATGTAGTAATAATATCAGTACACCCAACGCAATCGTTCTCAAATTCTGTAATTAGTAAAGCTATAACAGGATAAAGTTATGGAGAATAAATCTGGAAGCCTAACCACACCCCTTCTCGTATCTCCCATACAAATGTACCACTCCGCCCACTTTCGAAATCGAGTAATAATATCAGTATAATAGAAAATTATTTATTTTACTGAGGGTAAGGGTAAATGTAAGTCGGGTTGCCCGACTGAAACTTTCTAACTGGTTTTAATTACAAATCGGTTAATTTCAATAACACCAGACTTAAACAATATCTTATATAGGGTGATGGTATTTATCAGTCAGTTTAACTGACTGAAATTTCTGTACTGGTTTTAAATAATATAATTATTTTTACGTAATACTGTTTTTTAAAATAATTTTTATATATAATCAAATTATGTAATATTTTTTTAATGATTTTTATATGTTCTTTTAAATTTTTTATTAACCAATTTTATTTATCTATTAACAATTTTTTTTTTCCAAAAAGTCTTATTTTTTTATTCGGATAACATTTATTTTTGTTCTTATTTTTTTTAATGTTTTAAAAATAGTTTTATAGATAATTTTATTGTTATTTATTTTGTTTATAAGTATTTTTTTTATATACATAAGATAAATTTATTTTTTAAGAAATTCTTAAGTAAATTGTAATGTTAATGTAAATTGTAATGTAATATTGTATTATAATAATTCAATTGGAAAATTTTCTTTCTTTGGGATATTTTTTATCTTTGTATTAAATTATGTTTTTTTTATAAAAAAATTTCTAGTCTTAGGTCTTTAAATCAATAAGTTTTTATAAACAAATTTTCAAAATAATTTAATTTTTTTTATTTTGTTTAAACGAAAATTTTTCCTGGACTATAAAAAACATATCCCAACAATTTGTCTATAATTCGATCAAAAGATAGGAAACTATGGGAAAAATCAACATCCTAAGAAGTTTTTGTTTCCTTCCTGTACTGCCAACCTTTTTTAAATTTCATACTTAAATTATTTCCTCCTTTTTTAAGCCACTGTGCATTGGCTGCGCCCCGCCACCACGATCACTAAATTAACAATTAAATCCTAATTTCCCGGCCATATCACGTAGAGTACATTGGAAATTGTATTAAAATCTGAGAATATCTTCTGTGCCTTCTTCAGTGTCCACACAATAAGTGTGTGGCAGAGGGAGGGGTGTTGAAGGAGGGGAGGTAGGCATAACAAGATGATGGCACCAAATAAGAATAACAGAAAACATGACGTATATCTGCATGTCACATTGATGAGGTTGACGACGATGAAAGCATAAATCTTACATACACCGACCCAAAACGTCCTCATTGTCCCCCCAACCATTTGTACGTCTGTCCATACATTAAACCAACAAATATGGTCACACAAAATACAAACGGTGGCGGCGACGGCGGCAGTGGTGATGGCAGGCAATCCATCCATCTATCCATCCATACGGTTAAACTTGTGTGTTGTGTACGTGTGGAGGCTATAAAGCCCCAATTCGGTTCAGTTTTATCCATTCCAATGGGCCATTATTATGGTTGATGTTGTTGTTGTTGCTGTTCATCGTTTACATTTAGTTGGCCAGCGAGAAGATGACGACAAAGACTAAGCCAAGGCAAAGGCCGGGGGTTGTGGGGAGGGCTTTGAGCAATTGCGGAGTGTGGCATTGGAGCTGCTTGGAATATTTGTCGTTGGTTGCCTGCCTCTGAGCATCGCAGTCGTTAGCGGCTCAAATTGTGTTTGTTAGCTGTGTGTGATTGTTCTCCATCCGAACAGCGTTGGATGGACGAATGGATGTACTCCCGTAAAATGTACAAGAATACTTCTTCCACTGTACGAGTATTTCTACATTTGTATGAATCTGATTTGGGAATGAGTTTTAGAATGTTGGATGAATGTATCGTTGAATGTACATACGAGTGTGTTTGTATGTATGTATGTGTTTACCATGTTATGTTGGCAGTGTGTGCTGCCAGTTTGTGGGGTCTGTCGTTGGCCCGGTTGAGTTGGTGCTGCTGTCGCCATCACTGCTTCTACTCCTTCGCCTCTCCTCTGCTCCCATCAGTTGACTGGAAATTGGATGAAGAAGAGTTTGAGTTACGACCGCACTTTTTACTTTGTTTTGCTTATTGTTTAAAGTTCACACCGAATTGTTGTACTTCATTTCATTTCATTCTATATTCCCTATTCGCAGTTCGGTTCTGTGAGTATATGTTAGTACTATTGTTGTTGCTATTAAGGCTTTTAAACTGTGGTGCTACATATGTGGATGTTATTAGGCTGGCTACTAAATAAATTAATTATACATAATTTTAAATTGAAAATAAATTACTGCTTAGTAAATCTGAGAACTCCTCTCTCTGTTCATTGCCATTTCAATGAACGTAATGTATTAAGTATTGATCTTCTCTCAGATTTATATTTTTATTAAAATTTATATACTTTAGGTATTATTTGACACACTGTAGGTCTTACTGACATGTTATAAGTGAAAGTTCATAAAAGTAATGGAACTAATGAAAGAAAAAGAGTACCTAAGGGTAGATGGGGTGGAGTGTGATTGAACTACTGTTTTTGTGGTCGCCGTTTTTTTTTTTAATACTTTACTCATTACTATATCTTCGTTAAGGAACATTGTTGTTGTGTTGGGAACGATATAAGTTTACTATACTGATAAATTATTCTTTTAAGTGGTAGAATACTAACCAAATATGAACTGTTTAATAACAGATTCTAGGTTTGTTATGAGTGTTTTGTTTAATCGGCAATGAACGCATAGGAGTTCTTTCAAAGGTTAAAAAATATCGCTCGAGTAGATTTTTTTCAAATATTTTTGTAGATTTAAAAATTTAATGTATGGTTAATAAAATATAGTGCGCATTATTTCTCAAGTGTTGGGATCACAGCTTTTATGATAAATTATTTAAATTAATGCCGTATCTGTTAGATAGTACGTGCTTCGTTTTCTTTACAAATTACACACTTTTTTTCAACCATTTCTGTTTTATTTAATTTTTTTTCTGGCTGAAGTGCTGAATATGGGGCGGGTGCCTGATTAAAAAAAAAAATATGTCATTGTCTTCGTCTTGTTCTCCAAACATCGGAATGGTTGGCGCTCAGGCCAATGGGGCCCGGGGGGGTCAAAAAAGGGGCCCCTTTCGGTTCTATGATGGGGCCGAGTTAGAGCCATTTGAATTTTCGGGATATACCAAAAAAAAAATTATTTTTAAAAAAATCGCGCGATAATTTTTGGCTGTGGCTAAACCCAACATATCCATTTCCACTCAAATTTACAAAAAAAAAAATATTTTTTCCCTGATATACCAAAAAAATTTTTCCCTGCGGCGCTACTGCAACCATCTCAACCGTTACAACTCTAATTTAAAAAACAAATAATATTTTAAAGGGATATATCCAAAAAAAAAAAAAAAAATATATAATTGCAATACATAGCTTTTTTTTAAATATTTTTCAAATTTTTTCCACTTTTATCCTTTTTTTAATCAATTTTCTTCTTTCAAATATTTCTCTTTAGACTTTTTCTTGATTTTTTTTTTAAATATTCCTTTAAAAACCTTAAAAAATTTAAAATTTCACACATTTTTGATGACATTTCATTTTTCTATGGAATTTTTTAATTCATTTCCTTACATTATCCTAATTTTCCTTGATTTTTCCCCGTTTTTTTTTAAATTTTTTAAGGAGTTTTTCAGTTTTTTAAAATTCGCGCGGTTTTTAGATTTTCTATTTTTTTTAAGAATTTTTTTAATTTATTCCTTAAATTTTTCCATGATTTTTTTTAAAATTTTTTTGAATTTTTTTTGGTATATCCCGGAAATTTAAATGGATCTAACTCGGTCCAGGAGTCCCGTAGGAACTTAAAAGTAACATCGTTGGATTCATATCTTAAATATCTTTCATTTAAGTACCCACACATGGGGGGTCATCATAGAACCCAAGGGGCCCCTTTTTTTTGGCCCCCGGGCCTTAGCGCCAACTTTGACCTCGATTATCGTGCTTTGGGGCGTATTTGGGGTGGGGTGGCATTTTTTTTTGGCTCCCGCCCCCTATTCTGCACTTTTGCCTTTTTTCTTAATTTTTTTTTTAATTTTATATCAAATCCACTTTTTTCAAAAATTAATTATTGTAATAAATGTTTGTATATTTACTATAAACTAGTTGCCATAGATCTACAGACATTTACATTTTCTTAAAACTTTTTTTTTTTACTGAATTTGGAAAATTTGTATTTTTTTTAAATGTTAAAAGTACAACAACATGAAATGTTAAAACATTCGTAAAACAAAAATTTACTATCAATGTATCCTTAAGTAAGTTTGTTTCACCAAAATATACTTTACTTAAAATACTTCTATTGAACCAGAAAATTCTTTTGTTTCATTGTAGTGTACCCAAAAGTACTTTTATTGTGCCAAAAACAGATGTAATTGTCCGAAATAGTACTTGTACCAAAAAAGTAATTTTTTTTTGTTAAAAAAAGCCCCTCTCTTTGTGCAGTTCTTTAGTAGGGGAACATGCTCTTATAGATTTTCGTTATTATAGGGTTACTCGTTGTGTCTGGGTGATAGTACCAGTTTTAGCCCTTTTTATACCTTTTTTGGTCATCTTAGTACGAATTTTTAAAAATTCCTTCATGCAACTCCCTAATTCTGTGGGAAGTAAATCCATATAGATTTTAGAAATTCTAACTTTAGCCATTTGGTTCAGGTGATGGTACCAGTTTTTTCCTTTTTTGGTCCTAAAAGTACGAATTTTCAAAAATCCCTTCGACTCTCTAATACTGTAAGAAGCAAGCCCATGTAGATTTTCGTGTTACTACCTTTAGTCATTTGGTTCGGTTACCAGTTTTTTCCTATTTTTTTTGACCTTTTTGTCCCTAAAAGTAAGAATTTTGAAAAGTCCCTTTGTATTGTACAACTTTTCTATAAAATAAATATACACCCCTATTTTCGCGTTTCCACCTTTAGCCATTTGGTTTGGGTGATGGTACCAGTTCTATATAAAAGTAAGAATATCGAATGACCCATACAATTGCATACTTACAAACAAACGAATATATATCTTCCGTTTATAATATAAGTATAGATAAGGACTTTTTTTTTTACTAAAAGTTATTTTTAGTGTTACATTATACAGTATAGAAAAGTACTTTTGTTGTACAAAATTACTTTTATTGTACCAAAATGTACTTTTATTGCACCAGAAAGTACTTTAATTGTATTAAAAACTACTTTTATTGTTACCTAATATAAAGTATGTAATAATAAAAATTAATATTAAATATTTAGCTATTTTTTTTCGCCTTTAATCGTGGAATAAAAAAAATGTATAGTGAAAGAATAACATATTTTAATTTTTTTTTTAAATTTAAATAAACGATCTTTTATTCATATTTAAGGAGAAGGACCTTGAAAGGCCATTTAGAAATATCTAATAAATCTAAACTAAATAAAAAAAAGGTCGATAATTATTAAACTAATTACATATTTTAAAATTTAAAAAAATATCGCGACTTTAGTCAAATACAGAAAAATTTTCAAACTGTTTCTGAAAGACAATTGCAGGACTCATTTTAAAATTTTGCGCCTTATAAATTAAACCACCGTGCCCTACTCAGCCGGAACGTTTACACCTTCTTATCCCCTAGCAAAACGTTTATAAGCTCCTTGAAGAAATCGACCCGACCAGGGAAAGGGCAAAACTAATGATTCAGCAACTATAGAATGTTAGCCGTTATGATATATTATATTGTTGTTGTTATTATTGTTTTTTTTTTGTATTTGTTGGTCTATCAGATATGGGTGAGTCCATGTGTGATTACTGCTATCGCCTACAAAACGATTGTTTGATTAATGTCTAATTGAAATACTGATTACCAGGGCAACCGGAAATATGCATTAAAAAAGGTGTTTTATGCGCTTAAATTAGTCATTTTCAAGGCTGCTGTATGTATGTATGTAGTAACAATATCTCACTTGCTATTCCCTTGTCAGATCTTAATACGCCTACAATAACGTTTGCCACATTTTTACCTGTTGCACCTATAGTTTCGTATGTAGAGATCCATATAAATTGATTTTTTAGTTTTGCTCGTATATTGCCCATGCATTTTTAAAATGTTTAGTTCGAAGTAATGTTTCAGATGGCTGATTGCAACGATTTCCTTATTTTTAGGATCGAAAAATTATTGTGAAAAATATGAAATATGCTTAAAAAAAATATTTTTTTTTAAAAATATGCTCTAATAAATATGAAATATGCTTAAAAAAGGATATTTTTCTAATAACATGACCTTTAAACCAAGGTATGCTAAAATATGTCTTTATGGGTAAAATATGGTGGTGTCAAAACACTTGTAAGAGTACGAAACATATAAACACATTACTCATTTGTTAATATCTCGTTCAAAAAATATGCATTTCCGGTAGCCCTGATGATTACATTGCCTAAATGGATTAGACATTAATAGCAAGTTGGGGGACACTACAGGACAAAAATTGTCAACTTATTATGGTTATAAACGTTTCTAGTGCAGAACTGTAGAGAGCGCCGTTTAATGTAAGGGTTCGTCGTAACATTATGACAAAAAAAAAACATTAAAGATTCTCATATTTAAAATGCATTAAAAAGTGTAGGTTGTTACTCAAAAAATTTTTTTATTTCTGACCTTATTAATGTTATTTCTTTTTATTGTCTCTTTTTAGGTAATTACTTCTTATAAATACGATTTGAAATAACAGGTAATAGAAGAAAATTGCTCACTTATTTTTTATTGGTAAAAAAATCTATTATATGAGTTTTTATGTCAAAATATGAATGATTAATGAATGCAAAACTGAAACCGAGTGATGCGAATTGGTTGGACTCTTAGACCATTCCGATGATATGGCCACATTGAAAAAAGTAAGATATTACACGAAGACGATATAAATTGAACTTAGCGCTTTTGCCTATCACTACAAAACAACTACAAAATATTAGACGACTGTACTTTTTTTGATTTGTAATCGATGTATTTTTACATATTGTACAATACTTTATTCCTTACTTAAGTGGCCTATTACAACTTACGAACGTGGTTCATAAGTTTGAGGCCTGAAGTACTAAAGAACTCCACACTCTTCGGTCTTCTGCGTGTGTTCTCCAGTTAGTCCTACCAGATTGTGGCACGTAGCCTACCACTTGGTCCTTCCAATGGAGTTTGGGTCTCACTGCTCTAAGCTGCCCTTCATGTTCGCCTTCAAACACCTTTCTCGCTGGAGCATTTACATCCATTCTGACTCTTTTAGCTTCGTCGATGTCGTGGTAAAGCTCATACAGACGGTCACTAGCTGACCAACGCTATCCTTGCAGGAGGGCAACCCTGTTCCACGCATTCTCGCCTTAACTCCCTTGTATAATTTTCGGGCTTCTCCTCTACTTCGGAGCAACTCTGTGCACTCATCTTGCCTCTTCTTTGGCTCCTTCTTTTTCCGCCTAAAAAGACGAGTTGCCTCTCGTCTCTTCTGCCTGTGCCGTTCACGAACAGCTCGCGTTGCCATTGGCTGCAGTTTCGCTCTGTATGCAGCATCCGTCTCTCTCGTTCATTATCGTACCAGGCATCTCATAGAACTCGTCTTGGTCCTCATCGCCTTTCTTTTCTGTCGGAGCATGGGCACACATAAGTGTTATGTGGAAAAACTTTGTTTTGACTCTTATGGTGGCTATACGTTCACACACCGGGTTGAACCTTGATACTAGGTGTCGCAGTCTCTTGCCAACCACAAATCCACATCCAAACTCGTGCTTGTACGCATGGCCACGTCTTCATACGCGAGCACCCTTGTCCCATCCACCGGAATTCTTGTAAAGCGGTTATGTCAGCCTTGTATTCTTCGAGGACTTCCGCCAGTTGGATGGAGGCACCTGGTCTATATAGTGTTCTAACATTCTAGGTGTATACCCTTAATTCATGGTCCTTAATTCGTTTGCGTTGGTCGTCAAAATTTTGGGGGTCCATTTTATTCTTTTCTTACTTCTTTTCATTGCAATGATTCAAACGTCGGTGGCGGGTTGCAAGCCCACCGCACCACGTCACAGTTTTCTCCACCTGCTATGATTTTATTACAGCCGCCCATTCTGGATCAGACGCTGACCAGGGTACCGCACACTCTGAGCTGACGTGCCTGGGTTTTAGGTTTCGCCCCTCACAGTTAGCCGTGCTCTGACGGGTTTCAGAAGCACGTTTCCAGTCGTCACCACATGGAGGTACTCCGTCCGCAGTAGTACCACGAATACGGAGCTCTGTGAGTGGACTTGAAGTGCAATTGGCAAGGATCACTCTGGGTTTGCCAAGTTTAAGCGATCAGAAGCTTTACCTTGCATCACACTCCCGACAATACTGCATTTTAATCTCAATTTCTAAAAAAAGTTGATTAAGAGCCCATCTTTATGGACCCCTTCCTTATGTCATTTCCTCCTAAAAAATTCTAGTGGATAGATTTCTTTATAAATACGTATGGGTATTTCCATATTGTATTTTGGCCTCCGTTTGTATAAAAACACGACACTGTGCGGAGTAGCTACCGCATTCATAAAAATTAAATGACCTTATGGTTATTACTAGCTCTTATTAATTCTTCGCATCATACAAAGTCATCAACTTGTGTTTTTCAAAGAATTTTGTACATGTCCTTAAACAAAATATTTAATTTCATTCATACGATTATCAAAATTAATTATTTATGCATTAAAATGAAAATGTGAAGAAAAGCGTGACGCATTCATCGATTTTCTTGATCTATGTCTCATTTTGCTCATGAATTATGTGTCATTACAGGAAAGTAGTAAGACTAAACACTTTTTTCCGTTTTGGATTTTTTTATTATTTTTAAATATAAAAAGTTGAATTTTTTAGGAATTTTATTTTTAATTTTTTTTTTCATACATTTTTTTATTACGACGATACTGTTGATTATGCAAAGAAATGATATATGAACAGATTAAAGGAATTTTAATTTCGGATTTTATTTTCATCAAAATTTGTCGTTCGAACAGCCGCCAAACGTGGCTGTAAGAGCTTAAAAATTTTAAACCCTAAGCGGCATGGGTTAACATACTTCAATTGTGTTCAAACCTTAGCTATCATAAAATCTGCAAAGACTTATCGTTTTTGGGGGTGGCACCGACAAGAATCTAACATCGATTTTTACGACCACCCTAGTACACATACTACGTTTATATGTACTGTTATGACAACCTTTGTGCGGTTACTCAAATAAAAGATATTTTCGAATGAAGTGCGTATGATTAATATAAAATCCGCATTCAATTAATATTACTCATACGTTGTTCATTCTATGTGGATTTTCTGACCTCCCCAGACAGTGTTGGAATGAAGTGCGTATGATTAATATTAAATCCGCATTCAATTAATATTACTCATACGTTGTTCATTCATATGTCTGTATATACTACCATATGCAAACTCGCTACGTGTTCTGCGTGTCCATGATTAGTCACAAATTAATACCCTATTTCTAGTCAAAACTCACTGCTTCGGCAATAGTTCCAATATATTATTGAACCGCACCAACATGTGCCATACTTCCAAAGATCTGTAGTCATTTTGATTAAGCATAACCCATGCACCCATGAGTTAAACTCTTATTTACCTAGGTCAGTTTTATGCAAACATTTTCGCATGGATTCACCCACATTAAGCCTGTGAATGTATTGCCTGCCGCCTGCCTGCTCCAACTACGACTCACCGCCTGCTTGCTTCCTGCCTGGAGTTGATAATATTTTATGATTCTCCGGTTTGTTTTACGTACGTAATGTAAAGTCGTGATCGTCGGAGTCACCGTCGTTGTGTGTCATTCTCGTTGTATGTTGTTCTGGCTGCCTTGCCCCTCTGTGTGACGGAGTGACTGTTGCTTGTGTAGAATAGCTCTTGCTTTACTTGACGACTACTATACTACTTCGATTATAGCCCAGTTGAGGTAAGTGTGTGTGTGTGTGTGTGTGTGGGGAGCGCGTGTGTGACTGTGTACTCAGTGTCTAACAATTGTTAGAGCGCTGCTGCTGCTGCTGCTGTTGAGTACGAGCAGCAATTGCTGTTGCCCCGTTGCTGATGGGCCAACGGGGCAGGTGGAGGTACAGGGGAGTTTGTACACGTTCGCTAAAGAATAGGTTTGTTTGAATGGTTTGTTTTGTGATTTTTATGCGATTTTGTTGCTGTTGTTGTTGCTTGATTTTATTTTACATTATGTCGTCCACATTGTTGTTGTTGAACTTTTTGTTTTTTTTCGTTTGCTCGTGTTGTTTTATTATTATGTTTTGTCTTTCTTGTTTCTTCTTCATCTCCATCATCACATCGTGTACAATTGTATTGTGAATTGTGACCCTTTGCTCCGCTCCACCGTCTTCTATTCATGCAATGTTGCTTACGCGTAGCTCTACCCAAGAGGACAATGACGCTAACGTCGTCTACAATATGGCAACATTGTTTTTGCGAGCAGCAGCAGCAGCAGCAATGTTGTTGCTGCTACAGCGTTGACACTGCCTGCCAGAGTTGCTGTGGCAATTTCGCAGTGCTTGTCGGCGGCGTTAGCAGCCACCGCCAGGCCTTTGACTTGTGCAGCACCGCGTCTGGTTTTGTAAATTTAGTTTTGTTCGGTAATTCGTGGCGTTAAGCAGGAAAGAAAGTACAGGAGGATTATTAAGCTCAAAATTATTGTTACTAAATTCGCATTACAATTTATTTGTTTGTTTGTTGTTTTGTCCACACCGCGCGCGTTCTCTTTTTTTTGTTGGACAACAAAGCCGAGTTGCCGAGTGTGCAGCGATTATGACAAACATTGCAAAGGCAACGAAGTCGGCGGCGGAGATGGCCACGGGTATTGCAACCTCATCATGAGTGTTGGCCCACAGACCGGAGAGCAAAGTGTGAGAGTGTAGCACAGAGAGAGAGAGCGAAAGATATAGTGAGTGAGAATGTTTAAATCTGTGATGTGTGTTACAAACTCTCCCTCAAGAAGAGTTATGCAAAAGAGTTGCCCCAAGTGTAAGTGAGTGAGTGTTTCTTATCACAAGAAGTTCTAAACGAAAACAGTGAGTGAGAGTGTCTTTGTTTTGCCATAATTATCCTATTTGACATTTAACCGACGATGACCAAGCATAACCAATTTGAAGGAGGTGTGGATGGTTGTAATGGCCCTTAACAAAGGTTTCCTACATACACCCAACCACCGTTTCTTAGCGGTTTTGTCCACCTAAGTATTGACCATTCGGCAAGAAGAAATCGTTAACGACATCGTGGCGACAGCGGCGACATTATTGATGTCGTGAGTTTTCGGGAAAATTGTATCTATCGTTAAGATTCGTTTCGAACACGCTTGCCAAGCACCTTAGGAACCAGTTACACATTTGACAATTGTTGGTGACAATAAGGCTAACGCAGGGTGAGAGAGAGAGTGTGGCGACAGGGTAAGGTGAGGTGAACACGAAGTTGGTGTATGATACCCAACAAAACAATGTCTTTTAGTGTAAAAAGACGAGCAAAATGCAAATTATACTATGACCAACAACCAAAAAGGCGAAACAAATTGTAAATTGTAAGCTAACCAAAGAGAAGTAGTAAAACAGGGAGAGAGTCAGAGAGAGTGGCGGTACAAACTTTGGCTAAAACAAAGTGATGATTACTCGTGAAAATTTCTTGACGCACAATGACAATAGCTTAAGGCCAAACTGAAAAAATCCATAACGCACAACAACAGCAATTGTGTGACACCAGCTATAAGTGTAGGCGGGCGGGGGTGTAAAAATCACGATTGATTTGTGGTGAAATTTGAAGTTAAACATTTGTCGTGGTAAACTCAAAACTTACAACGAGAGTACAACAAATGTTGTGAACATCCTCAACCCATACCCCACCTCCTTTTGGTGGATTTCATAGCTCCTGCAAACACTCATTCATCAATATGACATATCAATACCAACAAACACAATATCTATGATTTAGCTTAATGAGCGATGTAAATGACATTTTACTAATTGTCAACGCGCATTGGTAATTCCCTGTAATACAGCTTGGAACCAAATCCCCTTCCCCTCTCCACCCACTAAAGCAAAGAAGAGAAGCGCAATAGTTTATAATATTTCTAATCTCATCATCGTTGGTAATGTACTACACATTCATCCATCTACCTTTTTGGTTTAAAGAATACATTGCATTATATGGCTTGAAGCTCTCAGTGGGAGAGTGTTCCAGGTGGCTTATGGTGGCGTGTATACTAAGACACTAGCCAAAGTTCACCTTTCGCCCCCCGTTTATGCGCCACTACATGTTTAGACAGGGAAGGATATTGCCATTTTATTGTAAGAGCATCATCATATTTAGGGTAGTAAAAGAGCATGAAATCGCGTTGCGGTGACAATACTAAATGTTTATAGATAGAAAGATAATAAACGGGATTCGGTTTTTGTGTTATCTCGCATACAAATGAAATGAAATCTGGAATACTGAGAATACGAATTTGAAATTATAATAAAACTAAGAAATAATAATTAAATGGCTAAGTAATATTCTTATTCGATAGATGTTTATTTAAAAGTCATTAAGGATGAAGGCTTTTACTGTTAGCAAAAGGCGTTCCAAGTTTTTTTATACCAAATATGTTTTATAAGTTTTAAAGTCGGTTGAGATACTATGTATGTATGTCCATCTGTGGTTAAATTTGATAGAGGTTGTGACAACTGGCGTAAATTTTTAAATTATACTCAAACAAAACTGACACGCTAAGTCCATATTTTGAAAAGTATAATAACACAGTACAACACATGATTTTGGGACTGAATTCTGAGAAATGCACTTGAAAGTAGCACCAAATAGAATAAGTTCTGTATCTGTATAGTTTTGTCAAGTTACATGCCATAATAATTTTATATCGATTTGAAGTTAGTAAGTAGCGTATAGGGGGATTTTACACGTTTTAGGCTCTTTTGTTTGACATAACATAAATACTATATGATTGTACTCCGTGGCGTATGATTTACGTGGAATATTACTTATGATAATCATACGCCACCGTTTTTCAGAACTTGTTGCGAAACCGTTTTAGTATTAAGACTTCTTTTTTTGTTATCGACTTTCTATTCTGTTTCTTGTTTCATAAAAGCGATTAGGTATAACATGTTACACCATATATTCCGTACCACAGAAAATAAATAATAATTAAATATGGACATTTCCAGAAACGAAATCTTTGAATTTGTTAAGCTTGTTTACATTTTCCGATAACATTTCAGTGGCACACCGCTAAGTGAAAAATTCAGCTTTTGTAAATTTGTTGTTTTCAAAATATTAGGAAAAAAACATGCGATGGCGAAAACGACAAAAACTAGAATAGTTTTTTTAAATGCATATAGAAAAATGCTAAATTCAGCGTATAGGAACATTTATTTTTAACTACAATAGAGGGATGTGGCCTT
Source organism: Muscina levida (assembly GCA_964034835.1). Taxonomy (NCBI): domain Eukaryota; kingdom Metazoa; phylum Arthropoda; class Insecta; order Diptera; family Muscidae; genus Muscina; species Muscina levida. The sequence continues at coordinate 25,340,175 of OZ035884.1, read as the reverse complement.
CCAAATTTTTCCAACTTTTTTTTTCGATCACGGTAGACCTTTCTGTGGAAATACCCAACAAGATAATTGAATTTACCAAATTTAAATGTCAATCAGATGTCCGTTTAGAAGTTATTGGCGATATATTTAAAAAAAAAAAATATATCTTTTTATATGGGAGGTACCAGAAGGAGTGTGACTTAGGTTTAAGTTACCTAAGGGGTTGTCTATTATCGAAAGATAATTAACCTGATCAAATGCAAATATTCTCCAATTGTCCGTTTGGAAGTTATAAAACCTATTTTTGAGGTACCAGAAGGGATGGGAGGTATAGAAGTTAAAAGTAGGGGTCGGTCCATATAGTCTATATTCATTCCTGAGTCAAATTGCAGCAAGCATATATATATCTTGTGCAAAATATGATTGAATTCATAGTACTTACAAAAATACTCCCAGGTTTTCTATGTCCGTTGTAGTAAGCACCCATGATTCGGCAGCATACAACAGAACAGGTAAGATTAGCACCTGGTATAGCTGTTTCTTAGTATTCCGAGATAAGGTGGTGTTACTAAAGTGCTGCCAAAGTCCGTAGAAACATCTATTGGCTAGCACTATACACTGACATTATTTTTCTTGTTGACGGAAGATCCGAGGTAGGTAAACTCGACGACTACCTCAAAACAATAATTGTCAACGTTCACAGTGCGTCACCATCGAGAGGACTCTTTGTTCGTCGAAATCATTATTTTTGTTATGTCCTCGTTGAAAGCTAAACCCATTTTTGTTGACTCCTTTTCTAGTGATGAGAAAACTGCAGTAACATTTCGCAGATTTCGGCCAATGATATCTATATCATCGGCATAGGCTAGTGGCATGTGGGCCTTGTGGAATATGGTGCCAGACATGTTGACACCAGCCTTTCTCATCACCTTCTCCATAACTATATTAAATAGTGTACACGTCAGGCTATCGCCCTGCCTGAGACCTCTTTCCGTGTTGAATGGTTCAGACTGATCCTTACCAATCATAACCGAGGATTTGGTGTTTTCTAAGGTACATTTGCAAAGTCGAATCAGCTTTGCAGGAATACCAAACTCAGACATGGTCTCATAAAGCCTATTCCTCATCGGAGAGTTGAAGGCAGCTTTGTAGTCGACAAAGAGGTGGTAGATGTCGATCTGCCTTTCATTGGTTTTTTTTCCAGGATTTGTCGTAAGGTGAATATTTGATCCGTCGTAGATTTGCCAGGTCTAAAGCCGCACTGATATGGTCCAATTAGTTTTTCTACAATTGGCTTTAGACGTTCACACAATATGCTTGAAAGGACCATGTACGCAATTGGTAATAGGCTTATTCCACGGTAGTTCTTACATACACTACGATCTCCTTTCTTGTATATGGGACATAACAGACTGAGACTCCAATCTCCATGAGCTGATGCATGCTCCTAATCAGCTCCTCCCCGCCAGCCTTAAACAATTCAGCAGGGAGACCATCGGCTCCAGCACCTTTGTTGTTTTTTAAGGCGGCAGATTGCCACACGTATCTAGCTCTGGCTCGGAGGCGGACAATTAACACCATCGTCATGAATTGGAGCGGGGTCTTCTGAAGTGGTGTCTGCATCCAATAAGTTTTTAAAATGATTTCTCCATATCCACAGAATTTTCGGGCTTCCCCTCTGCTTCGGAGCAACTCTCGAATTGGTTTTCCTCAAAGTCCCAAGTATTTATTGTAAGATCAAAGCCACTTGGCAACTTCGAAATTCCAAATTTTTTTGCATTCTCAAAGTTGACAACCTTTACCCCGTAGTCCTGTTGGATACGATGTAAGAACTTATTCAAGCAATATTCCATAATGTCTACTAAGGACAAATGGTATGGGCTATAGGCAAATCAGTTCAACTGAATGGAAATTCTTTACAGTCTTCTTCATAAATCCCTTGTCCATAAAAATGTCGCTTTTAAAGCGCAATTTAAACTTTAATGTTTCCAAGCGTGCTAATTTAAATGCTTACATAGAGATACATGTTAGTTTCCCCTTTGGTGTGTTTCTGTAGTTTCTTCACCCTCATCCCTCCTTTCTACATGTCCTTCTCTATTCATGTGTAACAATCAACGCCGGGAGATGGTATAAAGGTAGAGGGGGGGAGTCAGTCCAGAAACAACAATACCACTACGAAATTTCATTTTAAACAACATTTTATGCGAATGTCTGCAGGAAAACGTAATGGACAAAAGACAACTGTGAGAGCTGCTTCGGTAGAAGCAGCCAACTCCCCACCACAGAGAAAGAAAAGGTTAAGGAAGGCCTTCTTTAAGCTTGCTACTACCATACGCGTGTGGTGGTACGTGTTTTTTTTTGTTCGTATTTAAAAAAAAACTGCTGCTCGTCGTTGTCGTCGTCGTCGTCGTGTGTGTATAACTTCAAGACGCGCGGCGGTGATTTCAATATTTGTGCTGGGCCATAACCATTATGCGCCACCGAAAGTGTCCCTGTGTGTATGTGTAGCTTGTTGTTGTGCCTCTCATGCCACTGAAGAAATCAACAAAACAAAAAACAAACGAAATTACTCGAAATCACCGATACAAACGGAAATAACGAAATATAGCAAAGAAGAAGAAAAAAAACAGCAAACGAAAAAAAAAAATAACGAATCGACATAAAAATGAAAATTTATAGCAATCAATAATCTGTGGTGTATCTGAACAAAAAGCGAAATTTCTTGTCAACCTGCCCCCCGGCTCTACTCAATCTACCCCGAATACACCTTCATCCTCTTACGCGCTCCTTCGCTCCCCATGAACCAAGGCAACCCAGCCAAACAGCCAAACAGCCAACCATCCATCTCTACAAATAATCATACAACGCCAATCTCCCCTCAATCCATCACCCTCCTATCCCTCCCATCCCATCGCATCACATCGCATGGCATGGCATCACATCACTTCGAGAGTCAGTCAGTCACTGGTGTAGCAGCAACAAATCCAATCCATTCCGCAGTATCTGTATCTCTGTACTCGTACATATCTGGATACGGTTTCAATGGTTTCGTTGTTGTTGTTGCTGTTGCCTTCAATCCTCCTCGACGATTTCAGTGAAATTATGCGATGACGAGCGGGCAGGGGGGCGGACGGGCGTTTTGTTGGATTCGAGCAAGGGGGTGTCTGACTGCCAGTGTTGGTGACGCTAACGTTTGCGGGGTCGCGCTTATTCGGTCGGTCGGTCTTTGCTCGCATGTGAATTTCAAAATAACCATAAAATTGTGTCTCATTGTAAAATTGAATTAGAAAATTTTAATTTTTTTCTTTCTGTTTTTTGTTTTTATCACCATTTATGCGATTTAGTCGAGCAGAAAAATGGAAAAATTAAAATGAATAAATACATCATATATAAATAAAGAGCTGATGGATGGGCAAAACAAATTGCAAAAAGTGAAATGAATTCGAAAATTGTACAAATTTCCTGAAAATCAATTAAAACGCAAAAAATATCTAATATACAAGAAATAAAAATAATAGAGAAGGAGGAGTAAAATGCTAAAATAAAAAATATAAATAAAGTGAATCTATTGGGAATTGGAAGAGGAGAGTGAAAAAAAGTGTTCAAATGAATTAAATGAAATCACAAAATCAACAAAAATTTAATTCGGAAAGAAGAATACAAGAATTCTAAGAATATCTATCCGATCAAGTGATTTAAATACGAATTAACCGAGTCGATTTAATCAATTATTGTGTCCAGTGCTCAAAGTGAGTTCAATCATTATTACTGGTGTCTGTGTTTGTGTGTGTGTGTGTGTGGTAGCAGTGTGTTTTATAATAATTAACTTCAATTGCGAGAATTTCTTTTTATTGGCCTTTGTGTGCAAGTGGATTTTTATTAAGACGAATTGGAAAATTGGAATACTTTGCTACTCAGTTCTTCTCCCTATGGTGTCTAAAAGGTAACTAGTTGAAATTATTCATTGATTTACTAACCGTATTTGTAAATATTTATTAAGGATTTGTTTATAAAACTCTTTATGTTTAAGTTAGAAGAGAAGATTGAAAAGATATGACTAAAATAATGTGTGAGCAATGCTGCATTATTGAATTTTATATGTTAGACTAGGAGGTTCGATGAACATTAAGAAAATATAATATCAACTAAGACTGGAAAGTGTTGCATCCATTGTTCTTACAGCAGTTATAAGTACTTTTAGATTGTTGGACCTTTTTTAGTTAAATAACACAGTACAACACATGACTTTGGGACTCAATTCTGAGAACTGCACGTGAAAATAGCCCCACAAAAGTAGCCTCCTGCACATAACACTTATATGTGCCCATGCTCCGACAGAAGAGAAAAGCGATGAGGACAAAGACGAGTTCTACGAGAGCCTAGAAAATGTATATGACCGTAGCCCGAGCCATGACATTAAAATTGTACTAGGGGATTTTAATGCTAAAATAGGCAGGGAAACTGCATTTGAGCCTACCATCGAAAAATTCAGTCTGCACCAGGAAACGTCAAACAATGGCATCAGACAGATTGATTTCTCTGCGGCAAGAAATATGGTAGTTAGCAGCACTAGATTTGACCATAAAAATGATCATAAGGCAACATGGTTATCTCCAGATCAATTGACGAGGAATAAAATAGATCATATGGTAGTCGATGGAAGGCACGCATCGAGTGTTCTGGACGTACGAGTGATCAGGGGTGCGAACATTGACTCCAATCACTTCCTTACCGCAGTTAAGGTACGCACAAGGCTAAGCATGGCGAAAAACGTACGTAGCCAGGCACAACGAAAGCTTGACATCGGTAAACTGCGGACCACAGAGGTAGCGGACGCCTACTCCAACCACCTAACTCAACTGCTGCGGAATGATCGCAGTGGCAAAATATAGAACGGGCTGCGAGAAGCGTACTTGGATACTCAAAGCCGTCTCAAGAAGATGCCTGGTACGATGATGAATGTCGCAATGCCACGAGAGAGACATACAGGGCGAAACTACTGCATACAGGGCGAAACTGCTGCCAATGGCAACGCGAGCTGTTCGTGAACGGCACAGGGAGAAGAGACAAGAGGCAATGGAAAAAGAAGGAGCTAAAGAAGAGGCAGTATGAGTGCACAGAGTTGCTCCGAAGCAGAGGGGAAGCCCGAAAATTCTACAAGAGAGTTAAGGCGAGAATGCGTGGAACAGGATTACCCTCCTGCAAGGACAGCGATGGTCAGCTAGTGACGGACCCGGATAACGTTCTGAGGATATGGAGAAATCATCAAATAAAAATTTATTGGATGCAGACACCACTCCAGAAGACCCCGCTCCAATCCATGACGATGATGTTTTTTGTCCGCCTCCGAGCCAGAGCGAGATACGTGTGGCAATGTCCCGCCTTAAAAACAACAAAGCTGCTGGAGCTGATGGTCTCCCTGCTGAATTGTTTAAGGCTGGCGGGGAAGGTAACTGCTACAAAATAAACCCAGTTCAAAATCATGAAGATGAATGGAAAAGTGAAACTGTTGCTTATATAGGGAAACTTCTGTAATTCTTAATTTTTTTTAAATATGTTTCAGCTAAATCGCACTGGTGGTTCTCGAGTTATGTCCAACAAAAGAGCCTAAAACTACTTATTAACTTATTAACTTCAAATCGATATTAAATTATTATGACATGTAACTTGACAAAACGAATAATGCAGAACTTCATCTTTTTGAGGATACTTTCACGTGCAGTTCTCAGAATTGAGTCCCAAATCAATGAACAGCCCTGGCCATAACATTAAAATTGCTCTCAATACTTTAATGCTACACAACAACACCTCCGATAACATATTCAGAGTGGTTGCATTGGCAAAGAAACTTGGTAGTAAGTGTTGTCAGAGCCAGAATGGTGCATTAAGATATTCACAAGGCTATTAGGATATTCACTTCATAAAATACAAGAAATGTCGTAATCGATAGAATGAATGTCTCAATCGTTATGGACATGCATGTAATGTACGTTGCATATTACCGAGATAGCCAATGCCTAATCCAATTATCTGCAAACAAACGCCCATAATCCTGATGATACCGACAAACAGTGTCGGCATATTGCGATGTATATGACCACAGACGCAATGACGCAATGGGTTATGAACAGCTATGGGCAGGGAGCTCTCTCGGAGCTTCAAGGGCATAAGAATTCGTATCGATACGAAGAAGTTGTAACAAAAAACAACAAATAAAACATTGAAGCACAAACACATGCAAAGCTATCAATGTAGCGGTGCCCATAGCTGGTTATGAACAACCAAGCTCAGACTAGCCCTGGTACGATGAGGAATGTCGTGCAATTTCTGAGGGAAAAGATGCTGCAAGGCAAAACTGCAGCCAAAAGCAAAGCGTGTGGTTTTGGACGAAACGTCTCTTCGGGGGAAAAGGCGTGTATGAAAGAAAAGAAAGAGTCAGGATATCGTAAATTACAGGGATTGAAATGAAGCCTGAAAGTTCTACCGAAAGTAAAAAGTAAAGGTTTTGGATTAGGGATCTTTACCTGTGAGAACAGTGCTTTAAATTTGTAAAGACAAGGGAGACGAAACGTCTGAAAGAAAAGAGAGAGCCAGGATATCGTAAATGTTTTGGACCAAGGATCCCAACCTGTAAGGACAGAGATGGAAATCTGGTCACGCGTACGCATAGTGTGCTGCACTTTCGTACTCGTTCCTCGACAGCGTCAGTGAGGAAATCACGCCAGTCATCGACGACGGAGTTGATTGTCCACCACCCATCCAAACAAGACCAACACCGCAAATGCTCAGCTTAAAAACAATAAAGCTCCAGGAGCCGATGGACTGCCGGTTGAGCTTTTTAAGTCCGGCGACGATAAACAACTCTAAAACACGATTTGGCTAAAGGAAAGTATGGCCAATGTCTGGAATATGACTGTTCTTTGTCCTGTGCCTAAGTGTGGGTACCAACCCAGCATACCAAAAGTTCCGACATTAGCTGATATCCGACAAGTCTGCACATTGTCTGAACTCTTCTTACCGATATCGTACTGAATTCGGTACGGGTCGTGAAAGGGATATTTTATTTTTTTTGCTCCGACATATCTGATCGAGTTTGCAGCGATTTCGGAACTCTGTGTCGGAGGAAACAACAAAAGGTTATTGAAGAAACAACGAATTTCCCTTCAGGGTTTCCTACTTTTTACATTTAGAATTCTTTCAGACATCGGTACGACATGTCGTACATCAGATTTCCCTCAGCTGAGTTGTGTCAACCATACCTTTTTAGTAACGATTTCAGTCAGATTTCGGATCCAATATCGGAAGATATTTTCCTAAAGACTTCGGGCAGAAATCGGTACGAAGCGTCGGCAAGAATAACCGAATTACTTTAGATATTTGGTAGATATCCGATATCTTCGAATTCGAAACGACGCGTCGAAATTGTCTTCAGAATTTCCCTCGATTTACATTTAGAAATCGTTCAGACGTCGGTTTGACAAGTCGTACATACATTAGATTTCCCTTAGCTGCGTCGGTCAGACTTCGTGTCAACCACGATTTTTAGGAACGATTTCGGATCCGATATCGGAAGATTTTGCCGACTATCGTAAAGATTTCTGGCCAATGTCTGAACACTTTGTTAGCTGGGAAGTGTGGATACTAAAACTAGCGGGATCAGCCTTAAAGTCATCGCGTACAAGGTCCTGTCTAGTGTGTTATGTGGATGACTTAAGCCTATCCCAGCGAACCTGATCCACGACCGACCAGATATTCCCAATAAGACAAATCATATTTTACAGAAATATTTAATTTTATGTGCAAAAGATATAAAACCTAAAAGTTACATATCTCAAAACTACTTAAATGGGGATGTGTCTTTCTTTCTTAGGAGGGCAGTACTCATGTCCGAAGCTCAGGCACATACTATTGTTGTTGGATACGTATTGGAGAGTTCATGCCTTTATAATAACAAATTTATTTCTATAAGTAAAACGACTGACAATATCCTTTTCAAAAGCTACATGTTAGTTGTATACTCTGATCACTTATACATTTATTGGCTAGAGATGTTACTGCAACCTTTTCAAAAAGTTAGAAATATGTCTTCGGGAGAAAATACTACGTCATATATATACCCTTATTAGAAGGAACAGATGAATATTATATTACACATTTTTGCATTTTTTGTTGTTGTTGTTGTTGTTGTTACAAGTGGCATAGTGGTTAGAACACGCGACTACCATGTGGGAGATCACAGGTTGAAATCCTGGCTCCAGTCATCTTAAAAATAATAAAAAAATCTTTCATTGTCGGCTCCCCTCGAATGTTGTCGACAGCAACTTCGCAGTATTAGTGTCGAGTCAATCGGCATGTCAAGTAAGAGCTTCTCAAACAGTGACGTTCGCATTCGTCGATAAACAAGTAGGTGCCGTTAGTTGTGAATCTAAAAATAGAAAGCGTGTTAATTCACAACAACGCAAGAAGCTATCCCATACCTCATTCATGGGGTGTAAAGGGAAATTAAGCTTTTTTTAAGTTACAAGTATGACTATGATCATGAGTGTAGTAATTTTTGTATTAAATGAGTTCGTTATACCTCCTTTAAATGTTTTCCTACTTTAACATTTTTGGCCTTTCCCATTCCCTTATCTGTAGCGGTCTTTCTTTGGGCATACAATTAGTTAACATCCTCTGTACTTGTACGACTACATCAAATTTGATAATCATAAAGATAATGACAAATTTTATTTGAAAAAAATCTAATTTTTTATATTTAAGTTAACGAAGTTTACTGAACAACAACGACAAGTGACATTTCAAGCTCAAATTTTCTGTCTCCAAAAGTTATTTCCAAATTTTTTCCTATCAAAGAAGACAAACGAAAAAACATGAAGAAGCTTAACTGATGGATGGTTTCATACCAAATCGATATTTGAAGCAGTTAAAAATAACTCGTTAACCAGTCACTGTATTTCTCACACCTCTAGCCGCCGCCACCACAATCCCAATTTGTGGTGTGGGGGGAGGGGGTACCTCAACTCATTCGCAGTGTAAGCGCTAAAACAACATGTTCAAAAGTAATCAGTTAAAAAGAGAGCAAAAAGCTATTTTAATCTAACCTTCCCCCGACGCCATCCTTTCTTCGTCCTCCTATAGGTGATTTAAGGAGAGAAGAAAAAAAAATGACAGCGAAAAAAAATCAGCCAAATTCAAATGAAACAAAAAAAAGAAAAGAACTCAAAACTCATTTGAGAAGAAGTAAGAGTTCTGGAGGAAACCAAAATAGGAAGAAACAAAAACGTTAAGCATAAACGGGTGAACGATGTAGCAGCAGTAACGAAAAATGAACAAATGGTACCAAAAGCAACAGCAACAACAACAACAGTAGCAACTTATATAGCAGCAAGTAAGAAAAGTACATCCATTCAGCCATCCATCCATCCAGTAAGCAATCCTCCAACAGCAACAACAACAACAACTTAACTTGGAACGTACTCACTCACGGCTGTGATATTCGCTCGCCTTATTCTATATGAAGCAGAAAAATATGTAGCGCTGCTAGTGCTACGCTGTGCCTGCTGTAGTTGCTGCTGTGTTGTTTTGTATCTGTATGGATGTATCTGCTAATGTGATGGTGGTTGTTGCTGCTGCTGCTGCTGTTGGCTCTGTTGCAGTTGCGAGTTAGTGTCGCCAAATACTTTATTTCCACCCGTTTTATTTCCCACTTTTTTATTTGCTTTTTTACATTTGTAACGCAAAGATATGTTTTTTTTATTTCTGTGTTCTTGTTTCATTCGTCGTGTACTAATCAAATGAAGGAGGCGGAGGTAAATATCTGAGCGAATGCCTGGCCACAAAAGTACAGGGGGATGATGAAGGGACAGGACAGAGTTCTTGATGTGAGGTGGGTGGCTAACAACTCGACATGCATATGCATATGTGTCGCTTATTTGTTGTATTGTTTTATATGAAACAACAATTACGATTTAGTTATTGTTGTTGCTTCTTATTGTTACAGCGACGAGAGTTATAAATATAACAAATTAACAGACATAATACAATATACGAAGGCAAAGGCAAAGTCTACCAAGTTGAAGAACTTTCGTAGCTATGTTGATAGAAAGGAACAAGTGAAAAAAATTGGTTGGTTTTGAAGAAATCTTTATTTTCGCACCGTATCCCTGTTTGCAAAACGATTTCTAAACAACCTTTTGGTAATAGGCAATATGTGCTTAAAATGATTGTAGAGGTTTTTGTTCCGGTTTTTTTGGCTTTCCCTGGACGTTTTCTTTTCTCGACAAGCGGTTATATAAAAAAATTATATTCCGGAAATTCCGTAAATATAATTTTTAAACTAAATAACAAAATCAGCTATCATTACACAGTACAACATTTTTCAGCTCAGTGATTTGGGACTCAATTCTAAGAACTGCACGTGAAAGTAGCCCCAACAAGAAGAAGTTCTGCATCATTCGTTTTGTCAAGTTACATGCCGTAATAATTTAATATCGATTTGAAGTTAGAAAAGTGTCGTATAGGGGAATTCGTCACAATTTAGGCTCTTTTGTTTGACGATCTGCTTTTTATGAGTTTTTTTTTCCAGGATTTGTCGTAAAGTGAATATTTGATCCGTCGTAGATTTGCCAGGTCTAAAGCCGCACTGATATGGTCCAATTAGTTTTTCTACAACTGGCTTTAGACGTTCACACAATATGCTCGAAAGGACATTGCACACAATTGTTAATAGGCTTATTCCACGGTAGTTCTTACATTCACTACGATCTCCTTTCTTGTATATGGGACAACAGACTGAGACTCCAATCCCCGGGCATGCTCTGCTTCAGCCAGATGTTCTCCATGAGCTGAAGCATGCTCCTAATTAGCTCCTCCCCTCCTGCCTTGAACAATTCAGCCGGGAGACCATCGGCTCCAGCTGCTTTGTTATTTTGAATTCGTTGTTGTTGTTTTAGCAGCATATGTTTGTTTATCTGGTACGCCTTGTATATGGTGCACTTGTCTCCAGGCCAAGGAAGGTAGCTACTTCCACTGGGTGGGTCCAAAGAGACCTGGGAATAAGTAGAGTTGGTTTGGCAGGGCAGTTGAAGAGCCTGTCTTTTGTTCTATGGTTGCAAGCGGGACAGACGTTCGACGTATTGCCGTCAATTCTTGCCCAATATGAATTGAGGCGGCTACACCATCCAGATCTTAGTTGGGCCAAAACAACTCACTTCTGCCGCGGTAAAACCTCTTCCTCCGAGCACGACGTTCACTCTGTAGTTGTTCACTGCTTCCAAGACTGCGACTGAGTGAATATCTGCTGATCCTGCCTGATATGCACTTTGATCTAGAGACTCACTCTTGTAGCGCTGGATCTCACGTTCTAGATCATGAAGGTCTTTCCTGACCTACCTGGGGGGAGGTAGACTATCCATAAGGTGGTGGTTCGGATGGCTGGTTCGCTAACATCCAAGCAGGTACTGCTTCGACAGAAGGAAATTGTGTCGTCGCACGGGTATGACCTTCGTCTCCTCATGTAGATGATCCACAGATGACATGAGGAGGCACCCTGTCGCAGTTCTCAAGGCGGCATTTTGGCATGTCTGCAGGTTCTTACACTGCGTCTCGCTCACGTTCGGTGACCACACTGGAGCTGCATAGTTCACCACAGACCGACCTATCGCTTTGTAAGAGCTCAACAAGGTTTCTTTGTCAGTTCCCCAAGAGCTGCCGGCAAGCGACTTTAGGACCTTGTTCCTACATCTCATCTTCTTGCAGATAGCTGTGGCGTGCGCATTGAAACTGAGGAGACTGTCAAATGTGACACCAAGGACTTTGGGCTGGTTGCTGGTCAGAATTGTTGTGCCATCGACTATCACATTGAGCTGCTCCTTCACTTGCGCTGTCCATGCGGTGAACAGTGTGGCCGATGATTTGGTCGCGACGATCCCACGGCAGCTGGTTCTATGTACCGGATTGACCCAAAGCAGATATTCTTCCGCCAGGGGCTGCCACCTCTGTACTGTGTGTCTCTCTATTTTGAATTCGTGATATTGCCAAACTTATCTCACTCTGGCTCGCAGTTACTGCCATCGTCATGGATTGGAGCGGTGTCTTCTGGAGTGGTGTCTGTATCTAGCAGATTTTTGAAATGTTCTCTCCATATCTTCAGAACGTTATTCGCCTCCGTCACTAGCTGTTTCCTGTTCCACGTATTCTCGCCTTAACTCCCTGGTATAATTTTCGGGCTTCCCCTTTACTTCGGAGCAATTCGGTGCACTCATTCTGTCTCTTCTTCAGCTCCTTCTTTTTCCTGATAAAAATACGAGTTGCCTCTTGTCTCTTCTGCCTGTGCCGTTCTCCTCGAACAGCTCGCGGTGACATTGGCAGTTTCGCCCTGTATGCAGCAACCGTCTCTCTCGTGTCATTGCGACATTCATCATCGTACCAGGCATCTTCTTGAGACAACTTTGAGTACTCAAGTACAATTCTCGCAGTCCGTTCTATGGAGACGGCTATATTTTGCCACTGCGAGGTTATATTATCAGGGGTTGGAGCATTCCGCAGCAGTTGAGTAAGGTGATTGGAGTAGGCCTCCGCTACCTCTGTGGTCCGCAGTGTACCGATATCCAGCTTTCGTTGTGCCTGGTTACGTACGTGTTTCGTCATGCTTAGCCTTGTGCGTACTTTAACTGCGGTAAGGAAGTGATCAGTGTCAAAGTTCGTACCTCTGATCACAAACAAATTAATTGCGCCATTGAATAAAATACGTCCAATATATATGGAATTAAAGGTCATTTAAACCTCCACTTCGGAGCTACTTTGTGCACTCATTCTGTCTCTTCTTCAGCTCCTTCTTTTTCGTAAAAAAAAGACGAGTTGCCTCTGGTCTCTTCTTCCTGTACCGTTCTCGAACATCTTACGTTGACTTTGGCAGTTACGCCCTGTAGCAGAAACCGTATCAGGCATCTTCTTGAGACAGCTTTGAGTACTTAAGTACACTTCTCACAGTCCGTTCTATGGAGTCGGCTATATTTTGCCACCGCGAGGTTATATTATCAGGGGTTGGAGCATTCCGCAGCAGTTGAGTTAGGTGGTTTTAGTTGGCCGTCCGCTACCTCTGTGGTCCGCAGTTTACCGATATCCAGCTTTCGTTGTGCCTGGTTCGTAACCTGGTAAGAGATCAGTTAAACCTCATGTAATATTCACTGACTCAAATTTTGGAAGTTTTGCCATATTTTTACAAAAACCGAAATTTTTCTTAAATCAACTTCGCTTCCAAGTCAATGTTCGCTCGATGTAAGTTCCTCTGTGTATGTGTATGTTGCCGCAAAACAATACATAATTTTTCCAATGTTCAGTACATTTTTGTTTTGTTTTGTTATGTTTTTCCATTATGTTTCTGCTGCATGTCTGCAGATGAAAAACTTGTGCGGTGTTGGTGTTGGTTGGTTGGTTGGTTGGTTGTACGTTCGTTCATTGTCGTATCGTAGTATCGTCGTATAGTATATGAGAAAAACTTAATGTAGAAATAAATGAACGAACAACAACAAACAACAAACTTGGGGTGCTGGTTGTTGCTGTTGCTTGCTGCAAAAGTAATGAATGTCCAAAAGTTATGCGACAGCATTGGTGGTTTGGAGTTGTGGCACCGCCACCAACAACAGCATTGCAGTTTAAATGCAAACGAAAACAACAACAACAAATAAACGCAACACAACAACAGAAAAAATGGCAAACAATTACTGGATTGCTTCTCGCGTAGACTCGTTAATTTCCAGGTTTTTACTTTAACATTTAATATAGCGGGGTGCGTTGCGCGTTGCCTTTATCGTCGTTACTTGGCTTCGTTTTTCTTGTGATATTTAATTTATAAGTTTATCATCTCTGGTTGTGCCGCCACGGCTTGGGGTTCAATTTTCTTCGGGACTGCTGATCTCGTACAAGTGAGTAGTAGGATAGGTTGAGCAGTGTCCATCCATTCAACCGTTTGACTCCCTGTGTCTGTCCATGGCCAAGTATCAGTGCGTTTGTCCGTCCGTGCGTCTGTTAGTGTTTTAAAATTTCTGGTTGGTTTTCTTGTGATGTTTTTGTACGTTTTTATTGCTGTTGCTGTTGTTTGTTTGGTTTGCTCTTGTACAATTATTGTCTCTCTTGCTTGTGTTAAAGCGAATGTTTCTTAGCCTTTTTGCTGATGGATGAACTGAAGTTTTGGTTTTTTCCTTCTCATAGTAGATACAATTTTTATTTCTTACTGCTTTGTCTTTAGATAGAGATACATAAGCAGATACAACACAGTACAACAACCAAGCCACTGACCAACCAACCAAACAGCCAGTCAACCACCATCCAACCATACATATTCCTCGCCATTCAGCCAAAAAATTTGATTGTCCGTCTGTCGGTGCGGTCGGTCATCCATCCACCGCAGTTGAGTTTGAATTCAAACGACTGTCGTTGTTGTAGCCACTTTTCGTCGTCGTTCGCGTTGTCGTTGTCTTGACAACCAACAAAAGCATTTTATGCCTTAATAACTGATATCTGAAAAGCCCCCTCCCCATGTTGTTGTAGTAGTATTTGTCTGTATATCTATCTGTACTATGATGTTTTGTATGTTTGTATTGTAGCACTTTGTTTTTTGCCCAATTTGCTTTTAATAAGAAGCGTTTTGCAGATTTGGCTTTGCTACGACGCTAGCAGTCAAAATATGTTGGCTTATTACTGCCATAACGTTAACCACAAATGAGTTGTTAAACAACAACAACAACAAAATGTGAAAAAGAAAAAAAACATCAACAAAGTAACATTATGAGAGTTTTACGCAATACCTGCTATATTTCTAGCTGAAATAAATTAATGAGTTATTTCAAATAGAAAGATTTTTAATATTTCTTTTGAACAAGTACATAGAGATTAATTAGAGCGTCCTAAGAGTATTTTCATTGTAAGTTATACAAATTAAAATCGACTGGGATTTTGATGAGAATTTGTTAGGGCTATTAATTTATTATTCTAGTTAGTCTTTTTCTTCTTATTTGACAGCAGTAACAGAAATGCATCAATCAGTAGCCGGACGTAGCTCTTATGTCGACGGTACTCGCTATTAACGATGTTGGGTCCAAAAATTTTGCGAAGTATTTTTTACTCGGAGACTCACAGAATAGATAGATGCTTTCGTGGCATTACTCAGAATTCAGTTCAAATACACCGAACCAAAACATAGAGAAAACTTTACTTGAATCAAGCCAAAGCGGTGTCGAAGTTATAGCACGGCTTTTTTTAAACCAAGTCCAAAATACTTGATGCAAGTAAAAAATTTTAAGAGCTCTTTTCTTAATTTAAGCCTAATCTGTACTTGATTTATGTAAAAACTGTACTGAATGAAATCCAGATGTGTACTTGATTCAATCAAACTTGCATTAGATATAAGTCTGTTTTTGGATTGATTTAAGTCAATGTGTACTTATTTTAAGCCCATATTTGTTCTTAATTTAAACCTGATCCATACATTTTCAAGCGTGTTCTGTACTTGATTTAAGCGCTTTTTCCACTTGATTATTTTTTTTAAGATCACTTAAGCGTGATCTAAACTTGATTCAAGCCATATTTACGATTGATTTAACTTGATCAGAACTTGTCTTACTTTTCTATTCTTTTTCTCAGTGCCATAATGTATCAATACCCACTACATTTCTTAAAGTGCGGTCTCTCCGTCTCTCTCTCTCTCTTTCACTAATATAAAGTAATAAATTTGGTTTCCGCCATTAAATTTTTCACTCTCACAGTTAGGTATAGGCGATGTTTTCTTATTTCAAGCCATTTTTTTTAGATTTATTTTCATTCTGAGAAATGTTTACTCTATTTCAAGTATTGTTTACTTAATTTAATTCCTTTTAGGCTTGATATTTTGACCGTAGCCCAATGTGTATTTGAATCAAGTATAAACGTACTTAAATTTTTAAGTACAATTTTGACCAAAAATTAGAATTTTTTTTTTTAAATTTATACGGTCTTTTTTTTCTGTGTGTAGGTAGGATCAATGTCTGGTAGAGTTGGATCTTTGTTCGTCGAGGACTTTGTCGTTCAAGTTAAAGTTCAAAGTTAAAGTTAAAGTTGCCAACATTCTCAGGAATAGTTTGGTTTGACTTCTGCCGACTGATTCTCAATGCTTTAAAAAGTCGCAGTAACATCGCGCAGCCCTTGGCTAACACAGTACAACACATGATTTTGGGACTCAATTCTGAGAGAACTGCACATGAAAGTAGCCCCCAAAAGACGAAGTTCTGCATCATTTGTTTTGTCAAGTTACATGCCATAATAATTTAAAATCGATTCGAAGTTAGTAAGTATCGTATAGGGGAATTTGTCGCGTTTTAGGCACTTTTGTTATATTGTTATATGGTGGCGTATGACTATCATAAGTTACATTTCATGTAAATCATACGCCATGGAGAACAATAGTTTTATTGTAACTGCTACAAATAGTGGTTGAATATTTTCTCGATCAAGCCGTTATCAAAATTGTAATCTACCACGAATTCTAAGAAAATTTGCCAAAGAAACCATTATTAACGAGAAACTTTTCGTATTAGGGAAAAAATCCACAACAAGCCCTGCAACTGCCCCGGAATCGCCCCTAGAGGGTTAAAATAAGGGACCGACCCCCCTAAGGAGGCTCTCATATAAAATGCACTTATGTATGTATGTACTGGCCTTTACTATGTTCAGTAGCTAACAAAATTGTATGTCAATCTTATTTAAGAAAACCCAGACATTTTGTTTGTCTTCATTTTTTAGCCAGGTGTGACGGGTGTGACCAAATGTTTTCTGTAAATACTCAAATATTTAAATATATGTTCACAAAATGTCACTATATATTTAATTGCACTTACATTGTTATTGTTGGAAAGTATTAATGTTTTATTATGTAAATTACAAATTTTATTCAACTTTTCTCGTATTTACGGGTGTGACACAAAATTCGTATATTTCTATTTACTCATAAAACTTTTAGTATAAAACATACACAGCCGAAATGTTATGAGAAAGCAAACAGAAGTTTTGTCTATCCGGAGATAATAGTTTGTACTTATCAAGATAAATGGAATATTAGAAAATGTTAATGTAAGTCCTAGCGTATAAAGAAGAAGATGAGAGTGTTCGTTAAATGCTCGTTTCAAACTGTTGCCAAATTGATAAAAAATTAAAAAAAAAAAAAATAATTTTATCCATGTGTCCATAATTGTTGTTCTCTTGTACACATTATTTGACCAATTTTTATTTAAAATAAGGAATTACGTAGGACAGTTTTACGTGGAACTGCCCATAAGTAATTTCCTTTAAAAATTGGTTAATTTCAATAACTCGAAAGTTAAACAATATCAGTCATAAGGTGAGAGCATTTATCAGTCAGTTCACCTGACTGAAATTTCTATACTGGTTGCCTTGTTCTTTTTTCAAAGACAATGCTAAGCGGATCATTACTACTTTTAAATTATTCATAATAATGTTATTATAGTGCGATGTTTTTAAGATAACAACAATTTTAAGCAGAATTGCTAAATAAACTCTAACATATATACATTTTATGCTATTAAATAACACCACCAACAAAATGTGACTAATCATAAGCGAATACAAAATTAAAAAGGCCGTTTTGGGTCTCGACTCAACTGAACTCAACAACTCAGCGACTGACTGACAATTAAATGATTTCGACAAAAGCGACGATAAAATTAAATCAAAATTCTAATGAAATATTATGTATGTATGTATGGTTATGTCGTGTATCTAAATACATGATGAACATATGTATGTATGTATGTGCGAATGTATATTGCAAAATATAAAACAAAGACAACACACAACACCAAACATTAACAATTAAGTAAATGAACAAAATGAGCGGCAATAGGCTTTTGCTGGCCTGGCCTGGTCGGCTGGGTGGCAAAGCGTCAAGGGAATGGTACAAAAAAGCGAACATTTCACAAATTGAAAGCAAACAAATGAATGAATGATATGTGACAGGCGGACAGATATATCTATGTATGTATGGACAGTAAGGCAGATGGACAAACGAATGTGCAGACGGACAAACCGCTTTTAATCGAAGAAAAGACCACCATCCTCCCCTTTCCTAGCAACAACAACAACAAGGTGGCAATACAGCTACACCCAACCAACAATAAAAACTTGAGTATTTGTTATTGTTGTTGCTGTTGTTGCGGATGATATTGTGGCTATTGTTGGCGTTGTTATATTTTATATTAAAACTCACGTCATTTGTTCGGGTCTAAAGAGATCCCCCCATCCGCGTCGCTAATCTACACACACGTGAGTGTGTATGTGCTTGTGTGTAGTAGTAGTTCAGAGTACAGCCAAAGCTCTAATAATGCGAAACCATTACGATATGGCAGCGATATATTAATATTATTGTGTGTTATTATTATACTCATTTTCTTCATTTCATTTTTGATGGTAGCGCTCAGATACATAAAAGTTGTTGCTGCTGCTGTACTCTAATAGGTACATCACACACATTGAGGCGACAGACAAACAAACATACAAACAGACGGACGTACGGACATCGTATGTACTAGAATTGGCTATACAATTTTGTAGAGCTACACTGACAACAATAAAAATCTAAAAACCAAACACAAATAGTACCGAATATTTGTATATAAGCAGAAATTATTTAACACCATAAGTGTACAGGCAGCAAGCAAAACAACGAATTTGAAAAAGGCTGAGCGATATACAAAAGGCAGTCAGAAAAACGGAAGATAGCCGGAGGTGGGCTCAAGTAATGAAAACGTAAGATCTATGAAATGTTAACATTAACTACAACATTCGTAAGAGATATGGCTTAATTATTTCATATGTTGGAATGTTACTATAGATTCTTGAAAAAGAGACATTTATAGGAAGTGACTAAACATTTATTTGCTGTAAAAAACAAATCAGTACAGAAACTGCAGTCAGTACCACCATGTGTGGTACTGTTTAAGTTTTGAGTTGTTAAAATCAATCGATATTGAAATGAAATTACTTATGAAGTAATATTTGCCTGCTTGCAGAGCGTAAACAGTTAGAGATAGGACAGCCGGTCGTATGACCAGACATTTGCAAATTACTTACTTACTTACGTAAGTGGCCCATTACAACTTACGAACGTAGTTCATAAATTTGAGTCCTTCAGTACTAAAGAATTCCACACGCTTCGGTCTTCTGCGTGTGTTCTCCAGTTAATCCTACCGGATGGTGGCACGTCGCCTATCACTTGGTCCTTCCAACGGAGTTTGGGTCTCCCTGCTCTGCGTCGTCCTTCAGCTATTTACATCCATTCTGGCAACATGATTCTGACTATTTTAGCTACGTCGATGTCGTGGTAAAGCTCATACAGCTCATGGTTCATCCGATGGCGAAACTCGCTGTAGTCACAGATAGGTCCATATATTTTTCGGAGTACTTTTCTCTCGAATACTCCCAGGTTTTGAATGTCCGTTGTCGTAAGTATCCATGATTCGGCAGCATACAAAAGAACGGAGTAGATTAGCACCTGGTAAAGCTGTTTCTTAGTATTTCGAGATAAGGTGGTGTTACTAAAGTGCTGTCGAAGTCCGTAGAAACATCTATTGGCAAGCACTATTCTCCGCTTGATTTCTTGGCTGACATTATTTTTCTTATTGACGGAAGATCCGAGGTAGGTAAATTTATCTACTACCTCAAAACAATAATTTTCAACGTTGACGCTGCGTCCCCATCGAGAGTTCTCTTTGTTCGTCGAATTCCTTATTTTTGGTTTGTCCTCGTTGACCGCTAAAACCATTTTTGCCGACTCTTTTTCTAGTGGTGAGAAAACTCCATTAACATCCCGCAGATTTCGGCCAATGATGTCTATATCATCGGCATATGCTAGTGGCATGTGGCTCTTGTGGAATATTGTGCCAGACATGTTGACACCAGCCTTTCTCATCACCTTTTCCATAACTATATTAAATATTGTACAGGACAGGCTATCGCCCTGCCTGAGACCTCTTTCTGTGTTGAATGGTTCAGAGTGCTCCTTACTAGGGTTTCTCTCCAGGGATTTCCCGGGATTCCAGGACATTTTTAATTCCCGGTTTCCCGGGAAATTCGTCCGGGATTCCCGGGAAATTAAAACACCTTAGGCAGAGCAAATTTTAGGAGCTTTAAAGAAGCGAATTGAAGAAAGAAGGGACAAGGGATTTTATACTTTAGTGTATTTCAAACTGCTTCAAATCAAAAAGTGATCGCTTACGCTGAACAAATTAATACTCGACTTTTTAAAGAAGACGTTATCAATGAATTTCTGGAATCAGACGAAATTCCTATTTGTGACATTAGTCCCGAAAGACCATTTGCGGATATTTTAACCGATTCCATAACAAATGCAAATGTTGCACCAAGTAAAAGACTACTTAATAACTCGATAAAAAAGGATTTACAATTTTACGAAGCAAGTGAAAAAGCAGCAGGAAATGTCGCCTTTTAATTGAATGCTCTTCTGAGAATAAGGCCAACATCAGTTGAAAGCGAGAGAATATTTTCAACAACAGGGAAATTTGTAAATAGAATTAGAAACAGATTGTCTGTTGAAACCATTAACGCTCTTTCCGTTTTAAAAACTTATTTTCAAAATGACAAATTAACTTTTATTGTTTAACTAATATTTTTATATATACTTTAAAATGAATGTTTTTCGTTTGTTATGTTTTTGTTTTACTTGCAGCATGTATTATATGATCTCTTAAATTAACAAATATATATATATGTACATACTGCAAAATTGTATAAAATTAACATAGTTTGTCTTGTTTTTCTACTGCACGAAATTTCCCGGGAATCCCGGGAAATGAAAAGTCCGGGAAAAAGAGAAACTCTACTCCTTACCAATCTTAACCGAGGATTTGGTGTTTTCCAAGGTACATTTGCAAAGTCGAATTAGCTTTGCAGGAATACCAAACTCAGACATATCCTCATAAAGCCTGTTCCTTATCGGAGAGTCGAAGGCAGCTTTGTAGTCTACAAATAGGTGGTAGGTGTCGATCTGCTTTTCATGAGGTTTTTTCCAGGATTTGTCGTAGAGTGAATCTTTGATCCGTCGTAGATTTGTCAGGTCTAAAGCCGCACTGATATGGTCCAATTAGTTTTTCTACAATTGGCTTTAGACGTTCACTCAATAAGGAAAGGAAAGGGACCTTGTACGCAATTGGTAATAGGCTTATTCCACGATAGTTCTTATATTCACTACGATCTCCTTTCTTGTATATGGGACATAACAGACTGAGACTCCAATCACCGGGCATGCTCTCCTCTAGCCAGATGTTATCCATGAGCTGATGAATGCTCCTAATCAGCTCCACACCGCCAGCCTTAAACAATTCAGCAGGGAGTTCATTGGCTTCAGCAGCTTTGCTGTTTTTAAGGCGAGAGATTGCCACACGTATCTCGCTCTGGCTCGAAGGTGGACAGTTAATACCATCGCCATGGATTGGGGTGGGGTCTTCTGGAGTGGTATCCGTATCCAGTAAATTTCTGAAATGATTTCTCCATATTTTCAGGACGTTATCCGGGTCCGTCACTAGCTGACCATCGCTGTCTTTGCAGGAGGGCAACCCTGTTCAACACATTCTCGCCTTAACTCTCTTGTAGAATTTTCGGGCTTCCCCTCTACTTCGGAGCAACTCTGTGCACTCATCTTGCCTCTTCTTCAGCTCCTTCATTTGCAAATTAGCAAATTTAAATATTCTTTAGTTGTCCGTTTGAAATTAATGGGAGAAATATTGATATTTCAAAAATACGTAATGGGGTTGGCCAATATAACCCGTATTCATCCTTAAGTCAAATTTCCATACGTATTTTCCTTGGGCAAAATTTGATTAAATTCAGTGTACTTACAAAAAGGACATGAATTTGGTCATTTGTATGGAGTATACCTAACGCTCGTATATTTTTTTTGGACAAAAACATTACATTTCACTGAAATTTTTTCAAAAAGCAGTACATCGATTTGGAGAAACAGTACTTTTCGCAGTACATATTTACATAGCACATATATTTTATTCAATATGCAAAAAAAATTAACAATCATTTCCAGAATCAACTTTTGTGGTTGTTTTGTATTTGTCTTTTGAAGCAACTTGAATAAGCAATGCCGGCTTCGTTTTGAGGTAATTGTAGAAATCAACGCATTTGTACTTCATATTACAGTTGACGGTCAGAATCGCCTTCATTGTTTGCACATCTTATCGGGGTTAGGCTGACGTCCAAGTTTTGTTCACTGCAGAGAAGATTCGCTCCAAATAAACATAAAATATATATTACGATCGTGGCCATTTCTTTGAATTCGCAATCAGCGTTATTGAGATGAATAAAAATCTCCACTCACCGATCCACATTCGAAACATTGCCTTCTCTCCATTGCATAATTTTGTCGCTCGTTTTTGATATATCTAAATTGGGTGTGCAAATATACAGCATTTTCATTGGCATTGTACAAATTGCATTC
Source organism: Muscina levida (assembly GCA_964034835.1). Taxonomy (NCBI): domain Eukaryota; kingdom Metazoa; phylum Arthropoda; class Insecta; order Diptera; family Muscidae; genus Muscina; species Muscina levida. Next base: position 25,317,683 of record OZ035884.1, on the reverse strand, counting down.
CCTTAACTTGTTCATAACGGCTTCGACTTAATTCCATTAGTATAAAAGCATCCAAATCAAAGCAGACAAAATTACCGAAAAAATAAGTGCGTTAGGCAGCCATCTCAATCGAATTGTATCCATTGCCAATAAGTTTTTGTTTTCTGCTACTATAGCTCGGGATAAAAAATCATCCTCTTGACACATTTTTAGTGTATCTTAGAACTTATTTTTGAGTTAAACAATGTTATTGCATGAATTCGCTGTTCGCCGTTTATATTTCTATTAAGTATCGAAAAACAGTACTTTGAGGGAGAAAAGCAGTACGCAGTTTTTGATGTCGAAAAACAGTACTGTACTGCGAAAAACAGTACAGATACGAGCCTTAAGTATACCAGAAGGGTTGTGCCAAATGTTTCGTTTCTTTGAGTTATTACCTACTTTTCTAAGGTTATTAATCTAATAAAGTTTAAATATCCTGTAGTTGGGAAATTTCACGTAAAATCCCCCTATACGGCAAAAAATATATAGTTTCATATTTTAAATAAAAATCGGTCTGTTAATTATGGACAAATAGAAAAAATTATATATTTTTTTTGAATTTTTATCCGTTTGGCAACAGTTTGAAATGAGCATATAACGAACTGTCTTTTCTCCATCTTTATACGTTAGAACTTACATTGACATTTTCTAATATTTCCAGAAAGACAAATCTTCTATTTGCTTTCTCATAAGGTTTCGGCTTTGTATGTTTTACAATAAAAGTTTTATGAGTAAATATACGAGTTTTGTGTCACACCCGTCCCCGTAAATATGACAAAACTTTAATAAATTTGTTACTTGACATTATAAAACATTAATACTTGCCAACAATAATAGTGTAATTAAGGTCACACCCGTCCTAAAGTGAAAGTTCGTCAACATTTATTTAAATATTTGAATATTTAGTTACTGAAAACATCTGGTCACACACGTCCCTTGGTAAAAAGAATAAAGACTGCCATTAGGCATAAGAAACATAATGTTTTGGTTTTCTTAAATATCATTGACATGAAATTTTTTTTGCTGATGATAATTAAAAACTGTTATCTCCAGAAAGACAAAACTTCCATTTGCTTTCTCATAAAGTTTTATGAGTAAATATACGAGTTTTGTGTCACACACACAGAACACATTTGGTCACACCCGTCCCTGGGTTAAAAAATTAAGACGGCCATAAGCCATAACAAACACAATGTTTGGCTTTTTTAAATATGATTGACATGAAATTTTGTTGCTGCTGGCGATAGGTATGTGCCAGTACATACATTAGTGCATTTTGTATGAGAGCCTCCTTAGGGTGTAAAGAAAGGGGGTAGATATTCTAGAATAAAATGTTAGGCGGGAAATACTATTGGGGGCCCCTCTAGGAGGCTAATTTAAAAAAATCTAATCTAATTTAAAAAAAAAATTATAAAAATAAAAAAATTGTATGGAAACCACCGTAAAGGTAGAAAGGAGAAGATAGATATGTTTTGAGAACCTATTGGGGTTGCAAAATATTGGAGGTCGGTCATACATTTGACTCTTCTAGGGGCTGCTTAAGGGTTGTTAGAGCGGTGGGAGCCAATTTTATAAAAATTTGATATTTATATGGAAACCCCCTTAGGGTATGTTTGGGAAAAATGTTAGGTGGGAAAAATTACTGGGGGTCGGTCACTTATTTGAATCCTCTAGGGGCGATTCCGGGGCAGTTGCGGATCTTGTTGTGGATTTTTTTTCGCACTACGAAAAGTATCTCGTTAATAACCGGGGAGCTCGATTTTGATTTTAGACCAATGGTTTCTTGGACAAATTTTCCTAGAATTCATCGTAGATTTCGATTTTGACAACCGCTTGGTCGAGAAAAATAAAATGGACCACTCTAATGATGATGTATACGATAGTACAGATAACGAATAAATATATTGGCTATTATTTCCTTATATGTTTACCTTAACGTATATAAAGTGTGATTTTGTAGCTATTATCTTTTTGGCAACACTGGTTTAAACAGCTGACGCCCGTTTAGTGTTTTGTTTCACTGTCAAATATCTTCAATTTGGTCTAGAATTTAACCATGAATCGTCTTACAAACGAACAACGCTTGCAAATTATTGAATTTTATTATCAAAATGCGTGCTCTGTTAAGAAAGTTCATCGCGCGCTTCTTCCATTTTATGGTCAGTTTAATCGACCCACTGAAGCGGCTATTCGGGCTATTGGGACTAAATTTCGCACCAAATTTACATTGTTAGACATTAAACCACCAACACGCTTACGTACAGTGCAAAGTGAAAAAAATATCGCAGCTGTATCAATTATCGATTCGTCGCCGTTCGCAGCAATTGGGCCTCTGTTACTCAACAACGTGGAAAATTTTGGGGAAGGATTAAGGTGTGAAGCCTTTCAAAATACAGCTGGTGCAAGAATTGAATCTGAACGACCTACCGCAACGTAGAATTTTTAGGCTCTTGGAAAGGCTCTTGGAAAGTTGGCCGAAGATCCACTTTTTTTTCGAAAAATTTTGTTCAGCGACGAAGCTCATTTTTGGCTCAATGGGTATGTTAATAAGTAGAATTGTCGATTTTGGCGTGAAGATCAGCCAGAAGCATTGCAAGAGCTACCAATGCATCCAGAAAAAGTCACAGTTTGGTGCGGTTTATGGGCTGGTGGCATCATTGGACGGTACTTCTTCAAAGGTGATGCGAATCGTAACGTAACTGTGAATGGTGAGCGCTACCGTGAGATGATATCCTTTTTTTGCCTAAAATGCAAGAGCTTGGCTTGCATGACATGTGGTTTCAACCAGACGGTGCCACATGCCATACAGCACGCTTAACAATTGACTTATTGATAGGCGAGTTCGGTGAACATTTTATTTCACGTTCGGGACCGGTCCATTGGCCGCCTAGTTCGTGCGATTTAACGCCATTAGACTATTTTTTGTGGGGCTATGTTAAAGCTCATCTCTATACACACATGCCCGCTTCAATTAACGCATTGGAAGACAACATTGAAGCATTTATTCATGAGATACCGGCCGAAATGTTGGAAAGAGTATCCCAAAATTGGACTAAGCGGATAGACCATTTGAGGCGCAGTCACGGTCAACATTTGCATGAAATAATCTTCAAACATTAAATTATATGGACCGTACTGTCGATTCAAATAAAGATTTCATGCATTTTTCTGAATTTTATGTGTTTAATTTTTTAAAACTTTCCTATAGCTCTTAAAAAATCACATTTTAATTGAACTCTACAAAAACTTTAATTTCTTCAAACCTTTAATGTTTATTTTACTAGGTCACACCCGTCTTGAAATTTTTTTTTATTAAGAAAAAATAGTTTTTTGCGAACAGTAAGTACTTTAAACAATCAAAAACAATATAAACAAATACCTACATCTCAATAATTGTGGACTTCCTACGAAATTTTTTTTAGAATTTAACCTGAAACTCATAATTTTGTAAAAGCTCAAATTCCTAAGTTCACACCCGTCGTTGTTTTCTAATGGACATTCTGAGCAGAAATCAAATTCTTTCAGTGTCCACCTGTTACTAAACGTTTTAAAGCTTTACATTCTTGGTAATCACAACTTTTTTTGAATAATAAATCTATGAATTATAACTAAAAATGTGGGTAACATAGTCACACCCGTCTCAATGGAATTGCCCAGCTTCAAGTTTTGAACTTAAAAGAGAAATATACATTATTCAAAAATAGGTCAGTATGTATGGGACTTACCAGAATGGAGGTGTGTATTCTGCATATTTACATTTCCCATAGCCTAATTTAGAAAACTATTAACGCTGGTAACAAAGATTTACTCGATAAATCGTGTCCAACAGCACTCCAGTCAGCCAGACGGACTGAAAGGAATTTGGTCTTAAGATATTAGGGGGTTCAACTCGTCTTCTTTAAAGCGTTACACTTTTTCGTGTATCAAACGATATATACCTGCATTCGTAAGAGGACATCTTATGTCCAGATATAAGCAGTTTTCAAATTTTTCAACAGATGTTTTTGAAACAGCTTATTTTGAGGTATGTTCGATGTGGTCTTACACGCTTATTTGAAAAAAGTGCTGAAGATTAATTTTTTCACTATATCTCCTTTTTGGAATGTAAAACAATTTATTCCTTAATAAACAATGATTCGACGGATGACTTTCACTTACACTAGAATCACCATAATTTTTTTACAATTAAGTTTAAACTTGGAAAGTGCTTTCCTGAGAAAACTACAAAATCAGACCTAAACAGTTTTTCTTATCGCCACACATATATGGGAGTAGGTACTTAAAATAGAATGCAGTCTTCTGTATCCTGCTCTGATCTAAAATCAATTTACTTTGGCCAACTATTTTCAACAGAGTTGCATAGTTTTCACGTATATCAGCCATCCATAGGAACATCAACAGAATTGAGTACCGATGCCCACGTGTGTGTGTGTGTGAACTAATTCCGTTACGATACAACGGACGGACATGTAGCCATTCGAATTGTGACAATTTAAATATTTGCATTCGCAAAGAGTAAAATCGTAAATCACATAAAGCCGACTAACTCTGACTGTCAGCTGCAGCGCCAGCCAGTCATGTTAAGGAGGGGATGGACGGGACAACATTTAGTTGTGTTGTATTGATATTTTAATATTTCTATTCTATGCAATGAATGTGAGTGATTTCGAGGAGATATCCAACAGATACATTTATTCATCCGCCAATACTTTGATGGCGGCCGTGATTGGTGTGTGTGTGTGTGTGTAAATATGTTGGAATATAAATACGAGTACATGTACATTGTACCAGCACGAGTACGAATACAGTGCCGAGACTACGACGAGTATGTATCTATCTATCTAGTCAGCTATCAACGACCTACTCGTTTATTAAATATCTAATGGTCGGTTATTTGGTTATTTAGTCATTCTTTTTGTGTTATTGCATAGTTTAGTGATTTGGTTCATAGAAATCTGAATGTCTGTCTGTGTGTATATCTCATAACGAATGACTGACTGGCTGTTTGTTCGTGTGTTTGTTGTAAATGTAGGTGTGTATGTATACATATGTAGCAACAAAAATTTAAGCTTTTTTTATTTCCTTACAAACTTATTCTAACAAGAAAATCGATATTGATTGGTATGAAGACAAATATGCGAGCGAAAATCTTATATACGAAGTTAAAAGGCTGAACAAAACTTTTATCGTTTAAGGTGTCGGGAGAGATATTAATGTAAATATGTTAATATCACCTAACTGACGTTATACATTATAAGGATTCATATATATATACATACACTTTTCTCGTAGTACTTTTCTAGGAAAATTTGAAATTTTCCATGTAAAATGAATGCAGCCTAGACATAATTCCGTCGAATAATGTTTTTCAATTTCATGGTAAAAAAGGTTTATAGTTTCAGGAATTTTGTATTTTTTTATTTAGTTGTTGGAAATATTAAGAACAAGGGTATCCGATTTTGTTGTTGTTTTATAAATGTTTTTCTTTTGAAAAATATCTGAAATGAATAAAAAGTCGTGTAACTGTTGTTATAGGGAATATTTTGTTGTATATTTATTTTAGGATAACAGATATTTTAAAAATATTTTTCTTTTGAAAAGTGCCTTAAAATTCATATGAATTTTCGTTTTCGAAGAATTCGTTATTTTATAATAATTTGATTTTTTTCTCTCGAATACCGCCAGAAACGATTCATCTGCTTGTGTCATAACCCAGGATTCTGAACCATAGATTAAGATGGGTAGAATCAGTATCTTGTATAGATGGAGTTTTGTTCGTCGAGAGGGGGCTCTGTCATTGAATCCCTTGCTTAGTCCGTAGTAGCATTTATTTACAAGCAGGATTCTTCTCCGGATTTCTAGGCTGACATTATTTGCATTGTTGATGGCGGAGCCTAGGTAGACAAAATTATCTGCCACCTCGAAATTATAGTTGTCAACGTTCACGCAGTTTCCCAAACGAGTAGATCCTTTGTTCGTTGAAACTAATAACTTCGTTTTGACCTCATTCACCGTTAGTCCCATTTTCGCCGATTCCTTCTGTATTCCTAAGAAGGCTGCAGTCACATCCCGCAGTTTTCGACCAATGATGTCTACGTCATCAGCGTACGCGAGTAGCATGTGGCTTTTGTTGAATATAGTACCACTCGTGTTTACTGAAGCTTTTCTCAGTATCATCTCCATCACTATGTTGAAGAGATCACACGATAGGCCGTCGCCTTGTTGTAGGCCTCGTCTGGTACAGAATGGCTCCGTAAGGTCCTTGCCAATCTTCACTGAAGTCTTCGTGTCAGTCAGCGTCATTCCGTAAAGACGTAACAGCTTCGCTGAAATACCAAACTCAGCCATGGCTTCGAGTAATGTCTGCCGTATCGGGCTGTCGACGAAAAGATGGTACGTGTCGATCTGTTTCTCTTGGGTCTTTTCCAGGATTTGCCGAAGTGTGAAAATCTGGTCAGTTGTTGATTTTCCAGGTCTAAAGCCACACTGATAAGGCCCGATCAGGTTGGATAACACTGGCTTTAGTCTTTCACATAGCACACTCGACAGGACCTTATATGCGATGGGTAAAAGGCTGATCCCGCGGTAGTTGGAGCACACACTTGGATCACCTTTTTTCAGCACAGGACATAATACGCTTACATTCCAATCGTCGGGCATGCACTCTTTAAGCCAAACCGTGCGCAGGAGCTGGTGCATGCTCGTTATCAACTCCTCGCCACCGGACTTGAAGAGCTCTGCGGGCAGACCATCGGCACCGGCTGCTTTGTTGTTTTTCAGCCGCGATATTGCTCTTCTTACCTCGGCTTGACTTGGTGGTGGGCAATCTAAGCCGTCGTCGACAATTGGCGTGATAACTTCACGTGCGCTGCCTTCTGGAACCAGCAGTTGCTGGAAGTGTTCTCTCCAAATGTGCAGCATACTCTGCGTATCTGTTACCAGATTTCCATGCTTATTCTTACTTAGGAGGGGATGCCATTACCGTATCCATTTGCTCTTACTTTCTGGTAAAATTTTCGGCCTCACCTCTATCCCTGTATTGCTCTATATCCTCGTTCTCCCGTTCCTTCATCTGAAGTTTTTTTTGCCTAAATAGCTGTCTCACCTGTTTTGCTTTCTCCTTGTGCCGTTCCCTAACAACACGGGTTACAATTGGCTGTAGCGCTGTCCTATAAGCAGCATCCTGTTCCTCAGACGCTATGCGACATTCTTCATCGTACCAGGATTCGTCTGAGCGCCGCTTTTCATATCCTACCACGGTTATTGCGGCGGTTGCCATGGAATGCGCAATATACTGCCACTGTGTATAGGGAACGTCAGAAGAAGAGGCGTTGTGTCGTAGAAGTTGGGAGAGCTGGTTGGAGTAGGCAGTAGCTATCTCTGGGGTTTGCATCTTCGCAATGTCCACCTTTCTTTGTGTTTGGTAACGTGCGTTTTTTGCTCTGCTCAATCTTGGCTGCAACCAGGTAATGATCCGAGCCAATATTAGCACCACGGATCACACGCACGTCCATGACACTAGATGCATGCCCGCCATCAATTACCACATGATCAATTTGATTTTTGGTGTTTTGATCGGGGGATAGCCAAGTTGCCTTGTGAATATCTTTGTGCTGGAATCTGGTTCCAGAGTGGCTTATTAGGCCACCGCGCCCGATCCTAGTTTCTTGGGGCTGCCAAATTTACAAAGAGATCCTGTGTTGAGCTTCAGTTACTTCTGTTACCTACTTCCTAAGGCGCATCGGTGGTAGCATGCCGATTAGGTTACTCAACGTTTCACCTTCGAACTCTAGCTAACTTCTAAGCGGTTGCTTTAAAGTCATTGCCCGGGAAATACTTGGTCTAAGACCGGAAGTAGTTAGCTGCTTGGACAGTGCCACAAAGGAATCGCTTCTGGTCACTCCAAAGTGAGTGGCAATCAGTAACTTTCCACCTCTGGGCAAAGTCCCATTCATCGTAGATTATCATCGATTTTGACAACCGCTTGGTCGAGAAAAAAAGTGAGCCACTCTAATGATGAGTACAGTCAACGAATAATAATGTCTTATAGTTTTCTTATATGTTGACCTTTATATCCTATTAATATTATAAATGTGAATGTCTGTTTGTTTGTTTGTATGTTTGTTGCTCAATCACGCCTAAACGGCTGAACCGATTTCAATGAAATTTGAAAGACAAGATAGTGTAGTATATGGAAATTGCCGTAGGCTATTTGAATTTTTGACCATATGGGCGATGTGGGCGTGGCAAAACTTTTTTTAGAGCTAGGAGGATAAAATTTGATACACAGATAGTACTCGGCAACACGAATATGAATATGTGGACCAAATTTTAATTTTGGACCAGTGGGCGGATTGGGCGTGGCAAAAAATATTTTTAGAGCTAGGAAGATAAAAAATGGTACACAGATAGTACTCGGCAACACAATTATGAATATGCGGACAAAATTTTAATTTTGTACCAGTGGTCGGAGTGGGCGTGGCAAAACATATTTTTATAGCTAGGAAGATAAAATTTGGTACACAGATATTACTCAGCTAGGCGAATATGAATATGCAGACGAAATTTAAATTTTGGATAAGTGGGCGGAGTGGGCGTGGCAAAACACATTTTTAGCGCTAGGAAGATAAAATTTGGTACACAGATATTACTCGGCTAGACGAATATGAATATGCAGACGAAATTTAAATTTTGGATCAGTGGGCGGAGTGGGCGTGGCAAAATATACTTTTAGAGCTAGGGAGATAAAATTTGATACCCAGATAGTATTCGACAACACGAATATGAATATGCAGACGAAATTTAAATTGTTGACCCAATGGGCGGAGTGGGCGTGGCAAAACTTTTTAGAGCTAGAGAGATAAAATTTGATACCAAGATAGTACTCGACAAAAATGGATATGAATATGCAGACGAAATTTAAATATTTGACCCAATGGGCACAGTGGGCGTGGCAAAACTCTTTTAGAGCTAGAGAGATAAAATTTGATACCCAGATAGTACTCGACAACACGAATATGAATATGCAGACGAAATTTTAATTTTTGACCCAATGGGCGGAGTGGACGTGGCAAAACTTTTTTAGAGCTAATGAGATACAATTTGATACCCAGATAGTACTCGACAACACGAATATGAATATGCAGACGAAATTTTAATTTTTGACCCAATGGGCGGAGTGGGCGTGGAAAAACTTTTTTAGAGCTAATGAGATACAATTTGATACCCAGATAGTACTGGATAACGCGAATATGAATATGAGAAATGTTAATTTTTGACCCAAAGGGCTCAGTGGGCGTGGCACCATTTTTTTTTTAAAGCTAGAGAGATAAAATTTGATACCCAGATAGTACTCGACAACACGAATATGCGGACGAAATTTTAATTTTTGACCCAATGACGTAGCCAATTTGTATTTTAGTTTTAGAGGGAAATTTTCTGACCAAATTTTTATTTTTAATCTGTGGGTGAAGGGCGTGGCAAAGCTGTATTTTAGCCCTAAAAATTTTTTATACACATAAATTACTTGGCACTACAATTACAAATTCTATGCCCCACAATTACTAATATTCAATCAGTGGGCGGAGAGGGCATGCTTAAATCGAACCTTAGTCATAGAAAAATCGAATTTTGAATTGCAGACGACAATTTTGATATTTATATCCTAGAGACATGAAATTTGGTGTACAGATAGTATTCGATCAGCGGGCGGGTGGTCATAGTGAGATATAACATATAAAACGTTGTTGATTGGACAGGTTTGGGAGTTACTTGGGGTAACGAAATGTTTACCGAGGCATAAGATAAACGCTTAAAATTATCCCATTAGGAAAGCAAGCCAAACATATTATTATCGAGTTAAGGAAACGTTGCCAAAGTATGTTTGAGTGGCATACGCACAGCTTTTATAAATGTGAGCTAATTTAAATTGATATTTGTGTATTATATTAAGTTGGTTTTGTAATATTAGTCAATTATACAATAGCGAAGCATTGCCGGGTCCACTAGTATGTTATAAAATTAATTTTTTTTTTTTTACTATGTCACACCCAAAAAGTATTTTTATTAAGAAAAATTAGTTTTTTGCGAGCAATAAGTACTTAACATAATCAAAACAATATAAACAATTACCAACATCACAAAAATTGTGGATTTTCTATGGAAAATTTTTTCAGAATTTAACCTGAAAGTCATCATTTTGTAGAAGCTCAAATTCCTAAGGTCACACCCGTCGTTGTTTTTTAATAGACATTCTATCTACCTGTTACTAAACGTTTTAAAACTTAACATTCTTGGTAATAACGGCTTGTTTTTAATAATAAATTTCCAATTTATGAATTATAACCAAAAATGTGAGTAACATGGTCACACCCGTACCAACATGGTCACACCTGTCCCAATGGAATTGCCCATATCTTTTTTGTAAGTACACTGAATTTAGTTGCAAAGGGTAAACTTTTATTAAACGTTGACTTCCGAATAAAAATCGGGCAAGTTTTGCTGACTCAACTTGAACCTGCTATACTAATTGGCTAATTTCCCCAAAATTACTTTATTTTTTAAAAATATTTCTTAAAGAAACTCCACAAAACGTTGAAAATAATTAACTTTTAATATTGTGTATTTATAGATAACACCTACAAAACTATAAGGTGTACCCTACCCATTGAAAACGATGATTTCTTTTGAAATTTTTGTGAGAATTAATTAGAGACAATTTCCTTAGATCTCAGTTGGTATCGTAAAAGAGAAAAAATCTTTTGATACATTACACAAAGTTACATTTAGTACTACAATTTCTGTGAAATTATAAAAATAATTCCAAGTAATACAAATAAATGTCTATATTGTCATATCCATAACCAACGACAAAAAATAAAACTACAAAATAAAATCAATAATCTCTACTGCAAAAACTCACCATCGACGTGGTAGTTAAGCGGAAAAACAATCGTCGTATTTACTTAATACTCACTGAACACTGTATCTGAATAATCAAACAGCGCTAGGGTTATTTTATTCACAACAACAAAGGCGGCAATGCAAAAAAATAATAATAATAATAATAAAACAACAACAACAACAACATAAAAACGTCATGACAAACTAGTAAAAACTTGTGCATTGTATCAACCGATGGCACTGATCACTACTGAACTCAGTAAGCGAAAACAATTGATGTCTGTCCATCTGTTTTGTCATCTATCGATACTATCACCCTTCAGCTCCGCCTGAACAATTTACCCCTTTGCCATGGGAATGACAGACGGCAGTTTATTCAACTAACTTTTCACGCTTCTGACACCACCACCGCCATCACCACCACCATCATCATCATCATCAGGAGTTCACAAATGCGAATGAGAAACAATCAATGAAATTATTGTGAAAAAATTAAATCATCATAATATTTCTGTTAAAATTTTTTTCCCCGAATTAACATATAAGTTGGTATAAGTTGAAATACTTGATATATATGTACAATTATTTTTATATTTATAAAATTACACAAATCGTATTTATTTATACAATTATTTTTATATATAGATGTAAAACATTCACCAATGCGTTAAATGTAGCTCATATACTATAAGAGCAGGGAGACTTTATAAAAACGTTCTCCTGACTTTGTAGTAGGTTTTATTCTAATGCAGAGACTTTATTTATATAATTTTTTTTTTTAGTAAGAAAATTTCTCTTTGTTTGCTATGTGCTAAAAAAATGTATCTTCGTTTTCTTAGAAAAATGTGTGCACATTTATAACTAGAAATTTCAAAAAGTTAGAACGTTTTAAAATTCAAATGTTTTAATATGCTTCCCTTTTTACCCCTTTAACACCCAACGTGAGTGTTTTCCAATAATTTCCTTTATATCTTGTACTTAACTACCGACGAGAGTAAAAAAATCCAAGCATGACAAATTTTGTTGTATTGTTTTTTTTTTTTCTTTACTTTTATTATATGTTTTATTTTTTGTCCCGAGCTCCTTATAGATTTAACTTAAATTGGGGTTGGTTGTACCAATTTGCCCTTTGTTGTTGCCTCTTTCACCTCATTGCTCTTGCTCTCGCCACCCCGCACTGGACAATAAGGATTTTCTTTAAAATGAAAAACAGAAAAAAATATTCGCTTGTATGCCAACCGACGAGGTAACCAACACCTTTTTTCCATTTGCTGCCCCTGCTTCCACCCCTCACATGCGACCGTAGAAAATCGGGGCTACAAACAAATTCAAAAGATACACACAACAATGTAATAGTGAATGTGTAAGCGAAAGATGTTTCTTTCCAACACTTGTTCAAGAATATTTGAGTTGAATTGCAAAATATTTATGTTTGCGTACTTTTACTGCTGTTCTTTTGCGTTTTACTATATTTATGCGTTTGTGGGTGGCGCTTTTTTTTTGGTGGCAAAGTGAAATCGTTGTTGCCATTGTTGTACTCTGAGAATGTTGTGGAAATTGTAGTCTTACGATTGTGATCACGTCCTGTGCACGATTCCTCTGTGCATTACCTTGGATGTCATGAGTTTGTCTTGGCATACGCACACTCACACACACACACTCAACCTTACGCGGGTTTTAACATGATAACTCCAACCACCTTGTAAACTTTTGTATGACCACTGTACTTTGGCACACCAAACACCCACTTTTTGCCACTTATTACCCACTCTCCGACTATTGTGGGATAGATGTTTCACAATATCTCCATCTCTTAACTTCCATTGTGCGAGTACGAAAAAAAGATGGAAAAAAAAACATTTTACCTTCCTACTTGTAACTATTTAAATGTACATTTAAACGCATATATATCATTCATCAGAGTACACAAAATTGTTTATTTGTCATTGAGTTTTACGCACACACACAATCACACTCTTGTGTTATGCACGGTTTACCTATTGGGAAGACGCAATAAATTGAACATTTATACACTTTATAACAACATTTTATAAAATTACTCTCAACCTGAGGAAAAAGTTTGTCGACCATTTAAATTTAAATTGTTGACAGACTTTGAATATAACAAATGTCCTTGAAATTGCAAAAAGTTAAATTTTCAGTATAAATAAGTGATTTTTATGATATTGGTGTATAATTTCGCAAGTTTTTTTGGAACAAAAAATATTTTTATATCATTTGATACGAGAAAAAGTGTAACGCCTTAAAGGATAAGAGTTAGACCAACAGTATCTTTAGACGAAATTCGTTTCAGGATTTTTGAAGTCATGTCCACCTGTCTGGCTGGCCGACTGGTAGGCAGGATAGCTCAAGTAAACCTTCAGTTATCCTTATGAAAATTTTTCAGTATTAATATTTTCCAAAATGTGGGAATGGGATTACAAATACACAGTACAACACATTTGGGACTCAATTCTGAGAACTGCACGTGATAGTAGACCCAAAAAGAAGATGTTCTGCATCATTCGTTTTGTCAAGTTACATGCCATAATAATTTAATGTCGATTTGAAGTTATTAAGTATCGTATAGAGGAATTTGCCACGTTTAAGGCTCTTTTATTATATTGTTATATAGTGGCGTATGATTGCCATAAGTAATATTCCACATAAATCATACGCCACGTAGTACAACAGTTTTATTGTAACTGCTGCAAAATAAACTCAGTTTATATTTATTTGATGATTGGAAAAGTGAAACGGTTGCTTATGCAGGGAAACGTTATATGAACAGATTAAAGGGATTGTAATTCTTAATTTTTAAAATTTGTTTCAGCTAAATCGGACTAGTGGTTCTCGAGTTATGTCAAACAAAAGAGCCTATAACATGACAAATTCCCCTATACGATACTTTTCTAACTTCAAATAGATATTAAATTAGTATGGCATGTAACTTGACAAAACGATTGATGCAGAACTTCTTCTTTTTGGGGCTACTTTCACGTGCAGTTCTTAGAATTGATTCCCAAATTAATGAGCTGAAAAATGTTGGACTGTGATGGGCAGAATAGCCCCACTCCTTCTATTACCTCTAATTTAAAATCAACTATTTTTGAAAAAATAATATTTTTGGGCAATTCCATTGAGACGGGCGTGACCATGTTACTCACATTTTTGATTATAATTCATAAATACAAAATTTATTGTTTAAAATAGGCTCTATGAAAAATGACCCAAATGCAAAATGCCCCAAAAAAAAAACGAAAAATGACCCAAAAAAATTTCCATACAACATTGGGGAATTTTTCATATGAAAAATCCCCCATAAATTTTGGGGAACTTTTCATTTATTTTAGGTAAAATTTCGTTTTTATTTTGGGTAATTTTTCATATGCAAAATGACCCAAATTTGCAGGTATGAAAAATACCCCAATTTTTTTCCCATATAATAAATAATATAAAAAGCATAGTGCACTTATTTTTCGACTTATGAAATATGACAGAGAGATATTATCGATACTGACTTCGACGTATGCGGCGGGGGGCGTGCCCCCTACCGCATTCGTCTTTTAATAATGCTAAATTTTTTTAGAAGAATATTTTTTTTGGGGTATTTTTCATAAATTTTGTGGGTTATTTTTCATAATTTTTGGGGAAAATTTCGTTCTTGAGTTTTGGGTCATTTTTCATTTTTTTTCGCCCAATTTTATTTTGGGTAATTTTTCGTTTTTTTTTGGGGCATTTTGCATTTGGGGCATTTTTCATAGAGCCTTTAAAATAAAGCTGTGATTACCAAGAATGTTAAGTTTAACAATGTTTAGTAACAGGTAGACACTGAAAGAACTTGATTTCTGCTCAGAATGTCTATTAAAAGACGAAGACGGGTGTGACCTCAGGAATTTGAGCTTTTACAATATTATGACTATCAGGTTAAATTCTGTTAAATAATGCTGTAGTTAATTGTTTATATCGTTTTTGATTGTGTTAAGTACTTACTGTTCGCAAAAAACATCAATTTTTCTTAATAAAAAAGTTTTTAGAAAACAGACGGGTGTGACACCATTTTACATCGGGTGTGACCTAGTAAAATAATCTCCAAAAGTATGAAAAAATTAAAGTTTTTATAGAGTTCAATTATATAACAAACATAAAGGTAAACATATAAGAAAATAATAAGACAAAGATTTATTCGTTATCTGTGCTATCGTATACACAATGAATAGAGATGGTCAATTTTCGACCAAGCGGTTATCAAAATCTTAATTTACGATGAATTCTATCAAAATTTGCCCAAGAAACCATGGTACTAAAATTAAAATCAAACCACCGTTTATTAATGAAAAATCTACAAGCCCTGCAACTGCCCCGGATTCGTCCATAGAGTTCCTCTAATGTTCAAATATGTGACCCACCACCAGTAATTCTTCCTATCTAACATTTTTCCTAAACATATGTTACTTTCCCCATCATCAACCCCTAAGGGGGTTTTCATGCAAAAATCAAATTTTTATGAAATATACGAGTCAAATGTATGACCGATATATATTTTTGCAGCCCCAATAGTTTATCACAAAATATCAACCATTTATTTTCATGTTTCCATACAATTTTTTGTATTTTTTTAATTTATTTTTAAATTAAATTCAGCCGCTCCCTTTGGGCATCCTAAAGAGGTAAAATGTATGACCGACCTCCACTAGTATTTCCCTTCTAACATTTTTCTCGAACATACCAACTCCCTATCTTAACTCTGAAGTTATTAAGAGAGTTGTACCTTGGCAACTAGTTGGTCTACCGATTCAATGTTTGCACCGCGCATCACAAGCACATCCATATCGCTTGAGACATGCCTTTCATCGATTACAAGTTTCTTGTCTTATGATATCCAGGTTGCCTTGTGGGTATTTTTATGCGGAAATCTAGTTCCACTCACTGCAATGTTTCTTGCCGACGTGAAGCTTAACAGTTTGAATCCGTTATCGGAGATGTTGTTGTGTAGACTGAATTTTCTGGGCATCTTCCCTTCCTATTCAGGGCAGTCTTATATATTTTCTCTAGGTGCTCATAGAATGTTTCTTTAATGCGTCCCCGTCTTTGTCTTCCGTCGGAGTATGTACACAAATTAGTATGATGTTAAATATTTCGCCTTGATTCGGTCACTTACAGGGTTAAACCGCGAGACCAAATGTAAAAAACTCTTGCGAACTTGAATCTGCAACCAAACTTGTGTATTTCTGCGTGGCAGCTGTAAATGATGTCGCAGTTCTTTCGTCGTGTGCATCCCTGATCCGTCCATCGTATTTCCTGTATGGCGGTGATGTCAGCCTCGTATTTGTCGAGGACATCCGACATTTGGATAGAGGCACCATCTCTGTAGAGAGTTCCATCCGTCCACTGTTCGCAAATACAATTTTCGTCGACAAATGTCAACCATTCCTGTCGAGTACTATCTGTATACCGAATAGTATCTCTCCAGTTAGCCACGCCCCCTATGCCTAATGATTGGAAATTAAAATTTCGTTTGCATATTCATAACTTTGTTGCAGAGTTCTATCAGGATATCAAATTGTATCACTGTAGGACTTAATATAGTTTGGCCACGCCTCCTACGACCACTGATCGAAATTTCGTCTCCAAATTTAAAACTAAAGTGCCGTGTACTATATGTGTACCAAATTTTATCTCTCTAGCTCAAAAAAGGGTTTGTCACGCCCAATCCGCCCATTGAATAAAATTCATATGGACAATTCCATAGTCACATACGTGACTGGTCGTACATTTTAATGAGAAAAGAAACAATGAAAAACTTAATTTTTTTCGTATAACTTCTTTATCTTTTTGCGTAATGCTTAAGAAACTCTATATTTAGGAAGAAGGACAAAATTCTAGAAACTGATGGTCCTTAAATATTAGCAAATAAAGAAGGTGACGTGACAAAAAAAAATTGTTTTCAACTTCTTTTTTTTCGATCACGGTGGACCTTTCTTTGAAAATACCCATATAGTACATTATAGAGCGGAATTTATAAAAAAAAAATAATTTTTTGTATAATTTTTTATATTTTGGGACTTTTACGAACGAAAATTAATTTTTAAATTTATTTTTACGAAAATTAGTCAAATCGGTCGACTAGTTCTCAAGAGATTTACTTACCAACGCGCATTAATTCGTTTTAATTTATAAAAATTAATATCATTCATCATATTCGTTGCATAGAAACTTACTGTGTACCTTATACATACTATTCTTCGCAATGCAGTCATGCAACGATGCTGTCTCACAATCACTTTTTACACCCCACTCCGCACTTTTAACGTTCTCACCAAACTCCCCATTCTTCTTAACTCATTGCCCAGAATCCTCTTTCATAGTTATTCTTGCGAAGTTTGGATCTTTTTTTTTCTGCTACCATTTTTGTTGGGGGTTTTCCCCATTTATTCTTAGTACTTTTTTTTGCTAGAGTTTATCATACGGTGATATGGTATGATAAAGTTGCCTTATAGGTGGGTGGTAGTAAAGAGTCATACCTCTCCTCTCAAATGGTATTGGGAATATACTTCATGTAATGGTGGGGTTTATGTGCTCCTTTCATCCATGCAGGATTGTGAAAGTACATCCATATTTGAGTTGTTGCTACTGTATGTATGTGAGCATGGTAGATAGGTACCCATGTAAGTAATACGGCCAGCATGTTATGCTTTTACATCTACCAATTACTACCATTTCAAATATTTCGAAGTTGATGTCACTTACTGTGGCATATTTTTATGGGGGAAACATTTTGTGGGGGGACCGAAGAATGTTTTTTCAATAAATTCTATGCAATTCAAGAGAAAATGTTTCGTTTTCTGGCGAAGGAAGGAAAGGATTATAATGACGTAATTGTTTTTAAATTTTGTGTTATAGTAAAAAAGAAGATATATAAAAGCCAACGCAACTACTTACATGAAAGCTTCACCATGCCATCTATCGAATGGTTGAACTAATTGGACAAATCGGGGAAATTAAATATAACCCTAATTTTTTAACAAACTGCAAAGGCTAATATATCGGACAGACTGTGGCCATATAAATTTCATAAGCAATATTTTTTTACCTTCACAAACTTTTGCCATTAAATTCAAAACAAAAAAATTATAAAAATTAAAAAAGTCGCACATTTACTAAAGTGCCTCTAGATTGTTATATAAAAGGGCATTAGTTGCCCTCATTTATTTGGGACTCAATTCTGAGGACTGCACGTGAAACTAGCCCCAAAAGGAATAAGTTCTGCATCATTCGTTTTGTCAAGTTACATGCCATAATAATTTAATGTCGGTTTGAAGTTAGTAAGTATCGTATAGGAGAATTTGTCACGTTTTATACTCTCATGTGTCGTACTGTGTATGTTGTAATAGTTGTAAGCTTTCTTTGTTAAACTGTCAGTTATCTATGAAATGTTTTTTCTATATATGTCTCTATTATATTTTTATTCAAATTTTAATCAATTTATTTTGTGTGTGTTTCCTTTCATTGCAGGTAAGAAAATGGTGCGCTGCTGTACTATCGTGAAATCATGAACGAAAGGTAAACGTAGTTTATATTTAACTTAGCAAAATCGACATTTATAATTGCAATATAATTTATTTTACTTTTGTTTTAATGAACATACAATTTTATCTAAAATGACTTTTTTTTTAAATGTCGCATGACTTCAGGTGGCGCCTATGCAATGCCTTTACAATCGCTACCAGATATTTGAATTGCGTCTAATTTTATTTGTATATACCTCCACTGACCCCAGATTATCATATTTATGTGTTTACTTTACTCCATCTCTATCGAAGTCCTGCGACCTTCGCATAAGACAATTTCCAATTTCCTTCTCCACTTGTTTTCTTGTTCCACGGTGCTTTGTGTCGATTCCCCTATAAATACATCCATCCATCCTTCGAAACCTTCCAACTATTCATATGGATGCCTCTATCGATGTAGACACTGTATGCGTGAGTGCCTTTTTACCCCATACGCGCCCTCAACCCAAGTGATGGCCAACAAATGCATTCTCGTTCCTTAGCTTAACTTGTAAAATGTGAAATGATTCCTAGGTTCATTCCACATTGGGTCTTGGTCTATTGTTTGTTGCTACTGCTACTGCTTTGTCATTGATGTGTTATGCGTTTGTGTAATATCACGTAGTAATACAATTTTGTAAGTGTTGTTAGTATGTATCGTCGCTACATATGGGTGAATGCATGTATGTAAGTTTGTTTATACATATGTATATATGATATACAAATATGCATACATATTAACATGTTCATGTTTTAATATACATTTGCCTGATTGTGTGTGTGTGTGTGTTGTTCTCTGGTAGTTTTGTTGTCTTGCCTTCGACATCGCCCCATGGCTGACTGGTCTATATGTGGATATAACATTTTACGTAGTAGTACATACAACAAAACACCTTACAACAGTCCTAGCAGTCGTAGCTATCTGGTGGAGTCGCAGCAATAGTCGTTCAACACTGACAATGAGGAAGTCACCCTTTCCACTTAGTGGAACAGAGGAACTTACATACACACACACACACTCACTGGCACAACAACCGATTCCACACCCATTCCATGTGCAAT
Source organism: Muscina levida (assembly GCA_964034835.1). Classification (NCBI taxonomy): domain Eukaryota; kingdom Metazoa; phylum Arthropoda; class Insecta; order Diptera; family Muscidae; genus Muscina; species Muscina levida. The sequence goes on along the minus strand of OZ035884.1, from coordinate 25,298,148 downwards.
GTCTAGTAACTACACGACTCTGGGTTGTCCTTTATATTTCCGTTTTTTTTTGTCCTTCCAATATTCGCAGATACAAATGAAATAACGGTTTAACCAAAGTTTAAACGCATTATTACAACAATTAATTATTTATCTATATTAATTTAATTTAAATTGTGTTCGTTGGTAAGCACATCCCTTGAGAACGCGTGGACAGATTTGACTTATTTTTTTTAAATGTTCCTAATGGTTCGTAAAGGTTTTTAGAAAAAGAAAAATTGTCCACGCCCACTTTCCCTAATATATTCAAAATCAATATTAACATGATCTATAAAAACAAATATTACATTTCTATATAGATTCAGCTCTATAATGTACTATGTATATGGATAGTATCATAGGCTTTTATATATCCAATATATACAAAGGGCGGAGTAGGCGTGGCAAAAGTTTTTTTTAGAGCTAGAGAGATACAATTTGGTACACAGATAGTTTTGGGCACGTCTGGTTCAAATTTGCAGACGAAATTTTTATTTTTCATTGGTGAGCGGAGGGGGGGGCTAAAATTTGAAATCCTGATAGTACTCTGCAACACAATTACGAATATGCAGACGAATTTTTAATTTTCGATCAGTGGGCGGTGATGGCGTGGCCAAACCATATTTTTGGTCTAGAGAGACAAGATTGTAATCGGTAGAGCTGGTTGAAATTTGCAGACGAATTTTTTGTTTTCAATTAGTGGGCGGAGGGGCATGGCCAAACTTTATTTTAGTCCTAGAGAGATAAAATTTGATATCTTGATAGTGCTCTGCAACACAATTATGAATATGCAAACGAAATTGCAATATTAAATAAGTGGGCAGAGTGGGCGTGGCGAAACTATATTTTAGTCCTAGAGAGATAATATGTGGTACTCAAATAAAACTTGGTAGGGCTGGTTGAAATTTTTAGACGAAATTTTTATTTTTAATCAGTGGATGGAGGGGGCGTGGCCAAAATGTATTTCAATTTAAGAGAGATCAAATTTGATATCCTGACAGTACTCTGCAACACAATTACGAATATACAGACGAAATTTTTATTTTCGACCAGTGGGCGGTGGGGGCGTGGCCAAACTGTATTTAAGTCATAGAAAGATAAAATTTGATATATTAATAGCAGCACTTCACAACACAACTATCAATATTAAGACGAAATTTAAATATTCGATCAGTGGGCTGGTGGGGGTGTGGCAAAACTATATTTTAGTCCTAGAGAGATAAAATTTGGTACACAGATAGTACCCAGTAGGGCTGGTTGAAATTTTCAGATGCAATTTTTATTTTCAATCAGAGAGGGCGTAGCGAAACTGTTATTTTGATCTCTAGAGATAAAACGTGATATATGCAAATATATTAGGGTGGCAACGAAAATTCATCTTTCGATATTTGATAATGCCTAAGCCAAATATTGTGTCAGTTGTTATAAACTGTCAATGGTCAAAATTTGAGCAAAATCTGACAACTTTAAGCCGTGCCCCAAAGAGGTCAAAAGTCTAATCTATATACAGATAATAAGTTTGTGTTTGTTTATTTGCAATTGTAAGTACTGAATAGACTCAAAAACGGCTTGACCAATCTTTTTGAAATGTTCACAGAATGTAGCTGTGTGGTCGGTGGTGCAAATAGGATACCTTCATTTTTTGATATATCAAGTGGGCGTGGTCCCAACCATTGGACGTTATTTTTGAAACAGCAATATCTAGAGGACTATTTATTAATTATATTGAAAATTTGTGTGGATGCATTTGGCAGCAAAGTTCGTGATCCAACAAAAAATGGGCGCAATCGGTCCATGGGCCGTCGTAAAAAACTTCAAACTTTAAACGTCTGTATCTCATGAACTATAAAGATGATATTTGATATGTGTTGATGGTACGTTATGAATAACAGCAGAGGGTGTAAATGGGATGTGCCACGCCCATTTAAAAAAATAAACTCCTTAATCGAACATTGGTAAAAAAAATATACGATTTACTAAGAACCTGATCATTGACGTTTTGGGGCACGGGAAATATTTGTCCGATCTTACTCAAATTTCCGTCATGTATTTTTTATATCGTGACAAAATATTCCGGTCTCATATGGCCCGTTGGGGGTCAAAAATGGCGTCTTTTGGGTTGTATGATGACCCCCATGTGCGGGTACTCAAATAAAAGATATTTTCGAGACGAATCCAAAGGTGTATTTTTCAAGCTGCTACGGGTCCCCTGGGCCTAGACCTATTTTTGCTGGGCCACTATCGAAAATTTTTGGGCAAAAAATATTCAATTAATATTCAATAAATAAAAAAATAAAAAAATATATGTGTGGAATTCAAACTATAGAAGATTAATTATCATTCTGAACGCATTTAAAATAAAAAAAGGCATAAGGAGGTCCATGGGTCCCGTAGGGTTATACTATTTACATTCGTCTCAAAAATATCTTTCACTATGTGTCCGCACATAGGGATCACCATAAGGCCCAAGGGCACCCTTTTTTGGGTATTTAGGGCCCTCGATTAGCAGGCAGATAAGGCGTGACAAAAATGGTTTTATATCAAGACAGATACGACAGCTATTTATATTTTCGATAAAAGTACTTTTGGTACGACAAAAGTTATTGGTTGTATAACTGCTGTACTAATTGGTACTCGGTCAATAAAAGTACTTTTTGGTAAAAAATAAACAAAAGTACTTTACTGTACATTAAAAGTACTGTTTGGTACAATAAAAGTTCTTCTTAGTATATTCAAAGCACTTTTTGGTACAATAAAAGTAATTTTTTTGCTACATTAAAGGTGCTTTTATCAAAAAGTACTTTTGGTACAATATAATTATTATTTTGTACAATAAAATAACCTCTATAGTACATTAAAAGTAGTTTTTAAAACAATTAAATTACTTTTTGATGCAATCAAAGGCTATTTGCTACAAAGAATGTACTTTTACGTACAGTAAAAGAATTTGTTGTACAATGAAAGTACCTTTACATATGATAAGTTTTTTTGGGTACAATTAAACTAGTTTTTTTCTTGCAATAAAAGTACTTTTTGGTACAACTAATGTACCTTTTTTTATACAATAAATATACTTTGCTGTACAATAAAATTTCTCGTTGGTACAATCGAAGTACTTTTTGTAGAATAATGGTACGTTTTCATACAATGAAATTACTTTCTGGTACAATAAAAGTGATCTCTGGTATATTAAATTAATTTTTTAAACAATAAAAGTACTTTTTCGTACAATAAAACTACATTTTCGTAAAATAAAAGTACCTTTTCGTACTTTTTGCATTGTAGACGTACTTCCTTGTACCCAGTGAAAAAAAAGTAAAGATTCAATTGGATCTAATCAGAACCGAAAAAGGGTTATATCTGATTGGATCAGGTTAGTTCAGTGCTGGTTTAATTGTACCAAAATAGATCTAATCTGATCTGAGATTTGTCCGTAATTTTATATGATATCGTATTAAATTAATCAATTTCAATGCACTATTCATGTCATATTACATCCACAAGATCATTCCAAAAGACCACCCGACTTACAAGCTCTCATCGAACCCCATTTCCATTTTTCGAATTTATTGAGATCCAATTAGATCCAATTGGATATCTCTTTTATTATTCGGGACAATAAAATTTTTTTGTGGTATTACTTTTTAGTTGTAGTACTTTTTGGTAGTACTTTTTAGTACATTGAAAATAATTTATGCCACTACGACATAAAATATGTGTTGTCCAATTCGGTGCATTTTGTGCTAGCAGCTTTTTAGATCGAAGTTATTTAAAAAAAAAAAATATGCAGAAGCGTTATCAAAACTGACGATCTGGCTAGTGTGTCAACTATTAAATATCTATTATCTGAAGTGTCATTTGTTTAGTGAAGGTTTCTCCATTTGCGAAATAAATCGACACTTCGGTTACCACTCGTCTCCTTTAAGCGTTACACTTTTTCTCGTATCAAATGAAATATAACCTCATCCCTAAGGGTGAAGGCATAAACAATTAATAAATTTGACGAATTATAAATTGCATGTATAATGTTACTATTGCTTGCAACGGAGCTATAATTCGCTTCAACACAACATCTGTTACATCGTAAAATTAAATGGAATTAATAAGTATTAAATAAGTATTAATAACTTTGTGTACTTTTTATTTGTTGAACCTTAGTTCCGTTTTAAATTTTTTTAATATTGCTCTCTCCCAAAATTTATTACTTGGAAAAGTGTTCATGGGGACAACAACTGAAATTTTCAATAAAAATCAGCTTATAGAAAAAACGCTTTAGAAATGAGAACAGAACATTAAGTAAATACACAATTTTCTTTTCACTTCTATTGTCGGTTGCTCTTCGAACATGTGTCCGTACTTCTTTCTTGCTTGCTGTTTGTTTGTATGTGTTTTATTGGCGACATTTTCCCAAAACTTGGTTGTATAATTTCGTACCCAAAGACAACTCTTAGAGTGCAACTCACAATGCCATTAACACAACGAGTAGTTGTTATTGTCGTTGTTGTGATTGTTGGTGTAGCTGATGCTGCTGCAGCAACATTACAAGCCAGAGAGCATCAGCAGCACCCCAGCCAGCCCAATCGTCTCGAGATGACTCCAACTACAATTCGTAGTTGGTTGTGTGTTGGCATTTTTCTTTCAATTTTACTCTGTTGTGCCATTTCCATTCGCCATCTGCATTTCCTTCTTGTGCTTCAATTTTATTTCATTTATTTACTCTATATTTGTTGTAGTTGCTGTTATTGTTGGGACGACAACCAACTAGCGAAGAATTCGAGAGAAATAATAAAATTCCTTGTGTACCCCTCTACAATGCAGTCAGCCATCCAGCCAGCCAGCAGCAATCAGCAACGCTTAAGCAGTTGCCGCTGATGTTGCTGCACTTACATACATAGTTGTTGCCTGCCTTCATCCTTCGTTGTTGTTGTTATTGCTACTGATGAATAACCCTGTTTTGCACTAATAGTACGACGAGTATCTTTGTTGCAACAACACTTCAGACCTTGTGCGCGCTCTATATGCAGATACTTTTTGCTCTGATGGTGTCTTTATTTTATTTTAGTTCAGTTTAGTTTGTAGCTACACTCATATATCATTTTGTGGCAGCAGCAACAGCAACTACAACAACACTTGCTGTTGCCTTTGCCTCTGCACAACATTATGTTCAATATCCACCAAAGAGTTAACGCCAGCGACGCGATGCAAAACACACACGACCTGTGTCTGCTTGGAAATCTGCCTCAAGTAGTGCCTGCTGCCCCTTCGCGTTTGCCATTCCAGTTAATATTTGTGAAAAATTTGCAAATGGAGCGGAGTGCGAGAGAGCGACAAGTTCTAATTTGGCCACAATTTATGAATTCACATGGTTCTTTGTTGTCCAAGGCAACTAGATGTATATTTGTTAATAATTCTATGGAATTATGAAATTTCAAAGAGCTAAATTGAGAAATATTCGCTTTGAAATTTGTTAATACACTTAACATTGTTTTTGGCAGTTCATTACTATGGAAGTGAACAATCTCTGCAAGAATATAGCTTACAAGGATGCACAAAAAAAAGGATGCACAAATTCTGTGAAAAATTTAAGGAGCAAATTTTTTTTTCTTACGATGCAAAAAGGAAGCACTAATAGTAAGAAGTGCTCTAGCGAATATTTTTCAGAGTCATTTACTGTTCATTTATTTATACGGAAATTTGTCATTATTTCTATTAATTGTCGTAGGACCAATCAAATTTTGTAGCAGGGATCTAGTGAGAATTTCACGACATATTTTGTGCTGATAACTACTGGAATTATTCACTTTTCGCCAGCACATGAAAAAGACAAAGACGAACTTTTAAAGTACAAGCTGGTTAGTAGGAGTGATGATCAAGTACTTTCGAATATGTAAGTTTGAAGGTATTCATAAAGGTCAATATAAAAGTTAACTAATAAACTGCTACTTATACAAAATGCAATGATTTGGACTATGTTTATTTTATGTCGCCTCTCAAACATCTTTTCCATGTACTAAAAAGTACTGTTATTGTACTAGAAAATTTGTTGTCAAAAAGGTAATTTTGTTGTACAAAATGTACCTGTATTGTACTAAAAAGTACTTTTATTGTATAAAAAGTACTTTTATTGTGCTAACAAGTACTTTTAATGTACTAAAAAGTACTTTTATTGTACATTTTATTGCTAACAAGTACTTTTAATGTACTAAAAAGTAATTTTATTGTACTAAAAAGTACTTTCACTGTACTGAAAAGTACTTTTATTGTACTAAAAAGTACTTTTATTGTACTGAAGTACTTTTATTGTACCAAAAAATACTTTCATTGTGCTAAAATATACTTTTATTGCACCAAAAAAAACACTTTTAGTGTACTAAAAAGTACTTTTATTGTACTAAAAAGTACTTTTACCGTACTAAAAATTACTTTATTTTAGTACAATAAAATTATTTTTTAGTACAGCTTGGGTACGTTTTAGTAACAAAACTACTTTTCGTACAATAAAAGTACTTTCTAGTACAACAAAAGTACTTTTTAGTACTACAAAAGTATCTTTTAGTACTACAAAAGTATTTTATTGTAACAAAAAGTACTTTTTAGTGCAATAAAATTACTTTTTATTACAATAAAAGCACTTTTTGTTACAATAAAAGTATTTTTTAGTTCAAAAAAGGACTTTCAAATACAATAAAAGTACTTTTTAGTACAAACAAGGACTTTCAATACAATAAAAGTACTTTTTAGTAGAATACAAGTCGTTTTTAGTACAATAAAAATATTTTTTACCAATATAAAAGTACTTTTGTTGTACTAACAATAGTTTCATTATGCTTAAAAATACTTTCATTGTACTAAAAAACACTTTTACCGTACTAAAAAGTACTTCTATTGTATTAAAAGTACTTTTGTTGTACTAGAAAGAACTTTTATTGTACTTAAAAGTACTTTCGTTGTACTAGAAAGTATTTTTATTGTACTAAACAGTACTTTTATTGTACTAAAAAGTACTTTAAGTGCACTTAAACTTACTTTTGTTGTACTAAAAACTCATTTTTTACTAAAAAATTATTTTATTGTATGACAAAAAGACAAAAAAATTATTTAAATTGTACAAGAAAATAATTTCATTGTATCAAAAAGTACTTGTATAGTACCACAAGTACTTTTATTGTACCAATAAGTTATATTACAAAAAAAAATTATTGTGCCAAAATGTTTATAACCGATAAAAAAATACTTTTAATGTCAAAAATTACTTTTATTGTTTGTAGAATTGTTTTTTTTTTTTGTACGATAAACAGTATATCTGTTGTACAAAAATGTACTTTTTTTGTAAAAGAATATTAAAAATAATTAAAACACATTTCTATTGTTTTAGTACTTTTAGGATGAAGTACTAAAATTATACAAAAAACTAACCTAATTGCATCAACAAGTGTTGTTATTGTACAAAAAGTACATTAAATGTACCCAAAACTTAACTTAATTTCCCTTTGCACCCCATGAATGAGGTATGGGATAGCTTCTCGCGTTGTTGTGAATTAACACGCTTTCTATTTGTAGATTCACAACTAACGGCACCTACTTATTTATCGACGAATGCGAACGTCACTATTTTGAGAAGCTCTTACTAGACACGACGATTGAATCGACGCTTAATACTGCGAAGTTGCTGTCAAACAACATTCGAGGGGAGCCGACAATGAAAGAAAATTTTTTTTTTTTTTTTAAGATGGCTGGAGCCAGGTTTGAACCTGCGATCTCCCGCATGGTAGTCGCGTGTTCTAACCACTATGCCACGGCCGGTCCCACCCAAAAAGTAAACTTATTGCAAAAAAGTACTATAAACGTACCAAATAGTTGTTTTATTGTACCAAAAAGTTCCTTTAATGTACCAAAAGGTGCTTTTCTTGCACGAAAAAATGCTTTTTTGTACTGGAAAGTACTTTTGTTGTACCAAAATGAATATTTGCTTGCCAAAAAAGTACTTTTACTGTAGAAAAAAAGTATATTGTACTGTTTTTATTGTACCAAAAGTACTTTTATTGTACTAAAAAGTATTGAGTACTTTTGTTGTACCAAAAGTTTTTTTAGTGTACCAAAGAGTACTTTTATTGTTCAAAAAAAATTATTTTCTTTTACCAAAAGTGCGTTTGTTGTACAAGAAAGTATATTTAGTGTACCAATGGGTACATTTGTTATACCGTAAAGTACTTTTATTATAGCAAGAACTTTATTGTAAGAAAAAGTATTTTTAATTTACAAAGTATTATTATTATTGTACCTAGAAGTACTGTTATTTTTGTACACTTTTTGTTCAAAAAGTACTTTTTTGTGTGTAGAATACTTTAATTGTACTATAAAGTAAATTTTTTGTACCAAAAAGTACTTTTGTTGTACAAAATAGTACTTATGTAACTATTTTTTTGTACAAAAAAGTACTTTTGTTGTACAAAAAAGTACTTATGTAATGTACTTTTATTGTACCTAATAAATATTTTTTGGATGAACAGACGCTCTATGTTCTAGATTGGCCGAATCGTATTTGATTCATTGTTGATGTTCTAAATTGGCTGAATCGTAACGAAAGTACTTGCGTCGCTGAATGACGGCATAGCACTGAATTCCCATTGGCTGCTCTTGCGTTTCGTAACCGCTCCGCACCATCCCATCGTTGCTGCTCGATGCAGCAATCGATTCAAATGTAAACGGACTTTTGGTCCGCCCTGTATAAATATTTTTCTTATAGATTTCTTTTTCTGACAGAAATAAATTTATTGCCAAAAAAAGTATTTTTTTTTGTCGAAACACGTAAGTTTTTTTCCCGCCAAGTGTTTCTATAGTAAATTGAGTTATTTAGTACGTTTTTTGAAGGAGTTTTCTATTTTTTTTTTTACTAAATTATTTTTTTAACTTCATTTTTTTCTCATATTAAAAAATGCTATAATTCCCATTGTTTGTTTAGGATTTAACTTGTATGATTTACGACTTTCTTTAAAATAACTATAATCAATTTTGTTGTACCGGTTGACCTGGGTTTAAGACCTGTGACAGCCATGGACATTTCTTTGATCGACGGTACCCTCGATGTTGTAGACAACAATTTTCAAGTAGTCGAATCAATCGGCATATGTTTATTAGAAGCTTCTTTAAAAATCGACGTTCGAAAGCGTCGTTACACTATAGGGCCCATTTGTGTGAGTCAGAAAAAAGCGTATTTACTTACTCAAATGCAAGAAGCCCTCCCATATATTATTTATTTACTAAACAAGAAATTTCTAAATTTTCTATTATACAAAAAAAAATTTATGACAATATTTAGAGCTTAATAAAAAATCTACTATCCTGGACAAATTTGTGCTAAACCTCCGATCAGTTTGTTGTTCCGAACAACAACAATTCTTCTAGTAAATTTTAATTAATTTATTTTTATTACACTTCCGCATTAAGTTACGTTTTATTGATTGCTATTTGTTTGTTGTTGATTTTATCGTTTATAAATTTCCATAGAATGCAAAGTGAAAGTCATTACATTTATTACCTAAACTGTTGTCAGTTAAATCTTTTAGGGTAAAATTCCAGTTTGTCATTTACAAGACGCTCACGGCGCACCGCACTTTTCCCTATCACGCTCCCGGTACTTATTCTAAGCGTATCGTATTTTTTAATTTAAATCGAAATTTACAGAGTCGGTTTTATTTCAAACCATTACACTTATACTCGTTATAATCGTGTTCGTCGTCTGACGGTTAGCACGGTTTTATGTCTGTACGGTTGACTTCTCCTTCTCCTCCTCCTCCTCTTCCTGGTTGTTAGTTTGATTTAAAGAAAAACACGGCCTGGCCTGGAATTGTCTTCATGGCTGGATATATGTATGTATATACGTATGTATGTTTGTTCGTTCATTCGAGTAGGAGTGTGTTTGTACGCCTGGCCCTGAGTTGAAAAAAAAGTATCTGTAGATACATTTGTATGTATTTTAAAAGTAATGTACATTTATTTTTACATACATATTTGAGTGTGTATGTAAACCATGATTGCATTTAGTTGAGAGGAGAGGGGGAACCAAAGCAAAAAAAAAAGTGATTCATCATTGTTGTAATTTCACTTCAGCTCAGTTCACATGTCTTCTTGTTATTGATTTCAAGTCATCATTATATTCGTCAACCATATTCTTACGATACTTTGACGACGACAACGAAGGCGATGTTTGTTGCCGTGACAAGGCTGCGTATGGTGGATAAGGGCTATAAGAATGGTGACTTTTCTTTAAATGATGAGTTTTTAGAGAAATCTGCTCGAAACGCTAGACAACAGATTAAAGGGGAAGGGAAAATAATTTTGAACTTGTTTTTTTATTTTTAATAAAAAAGACGCTGCTATCTGACCAACTAATAAATTAATATAAAAAAATAATAGATAAAAATAGTAAAAATAAATAAAAAAATTTTTAATAAATATTAAAAATTATATTTATTTCATCAGAATCTGTAAATTTTATATTGATCTTTTTTTATATTTCTATTGCAATTTTTTTAGTATTACCTATATGGGCTTCTTATCATCAAAAAATTTCTTTGCGAAATATTACAAAATTTATCAATAATTTTGAAAAGATTTTGAAACAGTTACAACAAATATTTTGCCAACAATTCGATAAAATTTGAGAACAGATATGTACATAATATAAAAAATAATTTTGAATTTGCTATAAATCTGTTATAAATATGCGTTCATCACTTCTTTTTGCCAGGCAACAACATCTTTGTGTCTTTAACTACCTTTGAGGCTCTTCCATCACGGTTGATTGAATACAAAATGTGTGATGAATACAAGTACATGCATACATATGTATGTATATACAAACAAAATTCCAGGGATTTCATGTGCCCAAGTACATAACAGAAGGTCGAACAAACGAAAAGACGGTAGACGGACGGACGGACAGACACACGCACGCACTTTACGGCTGTGTGCCTTTCAAATTTCGAACATCCAACAAATGTGTTATCAGTTAATTTTGTCATCATTTTTTTAAATTCCACTAATGTGGATTCTCTCACGATTATACACACAAAAAATATGAAAACAGCTCAAAATTATATACGCTTTGACCTTAGCATCGTTGTTGTTGTTGTTGTTAGATGCCACGAAATCATATGATGAATAATATTTCATCATAAATCGTTGATGGCATGAAGTTAACTCTTTTTTGTATAACACAAATTTTATAAATTGTTAGACATTTGACATAAGTAACAAACAACCCCTTTAGCACAATCGTTTGCCCTGGTATTGTAGCATATTCATCAGACTCGTCAACAAACCACCACCACCATCACTACCACTGCTACCACAAGACAATTGTCCCTTTCTCCCTGTCCATGTGAACATATCTAATTTGTTCACTGTACATATTTCATTAAAAGAAAACATGTTTTTTTTATATCTCCTCTCGTTTCATTCTATGACCACATTTTTTTCTAACTTCTTATGGTTCTTTAATTTCTTTTACTTTTTAATTGTAAGATTCAAATCGATAGATGATTTATTGTGAAAAAAATTACAGGTGCGTCTCGTGTAGTGGCAAATGTTACCATTGCCCACATATGTCATTTGCTGCTACACGCCACAGGACTTGACGATTAAGAGTTAATGACAGACAGCTGTGATAGTTATTTTATTTTGTTTTCAAATCCTTTTGAATATTTATGCAGCGTAACTAATCCCTCTCGGGGGGTTTTTCTGGTTGTTATTGACGTCCGCACATGGCACAACCCCTATAAGAGTAACTGACAGATTTTCCATAGCAGATATTAATGAATCATTTAAAATTATAAAAGATACAAATAAACTACACATATGATCAAATATGATTGTGGAATTTTCTATAGAAACGTTTTGCGAAACTTTGTAAAAGCTATAGTAGAGTTGAGAAATAAATTTCATAAATTTTCCTGTAGATTTTGACACTCTTCCACTCTTAGGATGAGAGTATATATCATTTGATACAAGAAAAAGTGTAACGCATTAAAGGAGACGAGTTAGACCTCAAGTATTTTAGATAAAATTCGTTTCAGGACTTTTTAAGACGATTGAGCCATGTCAGTCAGTCTGACATAAGGAATAAATATGGACTATGTATATTATATCAGCGGACCCCTTTTTGTTCCACACACACAAAATTACCTGTTTAAGGAAAATGTATATTTTTCCCATAACTTCTAAACGGACAACTGTTATCTTGTTATATTAGATAAATCCTCGGAAAACCTAAACCTTTGCCACGCCCCTTCTGGTACTTCCCATACAAAAGACCGAATTCACCTTTGTAAGCACACTGAATTCAGTCATACTTGTGGGCAAGATGCAAGCTTATAAAAATATGACACTGGAATTAAAATAGACTATATCTGCCGACAGTCTGTTATGTCCCATGTACAAGAAAGGAGATCGTAGTGAATGTAAGAACTACCGTGGAATAAGCCTATTACCAATTGCGTACAAGGTTCTCTTAAGCATATTGTGTGAACGTCTAAAGCCAATTGTAGAAAAACTAATTGGATCATATCAGTGCGGCTTTAGACCTGGCAAATCTACGACGGATCAAATATTCACCTTACGACAGATCCTGGAAAAAACCCATGAAAAGCAGATCGACACCTACCACCTCTTTGTCGACTGCAAAGCTGCCTTCGACTCTCCGATAAGGAATAGGCTTTATGAGGCCATGTCTGAGTTTGGTATTCCTGCAAAGCTGATTCGACTTTGCATGTACCTTGACAACACCAAATCCTCGGTTAAGATTGGTAAGGATCAGTCTGAACCATTCAACACGGAAAGAGGTCTCAGGCAGGGCGATAGCCTGTCCTGTACACTATTTAATATAGTTTTGGAGAAGGTGATGAGAAAGGCTGGTGTCAACATGTCTGGCACCATATTCCACAAGAGCCACATGCCACTAGCCTATGCCGATGATATAGACATCATAGGCCGAAATCTGCCGGATGTTACTGCAGTTTTCTCATCACTAGAAAAGGAGTCAGCAAAAATGGGTTTAGCGGTCAACGAGGACAAAACAAAAATAATGATTTCGACGAACAAAGGGTCCTCTCGATGGGGACGCACTGTGAACGTTGACAATTATTGTTTTGAGGTAGTCGATGAGTTTACCTACCTCGGATCTTCCGTCAATACGAAAAATAATGTCAGGCAAGAAATTAAGCGGAGAATAGTGCTAGCCAATAGATTTTTTTACGGACTTCGGCACCACTTTAGTAATACCACCTTATATCGGAATACTAAGAAACAGCTTTACCAGGTGCTAATCTTACCCGTTCTTTTGTATGCTGCCGAATCATGGGTGCTTACGACAACGGACATACAAAACCTGGGAGTATTCGAGAGAAAAGTACTCCGAAAAATTTATGGACATATCTGTGTCGACGGCGAGTTTCGCCATCGGATGAACCATGAGCTGTATGAGCTTTACCACGACATCGACGTAGCTAAAAGAGTCAGAATGCAACGACTACGATGGCTGGGTCATGTTGCCAGGATGGATGTAAATGCTCCAGCGAGAAAGGTGTTTGAAAGCGAACCTGAAGGACGGCGCAGAGCAGGGAGACCCAAACTCCGTTGGAAGGACCAAGTGGTAGGCGACGTGCCACCATCTGGTAGGACTAACTGGAGAACACACGCACAAGACCGAAGCGAGTGGAATTCTTTAGTACTTCAGACCTCAAACTTATGAACCATGTTTGTAAGTTGTAATGGGCCACTTAAGTAAGTAAGTAAGTATATCTGCCGACCCCTTCTGGTACCGCCTATACAAAATTACCCATTATGTCTATATAATTATAAGGCTTGGGTGACTGACTGATCACTCCCCAGCCCAATCGGCTAAATCTCGAACCGTGAAATGTAGGAAGGGATAAGAAGGGATATAAGAAAAAATACTTTGTTTATGGGAAGTGGGCGGTGCCACACCCCTTTTTTAAAAATGGTTACATTGGCCAAATAAATGGACCGATTGCAATTGAATTTTGTATGTGTGATACTGTCCATAGGGCTTCTATCATAGCCTACATCAAACATAATTAAACAAAGGGGCGTTTCGCCGCACACACAAACCGAAATTTTAATCGGTCATATCTCAAGAGCCATTAGAGGTATGAAGATGCAATTTGCTACATATGTTACTGTTACAAAGAGGATAACGCCTCGCTCGAAAATGGGCGGTGCCACGCCCCTTTTGAACAAATTCGTTATCTGGTCAAAATGAATGGACCGATTGCAATGAAATTTTTACTGTAAAGTGCTGTCCGGAGGGCGTCTATCATAGGCTACATGAAAACATAATTAGACAAAGGGGCGTGACACAGCCCACATAATCCATAATTTCAATCGGTCTTATTTCACTAGCCATTAAAGGTATGAAGATGAGATTTGCTACATATATAAATGGAACATTGGGGATTACGTCTCGCTGGGAAATAGGCGGTGCCACGCCCTATTTTAAATAATTGGTATGTTGGTAATATAAATAAAAGGATTTTATTTAAAATTGGTTAACTAACCGATTGGGTGAAATGGCTGTAGATAGGATGATGAAATTTGGGATAGTTGTACTCCTTTTCGTGTATACGTCAGCTAAGAATGGATTCCTGAAAATTCTTACTTTAAGGTGTAAAAATGACCAATAAGGGATAAATCCTGACCAATCGGTTAAAGCTATAATCGCGAAAATTGGTATGGGCATGCTCACTATAAAAAAATATCGAAAAGGGATGTAATCATGATAATTAATATGGGCTTGCTCCCTATGGAATAAGCACGAAGCAAGGATAAAACTGGTACTAAACGGCTTAGTCTTACAAATTAAAGTGAATATTTTAGTTGTGCAATGTTAAGTAAATTTTCAAAAATCCGTTCATTGGTTGTAAAAATTCCGAAAAGCAATAAAACTGGTACTATCGCCCAGACCAAATAACTAAAGATAGAGCTATGAAAATGTATTTAGCATTGCGTAAATGTATTAAGATACCCACCAGATGGTGTATTTAGAAATTCGAACATTTGGGGGTAAAAAAGGCCGAAAGGGAGATGCTGCGTGGTCTCCTCTTCTTCCTTATCATTGCAGCTTCTTAAAAAATCACCGTAGGGTAGTTTCAATCTTTTAGTGTGTTTACCAACCGGCCAGTCACCGGTTATTACAGCTGTGATGTTCCTGAGGGGGTCTCTGCACAGGTTCAGCACAAATCGCGTCCTCTGTATATCCATTGTAGGCCAAATTTGATTTGGTCGCCGTACAAGTGGGTTCTCTCACCCATCTCTCATTAGAAATTAGGTTCAGTTTCCCCGCAATTAGCTGATTCCCCATTGTGAGAGGGAACCCCAATGAGACCGTAAACTTCGCCCGAATTCTTGGTTACCAATGCATCGGCTCTTTGGTTACCATATATGTCCCCTTGCCTTGGAATTCATATAAGGGTTACCGTCGAATGTCTCGCTATTTGCTCCAGAGATGACCAGCAATCTCGAACATTTCTCATAGTGGTGTACACGTTCTCCAGGGATCTGATAGCCGATTTACTATTCTAATGACCGCTATTTCGGCCTAAACTATGGTACTGTGATGCGGTTGTCTGATTGATAGTAGCAAATTCAACTCCTCCGAAAAGATTCCACAACATGTTGTTTCCTTTAATTTCGAACTGTCCGTGAAAATTAGGATGACATCCTCCGCAAAGTTTTGCATTATCATCATAGTAGGACCTGTCTCGGATGTTCCTTATAAAACCCGGATCGAAGACAGGTACTGGTATGGTGTAATCCGTGTGACAGCTCACATTTTGGCAGGGCCATAGTTTCTGTGCATCCATGCTTTTGTAACGTCTGAACGCATTGCTGTGTTCGCTGCTATTTTCCTCGCCTCAAATGTCCGGGGGTAACTAGTTTAGGATCGTAACAGTGTCTTAGTTGGAGTAGTTCTAAGAGCCCTTGTTATCATGCAACACCAGTATCATGTTGCGTTAGAATTTCAATCTTTGTGACGCTCTAACTAGCGCCGGCCACCAGACTGTCGCTCCGTAGAATAATATGGGTTTAATAACTGATTCGTATAACATTTTTGGGGATAATTCCCCACTTGAGACCGATTCCCCTTTTGCAGCAGTATAGGACCTTTGCTGCTTTGCTAATCCTGGTCTTATTGTCAGATTCCAATTCAGTTTACTGTCTAATATTAGCCCAAGGTATTTGGCATTCACAGAGAGTGTAAGTGCGACTCCATTTAGTCTGGGTTTGGCAAATTGAGGGATTTTGTAGCTCCGTGTGAATAGCACCATTTCCGTTTTAATTGGGTTTTGCACCCAGTCAACATTCATAACAACATTTTAAAAGATGTTTCAGAGCAGATTCCACAAACTCGGAGAGTAGTTTAGGATTCTTGCCGGTAACTATTAGTGCCACGTCTATGGGACGGTTGTGCATCACGTTTTTTCCATCGTCCTCAGGAGAGTGTTGATGTTGAGATTCCATAGTAATTGAGCCTTTTTTTTATCCTTTTGTATCCTTTTGTATAAACACAACCCTTGTCTATAAAATGTCCTTTATAAAAATTATATAGATTTTTTTCCAAATTTCAGTGGAAATTAGTTTTCAAAATATTTCTTAGAAAATTTGCGTTTTTTCAAGATAGGAAGAATTTTTCTTAGATGTATTGCCTTGAAATTTATTGATAGTTGTCGATATTTATAATATCGCAGCAAGAACATTTTCCCACGCAAATTTTAACATATGTCAATAATTTTCTTATCGAAACTTTTTTTCAATATTTTTCAATATGTTTTACCTATACTTGCTAGTTTTCTCCATTTCATTTGCTTTTGCTATTTTTTACCTTTACTTAAAATTAGTTAAACATTTTTACATTGTCGCCTCCCCTCCACCCCTTTGTAAGTTCTTTCACAAGGAGATTGACGTTTAAAATTGATTTCACTTTACCTAAAGGTAAAGGCTAACTGTGCCTGGCAATATGAGCAGCAGCAGCAGCAGTTATACATGGAAGTACAATGCGATTTTAATGCCTCCTGGGCACACACCAAATTACATCCTTTTTAAATATTAAAAAAAAAAAAAACACAAACACACACACATACATCTACCAAAAGGAAAAGGCAACAAGAAAACAAACGAAACACGAGATCAAGCAAAGTCCCTTTGAGGCTATTAAATGGTCTCAACACAAGAGCCAAAAGATACTCACTCGGGCAAATGCGAATGTGTTCTCATACTACAAATGCAGATACAGATGATGGAGCATAGGAGCAGTCACCGTTGTTAAGTGTATTCACAATTCTAGATACAACCAACAAACATGAGTTATAAGGACAAACGACAAAAGAGGGGAGTAGAACGGATATACAAACTATTCGTAACATGAATTTTTGTTGACCATCATCAACAGACGCTAAAGCAAACGACTGAAATCGTAAGAATGTGGAAAGTACATTGCTTAAACACACACACTCGCACTGTTGAGTTTCTTCACACACACTCCCTGCACTCACTCATTCACTTCGGCTTCCATTAGCTGCTGACAATTTTCAACAAAAGAAATCACCAGATTCAGCAGTTTTTAAACATCGCGCAGATACGAGTACAACAATCCGAGAAACCGCCCGACCGTCCAACTCTTTTCTTACACTTTAGTCGTCGTGGCTGTGATATGTACCTACATACTTCTGCTGCTTCCTTGGATTCTGGCTAAGCAATGGCTGGTTGGATGATTGAATAGATGTTTGCTTGAATTGTTGGTCATCACGACGAGGTCTTATGCCACATCTTGTCATATCCATGGTACATCACCACCTTATAGTGGCGTTATTATTCATTCCCACCTCTTGTCGTTGTTTCTCTCCCTCTATCTCTCTCTCTGTGTATCTGGCTCTTTGCTAGCGTTGTTGTTGCTACGACCGTTTTTATTGTGACTGTTGCGGTTCAAATTTTCTTAGGATGAGAATATTGAAAAGTGTTAGAGTGTTTACAACTTGGACTGCTATATCTACAAAGACGTCGTGTGATTTTCTGCAACAGCATGTGAATAGAAATTGTTGTTATGCGTAGATTACGATATTGAACTGGAAGTAACGCCGCAATTTTAGAGTTTTTGTTATAATTTTTTGTTAATGTTTAAGAAGTAAATTGCATTTTAGCCATAGAGAGCTGACGAAACAAACTGTTAATTTACCAAAATCACGGATGGGAATGATAGAATTTAATTTTGTACAAGGTGGACCAAAAGTCCGTTGACATTTGAATCGACAGCTACGTCGAGCTGCCACGGCGGAAAGAGACGGAGGTGTTTTTAAAGGCAAAAGCAGCCAAGGGGAGTTGAGTGCCATGACATTATTCAGCGGAGCACAATGTGAGTTCTGCGTACACGAGTACTATTGAACAACAACTCCAAGAAGTTTAGCGCAAAAATTTTGCGCTCATTCTATCCTATCCTATTAATATTATAAATGTGAATGACTGTCTGTTTGTTAGTTTATTTGTTTGTTTGTTTGTAGCTCAATCAAGCCTAAACGGCTGAACCAATTTAAATAAAATTTGGTAGGCAGTTAATGTACTATATGGAAATTACCGTAGGCTATATATTTTCAGATTTTTTAACCTATGTGCGGAGTGGGCGTGACAAAACTTTTTTTAGAGCTAGGAAGATAAAATTTGATACACAGATAGTACTCGTTTACACGAATATGAATATGCAGACGGAATTTTTATTTTTGATCAGAGGGCGGAGGGGGTGTGGCAAAACATACTTTTAGAGCTAGGTGGATACAATTTGATACACAGATAGTACTCGGCAGCAGAAATATGAATATGCAGCCGAAATTTCAATTTTTGACTAGAGGGCGGATTGGGCGTGGCAAAACACATTTTAAGAGCTAAGGAGATACAATTTGATACACAGACAGTACTCGGCTACACGAATATGAATATGCAGACGGGATTATAATTTTGAATCAGAGGGCGGAAGGGGTGTGGCAAAACTGTATTTTAGCCCTAGAGAGATACAATTGAGCACCCAGATAGTACACTACATCACAAATGGATCAGTGGGCCGAGTAGGCGTGGCAAAACTGTATTTTAGCCTAGATACTAAACGGCAACACTAATATGAATATGCAAACGACATTTTTGTTTTGGACCATTGGTGGAAGAGGGCGTGGCAAAACTGTATTTTAGTCCTAGAGAGATAAAATTTAGCACTCAAATAGTACACTTCAACACGAATATGAATATGGAGAGACATATTAATTTTGAATCAGTGGGCGGAGAGGGCGTGACCAAACTGTATTTTAAGCCCTAGTGAGATATTATTTGGTACTCAAATAGAACTTGATAACACGAATATGAATAAGCAGACTTAATTCAGATTGTGGATCTCTGGCAGAGTGGGAGTGTATTTTAGTTCCAGAGATAAATTTTCACACCCAGATTCTACACGACAATACGAATATGAATATGCAGACGACATATTAATTTTAGATTAGTGGGCGGTGGGGGAGTGAACATACTGTATTTTTGCGCCAGAGAGATAAAATTTGGTGCAAAGATAGTACTCGGCACTTTAGATTAAAATTTGCAGACGAAAGTGTTATTCTCAATCAGGGGGCGTGACAAAACTGTATAGTGGCATATAGTGATAATATTTGATACAGAGATAATACCCGATACAAAAAAGTACCCTTATTGTACTAAAAAGTACAATGTATTGTACCAAAAAGTACTATTTTTGTGCATAAAAAGTAAATTTATTGTACTTAAAAGTACACCCATACCTCGATATACGGCCTAGATACGTTCCCAAAATGTTGGCCGTAAGGCGAAACGCCGTAAAGCGAGGTAATAAATTTCATACCTTTTTATATTTACACATACCTACTTATACCTACATACCTACTTATTATTACTTCAGAACGGAAAGATGTGCAAGAAAACTACGTCTACTTACGATCAGCACAAACAAGAGACTGCTGCATCAACACTCGCTGCGCTTGTGAGTGAATGCTTTGGTTAGTCTCTCACTCTTCTTAGAAAAACGGTGAATCCCCTATTTGCTTTTAGCCGTATAGCGAGGTAATGTGCGCCGTAAAACGAAGGTGTTCCAGAATTGAAAATGCCGTTATAGCGAAATGCCGCAAAAAGAGGGCCGTATAAAGAGGTATGAGTGTACTAAGTTGGTACCAAAAAGAACAATTTATTGTACTAAAAAGTACAATTTATTGTACCAAAAAGATACAATTTATAGTATTAAGAAGTACTTTTATTGTACACAAAAAGAACAATTAAGTGATAACACGGATAACCTTTATTGTAAAAGTACTTTAAATGTACTAAGAAGTACTTTTATTGTACCACATTTTGAAAAAAAATACTAACAACGATGTCAGTAGTGTAAATGAGCTCTTGTAGTAATCGGCAGATATGAATTAACCGACAAAATATTTTTTTCTGTCAGCTGGAATAGAAGGACGAACATTTGATTTCCGATCGGTGGGCATAAGTAAACGTGAGAAAAATGTTTTTAATCCATTATAAGGTAATATTTGTATAAAGATAGTACTTCGGTTAGTGGGTCGTTGTTAATTTGTTCAGGTTAAGGATTACATTAAAGTAACGATCAACAATACAAAAAAAAGTAACGAATTGTTAACAGATCGTACAAGATCGTAGCGTAAACATAGCCCTTTAAGAAAGCAAAACAATTGGTCAACTATGCAATAGCGAAGCATTGCCGGGTCCACTAATTGTAACATGTGGCATAAAAACAAATATCTACCCACTCAACTAATTGTTAAACGGCTGCAAAAGTTTGAGAGGTTTAACAAGAATCAACCACGATCTGGCCAATCTAAAACTTCAAGGGATGCCAAATACGTAGAGCATGTAAAAGTCTCCGTTAGTGAATAACATAGACTCTACCCAAAAGCGGTCTAGGATTTTAAAAGTGCCCAGAAGATCTTTGAACTGCATACTGCACAAAGATTTAGGTAAATCGTTGAAAAATTCTAATGCTTCAGGAATTAAACCCTCAAGATTATTTGCTATACCTCCAGCTTGCCGACGAAATACTAGAGAGTTTCATCAACATAACAAACATATTGTTTTCGAACGAAGCTCAGTTCCGCCTAAATTGGCATGTTAATAGGCAACATTACAATAAAACTCCCTTACACACCCAAGGTTTCTGTGAGGGCAGCTTTGTCAGCAGGCATTATTGATTCATACTTTCATTTTTTTCCTTCAAGTCTACTACAACTTACGATATTTCTATGTTTATTATGTAACATTTATAACCTCCGCATATGAAAGAGCAATATATTTATTCCTGATGTTGCTATACGTTAGTTACATAATAGCACACATAAATGTCAACGGATACATAAATATCAGCCCTCATAACCATACACCTCCTCCTCCACCTCCCGCTCCTTTTAAGATAGCATCTGTCAATAATTATAAATTTTCCATCTATATCTAAATTCAATTTGGCGAACCGCAGTTATAAACCAGAACACTTTATACCTCATTATCAACATAATTCCAATTAAAATCTATTTGTCTCAAGATATAAGATATTAATTATGGGCTCCTCTACAGCCACAAAGCTATGAATTAATTGTTCACACACAGCTCAGCTGAAAGCAAGAAAGAAAGAAGGAATGTAGATGTGAATGAAGAAACAACGCCACGATTAAAAGTACAGCCCGAGTCAATAACCCTATGATAGTCAGCTAAGAGCGCACTAGCACGTACGTACATACATACGTATGTACATAGCTAAATGTCGAACGGAATGGTGGCGTAGCAGCAGCAATAACGATGTGTTTTGTCTGCTATGCACAGTTTCAACAAATACCAAAATCTGAAAAATCTGTACATATGTATTACAACAAAGCTAGCTATCCGGCTGGATAAATGTGAAGTCAACGAGAAGTTCGTTTCCCCACCCCCTTCTCTTTTCGCTACATAGAAACATTGATTTTCATATTGTGTCCGTCCATCATCAACATCAACATCAGCTTCAGTCTCAGTATCATCATCATCGTGTGCACTTAGGTGGCACAAGGAAAATCGTCATGGTGTGTGTGTATTGTTGGCAATCATTTACCATCAGAGATATGGCAGCATCTCTACAATCAAATCTCACACTTTATGGCCAAAAACCAAATTGAAGTGAACCCTTTCTGCCGGCCAACCGAACAAGACGGAAGAACCGCCACTACCATTACCACCACCACACCACCACCAGCCGTGCAGTTGACTTGTATCTGAAACACGATTCGAATCATTTCATTCTCATTCCAAAGCGTTATGGGAGAAACGCCAACCAACCTCAAACTGCGGACAAGTAGTAAAGCCTCAGCCTGCAACTACAACAGGCAACAAATCAAATAACTCACACTTACCTACCGAAGCAGCTATCGGGGGGACTATTACAAAAGTATCGGATGTTATTGAGGAATTTTCTTCAATCTGGCTCTGGAGGGAGAGAGATCAACAAAAACCAAAATCATCGGTAACAGCAGCACTAGTCTGGTAATGATACCAGGTATTATACTCCAGCATCAAAAATGATATGCAGTTTTCCATTTGTCGTAATGATTTGAAAATCGATTGATTGCTAGGATGAACAATCCCGACTGACCACTGCAATGAAGGTGGGTGGCAATAGCTCTGATTTTGGGTAGCCAAATGTTCTCTTGATAAAGCAAATGCGATGAGTTTCGAAAGTAATACTGTTGTTACGAGATGACAAATAGCGCTTAGTGAATTTTAAGGAATTGATTAACAATACGACCTATAGAAATATGTAGTAGCAAAAACGTTATTGTTTTAATGTTTTTTGTTAATAAACTTTTGAAATCCAAATTTAAATCCTATCCCTAATCCTATTAATATTATAAATGTGAATGTCTGTATGTTTGTTAGCTTGTTTATTTGTTTGTTTGCTTGTGGCTCAATCAAGCCTAAACGGCTGAACCGATTAATTTTTTCCCAATGGGCGGAGTGGGCGTGGCAAAACATTTTTTGGAGCTAGGGAGATAAAATTTGATACACAGATAGTACTCGGCAACACCAATATGAATATGCATACGAAATTAAAATTTTGGATCAGTGGGCGGAGGGGGCGTGACCAAACTGTATTTCAGCCCCAGAGATATAAAATTTGGCACACGAATATGAATATACAGACGATATTTGAATTTTGGATCAGTGAACGGTGTGTGCGTGACAAAACTATATTTTATCCCTAAAAAGATTAAATTTGAAATCCATATAGTGCACGGCAATACGAATGTAAATATACAGACGACATTTTAATTTTGGATCAGTGGGCGGAGGGGGCGTGACCAAACTGTATTTTAGCCCCAGAGATATAAAATTTGGTACACAGATAGTACAGAGATATAAAATTTGGTACACAGATAGTACTTGACAACACCAATATGAATATGCATACGAAATTTAAGTTTTGGATCAGTGGGCGGAGTAGGCGTGGAAAAACTATATTTTAGTCCTAAAAAGATTATATGACAGGGCGTGACCGAACTGTATTTTAGCCCTAGAGAAATAAAATTTGGTACACAGATAGTACTCGGCACTGTAATTTAGCCCTAGAGCGATAATATGTAATACACAGGTAATACTCGGTATACAAAAAGTACAATTTATGAAAATCATTTATTGTACCAAAATGTTCAATTTATTGTACTAAAAAGTACATTTATTGTATTAAAAAGTACTATTATTGTACCAAAAAATACATTTATTGTACCAAAAAGAACGTTTATGGTATCAAAAAGTACTTCATTGATACCAAAAGTACAATTTATTGAACCAAAAAGTAAAATTTATTGTATTAAAAAGTACTTTTTTGTACACAGAAATAACAATTAATTGTACCACAGAGTACCTTTATTGTACCAAAAAAGTACTTAAAATTTACTAATTAGTACTTTTGTTGTACACAATTAAAGTACTTTTATTGTACCAGAGAGATAAAATAGCCCCAAAGAGATACAATTTGGTACACCGATAGTACTTGACAACACCAATATGAATATGCATACGAAATTTTAAATTTTGGATCAGTGGGCGGATTAGGAGTGACAAAACTATATTTGAGTCCTAAAAAGATAAAATTTGAAATCCAGATAGTACACGGCAATACAAATATGAATATGCAGACGACATTTTAATTTTGGATCAGTAGGCGGATGTGGCGTGGCAAAACTGTATTTAAGCCCTAGAGAAATAAAATTTGGTACACAGATAGTACTCGGCACTTTGGGTTCAAACTTGCAGACGAAATTTAGCCCTAGAGCGACAATATGTAATTCACAGGTAATACTCGATATACAAAAAGTACAATTTATCAAAAAAGTACATATATTGTACCAAAAAGTTCAATTTATTGTACCAAAAAATACATTTATTGTACCCTAAAGTACGAGTTCTTGTACCAAAAAGTACAAGTATTGCACAAAAAAGTACATTTATTGTAACAAAAAGAACATTTATGATATCAAAAAGTACTTCAGTGAATTTTTGTACTAAAAAGTAAAATCTATTGTATTAAAAAGTACTTTTTTGTACACAAAAAGAACAATTTATTGTACCACAGAATACCTTTATTGTACCCAAAAAGTACTTAAAATTTACTAATAATTACTTTTATTGTACACAATTAAAGTACTTTTATTGTACCAAAAAGTTCTTTAATTGTGCCAAATATTGTGTTTATTGTATCAAAAAGTATTTTAATGTTATCAAAAAAAATACTATTGTTGAAGCAAAAAGCAACGACTTCAAAGGTTGTTTTTTTAACTTAATAATATTTTTAACTTTTATTTGCTGACACTTTCTTTTAGCATTTTGACAACATGTGTTTCAGAGTTGTGTCAGTAAAGTTTAAGGTCTTTTTACTACATGGTGTCAGTTTGTTTTATCACCAAATTTTGACAATAATTCGTCAGAAAAAAGTATATCGGTAAATTCTAACAAAAGAACCTAATTTATACGATGCAGACACATTTTTAAGGGAAATACTGACAATGATGTCAGTAGTGTAAATGAACCTTTATAGTATTCGGCAATGCAGACGTGGGTATATCGACAAAATTTTTATTTTAGCTAAGCGGGAATATAAAGTTCCGACCTTGGGAAAAATGTGTTTAGGACTATATAAGATAATATTTGTATAGATTTTTTAATTTCGTTTAGTGAGGCGTTGTAGGTTTGATTACGTTAAGCAGTAATTTGGGGTAACGAATTGTTTACAGAGCGCACAAAATCGAAGCTTAAACTTTAACTTTTAAGTAAGCAAGCCATTCATATTATAAGTATTGGTCAAGTATGCATTAGCGAAGAATTGCCGTGTCCACTAGTATGCTCTAATGCTCTAATGATTGAAATATAAAACACACATAAAATATAATTGTAGTTCTGTAAGGAAAAGTTTTCAATAAGAAGAATTCATTACTATTTTATTTTATTTTATTTTATTTTATCTTATTTTATTTTAATTTATTTTATTTTTATTAATTTGATCATTTGATACACTAACGTAAATTGTGATATATAATCAATACGATCGACTAAAACTAACAAACAATACAGTTTATTTTAATTTATTTAATTTTTATTTTATGTTATTTTATTTTATTTTATTTTATTTTATTTTATTTTATTTTATTTTATTTTATTTTATTTTATTTTATTTTATTTTATTTTATTTTATTTTATTTTATTTTATTTTATTTTATTTTATTTTATTTTATATGTTAATAATAAAAATATATTTAATTTTTTTTTTTATTTTATTGTATTGCAAATTTTGTCATGGCTTATAGAAATTTGTCCAGAATTCTTCATTTTATTTATTCTAGTGATTCCGTTTGTCCAGTAGTGTAGTAGTCAGTGTGATCCTAACATTCGTTTCTCTCCCTCATTGTCTGCTTTTGTATGGGTAGAGTATTAAGTTCGTCTTAATTTTTCCTATTGGCTTTACTAATTTAATTTTCTTGATTAGGTTAACAATTTTCTAAGGGGATTTTGTCATCATTGCCTTTCGTGCAAATTGATGAAATGCTTCGTAAAATAAATATCAATATTTATAAGACAATTTCATTCTTAAAATACAGATTTTTATTTAATTGGCAAAAGTTATTTTTTGTGCACTAAATACAGCTATAAGTGGTACTCATTACCCATTTTCACACCTCTGCCGAATGTTAATCATATTTCACACTTTAATCCCAAATTTTTGGGCTACAGCTACAAATCAGTCAATTCAAAAATATCTGAGCAATTTATTAGAGTTTCATTTTTATTTTGTTTTTTTTTTTTTCACACAGACACACACTTGAATATCTACAAGTACAAAGTACTCTCATACTTTAGCAACACAACTATTCATATGTATGTATGTCTGTAGATGTAGATATACAACGTATCCACGAATTCGACTGGTGGTTTAAAATGTTTATACCACAATTGACGCCAACTAAGGCAACAACGACAACAACAACAACAGCAGCAACAGCATGTGATAAATTATAGATATAAAACAAAATAAAATTATGAAAAACCAAAATAAAATTAAACAACAACAACAAAAGCCCCACAATTACAGCAGCAGGCAATGCAATGGAAATCTAAACATATGGACGGCTACAAATCGTTGAGGAGCAGAGAGTGAGGAAGAATATCGATAATCGATAAATGCGGATAAAAAGCTATACAACAAAATAGACAGGGGCAACAGCGGAAAAAACGCTCAATGCTCTTGTAGTGTCTCTTACCACCACCACCAGCGATTCCCACCATCATCAACAACGGTCGACAGTTTAGACAGTCGTCTGCGAATGGAGAGGCGAGTGGTATGAAAGTAAGCATGTAGCATGTGGTTGGTTGTGTCTGTCTCTGTACCCCTCTATAAACTTAAGGCCCTCTGGGTGTTAAGTCTGTCCAGTTGCCACAAGAGGCACAGTAGGGTCAGAGGAAATTTGAATTAATTGAATACCTTAAAAATTAAATAATTGAAAATTTTAATATTCAAATCATATTTTTTGTTACTATTGTATTTTATTTTATTTTGTTGTGTTTTTTATTTTATTTTTTTTTATTTTGTTATTTTATCTTGTTTTGTTTCATTTGATGTTATTTTATTTTATTTTATTTTATTTTATTTTATTTTATTTTATTTTATTTTATTTTATTTTATTTTATTTTATTTTATTTTATTTTATTTTATTTTATTTTATTTTATTTTATTTTATTTTATTTTATTTTATTTTATTTTATTTTATTTTATTTTATTTTATTTTATTTTATTTTATTTTATTTTATTTTATTTTATTTTATTTTATTTTATTTTATTTTATTTTATTTTATTTTATTTTATTTTATTTTATTTTATTTTATTTTATTTAATTTTATTTTATTTTATTTTATTTTATTTTATTTTATTTTATTTTATTTTATTTTAATTTATTTCATTTAAAATTTCACTCAAAATTCTTTGTGAAATTGTTTTGTTTTGTGCCACTGTGCTCGTGGCTTTTGTGCGAAACTGTTTCTCCGCCGATTTAATGGAATTATTATTGAAATAAAACAATCTTCAAAACGGGGTTTTGGTGTTTGTTGTGTTTGTTTGCCTGCTCGTTACGTTGGTTGCCTGGTTGCGCTGTTTGGTGGCTTTTTTTCTGCTGTTGCTGCTGACGGTCGGTCGGACGATTGGTGAATTGGGCTGGGGGAGATTGAATTGGTTGTTTGTTGTTGGATGGCTGTTGGTTCGCTGTGTTCGCCTTTAGTCGCTTGAGGTCGTTTCGGTTTCAATTTTGTTGTTGAATTCGTTTTAATAACCAAAATGCGACGTTAAGTAACTATGTGTGACTGCAAGTGTGTGTATGTCCGTGTGTGTTTGCTTCAAACAGATACACACACTTACACACCCTTAATCGTTCGTTCAGATACATTCGTATTTATACGAATGTGACAATAAATTCATACAGAATGACAATAATAACAGCAGCAGCAACAACAACTACAACTACAACAACGGTCGACACAACATAAAAAGTATCTGCGATTGTCTCTGTCCGTCCATCACAGAAGCGAGTGAATTACAAACAATAATAAGCAAAATATACTCCAGTATATAATGGCTGTAACAATAACAACAACAACGACTCCGACTGACGACATCGCTGGCTGGATGGCTGAATGTCGTCTTTGCTAACTGTAAGTCCGTCCGACCCTCGTCTGTCTGTCCGCCTGTCCCTCGTGTTGGCTTTCTTTATGGCGTAACATATAACATCAACTACGAACGGTTGAAAGAAGTTCCCCCAACTTCTTGTTTGCCTCAATGGTCGTCGTAGTCGTCGTCGTCGTAATATTACAAGTTACATTTCTTGGCCGTGTGATAATAACAATCGAACTAAACGTCAACATATTGTGGTGCACTCGTTGTGGCAGCAGCACTCGCCAAATGTGTGTGCACCATCGTCGTCGT
Source organism: Muscina levida (assembly GCA_964034835.1). Lineage (NCBI taxonomy): Eukaryota > Metazoa > Arthropoda > Insecta > Diptera > Muscidae > Muscina > Muscina levida. The sequence continues at coordinate 25,269,542 of OZ035884.1, read as the reverse complement.
AGTCGTCGCCATCGCCATCTTGTATTCAAAAAGCATAAATTCATTATGATATTGCCGATATCGCTACAGTTGAAAGGGTTTGGAAGAGGAGAGACATGTATGCGGCAGGAGTAAGACCCCACAGACCGAGTCACACTAACTAACTACACTCGTGGCATGTTGGTGCTGCAGTTAATGACTTTCGCTGCACTTTGTAATTTACAACACACACATACACTCACAACTGACATTTATAGTAATTTTGTTGTAGACGTCACATATGTCAAATGTTTCTGTCAATTGTCAACTTCTCATCATCAGCCAGAATGATATAACTTCAAAGATACATTTCAAACAATTGTTGGGCTAGAAAGAAGTTTTAAGTTACAAAAGATGTAGAAATTATCCACAGAAGAGATTAGGATCAATTGTAATCGGATGAGGAAGAAAACGGTTTATCTCGATAATCCCAAGTGGTGGAGATTTGCTGTGAAAAAATGTGCTCTGCTGTGGCGGTGAATATTTTGATTTTGTTGTTGTATTTAATGGCTTAGGAAGTTTTTTTATATAAAAAGTGTTCTCTTCTGCAGGGTTACCATATTGACTGAAACATACAAGCTCGATAAATTGATATTTTTTAAAGTCATATAATGGTAACACATTCTATCCTCACGCCAAATAATGCGCTCATTCCGCCATCTGCTAAGAACCGAAATTTCCCAACGGGGCTTCTTCAGCATATCGCAGTATACTCCCGCAACAACAACTTCCTTCACCACCAACTGTTAGGAGCATAGCTCCCCATCCTGCTGAGCTCATTCGGTACCTTCTACTAGGTGCCGCAGCACTCCATCCGTCTACCATCATAATTTTAACAATTCTATCACACTCGGAGATAATAACACAAACATAAAACTGAATCGGTTACCATCGACTTGGACGGGGCGTCCTTAGTGGGGTTAAACATATATTCTGAGAGTCAAAACTGTCATCTAATTTTTGGATTCTGTCTTTCTGAACTCAATATCAAAGAGATGGCTGAGCATTTCAGCATCCACTTTATGTTGGTGCCGATCACAGGTCCATACCAGGGAACTTCAGACATGATTCTTTGTGTTTTACATCTTGTATCCTCGTGATGACAAGACCAGATGGTGGGCTCCACCCACATACTATAACGCCATTGTTAAAGCCCGGATCTAATTCTCATCCACCATCAGAATACCGATGTATTCTGTCGATTCACACTTCCTCGCTATCAGCTAGGAGCAATGCTCCCCACCCGGCTGACCGCAATTACCACTTTCTGCTAGGTACCTTGGTACCCCATCCGGCTGGCATCATCAATATAACCAATGGTTACCACGGTTTGTGCAATACACAAACATAAAGTGAATGGTAAGGAAGAGCTCAGCGAATCTGACAGCCGCTACGTGACACATTCGAAGCTGAATCTTACCAAATAATGATCAGGCAGGCGGTTTATCTAGGGCAAACCGCCCTGGGCACACCTGACCTTCCGTAGCACCATCTTTAGACTCTTTGGTCGGAGCTCGTAAAGAGGTACTTCTTTACTTCCACTTTTTGCCCTACAGGACCAGAAAGAGGTCCATTGGCGATTCTCCCCAAAGGAATCTCGGAGGAGAAGCCCTGCGGGGGAACTGCAGACAGGATGAGGTAGCAATAGGTAAGGTATCAAGAATACATTATAGATTCCAGCAGAAGTGGAATCCTTGCTATCTTCAGCTGCGCGCTAGATTTAGCAGCAAACAGTGGGTGGGCTTCAGTCCGAGTTTGTATCAATTCAGACAGATTTGAAGCGTTCGATTAGATTCGAAGCGTTCTTCCAAATGCTGTCCGCCATGACGGAACAGAATCTGATTGGAAGACACACAATGAGACTGACGGTTGTGACTAGTGATTTCTTGCAAAAGCTGTGCGGATGAAGAGGAGGAGGAGTTTATGGAACACATTCTCTGCACTTTCTATGCCCTGGGATATAGGTACATTACAGAGCTCTTAATCCTGTGGGGACGTAAGTAATCTTGCCGATATTGGTATTGTCCAACTCTGGATCTTTTTGAGGCGGAATGGTTCAATGGGGGAAAATAGGGATATTCGTTATTGTTCTTGCAATCACAATGGACTTTATAGTCTAAGAGAATCTAATTTACAGACGACCACAAATGCCTGGCTGGTGGTAACCAAAAAATTTCATTGCACCCCATTATTAACCCAGCGGTAAAATCCAAGCATTGGAAGTTGTGCTTACAGGTGTGGAAAAACCGCTGGTAGGCGGTTCAAATAACACAGACTGACATTTTACTTGGAGAGCTCTGTCGGAAGTCTATCGGCACCGGCTGCCTTATTATTTTTCAGCCTCGATATTGCTCTTCCTATCTCGGTTTAGCTTGGCGGTTGGCATTCTGAGCCGTCGTTGTCAATTGAGGGGGTTAGAAGCAAAGGGGTGCAAGTGACAAGTATACAAAAATTGAGATAAGTGTGCACTTGTGTTCCTTCACATAATCTCTGTCATTTATCTCATCTCAATTTCCATTACCACTGCTAATATATAGCCGAAAAACTGTTCAAGTAATACCTGCAAATGCACTAAAATTTGAAACTTTGATAGCGAATATCACTAAATGAACTTTTTGTCACTGCTTCTGACCCCTTCCATTGTTGTGATATCTTCACGTGCGCTGCTTCCGGAACCAGCATTTGATGGATGTGTTTTCTTTATATATGCAGAAATTTCTGCGGATCTGTAACCAGATTTCCATCCTTGAAGAAGCACTGCTTTCATTCATTCATCGTAGCCGTCTTTCATACATACCTTCTACAGGCCTAAAACGATATGAAGTATGAATGAGCTTCATTACAGTACGATCAAAACGCGCACATACACCTTCTTGTTTGATCGGATTAAATCAAACTTAATAAAAATGTATCTGATAAATCTGATCAGAAATTTGTATCCGTTATAATTGTATTGAATCCGATGAGTCTTTGTATATGGAGTTGTCTTATATCTTGATCTTTAGATAAAATTTGAAATTATTTCCAGTCCTGCAAATTTAGTTATAATTATATCGGTTAAAATAAGGGATATATTTCACATCAAATTGGCAAAATTTGGCCAGCCCTGATCTATGTTAATTTGATTCCATCAGATATAATTTTTCTTTCACTTTCTCTAGAAAGTATATTTCAAAATATTGTTAACATAAGAAAAAATATGACTTACGACCATATTTGTTGTACATTTGTTGGTATGATAAGAACACTTCACCTAGTTAACGGCATGTTATTCATTTGCCTGTCTGTCTGCAGCTGATAAATACTTAGCGGCCATAAACTTATTTAAACACAAATTTTGATTTTACGTCTGGCACTCTCTAATGTCAACAAACTCTCGATGCGAAATTTCGCTAAATTATTAGTCATAGTCAAATAGCAATGTAAGGGGAGATTCTTGGTACCATATCGAAAAAATTACCAATATATAATTACAAAAATATGCAACACCTCTGCTATATATGCAAGACCTCCAGAATATCCTTATTAGAATTGCTTTCAACGATTTCCTTTACTGTGCCATTCCTCTGAAAGACATATACGATTTCGCTATGTAAAGACTAAAAAGTAACAACTACTCAATACAATCCACTCCATTTTTTTTGTACAAATTATCTACTTTGCATTTGGCTGCCCCCCAAACTAACGGACGACAATCGCCGTTGACTCAATTAAAATTCCCACATTGACACTCAAAGATTGTGTGGTGTAGCCCAAGTTCCGGCAGTTTCTTCCAGTGCGCTGTTCACTGATAATTAATTAAAAATTAACACATTGTTTTGCCCTCACAAGTAACGGCTACGGCCGTGTTTGTATATCTCTGAGCCATTATCATGGTAATCGCTTGGTTGGTTGTATGTTTTTTCCCCCCGGCTTTTGTGTTTTATATAGAAACAACAATATCCAAAAAAAAAAAACAAAAACAACCTAAAGATTTTTAACGCACAGCAGATAGGCAAAGCGTTTCCAGACCCAACAACAACAACAGCACTCAAAATACAAAAACTTGTGATTAAGCGTTAACCAGCCAGTGAAATTAATGTAGTACAGACACAGTCAATAATTCCAGCCAAAGAACAGCGGCAACAGCAACAACAATAACGCTACGACCTTACGTTGTTGCGTGTGGCTCAAGTCGCGGCTATTGGTGTTGGCATAAATGAAGACGAAGTTATCCCGGCTGTTGTACGCAACGGTCGTGTCTGTCTGTCTTTCCGTCAGTCAGCCAGTCAGTCAGTTGAGTCGGCCATTTATCTGCTTTGGGTTTTGTCTCTGTGGCGAGTGCGAGATTGTATCAAACACTTTTTGCTCTTATTGTTGTAGCTGTTATTGCTGTTGCTGCTGCTGATGGTGGTGTATGAACGACTAGAGTACTAAGTACTAAATAAAATGGGCAACAACAACAACAACTACAGCGTCGAGAATAACCACAGCAACACCGCCGTCATACAGAGTTGTATGGTAGATTGTACTATTGTTGGTGACTGGCTATACGTTTACTCTATGTGGTATTGTTCTGTTTGTTTGTTTGTTTGTTTTCTTGTTTCGCCTTGCCATTTGCCTTGCCTAAAGTACAAGAGAACAGAGGGCCTTTATGGTTGTGATGACTAAAATGTCTATGCCTCTGTGTCGCTTTGTTTATTCGCCTTTTTCATCGCCATATAGCCAGTGTGTGGCCCATCTGCGTGTCCACTAGTTTTGGTTTTATACTACTGCGTCACCTTCTGCTCTACTACGGTTACATTTACGACCAACGCCGCTTGTCTTTAACTTGCCTCATTTGGTGTCTGTGTTTTGTTCAAATTTGCCTCTTGCCTTTGTGCTCTTTTACATTTATTACTGCTCGGCTACTCGTTTGAATGAGGCGAATGTAACAGCAGCACTCGCTCGCTAACTTGGTTCAAACTTGTAGCGGGGATGAGTAAAGAGGACCAAAGTACATTTTCGTAGCTCAACTAATGAACACTTGAATTAATAAAAGTATGTGGGTCGGACGTTTGAAATGTGAAAAAAAGGATGCCAGTTTCTTTGGCTTGATACGTATGGCGAACGCCGAGGCCGTAGTTCATGTGGCTATAGTAAGGCGGCACAGTAAAGTCCCTAAAGGGATTTTATATAACTCTTTATGTTTAGAAGGGACCGGCCGTGGCATAGTGGTTAGAACACGCGACTACCATGCGGGAGATCGCAGGTTCAAACCTGGCTCCAGTCATCTCAAAAGAAAAAAATAAATAAAATTTTCTTTCATTGTCGGCTCCCCTCGAATGTTGTTGGCAGCAACTTCGCAGTATTAAGTGTCGAGTCAATCGGTGTGTCCAGTAAGAGCTTCTCAAACAGTGACGTTCGCATTCGTCGATAAACAAGTAGGTGCCGTTAGTTGTGAATCTTAAAATAGAAAGCGTGTTAATTCACAACAACATGAAATTAAGATTAAGTTTTTATGTGTAGAAACTCAGCTATGTTTTGAAAATATATTAAAAGATGACATTTGTTATCCTTACGTCCCTTCATGGCCCGAGTTATGCCTCGTCCTTTTAAGATATAACAATTTTTCGAATCTAATTAGATCCATTTGGATAAAAAACTTATTTACACTGGTAGACTATATGAAATACTCATCTGTTGTTACTTATATTTCAATTTAAGATTTATATATGAGAACTCCTTTTTAATATCGATTTCTTTTTCTTGTTTCTTTTTAGGTGTGTACCCAATGTATGATTCCTCTACTACACATGCAAATCTCAGGTAATCGTAATGAATTCATGAATCACGAAGGATATTTGTGGGGTTATATGTATATTAGGGTAGCAGCAAATTTGGACTTTCGGTACTGTAATAATGGATAGCGAAATGTTTTGTCAGTAGTTATAAAACAGCTATGGTCAAAATTTGAGCAAAATCTGACAACATTAAGCCGTGCCCCCAAAAAGGTCAAAGGTCAAGTGCATATATTTGAAAATAAGTTTGTCTTTGTTTATTTGCATTTTTTAGTACCGTAAAGACTTGAAAACGGCTTCACCGATCTTTTTGAAATTTTCATAGAATGTACTAGAATTTTTGATAAATCAAAGGGAGTGGCACAGCTCATTGGACTCTCTTTTTGAAATATCGCAATATCTGGAGAACTGTTTCTCCAGCCAAATTGAAAATGTGGGTGTATTTGGCAGCAAAGTTCTTGATTCAACAAAAAATGGGCGGTATCGGTTCAGTAGGCGTGGTATAAAACTTAAAACTATAAAAGGCTGTAGCTCTTGAACTATAAGAGATATAAAGCTGATATTTGATATGTGTTACTGCTGCAGTATGAATTACAGTCAGGGTGAAACAGGGCTGTGCCACGCCCTCATTTAAAAGAAACCGTTTAACAGCCATAATAATAGTTTGATCGTCCTGAAAAATTCGCAGTATAGTAGAGATATAACAAACCTATTTGAAAGCAAGTTGGCACACGTCAATATTTGACTATTACATATTTGCGAGAAAAAATATAATTTGGTAATCGAACATAAGAATTTACTAAGAACCTCACCTTTGACCTCTTATGGAAATAGTATTCAAATCAAATTTCCATCATATATTTGTTACATAAGTATAACAATATATCGGTCAAGCATTTTTTAAATGACCGTCCATACATTTGGATGCCGCCCTAATGTTTACAGACAAGCTAGTGAACAAAATTAGCAAGTTTTATTAAAAATAATAAATTGCGATATTCCAAAATTTTAGTAAAAATTTATTAATTTTCAACGTTTTTTGTTGTCAAATATGTTATTCCTCAAACTTATCTATGAATGAACATGCGATTATTATGCGAAAGACTAGTTTGTTCGATTCCTAGTCAAATACATTTCTTTGATCTTTTATGAAGATAACTCGTTGTTGTTGTTGATAGAAACTTCGAATTATTCGAGTTAAGTAAAAGCTTCTGAAGCAGCTGGCTCATCATTAAACTGTACGTCCCGTTATGTGAATCTAAAGATAGAGGCGTGTTAGCCAACAACATTATACATCAAAATAAATATTAAGTATACGCTAATGTACAACATTTCACATTAAAATAAATATCAAGTATACGCCACTCAAATGTGAGAATCTCACCATATTTCATTCATGAGATGTTAAGGAAAAAGAGTTTTTTTTATTAATAAATTGACATAAATATTAAGTATGCGCCATATGTACAACATTTTACGTTGGACCGGTATGCCACTATATTGGGACTCAATTCTGAGAATTGTACGTAAAAGTAGCATCAAAAGTAAGAACTTCGGCATCATTCGTTTTGTCAATTTGGCTGCATTAATAATTCAATGGCCATACGAAATTTTTTGGATTTAAAGCAATATTTCAAGCAATATTTCTATATTTTTACAAGGTTATATCTCGTCATTGGGGTTTAACTTTCACAGTACAACTCAATTCTGAGAACTGCACGTGAAAGTAGCCCCAAAAAGAAGAAGCTCTGCATCATTCGTTTTGTCAAATTACATGCCATTAAAACTTAATATCGATTTTAAGTTAGTAAGTATCGTATAGGGGGACATAACATAAATGTATGATTATCATAAGTAATATTCCACGTAAATCATACGCCACGGAGTACAACAGCTTTATTGTAACTGCTACAAAATAAACCCAGTACAAAATCATTTGATAATTGGAAAAGTGAAACTGTTGCTTATGTATGGAAACGTTATGTGAACAAATTAAAGGAATTGTAATTGTTACTTTTTAAATTTTTTATTTTAGCATAATCGGACTAGTGATTCTCTAGTTATGTCAAACAAAAGAGCCTAAAACGTGACAAATTCACCTATACGATACTTACTAACTATTATTATTAAATTATTATGGCATGTAACTTTACAAAACGAATGATGCAGAACTTCTTCTTTTTGGGGCTACTTTCATGTGCATTTCTCAGAATTGAGTCCCAAATCAATGAGTACAAAAATGTTTTACTGTATTAGCAGTTCACGCACAACATCGATGGTTTTCGGCAAAGCGACCAAAGTTGGACGAATCTCACAAAATTCATCCTGCAGAGAACGGCGTTCGAGACTGAACTCTTTTCTTCAATACATAGGCAGGGAAAACGTTCCATTATCTTCAAAAACAAATAAAAACAATAAATTTAACAAAACAGAATAATTTCCATATCATGGTGGTACTATCCATTTCTTCTACTCATTGTTTTAAATTTCTCAATATTTTTACAAAATCAAAACAAGATCGACTTTATATAGAGAAGTTAAAAAAAAAAAACAATTCGATGTCAAAAAATTCGATAATTCTCATAATCCATTTGCTGTAACTATTTGTCAGACCAACTTAATCTTGACAATATTAGCAGCCGCTTAAAGTATTCACTTTCATAGTCAAACTTGGAATAAGGTATAATTTTATTATATAATCGTGATCCTTAATTCAAAGGTATGAATACTGGATGCAAGGTTTGTATAAGAAAGTGGACCAGTTTATCTTATACAAGGGGGGCCAAAAGAAGTCATCCGATGGTGTTTGGCTCTCATATTTTTTCTATTTTTTATTTATTATGTTATGTTTATTTGAATTACGTCTCGCTGGAAAATGGAAGGTGCCACACCCCTTTTTAAAAAGTCGCTATGTCGGTCATATTATTGAACCGATTGTAATAAAATTTTTATAATATACAATGTGGACAAAAATAAGTCATCCGATGTTGTTTGGATCTCATTTTTTTTTTCTAAATGAAAAACTTCAATTCTGTTTTTTGATTATGTTTATTTAAATCTTTAGAATTTTATTGGTTAATTCGAGAACATGAACAGTCGTAAAATGTAAAACTTAATTCTGATTACGACACTGCGTGCTTGTAATTATTTTGAGCTGGAGACAACTTTCACATACATATGATTAGAGTCCTTAGTCCTTCGTAAAGCATCATAGCAAAATATTACATTGGTTAAGTTGTTTTTATCTAGTTTTACGAATAATTTCACACATACAATACTCTTGCTATTATACACCAGTGGACCGCCGCTCAATTTGTACCATAATTTGTACTTGTACCCAAGAAAGCAAAGCAAACCAACCCACCCATCATCATCCATGCATGCCTGCCCACCCTGATTGTCACTCATTACATTTACTGGCTGCTTGTCTGTTGGTTTGTTTGTTCGTTCGTCGTTCGCTTGTCTGTTTGTTGGTTCGATTCGATTTCGCTCACAGCGCGCTCACAACACAAACCCGACCGAACGAGCCAGAGTGTAGTAGTAGTGAATTTGGAGTAGTTTGAGTATCCGTCAGATACTTTGCTGGTGTACTAAAGTAAACACACACAAAAAACGACGCGTTTTGGTGAATTGTTCTCGGAAATTCATTAAATTTTTTTTTATCAATCAAAAACTACAGCAGTAAGAAAAAACAAGTAAATTTCATTAAAAATCTTGTGCGAAAGCAAAGGATAAATGCAAAACACAAGTGGAAAGTGAAAAATTCTTATGAAAAAGTAAAGAATTTGCAAGAAATTACAAGAAAAAGGTGTGTAAAATCCAAAGAAAAAAAAAATCACATAAAGCAAAAAAATACAAAATGAAAGAAAATTTTCAAGAGAGAGAGCAAAAAAAAAAAACAACGCAGATGAATGAATAAAAAAATCTATTGAATATATACACATGTAATGAAAAATAAACGCATATATCCAACAAACCAACCATCTACGGAAACAATAGAGGGTGGAAGGAAGTAGCAGCATAGCAAGACGGTGGAAGGGGGCGAAAAAGTGTTGTCTTAACGAAGAAATATATGTGTAAATGCCATTTGTCTACTTCAAAGTGTTCGGGTGAAAATTGCAAAGGCGATATGAAAAATTAATAAAGAATTAAATGTGAAATAGTATTGTAGCCAACAACAAATGACCAAAAGTGACGAAATGTTCTTTGTGTTTGTGTGCCTAACTGAGTTGAGTGCCATGATTTCATTTGCATTACGATTAATTTCAATTTAACTTGAAATTAACCATAAAATAAAACGCTCATCGAAAAGTTTTTCCCCCTCTGCCACTGCTGCTGCTGCTGCTGGTTCTCCTTCATTTATTCGCAGTTAGTTAGTGCAGTGAATTGTAACAATACTGAGCAGAAGAAGAAGAAGACGACGAAAAAAAATTGTATATTGTATTCAGCAGAAAGAAGTGTGTGGTGCATGTGTGTGTGAGTGAGTGAGTGCCAGTAAAGGAGAAGAGGAAGCATTACCAACAGAAAACCATCTCACAGATACAACACCTCTTTTTTCACCATTATTACTTTTCTTCTCCACCACAATACAACAACAACAACAGCAACTATAACAACACTGCACATGTATATGGATGGGCAGGCGACGGACGGACGGACGTACGGACGTACGTACGTACGCGGCTGTAGTCATCATCATCATCGTCGTCGTTGTCGTCGCAAAACGAAAACCGATTGCTTTGTATTTATGTTATTATTATTGTTGTATCATTCTTTGTTGTTGGTGTATCTAAAAGGTGTATGCTTTGCACACACACATACATACACAAGTCGAACGCAGCAGATACACTTATTCGATTCTTTGCCCGATTATCTAAACACGAGTCTGACTGAGTTGGTGGAACTTTACGAATTTGACGAGCAGCGTGCTGGCGTGTGTGTGTGTTGTATTGCTTTGCCTTAGCTATTGTTGTTGCTCCGTTTATCTAAATGACGACAAAGTTGAACAACAAGATGGATTTGTAGAAAAACAAGATAAATAGGAAAGAAAAACAAAACGTTTTGTTTGGTTTTTTATTTTGTTTTGTTTTTTTTCCGTTTGTCCGTTTTCCTGTGCAATTCGCTTCAATTAGTAGAAAACGAGGCGCAATACAAAAGAGAATAGAATGATTTAATAATGTCTCTCTCACCGATTGATTAGTTCGCTCTCGATTACAATCAGAAACAGTGTTGCCACTGGTCGTAGAGTATTAAGTGCTAAATGTTATTAGAAGAGTTTACGGTAAACAATACAAATTCATTATATGAAAGAATAGAAATTGGAAAAACGGCTTTGTATAAAATCAAAACATAAGAATAAAAATTAGGCTGAAGCACAGTATATAAAGCGTATTGTAAATAAAAAAAGTAATCCCCAAATAGTACGACCGGCCGTGGCATAATGGTTAGAACACGCGACTACCAAGCGGGAGATCCGAGGTTCAACTCCTGGCTCCAGTCAACTTAAAAAATAATTTTTGTTTCTTTTTCCCCTTGATTTTGTCGTCAGCAACTTCGCAGTATAAGTGTCTGGTAAAAGCTTCTCAAACCGTAACGTTCGCATTCGTCGATAAACAAGTATGTGCCGTTAGTTGTAAATCAAAAAATAGAAAGCGTGTTAATTCACAACAACGCGAGATACTATCCCATACCTCATTCATGGGGTGTAAAGGGAAATTAAGCAAGTAAATAATTCCCAAACAGTGGAAAGCTAGGTCAAAATACATAAAGCCCCCAATTGGAACTTATCTTAACCCCCATGTGTGGGGTCTCAAACGAATGATATTTTGTATGCGATTCCAATGGAGCCAGTTTTAGATCCCGTTAACCCTTGTTGTGGTTTTGTAGGTCCCGGTCCCGGTCCAGTCCAGGTCCAGTATGTAAATTCTAATTGGCCTTTTTATCACATATGTAGGTATAATTTGTACTCACCCAAATTCGCCAAAATATAGCATAAACTTAAATCGCCATAGAGACCTAAAAATGGAATAATTTCCATTTAATGTGCTAAATGTTTCACAAGGTCCGTCTCTAACTTCGCCATTGTTTTTGTGTTTGATGTGGTTTTTGTGAGGAGTCAAATGTGTGTAGTGCGTTTATTCAAGGTATATTCCAATAGTAGGGCAAATTGTGACAGAAAAATGTATGGACGATTTTTTTTGCGGAAATTTAAGTATATTCCTGTAGTGATATTAAGCTGCTTGATGTTAAAAATACACGACGGAAATTTGAGTGAACCAAAGAAGTCAAAGGTCGGGTTCTTAGTAAATCCTATGTTTTTTTTGCTAATGTTGGATTAAGGAATTGTATTTTTTTCTCTCAAACATGTAATAGTCAAATATTGCTGCCTCATTATCATCGTTATACCTCATATATTTCATGAGATACAGCCGTTTAAAGTTTTATACCACGCCCACTGATCCAATCCTGCCTGGATCACGAAATTTGCTGCCAAATGCATCCACACAAATTTTGAAAGCGATTGGACAAAAATTCCTCCAGATATTGCGCTTTCAAAAATAGGGTCCAATGGGTGGGGCCACGCCCACTTGGTATATCAAAAATTCACCCTCTTTTCAACACCGACCACACAGCTACATTCTGTGAAAATTTTAAAAAGATCGGCCAAGCCGTCTTTGGGTCTATACGGTACTAAAATTGCAAATAAACAAACACAAACTAATTTTCATATATATAGATTTGACTTTATGGGCCACGACTTAAAGTTGTCCGATTTTGCTCAAATTTTGACCTTAGCCGTTTCAGGGGTCCTTCTAGGGTGCATAAAAATATTTTTTTGTAGCCTTTGTTTTTGCCCTACATATAACTCTAGGGAATGAAGACCCTTACGTTTTTGGAAGAAGGATCAATACCGTTTACTATATCAAATTCTTTAAAATTCTACAGGAATAATGAATATCTAATTTTTCGATACGGGTAATTCCATAGTCACATTTATGACAGTCGTACGTTTAATTAAAATGAGAAGCAATAAACAACTTGATTTTTTTATTGTTTTTTTTTTCTATTCTTTTTGTAATATGTATTCTATTTATGTAATATGTATTAAAAAAGTTTTATATTTAGTAAGAGGGACCAAAATATTATCAAATAAAGTGGGTGACTTTATGTGACAAAAATAGAAGTCAGTTTTTTCTTCTTTTTTTCAAAAACACAAATCAGTGCGAATTGAGTCGGACTTTTTTGATAAAGACTTTTTTAATATGATTTGACTATTAATAAATTATTTACATTTTCCTGAATTACAAAAACTTTTTTATTTTTATTTTCTTTTCGCAATCTATTTTGTAAAACGTGACATGACGTTGCATGATGTGATGTGACATTATATTCAAAAAAATTAATCATAAATGAAAATAAGATAAGCTTGGACGTTTTAATTTAATAAAATTTAAGTATTGGTCTATACTGGGTATTTTATATATCACAAATGCGTGAAATATTATACGTCGTAATAACATTAACAGTCGTAAATCGTTCGCTCATCTATCGAGTTTGTTTGAATTTTAGAAATTTCTTGTTATGGAAGTTGAGTTTAGGTACTTGAGGGTTATAACAAATATTTAAAATACATATTTAAAAAAAACATTTAAACAATAATTAAAAAAATTAAACCAATGCCCTATCAAAATCACAATTCACATGTAAAACAATAACAATACAAATTAAAATCCGCCAGTGTATTTTTTTTAAGTGCTAACAATAAAGTGCTAATACGATTTAATAGTATCGCAGCAATAACAATAACTCATACAGAAATTCCAAAGTGACAACCCTAATATAAAATCTCCCTTATGTGAGAGAGAGAAAGAGATAATCCTATGTTTTATCATCAACCAAGAGAGTGAGTGAGATAATCGTGTGGCTATACTACGCAAAAGAGATGATATTTTTCTCAAAGTAACGACGAACACCCCGAAAACCAAAAGCAAAAATAAAACGAAAAAAAAAACAACAGAGAAAAAAATAAATGAATGAAACTATACGAGCAATTAAAAAACTACGTAAATATAGTAGAATTAACGAAAACAACAAAATGAATGGAGAAAAAAATATAACCACAACAACATAAACAAATACCCAATAAACATTATAAACTTGCTATAAACTTACTATAAGCTTACATTAGTAAACCTGATGTTTGGAAAATATTTATCGGAAACATTGTAACTTGTTAAGTTCCAATTATTGGATAAGCGAAAAGGGTCCCTTATTGTACAATTGTATTCATGTTTGGAAAATATTTGGAAATAAAATGATAATGCAATACATAATAAAGATGTTGGAAAGCTTGTAGTAAATTTATGTTTCCATTTATTTCCAAATTAGATATAAATTAATACATAAATTCACCACAAGCTTACCAACTTATTGATTATGCATTGCATTATTATGTTTAATTCCAAATATTATCCAAACAGGAATACAATTGTACAATAAGGGACCCTTTTCGCTTATCCAATAATTGGAACTTAACAAGTTACAATGTTTGCGATAAAGATTTTCCAAACATCGTTTATATTCAAAAGTAAATACAAAAATTATTTCAATTGATATTTATTAAAATTTATTATATTAATTAACATTCATTAATTGAAAATTAAATAAAAATTTAAGTTAACATATTTTTTTGTTATTTTATAAATATTTACATTATTAATTCATATATTAAAATTAAATGTTTTATATATTAATATTATATTTTATTTTTATTTATTTTATTGTATACATATAATTATTAAAATTTATTAAGTCATATTTATTATTCCGTATCCGCGTTGTTTTTGTCTATTTTTGACAATCTGGGAAAATGATTTGGATTCCTGAGCGAAATGGCCTTCATCCAAGCCACGCTTTATTGTAGGATCTATTCAAAAGTTAAAAAATAATTTTGATATTATGTGTGTTGTAATTACTTACTTTTTTTGGTCGCTGTATCCAAAGCTACTTTTTTTCTGCTGTTCCCATTTTTCAACGAATTCGTCCTTTAGTATTTTACGCCAGCAGTTCTTCACAAATCGACCACCACTTTTTTTAATTTAAATATTATTTCACCACATTATTCGGTACACTTTTTTATATTTATAAGGCATTTTACCTTTTACACGAAACACGTCAATTATTCAGAAGCAACAAACGATACTAAATGCAAAGACGAAACGAAATTTGTAAATAAAAAATACAAAAATAAAAAATATTTTCTGACTAGCCTGGGTCGCCTGCTTAGTAGAGCATACAAAAGCATTGTATTTTTAATTTTTTAAAAATGTGTTACAAACTCATTTGGAAAAAATTAACAAAAATCTTTGGAAAACATATATCTATTAGCCAGCTTACATCAATGTTTATTGGGCAATTGTATTTTTCTTTTTTTACAAATGTTTTACAAAGTGTTTGTAATTAATTTACTGATGGTTTGGAAAACGTAATTTTCGCAAACTAATTTTGAAAAATTAACTTAAATCTTTGGAAAACATTTATTTATAAGCCGGTTTACACCAATGTTTATTGGGTAAAATAAACAAAAAAAAAAATATGAAACACGCATACCATCATTTTGTTGTATTCTGTGTGTGAAAAAAATTACAAAACTAATAAATACGTTGTTTTTTTTTTGCTGTGCTGTGCTGTGCTTGTGAATAAAGAACGCAATAGAAAGAAATAAACCATGGTGGCTGGACGGACGGGCGGCATTTTTCGTTTGTTGTGTGTGATTTTACTTCGAGACCAATTCGTTCTCATTCGTTGTACAATTCGGGGTGCGTGGGTTCAATGCCCGACCTAATGGTGAAAAAAGTCAATTGAAGTAAATGTAGCTGGAAAAATACTCTGCTGCCGCTGTTGCTGCAGCGACTGAAGCTCTACACTTTTGTACATTGGAAATGAATTGAAGGTTAAGTGTAGCAGCCATTCAACAACAACAACAAAAAAAAACAGTGGAAAATAAAAATTATTAAATTAAAAATTCAAAAGAAATTTAACTTAATTTAAAAGGAAGAAGATAAAAAGAATAATTTAAATGAAATGAAAGTGTCGACAACACGTTTTGTATAAAGAAAATTTGAATGCAAGCTAGGTACTGTGGATTAACATGATTAAATTACAACAATGTATGATTGTGCAAAATAATGGCTAATAAAAGTGTTTGCCAAGTTATCTTTAAACAAATTAAAGCAGTCATTAATTAAAACGTTTAATAAATCGGAAGTTGCAAAATAAAATATGAATGATATTTAAGTTTTCTTTAAATACCAATTAAGTGTGTTTGTGTTTTTGACAAAATGTATTATGTAGCGGCAACAGAACTCTTTTTTAAAAGGAGATGTGGAGATGTGAACAACAAGGTTTAAAGGTTTTTTTTTATAATGAATATGACTGGATTGTGAGAATAATTTGTAAAATTAATAATAATTGAAAAGATCTGTCATATAACCATGAAATAAATCTAAGTAACTATAGCCAGTAAAAAATTGTCGGTTAAGTGAACTGACTTATAAATACCCTCGCCCTATGTCGATTTTTAGTGAAAATACTTGTTCCTCCTTATTACGCATGTCGTAGTCGACTTTCGACAACATTCGACTGTTTTTTTGATTGGATTAAAATTAGTAATTATTAACAGAAATGTTTAGTGTTGAGAATTTTTCATAATCTAATGAAGAAGAACATGGTACGAGCAAGGCTAGTCGTATTTCAGCCTCACAAACGACATCAGAGATGCCATATTTTAAAAACGACAAAGATTCGACGTGACTACGACATACATAATAAGGGGGTTTGATTTAGAATTTATTTCAAGCTCAAGACCATTATATGAAAGAAGTGTTTTAGCAGAATGATATTCTCATAACAGACCGAATAAAAACAATAATAGAAATTACTTATGTATTTTTATTTTGTTTTCTTTTGACCGTAAACTGTTTTATATTAAACTTTCGGTCGCATTGCAGGATGTTTACAGATACATATGTTGTAAAACTGTAGAAATGGCACAAGTTTAAAAAGTTCAATTCAATTCTCATAACAGACCGAATAAAAACAATAATAGAAATTACGTATGTATTTTTATTTTGTTTTCTTTTGACCGTAAACAGTTTTATATTAAACTTTCGGTCGCATGGTAGGACGTTTACAGATACATTTGTATTATAACTGTAGAAATGGCACAAGTTGAAAAAGTTCAATTCAATATCTCTGGCCATAAGGTCATTCTGTATATTGTTGCCGAATGGGTATTTAACCGTAAAAACTATGGTCTTTCATTCATCATTCCTAATGGATGTGGTAAACTTCCCGGTTTATTTGATTTACAAAATCTTTCTTTTATAAATTATTAGAAAAATATTAACTCTCGGAAAAGTGGCTACTTTGTATAGAATGGGAGGTACCAAAAAGGGTCGGCCTATAATTAATTTCTGAATCAGATTTCCATAAGCGGTTTTCTAGGGAAACATTTGACTGATTTCAGTAAATCTAAAAAAGATAAATTTTAAAATCTACGAGTGTGAATTGCGTCATTTCTTTAGAGGGTTCCCAAAGAGATTGGCAAAGACAAAGATTAAATATTCTGAAGTTGCCCGCTGAAAGTTGTAGGAAAAATATAATTTATTCAAAAATAGGTAATTTCGCATGGGAGTTGCCATTCGTTGTGGGGTCATTCTGCATATATACAATTCTATAACTACATTTTGGAAGACACTAAGACTGGTAAATTTTCATAGGGATCTTAATCGGACTGGCCAGACACAAACCTCTTAAAAGTCGTAAAACGAATATATTCTTAAGATACTTGGGGCCCATCTTGTCTTTTTTAATGCGTTAGACTTTTTCTAGTATGATATATAACTTCATCCCTATAACCCCCATCCAACCCCGTCCTAACAAACAATAAACGGTTTTTGTCATTCACTTATACTCTAAAATCGATCGAAATTTCTTATCGTTGATTTTTTGAATTTTGAAAGTAGCCAGTAGTCACTGGAAGCCAAATCTGAATGCGGTAGCATATCGATCTTCAATTCGCGTACTTTTGCCATTCTTTTTATCGACCTGTGGCTAGTCTTGTGCCTAGTCTTGATGAAATGTTAACGCAGCACTCAATTTGAACAAAGTATCTC
This sequence comes from Muscina levida, assembly GCA_964034835.1. Taxonomy (NCBI): domain Eukaryota; kingdom Metazoa; phylum Arthropoda; class Insecta; order Diptera; family Muscidae; genus Muscina; species Muscina levida. Next base: position 25,251,589 of record OZ035884.1, on the reverse strand, counting down.
AAGGACAAAGTATCTCATGGACAAATTATCTCATGTTCATTCATAACGCCAACATATTCTTTTGATATCTTAATGATGTCAGCTATTCTTTTGATTTCTTCAATATTTTCAGGTTAGCGCCTTTGACGTCAACTACGTATTGCATCAGCGATGTCTTATTTCTGTTTCTAATGTAGCGAAGTCGCAAGATTGTAATGAAATTGTAACTGCTGTCTTTTAAAGGCTAGTAATAAATTAACATAAGAAGAGTTAACAAAAACTCGGTTAAATCTTTGTGATTTCTTAACGTTTTTGGATAACGAACAATATCATGCATATATTATTATAAAAAAATTAACTTCTATTTACACCCCATGAATGTTGTATGGGAAAGCTTCTCGCGTTATTGTGAATTAACGCACTTTCTATTTTTAGACTCACAGCAAACGACACCTACTTCTTTATAGGCGAATATGAACGTCAGCTGTTTGAGAAACTTTTGCTAGACATGCCGATTGGCTCGACACTATGCTGCAAAGTAAGTGGGGCCGTCGATGAAAGGAAATTTAGATGACAGGAAACAGGAATCGAACCATTGATATCTCGCGTAATAGTCGTGTGTTATAACCACCATGCTAGGGCCGGTATCAGTTATACTAATAACATGTATTTTCTATCTGTTTTTGCCTCGAAGACGTTAAATTTTATAGAAGTTTTTTGCCACTATTTTGTTATTTTATTACTATAATCAGAAAGTGTGCGCTTTTACAATAAATATGCATATGGGCATATCCATTTTTTTTTTTAAACATATTTTCTGATGATGCAAGTTCACTCTTATCGTAAAATATTTGTAACAACAGCAAAAATTTGTCGGTTAGCAGCAAAATATTTATATAGGAGCTTATTACGCCTTACACAAAAAGTTACAGAAATCTTTTTAAATTTAAGTTTTTTTATTGTTTTTTATAACATTGAAAAGTATGTGACCCTGGAATCGCCCATATATGTATATAGATTTAATTAGCCTTAGAAAAAATGTCACGTTCATCATGTCACGTTCGAACTTTGTTAAAAATTTAATCAAAACACTACCCATGGTATTTCTAACAAATAAAGAGGTGTTGAAAACTTTGTTATTTTTAACATTTTAAAATTTTCATCGCTAAAATATTGTTTGTATTCGATTCGAATATCATTTTTTTTTAAGATATTTACGAAAACTACTTTTGTTTTTGTCGCGTTCGAATTGCTGCTTTTTTGTCCCTATTTTGTAATAAATATTTCGCCTGAAAAAAACTAAACTGTCAGTGGTAGTACTATTAAGGATCTGTACGATTATGTAAAAGATGATTTTAAAATATGGGTATTTCCACAGTAAAGTCCGCCGTGATCGAAAAGAGAATTTGAAAGCTTATCTTGTTTTCATTTATGATTAAACGGACTGAATTAATGATCAGGTCACCTCTTTGAATTTTTAATAACATACATATTTACTGATGATGCAAGTCCTTTCTTATCTTAAAATATTTGTTACAATAGTAAATAACACCAATAATAGTAACAAATGTTCAGTTAGCTGCAAAATTTTGATTTTATTTTATTAACGTTATAATGTAACATTCGTGACTTACATTTTTTGTTATATAAACTTTATAATATTCCCTATTTTCGCAAATAAAAAATTTGTTTCTTTGTTGAATAATTCTGTCATAAATTGTCAAAAAGGAACGTCACGGCAACGTCAAGTAAAAAGAAATTAAAAAAAGTTTTAAGTTTAGCAAATTGTAAAGTAAATTTATAATATTCCAAATCATATTAAAAAAAAAGTTTTTACCAAAAAAGTCCGACTAAATTCGCACTGGTTTGTGTTTTTGTGAAAGAAGAAAAAAATGACTTCTATTTTTGTCACGTAACGTCACCCTCTTTATTTGCTAATATTTTAGGACCATCAGTTCAGAAGCTTTCTTCTCTCTTACTAAATATAGAGCTCCTTAAGTATTACACAAAAAGATAAAAACAACAAGTTTTTCATTGTTTCTCGTCTCATTTAAACGTACGACCTGTCACATATGTTTCTATGGAATTGCCCATATAAACTTATCACCAGCGGAAAGAAATTATTACAATTTTTTAAAATTAATTAAAATTTTAGTCTATGATATAAATAGTTTTTATTTTTCATAGGAACTTAAAATCAATCCAATTCCTATTTAGCTGAGCCATTAAATATCACGTACATTTTATCAAATCACGTACATTTTGTCTATTTCCACCTTAAAAATATAACCGTCCATACCTATAATTTTAAATTATCTATGCCTCGACTAAGTGTGCGACCACTCAAGAACCATCCATCCATCCATTGCATTGCATTTAATTCGGAAGAAAAGAAATACATTTTCTATGAATCATAGGCATTTTAAATTTAACTCAACGTTGTTGTTTGCCATTTCTTAAATACAATTACAACTTTTCCATATGACTGTCATAATTTATTCTGTTCTGAAAAAAAAAAAATAAAAAATTCAACAACAACAACAACAACTAAACCGACAAAATAAAAGCAACAAACACAAGAGCAAGACGGCCAAAGTCATAAATAAACCTTTAGGCAAATTAATTGACCAATTTTCTTGTTTATTGTTCTTGTTGTTGGCGTCGTCGTTGTCGTCGTCGTATACCAACAACGAGAAAGACAACGAAGGCGACGACGATAACGTCAACGACTACTTCGAAAACGATGAGAATCCGCTCAATCCGATGGATACACTCAACTACCACCATCACTATTACTATTGCAAACGAAGCGCGTTTTTTTATACATTTACGTGTGTGTAATGTTTTCGACATTACTTTTTCTCCGTTTTGTTGTCACTTCTTCTACCACATTGTTTTGTCGACTCTGTTTGTGTGTTCCTACTTCTTCGTATGTTTGCATGTTTTGTTTTCGTGTTTTGACATTTCTATGGCATTCGTTTGTTTTCACTTCCGTTGTAGCTGACATTTACTTTTGTTAGTTAAACATTTCTACTATTCTTCTGCTATAATGCAATGCGAATTTGTATTTTTTCTTCTATGTTTTTGCATTGCTCTTCCGTTGCTTTAGATAAACTACACATAGGTGGGAATGTCAGTAATGGTAGTTAGGGTAACAGTGTGGAAGATGGGGACAGAGCGAAAATCTATTGGGGGATAATGTGGTTTATAGTATTATTTGTTTCAAAAATGTTTGTTTTCGAAATGTTTAAAATTATTGTGATTTTTTTTATAGCCTTTTTACACCCGAACGCATTTAACATATTTCCGCATTATTCCGCATCTTTTAAAGATACGGCCAAAATGCTAAAATTCTTTTGTTGTTGTTGGAAATATGTTAACATATTTTCGCTTCCATGAAAGATGCGGAAAAATGTAACTCGTTGTTTGTGTAAATTTATCGAAAAAAAATTCCTAACAACATGGACGGACAAAAAATTTACATTTTTGCCAAAATATTAATAAAATTTTATTTCAATTAGTTAAAAGCATTTGCGCTCCGTGGAATACTGCCACCGAAACAATGTTAATACGTTTGTGGCAGGAAAATATTGCAGGTTTACAAGTCGAATGGAAAAATGTGTGAGCTAGACAACAGCTGACAATATGCGAAACTGCAGTGTAAATCCACTTTGTAGCATTTCGCATTTTCAGCTCAAAATGCTAAATGCTTTTTTTGGTGTAAAAAGGCTATTAAATAAGTAGGATTTGTTATTTTTTATTTTGACGAAATATTTTAAAAAAATATTCTTTATACGCACAGTGGGGAAAAAAAGTTTTTTTGGACATTTGAAATTTTAGGCCGCAATTCTTAAAATTCTTTTTTTGTATTTTTGGAAACAAAATTGCGCACAGATTTTACGTTATTTTTTATTCTGAATTTCTTACCGTTATTTTTTTAGAAATGTCAAATATTTTTTGAATTACGTGTTCTAAAATTTACGAACTGACCTCAATTAATGTGGACCTGTGAAAAAATAAGAAAAGAAAAAATAAGACAAAAAATTTTTTTGGCACAACTGAAATTAAATATTTGGAGGCACTATTTTCAAATTTTAGCTCGGTGTCCTACTCATAATTATTGTCCGATTAAAACAAAACCTAACATATAGCCTGGAAAAGTTGTAAGAAAGTCGTCTGTAAAAAATAAGCCAAATCGGTGAAGGTCGACATGCTATTTTTTTTGCATATTTTATTAACAAGTAGTGGACCCGGCAATGCTTTGCTATTGCATAGCTGACTAATATTACAATAATAACTTAATATAGTACACAAATATCAATAAGAATTGCTTCCACTTTAGAACGTTTCCTCGATAATTATATGTTTGGCTTGCGTTTTTAAAGGTATAATTTTAAGCGTTGATCTTATGCGCGCTGTAAGCAATCCGTTGCCCCAAGTCACTCCTAATCTAGGTCAAACAACAACGTTTTATTGTGTCGAACGTTATCTCTCTCTATGACCATCCTCCCGCTCTCTCTAGAGCTTAATAACAAATTGGCCCCGACAAATCCGCCTACTTCTTCTTCTTCTTCTTCTTCTTCTTTAAGGGCAGCAACAACAGAAATGTATCTATCAGTATCTATTATCGGTCTTTTGCGCTCCGTAGATATTTTATTACACCAAGCTTAGTTAACAGCTCTTTCACCTGGTCCATCTATCGAAATTTTGGTCGCCTCCTCCTGCGCCGCCCATCGAGTTTATTGCCGAAGACTTTTCGAGCCGGGGCATTTTCGTCCATTCGTACAACGTGTCCAAGCCATCGCATTCGGCCTATTTGAACGCGATTGACCACGTCGATGTCGTTGTACAGCTCATGATTCATTCGAAGATATTTGCGGAGTATTTTTATCTCGAAGACTCCCAGAGTAGATTGATTCGCTTGTGTCATTACCCAGGATTCTGCGCTGTAGAGCAAGACAGGTAGGATTAGAGTCTGGTAGAGCTGGATCTTTGTTCTTCGAGAGAGCGCTTTGTCGTTAAATCGCTTGCTTAGCGCATAGTAGCAGTGTTTTGCGATCAATACTCGTCTTTTGATTTCGAGGCTGACATTATTATTTTTGTTTATGGCGGAGCCAAGGTAGACAAAATCATCTACCACCTCAAAGTCATAGTTGTCAACGTTCACACAGCGTCCCAGACGAGGTGACTCTTTGTTCGTTGAAACAAATAACTTGGTTTTGTCCTCGTTTATCACCAGACCCACTTCAGCCGAATGCTTCTTAATGCTCGAAAAAGCCGTAGTAAAATCTCGCAATCCACGTCCAATAATATCTATATCATCAGCATACGAGGGCAACATGTGTCCTTTGTTAAATATGGTGCCATTCCTGTTTACTGCTTCTTTCCGCATGATCATCTCTATTACGATGTTAAAGAGATCGCAGGACAGACTATTGCCTTATCTAAAGCCTCGCTTGGTAGAAAATGGCTCTGACAGATTTTTTCCATTTTCACTGAAGACTTCGTGTCAGTCAGTGTCATCCTGCAGAGTCGAATTAGCTTTGCGGGGATACCAAACTCAGCCATAGCATCCAACAATTTCTGTCGTATCGGACTGTCGAATGCAGCTTTGTAATCGACGAACAGATGGTAGATGTCGATCTGCATTTCTTGGGTCTTCTCAGGATTTGCCGTAGCGTGAATATCTGGTCGGTGGTGGATAAATCCGCCTATTCATCGAAAATTAAAATTTTGTTTGCATATTCATATTCCTGTTGTCTAGCACTGTATCCCTCTAGCTCTAATTAAAAGTTTTGTCCACGCCCATATTCGTTATGTCGAGTACTATCTTGGTATCAAATTGTAACTCTCTAGCTCTCTAAACAGTTTTGGCGCAACCAATATGACTATAGGGTCTAAAACTATAATTTCGTCTTCATATTCATGTTTGTGTTGTCGAGTACTATCTGTGTATTAAATTTTTTCAACCTAGCTCTAAAAAAAAGTTTTAACAGGTTTATTCCGCTAATACGGTCAAAAATTAAAAAAAAAAACTTATAGCCTACGACAATTTCCATATAGTACACTAACTGTTTTCCAAATTTCATAGAGATCCGTTTAGCCGTTAAGGCGTGATTGAGCAACAAACATACATATAAATAAACAAACAAACAGACAGACATTCAAATTTAGATCTCAGTTGGTACCGTAAAATATCCTTTCGGTACCCCCCATACAAAATTACCGCATGCCCAGAGATGATGAATTGAACTTTTTTACATTTGTACTTTTTCTGCCTTACCCTTTTATGCCTATTTTTCAAATTTTACAGAAAGCCGATTCAAAAATTTCAAATCTTATAAAGACATATGGGCTTATCAGCTTTTTATATTAAAATTGAATAGGCTTCAACTTATCGCAGACATATTATCCTTCTGAAAGTCGTAAAAGATTATAAAAATTAGAAACCATTAGAAACCTCGTTGTGATATACATAAGTAAATAATAACACTATGCAACAAATGACGACTTTTTGTAAAATACAAAATCGGGATAGTATAGGTTCGATTCTACTATCGAAGGGTAATAAAACCCTATACTCAGTTTGGCGAGATTGGTGACCAATTTTTTTTTATGGGCCCCTAAAGATTCTCAGAATCAGTGAGCCCCATGAAAGAAGGTGTCATCAGTTTTTGTCCAACAGCTAACTTACACTTCGTGATAGCGCTTACCTGTATTCGGCAATAATGTAGCTGGGAGTTTTGCGCACTAACTTTATTAACAAATTATGTCAAAAAGGTTGGTTATTCCTGCCCTTTTTAAAAAAAAATTGAAGAAGAATTTATTATTTTTTCACTTTTTTGAACATTACTTTGAGGGAGTCCAAATTTTTCTCTAACACTGTTCACCAAAATTGTATCCCTGGTAAAGATAACCAACTTTTGTGAATATATCTATCCAATCTGAACGTATCTAGGCAACCTAAATAGCTCATAAAGTCCACGTTGATACCGGTCTTTCGAACCTTTACGCACTTATAAGCCAGTAAGCCAGTGGTTGAATATCAACCGATTTTAAATTTCTCAGTGGATTTAGAAAGAGTAGACTGCGGCCTTTCCAACCATATATATAGTTATATTGGTAACTTGTCATATCTGCTTGTTTTTTGCCTCGAAATATCAAACTTTTGTAATTTTTTCACTATTTTTAAGTTTGATGAAGTTTGTAGCCCCTATTTTATAAGGACACCCTAATGTTTACTACATTATTCAGAAAGTGCATGCTTTCACGAATTAAACGCATTCTTGTTTGTAAAAATCGGTTAACAAAAAGTGAAGATATTCATGTTTTCCGAGGGACGCAACTTTCATATCCTATACTTAAATCAAAAAGTTGAAGAAGAAGCATTGTTTTGGTGTTGTTGTTAATTACTTCAACTTTGATTTTAGAATCTCGCCAAACTGAGTATAGGGTTTTATTACCCTTCGATAGTAGAATCGAACCTATACTATCCCGTTTTTGTATTTTTTTCACTGTTGCACTGTGTAATTATAGTAATTTTTAGCCGTAATCTATCCATAATCTATGGATACATCCAATATGTCAATGCCGCCTAGTTCCATTATATATATGTATATTATTTAAAGTTGCTTGCAATTGCAGTAACAAAAATGTTTACTAAAACTGCATTCATGTCAATATAATAAGTTGAAACGTCTCTTCCTATAAATTCTATAGTTGTTTATATATTGTATAGCAGTATCATCTCCAAAAAGTACATTTATAAAATGAACTCATGTATCATCATTGAGCTGTGTATTAAGTAATACATGTCCGCTCAAACTTATCGCATACAAGTTGCATGCTATCTATATTAGAACATTGAGTTCTATCACAGCCATCGAACATTATATTTCAAACCTGTATATAAGTGCTAATGTTTTCCCCCCTTCCCCTCTGTCATTCTAGAAATTCGCAACAATGGAGTAACAAACATGAAATGAGTAACAACATCAAACTTAAGCCAACAACCCACAACAACAACAACAGCGAACAACGAATTCTTTAAGATTCCGGTAAAATAAAAGCCACAAAATTAAACGCAACAATAGACCCTTCGACCCCCATACATTCATGAAAAACATGGATAAAAATGCGGGTGAGGGTGGACAACAAAATGATGGCGGTGGAGGCGGCGGCAAGGCCGGCGGCGGAGCAGGTGGTGGTGGCAAGGGGTCGGCCAACTCAGCTGCGGGAGCCGCCGGCGTTCATGACCAAGCGGCCCTGTTAGATGCGGCTTCATTATTTGGTAAGTTTTTGTTGTTGTTGTACTTGTTAACGTATAGTGTTTTATGCTTATTTTGATTGTTGTTTGTTTTTTTTATTCTTTCAGCTTATTGGGGCCGTGATCCTTCTGCCGCTGCAGCTGCGGCCTCCAATCCTTTATTTAACGCACAATTTAATGCTGCCGCCGCCGCAGGTTTAGGTCTGCTGCCCAATCCAGGTGGTGGTGGCTCTGCCAACGATCGCTATTCAATGGCTGCGGCAGCTGCTGCTGCAGCTGCGGGTCATCATCATCAGAACACTATGGCCGTGGCTGCATCACAGGCCGCCAGCTTGGCGAGTCTTCATCCAGCAAGTGAGTTATTGTGTAAAGTATTCACACCAACATGTTCGTCTTCGTCATCGTTGTTTGTCATACCACAATGTTGTTCGCGAATGTTGTATATCATGTTTTTTTTTTTGTGTCATACATTGCATTAAGAAGTTTTTTATGTATGTATGCTTTATATTTAATTCGCACATGGTTGTTGCTGAGTTTAGCTTAGCGGTCTAAAGGGTTGTCTTTGCCGCTTATTGTTAGAGTTCTAGGTTCAACTCCTCGTAGGGACTTTTTCTGAAATTGGGTTGTTATACATATGGGGTAAAACAGCAAACACATTTGTTTCGAAAAATGTTGTTTGAAGAAAATGCTCCTAGAAAAATGAGTTGTGTTTGTTCATTTCTACCTAAAGAATTAACCCTTCTCCAGTGGAAAACGGAATGTCTGCATCTCAAATGATATTCCAATGAACAAGTGTAGCTTACAAATTTTGTTTTATAAAAAGAAAATTAAAAATTTTTGTTAGTGGCAAAAAATAGTTAAATTTGTTTATTTATTTAGTAAAATTTTTTGAGCAAAAAAATTTAATTTTTTGTTTTTTAAATAATTTTGGTCAACAAACAGTTCAAACGCTTCCGAAGGAAATTCAAAATAAATGAATTCTATATTTAAAAAATCGTAACAAAATACAACAGAAGTTTTTTTTTTTAAAAAGATGTTAATAATAAGCAATTATTCATTTTTTTATATAAATATTTATGAATTGACCTATAAAATTTTTGAAAATGATCAGCAACAAGGGTCGAAGATATTTTTGTGTTTTGTTTCTCTGTTTCTGAGACCTTTTTTTGATCTGAAATGTTGCAAAGTTCCAATTATAAAAGTATATAAAATTATCTTCTACATTATTATTTCTGTTGTGAAAAGGATTACGTTTGATTTTGCAGGAGAGCACTTTCCAATTTAAATCTTAGTTTTAAAAACTTATGGTGATTTTAGTATATGTGAAAATCATCCATCTAATTATTGCTAATTAAGAAACACATTTTTGTACATTCCAATTCAGAAATTATTTTATCTCAAGAGCTATGGTACAAAAAAAATATCAATAAAATTTTTGCTTAAGTCGACATAAGCACTTTTTCCTTTTCACCACAGATTTATAGATATTCTGGGAAACAAATTTTTTATTATTTCATAATTTGGTTATTTCATTATTTTATAATTTGATTATTTCATTATTGCATTATTTATTATTTCATTATTTAATTTTTTAATTTTTTCATTATTTCATTATTAATTGTATTTTTTCATTACTTTATTATTTTATTTTTTCTTATTTAATTATTTACTTATTTCATTTTTTCATTATATCATAATATTTATTTATATATTTATATTTTTATTATTTATTAATTTGATATTCACATACAACAAGAATAAATTCTTATAAATTAAAGTATGTGACGACATAGATTCAAGACAGAATACGTAATATTTGGATTTCTTAAAATATTATTAATAGTAGAAAGAAAAATAAGAGACATGACATCATTATATCAGAGAAGATACATCATAGCATTATATCATTATATCATTATATCATTATATCATTATATCATTATATCATTATATTATTATATCATTATATCATTATATCATTATATCATTATATCATTATATCATTATATCATTATATCATTATATCATTATATCATTATATCATTATATCATTATATCATTATATCATTATATCATTATATCATTATATCATTATATCATTATATCATTATATCATTATATCATTATATCATTATATCATTATATCATTATATCATTATATCATTATATCATTATATCATTATATCATTATATCATTATATCATTATATCATTATATCATTATATCATTATATCATTATATCATTATATCATTATATCATTATATCATTATATCATTATATCATTATATCATTATATCATTATATCATTATATCATTATATCATTATATCATTATATCATTATATCATTATATCATTATATCATTATATCATTATATCATTATATCATTATATCATTATATCATTATATCATTATATCATTATATCATTATATCATTATATCATTATATCATTATATCATTATATCATTATATCATTATATCATTATATCATTATATCATTATATCATTATATCATTATATCATTATATCATTATATCATTATATCATTATATCATTATATCATTATATCATTATATCATTATATCATTATATCATTATATCATTATATCATTATATCATTATATCATTATATCATTATATCATTATATCATTATATCATTATATCATTATATCATTATATCATTATATCATTATATCATTATATCATTATATCATTATATCATTATATCATTATATCATTATATCATTATATCATTATATCATTATATCATTATATCATTATATCATTATATCATTATATCATTATATCATTATATAATTATATAATTATATCATTATATCATTATATTATTATATCATTATATCATTATATCATTATATCATTATATCATTATATCATTATATCATTATATCATTATATCATTATATCATTATATCATTATATCATTATATCATTATATCATTATATCATTATATCATTATATCATTATATCATTATATCATTATATCATTATATCATTATATCATTATATCATTATATCATTATATCATTATATCATTATATCATTATATCATTATATCATTATATCATTATATCATTATATCATTATATCATTATATCATTATATCATTATATCATTATATCATTATATCATTATATCATTATATCATTATATCATTATATCATTATATCATTATATCATTATATCATTATATCATTATATCATTATATCATTATATCATTATATCATTATATCATTATATCATTATATCATTATATCATTATATCATTATATCATTATATCATTATATCATTATATCATTATATCATTATATCATTATATCATTATATCATTATATCATTATATTGTAATATCATTATATCATTTTTTCATTATATCATTATATCATTATATCATTATATCATTATATCATTATATCATTATATCATTATATCATTATATCATTATATCATTATATCATTATATCATTATATCATTATATCATTATATCATTATATCATTATATCATTATATCATTATATCATTATATCATTATATCATTATATCATTATATCATTATATCATTATATCATTATATCATTATATCATTATATCATTATATCATTATATCATTATATCATTATATCATTATATCATTATATCATTATATCATTATATCATTATATCATTATATCATTATATCATTATATCATTATATCATTATATCATTATATCATTATATCATTATATCATTATATCATTATATCATTATATCATTATATCATTATATCATTATATCATTATATCATTATATCATTATATCATTATATCATTATATCATTATATCATTATATCATTATATCATTATATCATTATATCATTATATCATTATATCATTATATCATTATATAATTATATCATTATATCATTATATCATTATATCATTATATCATTATATTATTATATCATTATATCATTATATCATTATATCATTATATCATTATATCATTATATCATTATATCATTATATCATTATATCATTATATCATTATATCATTATATCATTATATCATTATATCATTATATCATTATATCATTATATCATTATATCATTATATCATTATATCATTATATCATTATATCATTATATCATTATATCATTATATCATTATATCATTATATCATTATATCATTATATCATTATATCATTATATCATTATATCATTATATCATTATATCATTATATCATTATATCATTATATCATTATATCATTATATCATTATATCATTATATCATTATATCATTATATCATTATATCATTATATCATTATATCATTATATCATTATATCATTATATCATTATATCATTATATCATTATGTCATTATATCATTATAACATTATGTATATCATAATTTCTCCATTCTCTGTGTTTTCAATATTTCTCTCGAGTTCTCTGTTTTTTTTAATTCTTTATCAGTTTAGACTTAGGATCCTTTTTGCATTAAATCTTCCTTGCTTTAAATATCGCCCTCGATTCACGTTTCTCCTACTCCTCTCACAGATTGGTGGGCCGTTACTCAATTGGCCGCCCAGGATTACTTCAACCGCCTTCAAGCCTCCGGCCTTACACATTTCCCTCATGCCGATCTGGCAGCCGCCTTTAATCCAGCTGCTTTGGGTTTGGGAGGCGCGGGTGCTGGCGGTGGCAATGCTGGTGTTGGTGGCTCTTCAGCCGGTGGACAAAATGCCAACTCTGGTGGTAATTCCGGTTCTGCTGGTGGCAACAGCTCATCGTCCGGCGGTAAATCGAGTAGTAAATCTCGCAAGGAAAAACAACGGCAGCAACAGCAACAACAACAATTGCAACAACAGCAGCAACAACAACAATCATTGGCCAATAGTCTGAATGCAGCAGCTGCAGCTGCGGCCGCTGCAGTGGCAGCTAATCCTGCGGCAGCTTTGTCCAGCATGCATGGCTTGGTGGGAGCCGGCACAACCATAACGCCATCGGGTGGTTTAGGTGGCAATGCCGGTGGTGGTAGTAACAATAGTGGCGGTTCAAGTAATTCATATAAGGTAGGTTTAAAAGCTAAAAGTTTTCTCTTTCCCCCATATTACACTGATTACTAACTTTCCCTTTCCCCCTTCTCTCTCTCTCTCTCTCTTAAAGAATAACTCCTCGGGCTTTGGTAAATCATCATCGTCATCTTCGTCAAATACCATACAGGTTCAATTGCCTCCACCACCTGGATCTGCTTACGATCCGGTACAATTGCATAAAGAATTATTGGCCATGCAACAGGCTGCAGCTGCAGCAGCGGCCTCTGGTGCACCAAGTTCGTCTAAGAAATCCTCATCCAAACAATCAAATAACTCATCGTCAGGTAACACATCACACAACACATCATCCTCTTCCCATCATCTAACCAGCGGCGGCGGCTCAAGTGGCGGCGGCCAATCATCCACTAACGCTTCATCATCAGCCAATCTAATATCACCCCATGGCTCAATGATTGGCAGTGGCGGTGGCGGCGGCGGTGGTACTGGTGGCGGTGGCAGCGGCGGTGGTGGTGGTGGCGGCGGCTCAAATTCTTCCTCCTCATCATCCTCGCGTGACAAAAACGCCGCCGACAAGAATAATGCCTCATTGAACGCTTTGAATTCCCTCTCGCAATTTGGTGCATTGTGTATGACACCGCAGCAAAGTATGCAGGCAGCGATGAATGCCTTTGCTGCTAGTAATTCAGCGGCAGCTGCTGCAGCTGCGGCTGCTACATCAGGCAATAATTCTGGGGGAGGTTCATCAGCCTCCTCAACAACTGGAGGCAATAATAAATCTTCTAAAGATTTTCTACCATCTGGAGGATTAGGGTAAGTTGTGGAATTGATTTTTGAAATAGTATTGATAGTATTGTCTGAGATTATGATTTTTACAAATCTAATGAAATCATCCTTGTGTTTTAAAAACGTTTCTAGTTTAACTCTTAAATTAAATTCTTTAAGTTTCTGCTTTATTTTTACCACAATTTTTTTTAACAACTTTTATTTTTCTTTCCTTGTCTTCGCAAACAGCGACCACCCCTCATTATTGGGCGTACGCTTGCCACCCGACACGGAGATCATCAAGTACACCTCGTCCATCGTGGGACCCAAAATACCCGGTACTACATCACGTGGTCGTAAAAAGACCATATCAGAAGAACAGAACCTACAACTACAACAACAAAAACTTGACTTAGATTCAACAACAAATGCTCTTTCCTCTTTGCTTGCATTTCCAGGTCTTAGCCCAGCGAAAAGGGCGAGACTTGAAATGGAATACGCTGCCATAGCGGCCGCAGCTAATGCGGCCCAGCAACAGCATCAGCAACAGCAAAACGCTGCTGCAGCTGCTGCCGCCGCAGGAGGTGGAGCAGGTTCCGTTGGCTCCTCATCAACGGGACTGCCAGGCAATTTGACGGCCTCTCAAATGGCCGCCTTAAGTAGTTCACTGGGTGTTGTGGGTAGTTCGGCTACACCAGGCTCTTCAACATCAGGCGGTTCGTCGCAGAATACACCACATTTGGATCTGACTGGACCCAACAGCGGTCGTACCAGTCGCGACTCTTCATCGGATCGCGTGGAGGTCATTAAATTGCCACCGACCATAACTTCAAATGGAGCGTACAATTTATCTAATAAAAATAAGGATGTCCATGATTTGACCGGCTCGACAGATCTGAATTCAGGCGTAAATCTTAGCCTCAAACCAGCCGCTTCCTCGATGTCCAATGCATCGCATAGCAATGCGAGCAGTGGTGGTGGCGGCACAGCAACCATAACTATAGATGATTTTGATGCACCGCTCAATTTATCCATGAAACCCGATAAATCCTCATCTTCCAGCAATGATTTATCCGGCAATGGTGGCACAAGCGGCGGCGGCAATGGCTCTGGTAATTCTGGTGCCTCAAGCTTGCAAAGCTTAAGTTCGATTACCGCCGCCTTGGGTGGCAATAATGGTGGTAATGGTGGCGGCTCATCTGCAAATAATTCTAATGCTGGTGGCAATGGCAATGGTAATTCATCGTCAGGCGGTAACGCCAACGATCGGTCATCACAGCAATCAGGCTTCAAAGAAGGACGTCCCAGAAATTTGGGTCGAGGTGTGTCGAAGCCGAAAAAGAATACGGTGGCTTCGTTGCTGGCTCAATCAAGGGCCGTGGGCATCAAACCGATGCTGTCCACACAGCAGCTGTTGCAGCAGGGAGCGGATATTGTAAGTAAACGGAAGGGGGAGACAAATTAAAATATCAGAACATAATTAATATGGGGAAAAGAAAGATGTTTGTTTTAAATGTCCTAGTGAGATGTTTGTTTTTGATCAAAGTAATTTGTCGCGGATTACAAATATAAATTATTTGAAAAATCAGATATTTTCGTACAAAATTTTATAATGAGAAAATATTTTTTAAATTATGCCAGGAAATATTTGTTAAAAATTTTTTTTTAGCAAAAAAATATATTATATTAAAAAATATTTTTTGATATAAAAAATTATTTTTCTTAATATAAAAAAATTTTTTTTTTTATATAAAATTTTAATATAAAAAATATTTTTTTATAGCAAAAAGATTTATATTATAAAAAATGTTTTTTGATATAAAAACTATTTTTATAAAAAAAACAAAATGTTCATAAATTTTATATTATAAAAAATATTAAAAAAAAATTTTTAGAAAAAAATATCTTTTTTTTAATAAAAAATATTAGAAAGAAATTTTTTATATAAAAAATAATAAAATCAATTTTTTTAATATAACAAATAATATATTTTTTTTGCTTACAAAAAATATCTAAAAAATTTTAAAATAAATATTTTTCAGTATAGAAAAATTAAAAAAGTATATTTTGATTAAAAAATATTAACAATAATGTTTTTTGGTATAAAATATATTAAAAAAAATTATTTTTATATTTTTTCTACCAAGTAATATTTTTTTATATTTTTTATTTTTATAAACCAAAAAATATCTTTTAAATTTTTTTGTACCAAAAAATATTCTTTATATTAAAATATATTTTTAAAATATTTTTTTTACCAAATAGTTATTTTAAAATTTTTTATTTGAATAATATATTTTTTTTTGGTTAAAAAAATTTGTTTTATATATTTTTTATACCAAATAAAAATAAAGTTTTAAATTTTCTTTTTTACCAAATATTTTTTTTTAAATTTTTTATTTGAAAAAAAAATATTTTTTATGTTAAAAAATTTTGTTTTATGTTAAAAAATTTTGTTTTATATATTTTTTATACCAAAAAATATTTTTTGTAATATTGTTTTTATGCTCGAAAACATTTTTTTAAATATTTCTAATACAAAGAAATATTTTTATACCAAAAAATATATTTTTTATACTAACAAATAATTATCATTTACCAAGAAATATTTTTTTAATATTTTTATACCCAAATATTTTTTTTTGAATTTTAATTTGATTTTTTTTTAAAATATTTTTCATATCTTTTTTAATATTTTTTATACAAACAATTTTTTTTCAATATTTTTTGAAATGCAAAAAATATATTTTAAAAAATGTTTTTTGGTAGAAACATATTTTAAAAGAAATTTTGACCATAAATTATTTTTTATTTTAATTTTATATTTTTTAGTAAAAGATATTAAAAAATATTTTTCTGTATAAAAAATTTTACAAAAAATATTTGGTATCAAGAATATTTAAAATAAAATATTTTTTAGTAATAAAAATAAAATATTTTTTAGTGTAAAAAATATTAAAGAAAATGTTTGTTGGCATACAAAAAATATATAAAAAAAATTTATTATAAAAAATATTTTGTGTAAATATATTTAGAAAAATATTTTTTGTTATAAAAAATAAAAAAAACAGTCTTTCTATAAAAAATATTTCTTGGTATAAAAAATTTTGAAAACAATATTTCTAGCACAAAAAATCTTAAAAATAATTTTTGGTATTGAAAATATTTAAAACAATATTTTTAAAATACATTTAATACCAAAAAATACATTTTTGTTTAATATTTTTTTACCAAAAAAATTTCTTTAAAAAATAAATATATAAAAATATATAAAAAAATTTGTAAAAAAATATATTTTTTTAAAGAAATTTTTTCAAATATTTTTTTTATAACAAAATTTTTTTTATGCTTAAAAATAAATTTTTTTAATAATATTTTACACCAAAAAACATTAATAAATTAATTAGAAGTTAAAAATTTTTAAACAAAATTTTTTTTAATATTTTTTATACCAATATTTATGTATATATTTAAATATTTTTTACCACCATTTAGTGTAAAAAATATTAAAGAAAACCATGCAACCTTTGTTGGTATACAAAATATAAAAAAACCATTTTTTTAGTATAAAAAATATTTTTTGTAAATATTTAGAAAAATATTTTTTGTTAAAAAAATATAAAAAAATGTTTCTTTCTATAAAAAATAATTTTTGGTATAAAAAATTTTTAAAACTATATTTTTAGCATAAAAAATGTTAAAAATATTTTTAGGTATAAAAAATATTTAAATCAATATAAATTTATAACATTGTTTTAAAATATATTTTATACCAAAAAATACTTTGTTTGATATTTTTTATACCAAAAATATATTTTTTCAAATATTTTTTTTTTTTTACCAACATTTTTATTTTGCTTAAAATTATTGTTTTAATCGAATTTCATACCAAAAAATATTTTTTATAATTTTTAAATAATTGAAAATAAATTAAAATGTTTTAACTAAATTTATTTTTTTTAATACTTTATACCAAAATAATTTTTTTTAATAGCTTTTATACCATAATTTGTTTTTTCTTAAATTTTTTTTATACTAAAAACTATTTTTTATAATATTCTTTGTAATATTTTTTATTCCAAAAAGTTTTTTAATATTTTTTAGATTGAAAATATTTTTGTTTTAATATTTTTTGTGTTAGAATTTTTGATAATTATAAAAAAATTATAGTTTGAATTTGTAACTATAAATAATAAATTTATTGTATTTATTATTATTAAAAAAAAAAACAATTTTTTTTAAACATTCTATTCTGTATTCTATTTTGTAGGAAAAAATCCGTCAGGCTTTAAGCGAAGCCAATGCTCAAATGGAAGTATCTACCGATTCGGAAAGTATCGCCGCCGAATCTGGCCTCTCCGAATCCGAGACTGAAGAACCAAATATCCTAAACGTAACCGAGCTGCGTATACCACTCGATATGGGCTGGAAACGTGAAACGGTCATACGTGGCCTCACCAAGGCGGGACAGATTAAGGGAGAAGTTACTTACTTTGCACCCGGTAGTACTGTGCCCATAAAATCTATGGGACAAGTTTTCGCTGTGAGTTGTTTGTAGATCACATTTTTAGTAGTTTAAAGAGCAATGAAAATGAACGGCAGCATTTCCATTGAAGTCGGCGACACCCAATAGAATTGAAAACTTATGTTTTTCATTTTTTTTTCTCTTTCTATAGTATTTGGAAAAGAATCCTTCGAAATTACTACGAGAAAACTTTAGTTTTTCGGCTCGTGCCATTGTGGGCTTATTCTTGCAACCGGCTCCACCGCCATATGCCACTGATGGTGAATATATTCGCATGACTGATGAAGATGTTGCCAAACGTTTAGAAGATTTGAAAATCTTTACACGTCAAACTTTGAATGTGGAGGAACGCATACAGATAGCTAAACAACAACAGGCTTTGCGTGATGCCAAAAAGGCTCAAAAAGAGGAGATGGCCAAGAGTAAGGAAAAGGCGCGCCAAGAAAAGAATGAGAAACTAGAGCAACAGAAACGTGAACGTGAATTGAAAAATCAACAGGCTATTGAGGTAAGTTGATATTTGGACAGATGAAATAGTTGTCCTTAGGCAAAAATTAAAAAAAATATTTTTGATAGTCATACAAAGTTTAGCAAAGTTTTAGATATGGAAATTAACATTTTGTTTAACTTTCTCCTTTTCAGGCTCGCAAAAAGAAACAAGAAGAACTCGAACGTTTGAAACAAGAGGAAATACTCAAAAAGCAACAAGTAAGTTTTATTTGCAATTATTATAAAATTTGTTAAAATTTTTCGAATTTTAAATATAAAGTTTCCAAAACTATTCTAAATTCCTATGTACTCTTTGTGTTGTCTTTATAAGTTTATGTTTTTTTTTTGACAAAATTTCTAGTCCAACTTTTTAAGTTTGATGTTTCGAGTTGTAACATTACCAAATTCTTCTACATCTAGAATTTATAAAAGTACACAGTTTACAATCTCGGAAATACCCACAAAAGTTAAACTTTCGTATACATTTTCAATTTTTAATATAATTTCGGTTTTTATTATAAGTTTTTTTATTGTTTAAGACTTTCAATTTTATTTTTTTTGTTAGGTGCTTGTCTTTAGTTTTCTTTTAAACATATTTTTTCAAAAAACTTCCCTTTTTTTAAACAACTTAAATTTTTTCAACTTTTTGTTTTTTTTAATTGAATTTTTTTCTCACTTACAAATATGGCTTTTAAAAAAACTATTCTAAATATTGACATTTATTGTTGTTTTGTTTAGGAAAAGGAAAAGAAACGTCAAGAAGCTATTTTAGCTAAAGAACAGGTATACCCCCCTAATTACAAAAAATTTGCCTTAACTCCTATTTACACCTACGAAATTAACACTCTGTTGTAGATATTTGTTCTTTAGAGAAGTGTAGTTTTACATTTACAAACCAAAATGTAGTTTTTCCATAGAAACCAAAACAAGCTTCCCACTAAGAGACCTTCACTTAAGCTATGCTATACTAACAACCTCTTACCTTTATTGTATCTTTCGCTTGCATAGGAACTCAATCGCCAAAAAGAAATGCTCTTGGCTGCCGAAATGGAACG
The DNA here is from genome assembly GCA_964034835.1 of Muscina levida. Taxonomy (NCBI): domain Eukaryota; kingdom Metazoa; phylum Arthropoda; class Insecta; order Diptera; family Muscidae; genus Muscina; species Muscina levida. The sequence goes on along the minus strand of OZ035884.1, from coordinate 25,231,446 downwards.
TGAACGTAGACGCCAGCACATGAATCTAATACGTCAATTGGAAATTCGTCGTAAATTCGAAGAGCGTGAAAAGAAAAAACATCAAATGGTTTTGGATCGTTTGATTATGCGCGAAAAGAGATTGGCAGCACGTAAACGTGATGCTGAGATATTAGCACAAATAAGGTGAGATGAGGTGCTGTTAGAATAAGAAGTCAAATCGAGTCAGCTTAAGGAGGATTTGCCAACTTCTGTAGTGGATTTTGTAGCTGTGGAAGTTTTATATTAATATTTGTTGTTTTTGTTTTATATAGGAAACCCCACGAGGATTCTGAATTAATGCAGCCTAATCAGATACCCGAATTGGAACGCATAGCCGGCAATCGTTTGCCCGGTCAAGCCATGGCAGATTTGTTAATGGTCTTTGAATTTTTGCACAACTTTGGGGAAACATTAGGATTTGGTAAGTACATAGTCGTATAATATAATTTATATAAATAAAATCACATGTAATGTGTTCTCAGATAATTTTTAATTTGAATGATATTTAAAGGATATTTTATTTATGCGAACAGATATGAATTTTTAACTCTGTTATTGTATTTGTGGCTTTACTTAGATATTTATCTATTTCTTAACATTTCTTCTTCTCTTTGCTTTTCTTTCTACAGACATGGAATCTCTACCCACCCTTCAGAATCTCCACGATGCCCTGGTGAGCGACAGCAATGTCGATGCCGAGGAGGAACTCTTGTCTGTGATGACTCACCTGTTGGTGTGTGCCATAGAAGATCCCGGCATACCGAATCCTGGACGCCACACTACTCTTCTGGGACAATCGCTACGCAATGCGGACATAACCAATTCTAATGTTTCGGAGATATTACGCATCTATTTGTATGCAACAGCCACGGGTGAGATACGTCAAATGTTTGGTGTGGTCATGGATCGTGAGCGTGAACGTCGTGTGCCCGACCACCATCAAATCGACGCAGAGTCTGTATCACATTCCGGCAAAAATGCTGAATACTACAAGTTGCTGCATGAAAACGAAACGTGGAAACTTTCGCAATCGTTAAAGGATCGCCCATTCATGGCATTGAATCCCACCCGTAAGGCCCAAATACTCGCCCATCTATGCAATGATTTGCTAATGAACAAGGCCGTTTTGAAGCAAATCGAAACTAGCCTAGAGACGTGCAATCAAATGCGCAAAGAAAAGTATATGACCGACATGAAGGTGAGGAAATACAAAGCTTTGCACATGCGCAAATCCCGCATTGAGGCCTATGAAAAGCTGCAAGCTGAACGTGAGGCAGCCATGCAGGCTATGGCCGCCCAACAGAAACTGGATGCCGAACGTATCGAGAAGGAGAATGAGGATGGCTCTAGGAAGGAAGGCTGCGGCGGCGACTCTAGCGAAAATCCCACTACGACGGGCGGTGATATCTTGCCGTCCGGCGAAGGTGCTAGTGCTGGCGAACAGAATAACAATGCCAACAAAGAGGAAAATATGGATGTCGACATTGATGCTCTGCAAAAATCTTCTCAAATGGATAAAGACTTAACGAGCCTGACTGTAGGCGGCGGTGGTGGCGGCAGCGGTAGTGCAGCTTTGGATGATCCCAAATTGGTGGCCTCCCTAAACGCCGCGGATATTACGCCCAACAAAATCGCTAAACTGGATGAACTATCTGCCACATCATATCACAATGGCGGAGTGGCCACAACGAGTGATATCAATGCTTTGCTTACCGCCAAGAAGAGCAGCGGCGGTGGTGTCCCTCGTGTGGGTGGACTAAACGACGATGTCTGCACCGACGTGGGCATGGATGACGATTTAAGTGATATTGAATCTGAGATAACCAATGTAGAGGAAGATGAAGATAATCGTCTCTCAGCCGATGAGTTGCAAAAGAAACTCGATAAAATAATTCGAACATCCCTGAACTGCAAGGAAGTCCTGGAGAAGTCCACCAACCAACTGAGGGCTACTTGCTTTGGTCAGGATAGATTTTGGCGACGCTATTGGCGTTTGCCCAAGGCGGGTGGTATATTTATAGAGGCCTTGGAATCGGCTCAAAATGATATATTCCAATACCAAGAAATACTCGAGCAGGAAGACGAGGAAAGAAGACTAAATGAGCCGCCGCCGCCGCCGCTGCTCCTGCCGCAGAAAGAAGAAGATATTGCCATGCCACAGCAAGTAACCGAAAATGTTACGCCTGAAGTCATCGACCAAGATGTAGAAATGAGTAATGCTATGGTTGAACCTCAACAGAATGAAGCCACCGCCGTTGTTACCACTGAAAATGTGGAAAACAATGCCGAAGATTCCGATGATGATGTCATAGAGACCAATCGTGTTGAACCCGAAATTGTCGATCTGCGGGATGATGACGACGATGACTATGATGTGGCCATAAAACCCCAAGCAATTCAAATTGATAACAATGGCACTGCTAAAATAGAGAAGCCAGATGCGGCGGGTCTGTTACCGCCACCCCCACATACACTGGCACCACCATCGCTGCCCTTGCTACCCTCGACGGCGTCAGCTGCCATGTCGCTTACTTCCTCCCATCCCGCCAAGAAGGAGGACTTTGAGAGTGAGGTAAAAGTGAACGCTGCCACGACGCCCCCCATGAATCTCACACCCCAACAAACTATTTCTCAGAATTCTTTAACGATAAACTGTGATAAAACTATTGATGCAAATAATATGATGATGATGAATAATCCCACTACCACCACCAACCAGTCATCCTCCCTGAGCATAAAATCCGAACTGCATTTGGACGACAAGAAAGAGGACGACTGTGTGATTGTATCGACTTCGGGTCCGACGGATATTAAACCTCTAATGCAACCGCCGGAACCGCAAGAGAAATGGTTCTCTATTGTTAATCGTGAAGTGCCATTAACAACGAACGAACCTCAGAATGCCACCAATCTCAAGGAATTCCAGAAATTGTACTCGAACATTACGTGCAGTACAAACTATCAGATGCAAGGTCATCCTTGGGATATCTCCAACAACGTCCAGTACTTTACGGTTGTCTTGGACGAGTGCAAGGCCGATTTGTCCTCACTCACGTCGGAGTGTGTTGTGTCCCTGTCGGGTCTGCGGCAAGAGGACATTGAGAAAAAATTAAAGGAGTTCGAAGAAAAATTACAACATTCAAAAAACTCCTTAGAGACTCCTCGTCATCATCAAGTAATAAGCAGCATGAAAACTGAAGGTGGTGAACACGATCAAATGGATTGCGATGACGAGGAGGTGGGTGACGACGATGATGCAGCTGTAGATAGGAAGAAATCTATCGTAAAGAACGAAATCGATACGAAATTTTTTCCTTTTCCTAAGGAGGGCATTTTAATCGACAGCGGAGGAGGGTTAGGGGATGGCGATTGTTTCGACATCAAACCGAAACTGGAAATAAAACTGGACGAAGCCCTGCAGTCATCGCTGCAGAACATGCACAACATGTCGCTGGCCAACATCAGTAACTTCATACAGTACGACATCCCCACGCCCTTGCAAATGTCCTTGGAAGAATCTCAAATGCTGGAAGACATCAAAAGGGAGGGGTTTCCTCCCAGAGTGAAAAATAGTTTTGTACCACGCCATCTGCGTTATGGTTGGTGGAAACTGGACACTATGGAATTGCTGCATCAAGTGATCAACTCTCTGAATTCCTCTGGTTTAAGGGAGAAAGAATTGAAGGAGAATCTCACACGATTCCTGACCCAAGAAATACCTTTGGGCTTACCCTATGCCATGGGAGAACCACGCGAAAATGATCCACCCTATGTTAAGCCAGACAAGCCTAACGATTGGACGCCCAAAATAGCAAAACGTGTTGAAATGGCTTTGCTAGAGCAACTGGAGGCGTTGGAGGATAAAATCGCCTCAGCTTCAATGCAGTTAAAGAATTGGCAATTACCTCCACGCATCGAGTCGGAGTTGAATCTGGAGAGTGATGCCGACATCACCGAAGAAGATTTCGTCAGCATAATACCCATGATCAGAGAACGCATCATTGACTTGGAAGCCAATATCGAGCGGCGTTACTTGAAACCTCCATTGGGTGCACAGACAGGAGATGCCCACCTGGCGGCCATAGCGCAAAATCAACACAGTACTCAGACGCAAAACTCTGCCAATGCTGCTGCCTACTATCAGCAGATGCAACAGCAACAGGCTGCCATGCAGCAACAGAATCAAGCCTTTAACCCCTCGGCCTTCAATGAGCGGGCTATGGCTCTGGCTGCTAATAATGCGGCAAACACCAACGCCACCGAATCTAATTCCAATGAGAATAACTCTGGTGGTGATTCACCCTCAAGCAATTGTGATAGTGATAAGGACGAAAAGGTCGAGAATATACCCAAAGGATTGGTATCATGGCGTGATGCAGTGTCACGTTCACACACCACAGCCCAATTGGCAATGGCTTTGTACGTTTTGGAATCGTGTGTGGCGTGGGATAAAAGCATAATGAAGGCGGTAAGTTTTTGAAAAGTATTTCGAGCATTTGGTCAATAATTTTGATGATACACAAGTATATCTGATGTTTGGATGACCAACTGATGACGATGTGGGCGAAATCCTTAGTGTTTTCTACAATTGTCTTTAAAATTAAAGATATCGCTTATTTGAGAGAAGATCGGCATTAGTCCAAAAAACGAAGTTTTGTGTAAATGATGACAAATTTGGGCCATACTAAAATCTCAAACATATCAACAAATTTTATTAAAATAAATAATTTTTTTTCGTTGAGTGGCTTCCGAACATGTTTGGTACTTTTCTCAGCAGTTAGCCTCAATTAAAAACTTTACTGCATTTATCTTAGAATAGCTTTTTTTAGAGTTATGCTGGTCTTCTACCATAAGCGATATTTTAACTCAAATATTATAATAAGAATCTGCAAATCTATGCAGCTGCTGTTGGTCATCAAAACATGGATATTTCTTTAGCAAAGATATTTAATATTAAAATTTGGCCAATACTTATATACCACTTATATATTAACACTTTACACACAAGCACACATTTTGTTTCATACGTATTTGTTGTTATTATTTAATTTAATGTCATCTATAAAACTTTCTTATACCGTTTTGTTGTAACTTTTTTTTTGTGTTGTTTTTCCAACATTACTATGATAGTTAGTGCGCTCCCTTATGTTATTTTGCTACTCTACTAATAACCAGTTGAAGTTTGTTGTTTTGTTCCTTAATATCAACTTAATACAAGTATTAAAAGTATATTGCTCATTATTCTGTTTCCGGTGTATGCATTTCCCTTTTAACATAGCAGCAGAGTTCTGGGTTATAATTTCTATTCAAAACTTTGAATGTTTTAAAAAGCAAACATTCCATTGATAGCTTTTTTATTAGCTGTATAGTAAATAATTTAATTCACAGCATTGCAAATTTGAGTTTGAACTCTAAATGTATGTTATCTAATGATCACAATGATATTCCTTTTTTGTACAATAAAAGTACTTTTTGGTGCCATAAAAGAACTATTTGGTACAATAAAGGCACTTTTTAGTACTATAAAGATACTTTTTGGTGCAATAAATGTACTTTTTGATAGCTTAAAGTACTTTTTGGTACATGTAAGTAATTTATGTCAGCACGGCATAAAATACATATACGATAAAAGTACCTTTTTGGTAACATAAAAGTACTTTTAGGTGCAATAAGTATATTTTTGTTGCAACAAAATACTTTTTGGTACCACCAAAGTACTTTTTAGTACATTTTCAGTAATTTTCGCTAGCACGACATAAAAACTTAAGTCCGAATCATTGTATTTTGTTTAACACAATTGAAATTCAAAGACTATCAATTAAAATTCAAACATTGTATTTGAAACTTAAAACTCATCAAGTGATACTTAAGGTTAACATTTTTAATTCAAGAAACTTTAATCGAAATTTAAGATTCGTTATTTCTTAATTCGTCAAATGAAGTTTAAAACTTGCCAATTGATTTTCAAATTTTTCTCCTTTATATTTAAAACTCATCAACTTAAAATTCGAGCAAATCATTTGAAATTCAAACCTCGTCAATTAAAATTCACAATTCGTTTATTGAAAATTAAAAATCAAAACATCACTACACCAGTTCCAATTTAAATTTAAAGAAAATTAATTGAAATTCAAATATTTTTTTTATTTTCAAACATTCCATTTGAAATTCAAAACTCGTCAATTGGTATTCAAAAGTTCCATTTGAAATTCAAAAAATATCAATTGAAATTCAAAATTCGTTAATTGAAATTCAAAACTCTTTTAATTGACGTGTTTAAAATTTCAATTGATATTTTTCGAAATTCAAATGGAAAATTTGATTTTGAATTGAAATTTTTTGAAACTCAAATGGATATTTTAAATATAACTGATATTCAATTGAATTTAAATTGGAAATGGTGTCGAAAATCCAAACACATTACTAGACAATCGAAACTCATCGACTGAAATTCGAAACGTTTTCCCAAGCTTTTATTAAAATTACTTTTTTCTAAAAGACGAAATTATATTTCGTTTTTAAAAATATTTAAAATATCCAATATCCATAAACCTATTTAATAAACAACATAAAAAAATTAATATTATATTTTTGAATTTTTTTATTAACAACACTATAAAATTAAATATTTTTTTTCCGCTAATGTCAAATATTTTTCCATGTTTTTTAATCTTATAAGAATATTTTTTTTTATTTATTTTTTCTTTAATAAGTTAAGTTCAAATCTTCTTTTTAATTATTTTTTTTCTATTTTCACTTATGTCCAAATAATGTTTCCACTGGTTTTTTTAATTTTATAGTGGGTTTTATAATTTTCTGAATTAATTTTAATTAATTAATTTTTTTTAAACATAATTTTTATTTAAGAATTAAAAAAAAAATTCATGAAATGAATTTATTTCTAGAAAAATACTATAATTATATTAAAAAAATAACAAAATTACATATCTTTTATTGTTAAAGCCAAATCTTTTTCATTAAGTTTTTTTTTAATTTTATGTAAACATTTTGGGTTTTGTTAATTAAATATTTTTCAATATTTTTTTTTAAAGTTAAAAAAAAAATTTTTTAATTTACTTTTCGAATAATTTTTTCACTTATGTTTTTATGTTTTTTTTTTAATTTTATATAAACATTTTCTTTTTTGTTGATTACTATTTTTAAACAATTTTTTTTCATTTAATGATTTTATCAAATTTTCTTACCAAATAAATTTTATTTTTTTTTCTATTCAAGTCTAAATTTTTTTTCCATTAAGTTTTATTTTAATTTTATATGAAAATTTTGGGCTTATCTTTTTTTTTGATGTTAATTAAGTGCTTAATTTTTTATAAATTTTTTGTTAGTGTATCAAATGATACATCAAATTGGCTAAACGATCAGAAAAGTGTTTTTATTATTGATATTAATGGTCAATTCAGTGTCCCGCACTAGGATGACGCGTTTCGAACTTCATGACGAGTTCATCTTTTTAGACCCTTTTGTGACGAATTGATGCACTATGGTAAATTGTCAGCTGTATATATATCTACAATTATTATATTAATTTACGTTAGTGTATCGAAATGATACAACAAATTCGGCTCAAGATCAGAAAAGTGTTTTTTTTTATTTATTGTTTAAAATTTTTGGTCAAATTCAGTGTGTCACGCACTAGGATGACGCGTTTCGAACTCCATGACGAGTTCATCTTTAGATCCTTTTGTGACGAATTGATGCACTATGGTAGATTATCAGCTGTATATATATTTCTACAATTATGTCAAAAATGTACATGTGATGATATCAGATGAAAATTTCCGGCACCAATATTTGAATTTGACCGTTAATATTTAACATGAGAATGGATTTTTTTTTTATTTTTTTATTAATTCACATTTTTCTTAGACCAAATTTTTTTAATTGATGTCCAAATATTAATTCCTTGAGGTTTATCATTTTTGGTTAATTGAAGTTTTTTTTTATAATTAAAAAATAATCATTTTCTTTACCAAATAATTTTTTTTCCACTTTCCACTGATGTCCAAATATTTTTTTTAATTATTTAAACAATTTGGGTTTTATTTCCTTCTCTAATTTTTTTAATTAAATTTTAATTATTTATTTAATAATTAAAAAAAAATTAAATATTGTTTATAAAATACATTGGTTTTCCTCTTTTTGGATGTGCATTTATTTTTTCCATTAAAATTTTTTAAACAAATTATCTGATTTATTTGGAGAAAATATCAGAAAAATATTTTTTTTTTTTTAAATATTTTTTTTTTTATAAATATTTTTTTTTATAAATATTTTTATTTTTTTTTTGTTACCTAGTGCGTGACACACTGAATTTGACCAAAAATATCCAACAATAAAAAACACTTTTCAGATTTTTAGCCGAATTTGATGTATCATTCGATACACTAACGTAAATTGATATATTTTTTGTTTATAAATATTTTTTTTAGGGAAATATTTATTAACTTAATTCTTTTTGACTATATAACCTTTTATCAAATTTTAAATTAGTTAACAACAACAAAATATAATATTCAGTTTTGCGACAGTGTAAAATATAAAATACATTATTTAGTTTTATTAGATATTTCTAATCGGGCTTTCAAGGTCTCATAAAATACATAAAAATGTCATAAAAAGTCGAATATTTGATAGAAGCGATATTATCCGTATGTTAAATTTCATAAATAACAAAATATTTTAGATCTAAATAAACTATAGTTTTTTTTTCAACTTTTTTCGATATCTATAGTGTAGATAAAGATAAAGATCGAAAGCGGCGATAGCGATGCAAACGATATTTATGGCCTGGTTCACAGATAGTTCTAAAACAACAATTCCTCCAAAACTTCATTTTTTTTTTTGTATGAAAAAACTATTTTTTTCTAATATGGAAATACTATTTCAAAGCTAGTTCTGAGGAGTTCTAAAAGCTACTACTGATGGGTTTGAAAATAACTTGTATTACGTTTCATTTTGTCCTAGTTCAAAAGTTATTCTATAGAAATCAATCGAGACGTATGTTATCTTAAACCTTAAATATGTGTTTCTAGTAATTTTTTTTAGAAAGTTATACGTCCCAAACATTCTAAAATTTCAAACTTGATCTCTTCGTTATTATTCAATTATATGTTTTGTTTGTTTTTATGTCATTCATTCCTTAGTTATTTCCTTTTTGTATTCTGTTTATCGTAAAAGTAGTTACACCACCTTCTTTTTGCTCATCTCATTTCGAATTCACTTTAATTTTGTATATGCTTCTTTTACGTCTTAATCTTAATCTTAGTCTAGTCTTGACTATTCTAGTTTATTAAGAAGATCTAAACAAAAATTAATCACATAAATTTACAAACAATTTTTCAAACAATCTAATTTTCTTTAAATCTTTTTTTCGATTTTTTTCTTTTTCAAACCAAAAAATAAAAATATTTGTTGTTGTCCAATTACTACGCACTTTTTTGATTAAATGTCGCTTGATACTCAAAAACTCAAAAATCCTGAACATTTTGTCTGAACATTCGTTATGTTAACTTTGCATCTGTTGTTATTTTCTTTTTTTTTTTTTGTTATATACTTTCATTATTATGATTACATTTTTCCTTATCGAATTATGTTTTTGTGTGCTTTATTACATATTTCTAACTATATATGTACTATATATTTTCAAATGTTTTTTTTTTATATTATTTTTCCATAATGATTTATTTATTATTTTGCATTAAACATTAAAAAATGGTGAATGTTTTGTTAACGAAAATACACAAATTGTTTTGAAAAAAAAAATTATACACTATCATCACATTACTACACGAAATATCATCTTCATAATCATTATCAACTAAAATGCAATATTGTCATGACCCCCCAACCCCCTTTGAAATCATCTCCTTTCTACTCCTAACGGTTCCTTTATTGTCTCATAACATTTATTTACTTATGAATATTATCATTAACTCTGGTGAATGGTGACAAATGGTTCGCTTTTGAAATATGTCCTATACCTTGATAAAATCCTTTATCCTATACCCTCCACCTTGTCTCCTTGGTCCACCTTGGTTGTTGTTGGTTTATTATTGTTGGCCGCCCTCCTTGCTTTTCTTGTCGTCAAAAGAAGGCAGAGCTAAAAAAATCGGAAAAAGTAAAAAAATCCAAAAAAGACAAGAAATCAAAGGATAAGAAAAGTTCCTCTCATAGAAACAATGATGGGGACACTTCCTCTAATGGCGGCAAACACAAACATAAACACCATAAAAAGTCAAAATCTAAAGAAAAAGTAAATGGAAGTGGTGACGGCTTGACCAACACTGTTACCAACACCGCTCTTAACAGTAAATCTACTTTCGAGCACGATGATAGCTCTTCAATGCCTTGCAAAAGTCCTGACCCAAACTCTCTCATGGTGTGCGAATCCTCCACACCCACAACCATTAAAATTAATCTTAAATATCAAACACCAAAGCTGCGTTACAAACAGGCTTTAAAGGCGGCCACAACAACAACCGATGCTAAGCCCCGCTCCCACTTCTTGTCTTCTCCCTTTAGTAGTTCTTGTGAATCTAGTCCCAATAAAATTCCTAACCTTGTATCATCATCACCTTCATCGAAGTCACCAACAACCATCACCACCACACAACCACAATCCTCCGTTATGACCACCGAATCCTCCCTACTATCCTTAAAATCCACCAAAACAACAACAACAACAAATACTAAAAACTTAGGTAGAAGCCGTAAAACAACAACATCTACAAAAACTTCCCCATATTCTTCGAATTCCTTACAGAATTGCCAGTTCTGCACATCTGGCGAGAATGAGGATAAGCTATTGCTATGTGATGGCTGCGACAAAGGTTATCACACCTATTGCTTCAAGCCGAAAATGGAAAATATTCCCGATGGCGATTGGTAAGTACCGCTCAACTCAACTCAACTCATTCATTAAGACATCTGTGAAAAACATTTTCGGTATCATTTCATTATTTTTCATTTTTGATTGGAGATTCAAAAAAAAAAAAAAAAAATCAGTAATTTTTCTTTCACCCGCTCGCTCCAGACAAAGCCATTTTTTTTTATTAATTTAGTATTTATTTCAAATTATTTTAGTTCTTTGAACGCAATTGTCTGAGTCGCTATACCAATCTCTATATTTTGTGTTTTGAAAATTCATGTTGTCACCTTCAAAAAGCACTTAACAATACACTAAAATTCTTTGAGCCCTACTTAGAGATCTCTCTCTCTTTCTCTCCCTCGTTTGTTACCCCTTTTTGTCTGTTTTTCTCCGCGTTTACACTCAATTTTAAACTTTATATTAAATTTCTCTTGTCTTCTCTATTTTTTTTTCGTTTTCTCTTCCTTTGTGTTTCCTCTCTCTTCAGGTACTGTTATGAGTGCGTTAATAAGGCCACCAATGAGCGCAAGTGCATAGTTTGTGGCGGTCATCGTCTGCCTCCTGTGGGTAAGATGATCTATTGTGATTTGTGCCCGAGAGCTTATCATGCCGATTGTTACATTCCACCACTGCTGAAAGTGCCTCGTGGCAAGTGGTATTGCCATGGGTGCATTGCCAAGGCACCACCACCGAAAAAACGTTCCTCAACCAGTAAACCTCGCCGCGAACGTGATTCCTCAGCCTCGCTATCGAAACGTAAGGATAAACACCATAACACCTCGTCCAGTTGTGAGCAATTGAATACATCGGCGGATCATCATAATTTGCACAACTCATCGCATGATGAATCGATGACATCGCTACCGGCGCCATTAAGGTAAGAAACCAAATGAACTCTTATCCTACTTATAATAATTTTCTACAAATTTTTCATTTCCAGTCCCGCACATTCGATTGCATCCACTTCCTACGAAGATCATCATAACAATTCGATTGATACCACGCGCTTCCAGAATCAAGTAACCAATCGCCAGGGAGGAGTTGTAAGCCCGCAGACACACAATGACTACAATGATACCAGCATGGATGGCATTGCCGCCAATGCTGTCGCTCATGGTCTTTTGCAGCAGCAGCAAATGCAGGCGCTGCCAACTCTTCCCAACCTCCCTACCATGACATTGCCATCTCAAACACCACCGCCACAACATAGTTTCAATAGTTTGACCACATCGTCATTGCTACCACCACAGCCACAAACGTTGCCTACCCAACATCCCACACTTTTTCCCAATCTCACGGTATCTCCGATTCCGATGGCCACAAATCAAAATAACCATTTGCCACCCTATGTTATGACAACCACAACAGCAGGAGCAGCATTGATAGCACCGCCGCCGTCATCGCCATTGACGTCCGCGTCATCTGTAACTACATTATTGCCGCAATTACCGCCAGTGGCCAATCAACAACTAGCTCCAATGTCTCTCATGCCTACACAATTGCCCGTCTCTGTTAATATGCCAGTGGCATCCTCTGCAGCTTTGCCACCCATCGCCATGTCATCACCATCTCTAATGTGTTCAACAACGTCACCTCAACATTCCTCCTTAATGTCACCGCGTTCCTCAACACCCACCCAACCACAAACACAGCAGTTGCTTTATGTCACAGCCCAAATGCAACAGCAGCAGCAACAACAGCCCCCACAATTGTCACCGCAATTACATGGAGCGGCTCCAGCTACACCGCCCATGGTCGTTATGACAACACCTTCAATGGTAACACCGCCGGCAGCAACTGCACTGGGTCCACCACCACCCCTTAATATTCATGCTGTACAGGAGGCTAAAGAGAAGTTAAAACAGGAGAAGAAGGAGAAACATGCCACCAAGAAGTTGATGAAGGAATTGGCGGTCTGTAAGACGGTCTTGGGTGAAATGGAGGTAAGCAATACATGTAAGAAATAAGAATAAGAAAGGAGAAGAAGGCATGTTTTTTTATAAAATAAAATTATATCATGCATGACATAGAGGAAAAGATTACAAAAAGAAGTACAATAACATAAAAATATAAAATTATAAAATATAAACATTTAAAAATATAAAAATTTAAAAATGTTACAATATAATAATATAAAAGTGTAAAAAAATATAAAATTATAAAAATAAAATAAAGTAAAATATAATAATATAACAATTTAAAAATATAAAAATAAAAAAAAAATATAAATATATAAAAATAAAAAGTTATAAAATTTTGAAATTTAAATTATAAAATTATAAAAATATTAAAAAAATTAAAATTTTAAAATATTAAAATATTAAAATATTAAAATATTAAAATATTAAAATATTAAAATATTAAAATATTAAAATATTAAAATATTAAAATATTAAAATATTAAAATATTAAAATATTAAAATATTAAAATATTAAAATATTAAAATATTAAAATATTAAAATATTAAAATATTAAAATATTAAAATATTAAAATATTAAAATATTAAAATATTAAAATATTAAAATATTAAAATATTAAAATATTAAAATATTAAAATATTAAAATATTAAAATATTAAAATATTAAAATATTAAAATATTAAAATATTAAAATATTAAAATATTAAAATATTAAAATATTAAAATATTAAAATATTAAAATATTAAAATATTAAAATATTAAAATATTAAAATATTAAAATATTAAAATATTAAAATATTAAAATATTAAAATATTAAAATATTAAAATATTAAAATATTAAAATATTAAAATATTAAAATATTAAAATATTAAAATATTAAAATATTAAAATATTAAAATATTAAAATATTAAAATATTAAAATATTAAAATATTAAAATATTAAAATATTAAAATATTAAAATATTAAAATATTAAAATATTAAAATATTAAAATATTAAAATATTAAAATATTAAAATATTAAAATATTAAAATATTAAAATATTAAAATATTAAAATATTAAAATATTAAAATATTAAAATATTAAAATATTAAAATATTAAAATATTAAAATATTAAAATATTAAAATATTAAAATATTAAAATATTAAAATATTAAAATATTAAAATATTAAAATATTAAAATATTAAAATATTAAAATATTAAAATATTAAAATATTAAAATATTAAAATATTAAAATATTAAAATATTAAAATATTAAAATATTAAAATATTAAAATATTAAAATATTAAAATATTAAAATATTAAAATATTAAAATATTAAAATATTAAAATATTAAAATATTAAAATTTAAAAATATTAAAATATTAAAATATTAAAATATTTAAAATATTAAAATATTAAAATATTAAAATATTAAAATATTAAAATATTAAAATATTAAAATGTTAAAATATTAAAATATTAAAATATTAAAATATTAAAATATTAAAATATTAAAATATTAAAATATTAAAATATTAAAATATTAAAATATTAAAATATTAAAATATTAAAATATTAAAATATTAAAATATTAAAATATTAAAATATTAAAATATTAAAATATTAAAATATTAAAATATTAAAATATTAAAATATTAAAATATTAAAATATTAAAATATTAAAATATTAAAATATTAAAATATTAAAATATTAAAATATTAAAATATTAAAATATTAAAATATTAAAATATTAAAATATTAAAATATTAAAATATTAAAATATTAAAATATTAAAATATTAAAATATTAAAATATTAAAATATTAAAATATTAAAATATTAAAATATTAAAATATTAAAATATTAAAATATTAAAATATTAAAATATTAAAATATTAAAATATTAAAATATTAAAATATTAAAATATTAAAATATTAAAATATTAAAATATTAAAATATTAAAATATTAAAATATTAAAATATTAAAATATTAAAATATTAAAATATTAAAATATTAAAATATTAAAATATTAAAATATTAAAATATTAAAATATTAAAATATTAAAATATTAAAATATTAAAATATTAAAATATTAAAATATTAAAATATTAAAATATTAAAATATTAAAATATTAAAATATTAAAATATTAAAATATTAAAATATTAAAATTTAAAAATATTAAAATATTAAAATATTAAAATATTAAAATATTTAAAATATTAAAATATTAAAATATTAAAATATTAAAATATTAAAATATTAAAATATTAAAATATTAAAATATTAAAATATTAAAATATTAAAATATTAAAATATTAAAATATTAAAATATTAAAATATTAAAATATTAAAATATTAAAATATTAAAATATTAAAATATTAAAATATTAAAATATTAAAATATTAAAATATTAAAATATTAAAATATTAAAATATTAAAATATTAAAATATTAAAATATTAAAATATTAAAATATTAAAATATTAAAATATTAAAATATTAAAATATTAAAATATTAAAATATTAAAATATTAAAATATTAAAATATTAAAATATTAAAATATTAAAATATTAAAATATTAAAATATTAAAATATTAAAATATTAAAATATTAAAATATTAAAATATTAAAATATTAAAATATTAAAATATTAAAATATTAAAATATTAAAATATTAAAATATTAAAATATTAAAATATTAAAATATTAAAATATTAAAATATTAAAATATTAAAATATTAAAATATTAAAATATTAAAATATTAAAATATTAAAATATTAAAATATTAAAATATTAAAATATTAAAATATTAAAATATTAAAATATTAAAATATTAAAATATTAAAATATTAAAATATTAAAATATTAAAATATTAAAATATTAAAATATTAAAATATTAAAATATTAAAATATTAAAATATTAAAATATTAAAATATTAAAATATTAAAATATTAAAATATTAAAATATTAAAATATTAAAATATTAAAATATTAAAATATTAAAATATTAAAATATTAAAATATTAAAATATTAAAATATTAAAATATTAAAATATTAAAATATTAAAATATTAAAATATTAAAATATTAAAATATTAAAATATTAAAATATTAAAATATTAAAATATTAAAATATTAAAATATTAAAATATTAAAATATTAAAATATTAAAATATTAAAATATTAAAATTTAAAAATATAAAAATTTAAAAATTTAAAAATATAAATATATAAAAACATAAAAGTATAAAAGTATAAAAGTATAAAAGTATAAAAGTATAAAAGTATAAAAGTATAAAAGTATAAAAGTATAAAAGTATAAAAGTATAAAAGTATAAAAGTATAAAAGTATAAAAGTAAAAAAGTATAAAAGTATAAAAGTATAAAAGTATAAAAGTATAAAAATTTAAAAATATAAAAATATAAATTTATAAAAATATAAATTTATAAAAATATAAAATTACAAAAATATAAAAAAATAAAGAATATATACAAATATACAAATTTAAAAATATAAGAAATATAAAAACAACTATTTGGTAAAATTAAAGTTATATATTGTAAGTTATTTCTGGAACAATAAAAGTAATTTTTTGGTGCATCAAATTGTACTTTTTGGTACAATAAAAGTATTTTTCAGTACAATAAATGTCCTTGTTGGTACAATAAAAGTACTTGTGGATACAAAAAAATACTTTTTTGTGCAATAAAAGTACTATTTTGTACAATAAATTGTTCGTTTGTGTACTCTAATAGTATTACAATGATTACAATTAAACGAACTTTTTGGTTTAATGAAAGTACTTTTCAGTACTATAAAAGTAGTTTTGGTACAATAAATTGTACTTTTTGGTACAATGAAAGTACTTTTCAGTACAATAAATTTCTTTTTCTGCACAGTAAAAGATACAATAAAAGTACTTTTTGGTACAATAAATGAACTTTTTTGTACTCTAAAAGTGATTACAATTAAACGATTTTTTTGGTTTAATAAAAGTACTTTTCATAAATAAAAGTCTTTATGGTACAATAAAAGTACTTTTTGCTGCGGTAAAAGTACCATTTGGTACAATTGTAAGTTCTTTTCGGTGCAATAAAAGTACTTTTCAGTACAATAAATGTCCATTTTGGAACAATAAAATTACTTGTGAATACAATAAAAGTACTTTTCAGAGTAATAAAAGTACTTTTAGTACAGTAAAATAAGTTTTTTCCAATAAAAGTTGTATTTGGTACATTAAATATAATTTTTCGTACATTGAAAGTCCTTTTTTGTACAATAAATTGTTCTTCTGTGTATATTACTTTTTGATAAAATAAAATCACTTTTGTGTACAATATATGTACTTTTTTGTACACTAAAAGTACTTGTGATTACTATAAAAAAAACTTTTCGCTTGAATAAAAGTACTTTTCAGTATAATAAAAGTATATTCTGGTACAATATAAGTTGTATTTGGTACATTTAACTGGTTTTGAGTTTGAAATAAGTTATAAATCAATGTTTTTACAAACAGACCGAATAAAAACAAACACAAACGATAAAATAATTTTTGGTACAGTGAAAGTACTTTTTGGTACAAAAAACTTTACTTTTTGGGTACAATAAAAGTACTTTTTGGGTACAATAACAGTATAATAAAAGTATTTTCTGATACAATAAAAGTATATTTTGATACAATAAAAGTTGTATTTGGCACAATAAAATCATTTTTGGTACTTTTTTATGTCATCTTTGATGCTTATTTCGCTCAAGCAATACAAAATGTATTTGATATGAAGAGACCTCCACAAAAACTATAATGACCTTTGGAGACAGTGCCCAGAGCTTGCCTTTAGCATCTTTACAGCAATGAAAAGCCTATTTGATTCTCTCCTCCATTTTGAATTTCTATGACTGTTTCCTATCGAGTATAATCCTTTTATACTTGAATTGCTCCTTCAACTGCAATTGCACCCCATTAAGTGGCGGTGGTTTAATTTGTAGTATTTTGTATACAGAAGATGACCTGGCTATCTCTTATTCGTGAAGCAGTTCATTTAATGAGGTTAAACATAGCAGTGAAGACAAAACTCCTCCCTGAGGTGTCCTTCTGTTAACGTTTTTAGCAATTGTGACCCCTGGTCTTCTTTATTTCCACCAGAAGCATGTCACCGAACAGAAGGTGAGTCACCGAACATCAGATCATGTTATGATTTTAGGGTTGCTGTAGGTACAATATTATTGAAGGCACCATCGATGTCTAGGAAAGTCACTAGAACGTTGATCTTATTCTCGAGGGAGTTTTCGATTGTACTGACTATAGAGTGGAAAGCTGCCTCAGTTGACCTTTTGCGGAAGATCGCTTCGAACGAGGATTTCTAATAACGTCTTAAATGCTTTAAGGACAACATTGAGAGGCTGATCGGTCAAAAGTTTTAAGGTATGACAAAAAACAGAGATTTCTGTATGAAAACTGTAACGACAAGTTTTCCTCTGGTTGCTGGGGTGCAGCTCGCCGGGGAAAGGGTCCGTCACAGAAATTTATAGAATGTAGCGACAGAGAGGGAAACAACGGTCTTTGATGGTTAAAGGTGGGTTTTATTCACAAATTTCACGGCTTTGGGATGAAACTTACTTATTCTACTTAATAACTACTTAAAATTAATACTTCCTCACGCTCTGTGAACAGGGCGTAACGTAGGAAGGCTTGGATAAGCACTTCCGAGGTTGTCCGCTGGAGCCTGGCAGTAGGACCTCCGGCAGGTGGTTACGCGGCAGCTTAGAGTCCGATTTAATAATTCGTCTTTGCGACTCGCCTACGGCTGACTCACTCACTTCAGCAGCAACTAAAAGACGCGTTGAAGATTCGACCTGGGGGTCAGAAGTTGCGGCAAAAGACTCGGACTTGGTATTAGGAACAGATGAACACACTCCAGCAGAATCGAGAAGACTCGGTGACGACTCGACTTAAGGGTCAGAAGACGCGGCAGAAGACTCGGGGAAGATTCTACTGAAGACTGGCGAAAGCACTTCAGAAGACTCGCGGAAGACTCGTCGAAAGGGTCGGAAGACGCGGCAGAAGACTCGGGGAAGATTCTACTGAAGACTGGCGAAAGCACTTCAGAAGACTCGCGGAAGATTCGTCGAAAGGGTCGGAAGACGCGGCAGAAGACTCGGGGAAGATTCTACTGAAGACTGGCGAAAGCACTTCAGAAGACTCGCGGAAGATTCGTCGAAAGGGTCGGAAGACGCGGCAGAAGACTCGGGGAAGATTCTACTGAAGACTGGCGAAAGCACTTCAGAAGACTCGCGGAAGACTCGTCGAAAGGGTCGGAAGACGCGGCAGAAGACTCGGGGAAGATTCTACTGAAGACTGGCGAAAGCACTTCAGAAGACTCGCGGAAGACTCGTCGAAAGGGTCGGAAGACGCGGCAGAAGACTCGGGGAAGATTCTACTGAAGACTGGCGAAAGCACTTCAGAAGACTCGCGGAAGATTCGTCGAAAGGGTCGGAAGACGCGGCAGAAGACTCGGGGAAGATTCTACTGAAGACTGGCGAAAGCACTTCAGAAGACTCGCGGAAGATTCGTCGAAAGGGTCGGAAGACGCGGCAGAAGACTCGGGGAAGATTCTACTGAAGACTGGCGAAAGCACTTCAGAAGACTCGCGGAAGACTCGTCGAAAGGGTCGGAAGACGCGGCAGAAGACTCGGGAAGATTCTACTGAAGACTGGCAAAAGCACTTCAGAAGACTCGCGGAAGACTCGTCGAAAGGGTCGGAAGACGCGGAAGAAGACTCGGGAAGATTCTACTGAAGACTGGTGAAAGCACTTCAGAAGAATGTTCAACAGACTACGGAGACTACTGAGCACTCCACGAGAGACAATAATATCACTTACCTCTGACTAGCGACCTTGCTGTGTTGACCTCGTTCACTGACTGTCCTCCAAAGTGCGAGTCGCTTCCCTTTTATACCCAACAACCTGTGATCTATTGCTACCGTCTGCCAGTGATCATCACCAACAGTAACGGTATCTTGTTTACGAACTAAGTTGAAAACACTTTTGGTAAACAACTTCACTCCATCAGCCTGTGATGTTTTTCTACCGTCTGCCAGTGATCATCACCAACAGGTAACGGTATCTTGTTTACGAACTAAGTTGAAATCACTTTGGGTAAACAACTTCACTGAAAGGAAAAGTTGCCTAAGTCGTATTTTCATATTTTGAATAAAACAAAATTTGTTTTCAATTCGTTGGTTTAATTAAATTTTCTGTACATTAGGATATGCTGTTGGTGTGTTGATGAAAACGACCCGTAGGGGACTTTCGTCGTTACACTACTCCCCTCCTCCTCTTGGCTGGATGGTAACCCTTCCCCGTCTGCTTACCAAGATCCGGTACCTCAGTCCATTCAGGGTCACGACTCTGGCGTAGCGACCTTTCCGTACACGGTGCGCCTCAGCTACGTAGGGTCCCAACTGCAGACATACGTCGGAGGACAACTCCTCGTAGCAGTCGAACGGCTGTCCGCAGATTAGGGGTACGGAATCTACGACTACCTCTTCACGCGGGGTCGTACACTCTTTTGGTGATGGCAGTGTGGGAGTCGCACGTGTAACCTCGAGCCGTATATTAACCCGTTCGGGTCTGGGTTCCTCATCCGAGGTTGGTGGACGTTCCCAGTTACACGGTGAGGCAGAAGGTGTGGACGCGGACGATGTTGACCCTGATGATGGGGAAGTTGACGCTGTTGACGAGGACGTTGTGGACCCTGATGATGACGACGATGACGAGGAGGACGTCGAGGTGTCCGATGACGATGACACCAACCGGCGACGCCTCGGGACTGTTGCGACCGGCTTCAGGGGCGGTGTGGTTGATCGATCCTGTTCCTCGTGTCGACCAAACGCGGATACCGTTGGGGATGGTGTTGGTGGATGTGAACCGACCCTGGTTCTTTTTCGTGGTGGCGTCAGTGCCAAATCACTGTCGCTGGAGATCTCAATAATCTCTGACACCAGTGATTGGGGTACAACCTCCCTCTTGGGTTTGGCGCGTTCTAAACGCACGACGCAGCGTTGTAACTTGCAGGGGGGTTTGGCGGGTTGATTGTGTACGTCTGGTACCCTTGCGAGCCGTACCCTCGGTAGGCCTTCCTGCTCCAACCATTTGGCTTTATAATATGCTTTGGTGTGGACCATGATGTCGTTGTTTGCGGGTGGCTGTGGGTTAATCGGTGAGGGTGGTTTTAGAAAGGCTGGTACTGTATCGGTGCGTGTCGGAGAGGTGTTCCTTCTATGTTGGTCCCATCTGTGGTTGCTGAGTTGGTGAGGTGGCAGTTGCAGGAAAACTGCTCCTGTGTCATGGGGACAGAGCAGGGTCGTTGGAATTTGCAGGATAGACCCGCACAGCTGAACTCGGCCCCGCATTGCGCCAGAAAGTCCAGTCCAAGGATTACATCTTCTGTGGCATCCGGCATGATCAGGAACTTCGTGGTAGTTCTAATATTCCCAATGCCTATGGTTGTAAGTATGGCTGATGCTATCTGTCGACGTGTCCCATCCGCGAGTGTGACTACGGCATTATCCGGTTCATGTTCGTTGGTGATGGTGTCCGCGAGTTTTTTGCTCACGAAACATCTGGTTGCTCCGGTGTCGATTGTGGCTGCGACTAGTTGTCCGCCCATGTGTATCGTTGCAACCAATCTGGAACCCTCGACTTTAAGGGAGTTATCTAGTTCTGAGGTTGATTGGCTTGGGTGTCCGTACCCCCCCTTGCGATACGGTCCCGATGCTCGTTTCCCGACCTTTGACGACAGCACTGGATTGTCCGGACATTACGACGGCCGCAGTCCCAACAGAAAAGGACGACGTTATTTTGACATTGTGCCGCAAAATGACCATTTTGTCCACAACGGCGACAGGCTGTCTTTGGGTTTATGGGAGGTTCTTGTGCCTGTGGGTTTCCCTCCGGATAAATTTGCCGATGCTGCTCTCGGGAATGCGGCTGTATGGGCGGAATGCTTTCCATGTCCCCCGCCATATCTAATAGTTCCTCCAGTGTTAGGAAGTCTCGCCGGCGAATGTACCATCGATATTCCGGCAAAGCGTTCCTAAATATTCTCTCCAACTTCTGTTCCTCGGAGTAGCTACTATGACGCATGAGGTTCTGCATGCTTAGGCTGTAGTTTTTAAAAGTCTCTCTAGGCTTCTGTTGACGCTTACGAATTTCGTCTTCAAGTTGTTCGAAGTAGCGTAGGGGCAGGAAAAACTTAAAGAAGTCCTTCTTAAAGTTACACCACTTTACCCAGTGATAGTTGTTGTTGCGGTACCATATTAAGGCCTTTCCCGACAGTACTTCCGGCATTACTATGATCATTCTGTCGGTGGGAATCTGGTACATACATGCCAGCTCCTCTAGTCGCTCTACGAACTCCAATGGATCACGTTCACCGTCGAAAGTCACTCCCCATTTCCGGACTTGGTCTGCGATGACTTTGATTTCACTGCAATTATTAGAAGGAAGTAAGCCGGTCGTAAGCACTTGACTGTGGCACTCGGGATGGATATCTGGTCTTAGTAAATCCTGAAGCTGTGCTGGCCCTGTCTGAGTATGATGTTGTTGATGGGGCTCTACGGTTTCTATGGCTTCGGCCGCCGTGTTCCCCTCGGAAGTGGTAACAGTCACGTAAGGAGTTTTCTTTGGTGTCACCGGCTTAGTGTCCTGGGCCGCCGGTTCATGCTTGTTCTGAAGTTGTAACAACCTCTTCAGGATATCCGGGTTATGTTGCTCGGCAAGATATATCGCAAACCGTCTCCTTTGTTCTTCTACTGTCCCACCGGTCTCACAGCCGAACTCCGCCAGGTAACTGCTGAGTTCTTCCTTTCTGAGGCTGTAGGCCCATGAAACACGTAAGACGTTAGCCATATTTGTTTAGTTCTCGATGACTCGATGTTATGCTACGCGTATTTATGGTTTCGTGATATCCCCGTTAGCCAAGAATTTACCGTGCAGTTTAAATGTTTCCGCTCTCTGTCCCTGCTCGGGCGCCACTGTAACGACAAGTTTTCCTCTGGTTGCTGGGGTGCAGCTCGCCGGGGAAAGGGTCCGTCACAGAAATTTATAGAATGTAGCGACAGAGAGGGAAACAACGGTCTTTGATGGTTAAAGGTGGGTTTTATTCACAAATTTCACGGCTTTGGGATGAAACTTACTTATTCTACTTAATAACTACTTAAAATTAATACTTCCTCACGCTCTGTGAACAGGGCGTAACGTAGGAAGGCTTGGATAAGCACTTCCGAGGTTGTCCGCTGGAGCCTGGCAGTAGGACCTCCGGCAGGTGGTTACGCGGCAGCTTAGAGTCCGATTTAATAATTCGTCTTTGCGACTCGCCTACGGCTGACTCACTCACTTCAGCAGCAACTAAAAGACGCGTTGAAGATTCGACCTGGGGGTCAGAAGTTGCGGCAAAAGACTCGGACTTGGTATTAGGAACAGATGAACACACTCCAGCAGAATCGAGAAGACTCGGTGACGACTCGACTTAAGGGTCAGAAGACGCGGCAGAAGACTCGGGGAAGATTCTACTGAAGACTGGCGAAAGCACTTCAGAAGACTCGCGGAAGACTCGTCGAAAGGGTCGGAAGACGCGGCAGAAGACTCGGGGAAGATTCTACTGAAGACTGGCGAAAGCACTTCAGAAGACTCGCGGAAGATTCGTCGAAAGGGTCGGAAGACGCGGCAGAAGACTCGGGGAAGATTCTACTGAAGACTGGCGAAAGCACTTCAGAAGACTCGCGGAAGATTCGTCGAAAGGGTCGGAAGACGCGGCAGAAGACTCGGGGAAGATTCTACTGAAGACTGGCGAAAGCACTTCAGAAGACTCGCGGAAGACTCGTCGAAAGGGTCGGAAGACGCGGCAGAAGACTCGGGGAAGATTCTACTGAAGACTGGCGAAAGCACTTCAGAAGACTCGCGGAAGACTCGTCGAAAGGGTCGGAAGACGCGGCAGAAGACTCGGGGAAGATTCTACTGAAGACTGGCGAAAGCACTTCAGAAGACTCGCGGAAGATTCGTCGAAAGGGTCGGAAGACGCGGCAGAAGACTCGGGGAAGATTCTACTGAAGACTGGCGAAAGCACTTCAGAAGACTCGCGGAAGATTCGTCGAAAGGGTCGGAAGACGCGGCAGAAGACTCGGGGAAGATTCTACTGAAGACTGGCGAAAGCACTTCAGAAGACTCGCGGAAGACTCGTCGAAAGGGTCGGAAGACGCGGCAGAAGACTCGGGAAGATTCTACTGAAGACTGGCAAAAGCACTTCAGAAGACTCGCGGAAGACTCGTCGAAAGGGTCGGAAGACGCGGAAGAAGACTCGGGAAGATTCTACTGAAGACTGGTGAAAGCACTTCAGAAGAATGTTCAACAGACTACGGAGACTACTGAGCACTCCACGAGAGACAATAATATCACTTACCTCTGACTAGCGACCTTGCTGTGTTGACCTCGTTCACTGACTGTCCTCCAAAGTGCGAGTCGCTTCCCTTTTATACCCAACAACCTGTGATCTATTGCTACCGTCTGCCAGTGATCATCACCAACAGTAACGGTATCTTGTTTACGAACTAAGTTGAAAACACTTTTGGTAAACAACTTCACTCCATCAGCCTGTGATGTTTTTCTACCGTCTGCCAGTGATCATCACCAACAGGTAACGGTATCTTGTTTACGAACTAAGTTGAAATCACTTTGGGTAAACAACTTCACTGAAAGGAAAAGTTGCCTAAGTCGTATTTTCATATTTTGAATAAAACAAAATTTGTTTTCAATTCGTTGGTTTAATTAAATTTTCTGTACATTAGGATATGCTGTTGGTGTGTTGATGAAAACGACCCGTAGGGGACTTTCGTCGTTACAAAACCACATTATTTTGCTTCCACATATTGGGAATGACTTCCAGCATGAGACAGCCCCCTTCTAAAGATTACATGTACAATGCCATAATGCATCCTGTAATTGCGCTGGACCGACTGATTTATAGTATTTAAAGTATTTGATGGCCCATATCAGATTCTTCCTGCTGACTATCGAAAGGACATGACATTCTGGCTGATGACAAGCTTTCGGACGAATAGGTTCTAGTTCCATCATCTTTCATTAAAAATTCCGTTATTAGAAAGTAAGAACCTCAATCGTGTGGTGTGGCTGTCGCCTTCTTTGAATTCACAGAAGTATCGTTCTGTATGTTCCACTCTCTTTGGTTGTTGCTAGCTTTGGCTTTATTGAAAAATCGCCAAACGGAAGATTTTAGATTCCGAAGTTCATTGTTCCACCAATGTGACTTTTTAATCTTTTAATAGCATTACAACAAGAGCCTTTGCAATATGTTTCTTAGTTTCGATAACTTAATCCATATAAAAGGCGGATTTTTTAATACAATAAATTAAATTGAATTAAAGCAACTTAAAAATAAAGAACTACATTATTTGTAAGTGCATTTTTTATACAAATTTCATTTTGGGAATGTTTTCCATCTAGGGCTGATATTATACTATATTGATCAGTTTTAAGAATATGTTGGGGTTTTTTTAATCATAATATATTTTTGTTCTCTTTCCAGCTCCATGAGGACTCTTGGCCATTTTTGTTGCCAGTTAATACCAAACAATTTCCTACTTATCGTAAAATCATAAAAAATCCTATGGATTTATCAACTATAAAGAAAAGACTACAGGAACTAAGGTAAGAAAACGTAAACATTGGCAGCAATATAGAAAATTCATACTTAAAAAAAACCTTTTGTAAAATTAATAAATAAATTTGAAGTCATATTAAATTGCCAAAATTTTGCAATTTATTAACTTTATTACACTGACTGAAGTTTTAATAGCAAATTTTCCAAGTGTCTTTGGCTATTGTATTGCTTCCCGTTAAAATATATTCCAAATTTACGTTAATATTTTATTTTTTATACTTTTTCCAGTTACAAATGTCGCGAAGATTTCTGCGTTGATGTACGACAAATTTTCGACAATTGTGAAATGTTCAATGAGGATGATTCGCCTGTGGGCAAAGCGGGTCACGGTATGCGTAAATTCTTTGAGATGCGCTGGGCCGAATTGACCGATAAGCATTCATGATATCAAATGCAACATCAACAATCACAGCAAACGCCGCAGCCACAACAACAACAACAACTGCAGCAGCAGCAACAACAGCAACAACTCAAATATAACAGCGAATAGAAATCACAATAATAATAATAATAATAATGATAAACATAACATGCAATGTATTAAACCGTAGAAGATGACAAAGATGATGATGTGTATCTTTGAAGATAAGTAAAATAAATTATCTACGTATGTAACACACATATATATAAATATGAACAAATCATAACAATTTTCAAAAAACAAAATCATTTTTAACTATTACAATTACGGATATGTAGATGATAACACAAATCACACTCCCACACACACCCACTTACATACATATATAGATTGAATACAACAAAGGCTTAACAATTTAGACACTTAAGTGATATGAAAAACAAAAGAAAACAAAAATATCCCCCCCCCAATATTCCACACATAAGCAGAACAAGAACAACAACACAAAAATATTTTAAAAAATAGTATGGAAAATATAATTAATAAAAGTAATATTAATTAAAATTAAAATAAAGCCACCTACCAACCCCCACTTGAGAGTTATAGCGAAAATGGTAACATTTTAAAATAAACAAATGAAAAGAAATTAGACATCAATTGTTTATTAGATATAACTAAAAGAGAGAGATCAAGGTAGCTAAAAGAGAGCAAAGTGTTGGTGTCATTGCAGCTGAGAGCAAATGTTTTGAATTTAAGGAAATTTTATTAATTATAATAAAAATATTGCTTTTAACATTTTCGTTGAAAAAGATTTGTTAAGATGTTTATGTCTGTTTTTTAAAAATTCTTCTAAAAAATGTTTTAAGCTCGTCATTTTCTAATGCTTAGTTATTTGTTTTGGAGCACGATTTTATTATAAAATTTCTATTTAAGAATCAAAATATAAATTTTTATGAATACGGCTGTTAAAAGATTTTGAGAAAAATGTATATTACTTGAAGAGAATTTTCGGAATTTCTATACATTTTTTGTGAGAAAGTCTTGTCTTAGTAATCTTTTGCATAAAGGCAGCTTTTGGGACTTTTTAATATGGAAACTTTGTCTTCAGCATATTGTCTACTTTAAATGTCATACGTTTTTTGTATTTCTCATAAAAAATAATTTTAAAATTATTTTTATAATTAGCCTTAACGATCTTTTATCGTTACCAATTCCTACTAACAAGTTTTTTTTTTGTTTTTGGTAACATCTGTTCACAGTAAAATCGTAAATGTCATAAAATTTAAGAACTGATATTGATTTAAAACATTTTGAATCTGAATTTTTTTTCTATTATTAATTTTTAATTAAACAAAAAATTTTATGTTTTATTATTAAAATTTTCTTAAACTTCAAAAAAAATGGCATCATGCTAAGGGGATTCTCTTGACATTTCAGCAACAACATATGAAAGTTGAAAATATTCAAAAATGTAAATTTAAAAAAAAAAATTGTTTTCCCCTAAACGAACCTTGCTAATTTTTAAACATTGAAAGGAGACTCCCCTTTTTGGAAAAATTTCACGATTTTTTTTATGTTTCAGCTTATTGCTCAAAATATGTAAAATAATATAAAAACAAAACTTATACTTAAGTTTATATTTTTAGCAACAAACAAAAAACCAGAACAAAAACAAAGAAAAAAAAACAATGACAACAACAAAACATGAACAAATGTAAAACTGTGTGTTAATTTCTGTTAAAAAAAAAACTCAAAAGTCTGTATTTTTTTAAAGCTTAGCAAATAATAATTTCGCAATTTTGTTTCAGAACTTCAAAAAAGAAAACAAAAAAAAAAAATATCGTACAAAATGTGTGAAAACAAACGAAACAAAAACAAGAAAATAAAACAAAAAATCTTACTACAAAACTGGAACTTTATTTTTGTCCAAGAAAACAAACAAAAAATAAAACAAAGTATACTCATAACAAAACAAACATACATATTTATAAATATATATATAGATATATATTATTTTTTAATTTTTAATTTTAAAATTTATTACTATTATTTTTATAATTAACTCGTAACAACACTTGTGTATTAAGTTTTTTTTGTATTGTATTTTGTTTCGCAAAAAAACAACAACCTAAAACAAACTAACTAAACAGTATTTTCTTTTATACATAAAATAATGACACAAACACAAAAAAAAAATTATTTACAATAAAAACAAAAAAAAAATTACAAGTTTTTTTCTAAACTCTGAAAAAAACGCTCTTAAAACAAATAAACAATGAGAAAATGTGAAATATATTATAAAATAAAACAAAAAACGAAATATTAATCAAGCAAATCACAATAAAGAACAAACAAAAGAGAAGAGGAAAGAAAAAAAGCAAAACTGTACTTTGTAATTTATAAATAATTGTATTTGTTGTACTTAGGTTTTAGTTGCATAAATTCTTCTTAAACAAACTAAAAGCAAAAATTAAAAAATAACATAAAAAAGAAAATTATAAAAAATAACAAACAAATGCATCCCCACTCACACTCACTACTTCTCAAAAAAGCATACAACATAAAATTGAAAACAAAAAACAATTTTTTTAAACAAAAGTGAATTAAAATGAATGAAAAAAAACAACAACAACAGCAACTTTAAGCACACATACACTTACAGTATATATCGTTTCATATACATACATACATGCATATATATAGTACATATATACATTATATATATATATATATAAATAGCATAACATAAAACCTACATACATATAGTTGCATTATTACCCCTTACTATTGTATTACTATAATTAATTATAAATTTTACTATAACTATACATACAGTATTTAAGTTGTAAGTTTCACACATACACTCCCTCAAAAGAAAACACCCCCAACAACAACAACAACAACTTTAAAAGAAAACAAAAAATATTAAAAAAAATATATGTACACATTTATAACGTATATATATATATATAGCTATATATATATAAATATCATCAATACTTTCCAATAAGTTTTCTAACTATATATTTGTCTTTTCCGTTTGGCAGCTTCCTATCGTTTCCGATATTTAAGAATCCTGCATACATGTCCTTGTTTCTCTTTTTTTTTTGTAACTTGACTAACTTTAATTGTATTTGTTTTTTAAATATAATTTTATACAATTATTTTTTTTTATTTATTTCATATTTTTGTAACTTTTTACTTACTGTGTCTTTTTTAGTTATTTTATAAGTTTTAAAACAGATTTAAATGTTAAAAACAAATGATATTTGAATTTTTTAAAATATAAATACAAACAAACAAAAAAAAATCGTATATTCATAGTAAAAATGGTTTATTTTTATTTATCCAGGGTTTAAAATTGGGAAAAGGGGGTTTTCCACAATATTTTCCATGTGGTATGTTCACATTTGCACTTAGGTGTACTGATATTTTCAGCCAGAAACTTTTTTCATACTCGCAGTCATGTATTAGCCGCCGAGAAATGATGATCGCAGAAATAATTTCAAAACAATTCCTCACCAGTTCTACGGCTGTATGTTCACATTTGCACGTAGGTGTAACAATATTTTCAGCAAGAAACGAATTTTAAAAATCACAGTCATGTATTAGGCGCCCAGAATTGGGGTTCGCAGAAATTTTCTTCATGTTGCTTTATAATACGTATACCAACACGTATACACTGCATTGTTGTGATGCATTCTCATTTACTCACTCTCAACTTATTCGTTCTCTATCTCTCTCTCTCACAAAACATACGCCCATTTTCACTGCTTTTGCATTGGCACAGAATAAAAACAAAACATAAAGGCGCAAAATTCATCGACTATCAGATTCTGGGCGCCTAGTACACAGCTGAAATATGAAAAATGTATTTTCTTCGTTTGATTGGACAAAAAAAGAAGTAAAGGGTGGGTGGAGTAGGGGGTATAGAAAATGACATAATAAACCCTTTGCTGGGGTGTTAATATTGTTTGTGCTCAATGAATACGACTAGTTGCTGATTCTGGGCGCCTGGTATTCAAGTCATATTTTGTATGTTGATAATATACGGATGGAAATTTTGATTACACTGGGGGAAAAATATCAGTCATTTATAGTATATTTATAAGAATAACTTAAATATATGGTCCTTTTCCCTGTTTGTGTGAACTTAAGCCAAAGCTATTCTTAAGACGAATAAAACTGCTTTTCATTCTTTTGATCCAAGTTTTGAAGGGTTTTTAGTGTTGTTGGGATTTGTTTTCATATGCTCAATATAAGTGACTAGTTAGTAATGGTGGGCGTCTGGTATTCTGGTCATATTTTTTACGTTGATGTACGGATGAGATTGCTTTTGATTACATTGGGGGAGAAGATATCAGTCGTTTAGAATATTTAGGAGGGATGGTTGAATTACATATGTAGGCCTTTCCCTGTTAATGGAACTTAAACCAAAGCTCTTTATAAGACGAATGAAACAGCTTTTTACTCTTTTGATCTGGGTTCTGACGGATTTTTAGTGTAGCTGGGAACTTAATCTGTTACTGGAACTTAATACAAAGCTCTTCTAAAGACGAATTTTTTTTTCTTTCGATACGAGTTCGGAAGCATTTTTAGTGTAGCTGGGATTTGTTTTCTTGTGTTCAGTATAAGAGGCGAGTTTGTAATACTGGGCACCTGGTATTCTAGTCAAATTTCAATGATTATGTACGAATGGGATTGTTCTACTGTTTTTTTAACCTGGGGAAAAATGTCAGTCAATCAGCATATTTGGCAGGATATTATTTACTTATGTATCTGTGCCAAATGGGTTATGTTGTGGTTTCCGTTTGTGGTTTCTCAAACTGAACAGTTTTCCCTCTTCTTAAGATGAATGCAGATTTTTAATATTTTTCTATACCCGTCCAAACTACAACTATTTCAGTTTTATATTCTAAAAGGATTTTGGGCCGAAGAAAGTAAAAGTTTTCAAACAAGTATGTATGAGTTAAAGGTACTTACTGTGGGCTAATTAAATAGTAAAACAATATACATTAAGTTCTTCATTTTGCATTTTGCAATTCGAAAATTATTAAAAACCGAAAAAATTATTTAAAAAACGCCAAAAAAATATGTTTTTATTAAAAAAAAAAATATGTTTTTTAACTTGGTGTGCTTTTAAGATTCAGCAAGATGTCATTTAAAAAATTAAAACAATTGTTTTTATTGAATACAACATTTTTTTATTATAAAGTAAAACAAATATTTTTTAAGAATTTAAGAATATATTTAAAAAATATTTTTTTAAGAATTCAAAAATATATTACTATTCGACGTAAACTTATTAAATAAATATGTAAATATTTTGGTCAACACACAAATAGTGTTTAAATTTTTTTCATATGTTAAATGCCTTCAGTCATATATATCGACATCCGTTCAAATCGTTACACACCGCCACCCACCGTTCAAAAACAGCAGTTTCTAAAAATAAAGATAATAAAGTATTAATTTTGTTGAATATTGAAATTTAAATAAAATTTAAATTTAAATGTTTATAAATTTTTAAATTACTACCCATTGATTATTTCCAGCAGTATTCATAAATATTTTACAATCAAAATTTCTTAATAAAAAATCTTTGTATAAAACTTTTATTAGTTATTGTGAAAAAAACCTGTGTAGAAAAAAGTAGCAACTTTTTCTTCCAAGTTTGTGTTCTACTTCAAAGCAAATCCAATTTATAAAACTTCGACCTTTTCGGAGCAATCATGATAACATTAATAGCATCTGGAACAGAAAAGTTTATCGAAGCTACTTCTGAAATTTACTTGGGGACTCTTTTGATATAGAAATTGTATTAGAGTACACATTTTATATCCGTAGAGTTCTTAAAATTCGTCTTAGCGTCTTCTTAAATTCATTTTCATATAGAAAAGTCTACTGAAATAGGCTTTTCATATAAAAATTATCACAAGACATCTTTTTTCATATAGAAAATTGTTTTCGAAAACACTTTGTATGTAGGAAATTCTCTTAGCGAAAAGTGTTTTCTGGTTTCTTACAGAAAAATTTTGTAAGATGTAGAAAAGTTGTTTTTAAGGTACTAGAGCCCTGCACAAATGCATTTGCTTTACTAAGATAACAAATGACACACTGCAGTCAGTATTGCTTGCCAGCAGTGATGGTATACAAAATTGGTTAAAAATCGTCAATTTTGGGTTTTGAAATCGTCAAAATCGTCAAAACCTGATTTTAAAATCGTCAAAAAATCTTTACACAAAAATTTACTCATTTTTATTCTGTATGTAACAAACTAATGCAAACAAAAACAATAAAATGAATTTTTTAAACATTTTATATAAAATACATTAAAAATTAATTTAAATAAATAATTCATTGAATGAAATAACTTTAAAAAAAAACAAAACTGATAAACAAACATTAAAATAATCAAAAAAAAAGTGAGGTTTAATATTAATATATTTTTATATAATTTGTATTACATTGTGCTTTTAGAAAGCTATAACATTTCTAGTTTTCTAAGTCTTAAAAACCTATTAATAAAAATAATTTTACATTTTAGGCAGATGTACTGTTTTTTAAATACATGTCACTGTTAAACTTTTTAAGTACGTCTGGCTTTACCTTTAAATCATAACAATTTACTTTATTTAATTTAAGGATGTCTTTTGTCTTTTCATTTTCTTTCTAATCGGTTTCTATATTTATTTTTATTTAAATTAACTTGACTAAATGCTCTTCCTGCATTTGCCGACGAATGTGGTAGTATTAAATTTTTTTTAATAAATTTTGTTAAAACTTGAAGAAGTAGTTGAGAGTCCTCACAGACTGTGCTCACAGACTGTTTTCCAAAATGTCAACAACTCATCGTTGTTACTATTAAATATATTTCTAAAATTTAACTGGGATACATCGCGAAATTCGGAGTCTTAACTTTGCAATTCATCGTATTCAATAAAATGTTGATACTTTTTTACAATAATAGAAGAAGACTGTTCTGGACCATTTATTAATACATACGGATTAAGTTTAATTAAGTTTAATGATTTGAATTTATTTTCAAATTCAAATCATTTCGGAACTTGATCACAAAGTGTGTCAAAAAGTATTGTTGCCATGTATTGTAATAATTTCAGCATTTTTTTGCATTACTTTCGTTGTGTGCTGATTCAGTTAGGGTTACCAAACGCAAACTTGGAAAGGAAAGTTTAATAATGTAAAAATCGTCATTTAAGGGGTAAAAATCGTCAAATCGTCATTTCTGTTTTTTTGGACAAAAAATCGTCAAAATGACGATAAATCGTCAAATATACCATCACTGCTTGCCAGATATTGCGCGAGAAATAACAGTTATATTAATGACAGTTATATTAATGACAT
This sequence comes from Muscina levida, assembly GCA_964034835.1. Lineage (NCBI taxonomy): Eukaryota > Metazoa > Arthropoda > Insecta > Diptera > Muscidae > Muscina > Muscina levida. The sequence goes on along the minus strand of OZ035884.1, from coordinate 25,198,151 downwards.
ATAACAGTATTATTAATGAGATTAGAAAGAATACGTGCATTGTTTTTTTTTGTTTTTTTTTTTTTTCAAACCAAACTTAGAGCACTTCTTGCTCATGATAAGCTCTCTTCTCTCAAAACGAAAACAATAATGATTACCACTATCAAAGAACATACATACCAGAAGAAGTCTAACGTTGTTTGTCTTTAGCATTAAATAACATGCCGGTAGGTATGTAGAAGAAGAGCGTTGGTTGTAAGTAGAAGAGCATAGGTTGGTAGATGTTAATATGCAAAAATGAAGAAAATAAACTATGAAATTTTAATGCTGATTAAATGTTACGTTTATCGTTGTGGCTGTCCAGTCAGAAAATGGGAGAACCCTTTTTATTTGCATCGTTTTGATATCTGTTTAGTATCGAACTACAAGTGTGTTATTAAAGGGCGTAAGTACACAACATTAGGCGACTGTGTTTTTGACTTCTTGTGAAATCTATATTCTTTGCCGCTATGCCAATGAATGCAGTAAATTATTTGATTATTTTTGAAATCCGCCTTTTCTTACTTTGCTAGTATAGGGTAACAATTAGTGCTGTTGTTTTTGCATTACTTTTTGGTACAATATCAGGACTTTTTTGATATAATAAAATATTTTCAGATGCGATAAAAATGGTTAATGGTTAAAGTACTTTTTGGTACCCCAAAGGTACTTTTTGATGCAATTGAAATCCAAAAAATTGTATTTGCTAGGTCATTAAATATCTTGGTACTATAATTTGTACTTTTTGGTACCAAAATTATACTATTTAAAATATAACTATGTATATGTATTTTAAATTGTACTTTTTGTTACCATAAATTTTATTTTTTGTTACCATTAATTGTATTTTTTGTTACCAAAAATTGTACTTATGGGTACAATAAATTTTCCTTTTTGTTACCATAAACTGTATTTTTTTGGTACCAAAAATTGTACTTATTTGTACAATAAACTGTACTTTATGTAATAATAAATTGTACTTTTTGGTACAATAAATTTTACTTTTTGTTACCATAAATTGTCCTTTTTGGTACTTTATGTTATAATAAATTGTACTCTTTGGTACAAATATTTTACTTTTGTAACCATAAGTTGTACTTTTTGGTACGAAAAATTGTTCTTAATGGTACAATAAATTTTACTATTTGGTACGAAAAATTTTACTTCATGTTGTAATAAATTGTACTCTTTGATACAATAAATTTTACTTTTGTAACCATAAGTTGTACTTTTTGGTACTAAAAATTTTTCTAAATGGTACAATAAATTGTACTATTTGGGACTATACATTTTTTTTTAACATAAATTGTACTTAGTGGTACATTAAATTGTACTTTTAGTATCAAAAAGTGTAATTTTGGTAACGAAATTTTTAATATTTATCACAGTCAATTGTACATTTTTGGTACTATAAATATTACTTTTTGGTATCACAAGTAAGACTAAATTTTTTGGTACACTCAATTGTAGTATTTGCTTTTGGGTACAACAATTTGTACTTTTTGGTACAATTAATTATATAATCTGTTACAATAAAAGTACTTTGTTGGTACAATACAAAAAGTTTTTGGAACAATTAATTATATTATTTGTTACAATATTTTGATTTTTGACCTCTGAAAACACCATAAAAGGTCAAAGATATGTTAAAAATTTCTAGGAGAAACATTTTTGCATGTATTTTTGTGACTGTCTTCTGATTTACGAATTATAACTTATATAAGCTTTCAAGTAATTCTACTCCATTTGTAGGGCTAAAGTTCGTGGGCCGGTTTACATCTGATGGAATAAATTTTGGAACGGATATTAATTTTTTTTGCCTAAGCTATTAAAAAATGCGCGGTGAGCGAAAAATAACACTTTTCTATTTTTCTATGTACATTCATGGACACCCGAATGTACTTATAGGAAAGTTTCGCGGAAGAAACTTTTTATATAAAAAAATGTAGTGAGGTTAAATTTGTATCTAGAAAAAACTAATTTCATACAGAAATACGACTTCTAAGATACTTATCGCCTAGAAATATCTCCTGGAATCTACATTTATATGAAAAGTCTAATCGAAAATACTTTTCGGATAACAAAAAAATTGTGTCGTGTAAAAATGTTCATATTGAATATAAAATACGTATTATTTGCTTAATAGAATCTTTGAAGAAAAATAATATTTTGTGAATACCTGGAAATTTTTATGTATTATAAATATTATGAAGCCATCACTCAACAATTGGGTACAATACATACAAAGGTGTTAGTTAATTCCCAAAAAAAAATAATAGAAAGTTGTTATACATGAACCTTAAGTTTTCTTACCCAGTTTTTAAGGAACACATATTTAAAATTTTTTTTTTATATAATTTTTTAAAATATTTTTAATTTTTTTAAATATTTTTAATATTTTTACATGAACCTATTTTTTATATTAAAGTTCTCTTACTCAGTTTCTAAGGAACACATATTTTTAAAATAATTTCTAATACAAAGGTGTTAGTTAATTCCCAAAAATAATAATAGAAAGTTGTTATACATGAACCTTAAGTTTTCTTACCCAGTTTTTAAGGAGCACATATTTTAAATTTTTTTTTAAATATTTTAAATATTTTTAATTTTTTTTTTAAATATTTTTAATTTTTTACATGAACCTATTTTTTATATTAAAGTTCTCTTACTCAGTTTCTAAGGAACACATATTTTTAAAATAATTTCTAAGAAACACATATTTTTGATTTTTATATTTAATTTTTTATATTTATTTACTATTTTAGTTTTTGGTTCAATATAAATATAATTTGAAATATTGTTCCCTTCCAAATGAATTATTTTTATCTTCCAATACAAACAAAAAAAAAACACAGTGCAGCACAATAATTCGCAAAAAGACAAGTTAAAGCAACAAAAACAAATCAATCTATGATAATAGCCAAGAACAATTAACAAGCAGAAAAAAATAATGACAAAAACAGAAATCTTTTACAGCAAAAAATAATAAAACAAATTACCGCAAAAACTGATTTTATATTTAGCAGAACAAAAAACAAATTGCAAATAAAAGAAAAAACAAATATGTAATAAAAAAATTAGAAATGAAAAATAAAACCGAAGTATCATTAAGAAAACAAAATAAATAAAAACAAACCAAATAATTTATCAACAAATAAAAAAATAGCTAGTGATGGTAGACAACTTAATGCATATTACACGATAGTATTACATATTAAAATAAAAGAAGACAAAAAAAATCAACAAAAATACTGTTAAAAAATCATAATTTTAAAGTAAAAATAAAAAAAAACATTAAAGAATAAAATAAATTATATATATAAAGAACAACCAATCGAACCCACTAGCAACTGTATTATAATTTATTCTTAATATATATATATATATATCTATATGACACTGTAAATATTAAAGTTCAAAACAATATTAACGATAACAGCAAAAAAAACATATGATGATATGATAGAAATGAAAAAAAAACGATGAAAATTATTATAAAAACCTTAAAACCGAACACGATAAATATTATTTAAGTTTTTAGCATTTGAGTTAACACATAAAACCAACTTTAAAATAAATGCTAACATTACACTTTATGTTTCCTAAAAGGGCAAAACAAATATATTTAACTTAAACCGACAAAAAAACCCCTCAAACTTTTGCCTGTGTAGAAAATTTCCAAACGATTATACCCTTTTTTAATTGTAAAAAAAATATATTAACTAAAAATACGAAAAATTATTACAACACATATATGGTATCAAAATTTGAAACGTCTACTTTGGCATAAAAACTAAATTAAAACAAAAAAAACTTAGTGATGCAACAACACAATGGAAACATCCATAGATGATATAAACAAGCGATGCTAAACAATAAGAAGAAGTAAAGAGAAAATGGATAAATAAGAAATAAACACACGCAATATATCAGTTTAATAACAACAACAAAAGATGATAAAAACAAGAAAAAGAAGAACAACAACAACAACAAATTATACAATATTATATTGAGTCATAAAGAAAATACACATAAAAGTAAATAAAAAGTAATAAAGAAAAAAAAATCGCCAATTGTGAGTTTTATTTTTTATCGCATGGAAAGCCAAACTCTGCATGTGCGATAATGTTTGATGTTAGCAATAGATGTCTCCTACAGGAAATTAACAAATTTACTTTTTTTTTGCATGTGGCAATGCTGCAACCTCTCTTAAAAGATTGGGTGGTGTTTTCTACTAAAATTTGTTGTGTTGTGTTGTGCTAGCACCAAAAGGTATGCTATACTTTTGGTAACTACTGTAGTAAGCTGTTAATGTACAGACAGACACCCTGTGACACGATTTAATAGCATGAAATTATTATTTTCTCTGAGTTTATATCATGAGTTTATATCATAGAAGGGTCAAATAACGAATGCTAATGTTGTTAGTATATGTATCACTGTAGTCTCGGTTTTAAATATTCTTCGATCAAAAATTACATCTATTTTAAGTAAATGTTCGAAAAGTAAGATATTTGAAAATACTCTTGTTTTCGTCTCAGAACTGCTGCACTTTTAAATATAGTAGTAAGTGATTTGTTTTAAAAGTAAGTTAGGGGAAATAAAAAAAATAACTTTTAACTAGTAAGATAATAATTGTGATAAAACTAGTTATTTGCTTTTCGTCTATATTTTTATTAAATTTGGTATCGCAAAAAAGTTGAGTTTGTATGAGAGGTGGAGGAGAGGTTACTTTTAACCGATCTAATCCACTTTGCCATTTATTTGTTATTACTACTGAAATGTAAAATACTGAGGTTGAATTGTTTATATGAGCGGAGAACATTTTTTTATGAATATTTTAACTCCGAGAGGAGTTTTAAAACATGATGGCATTATGGTAAGGACAAAAATAAGGACAAAGTGTTAATGATTATGAAACATCTGTAAATAGTTAAAATTAATATCTTTGTGTATAAGGTAATTTGTATAGGGGTCATTCAATTCTAATGGGTTGGGGAAAATCTCCTGGTTTCTTATGTTTCAACTATAAGTACAACGATTTGTTTTGTTTTAATAATTTTCGAGAACACAATGTGTCCAATCTATTAACGTTCAGTAAATGTTTATGGGGAAATATTTATTTTCGAAAAATTGGTTATTTTGTGTGGGCGGTACCAGAAGGGATCGGCCGATATATTTCATATTCACTTCTGAGACTATTTTCAACGTACGGTTTTCGGAATTTGTAAAATAAAACTAAATATGAAATAAGAATATGAATTAAATATGAAAACATGTGAATATCAATACATTTATTGTAAATTTATGCTAAGACAAGGCAATTAGAACTTATCATATATGGAATCTATATTACTCAAAAACTTTGAACGCGTTTCATGTGAAACTTACATTTTACACTTAGCATTGTTTAGAATTAAGGTATCGGTTTGATCACAAATTAACCTCCTTTTAACAATTGGGCCTTAGTATAGGAGATAAAGGCACTTAACGTTTTTCTTATGAATATCGACGGCATCCCATCCATTTCAAGGTGAGATCTTAATCTATTTCAAGATGAGTTTCCAACTGTATCTAGGAGACTTTCCCAACTACCTTTTTGTGATCGGATACTTAGTTTAGGAGATAACTGCACTAAAAGTTTTTCATATCAATAGCAATCCAAAGTTAAGATTTAAAGGCTTAGGAGATAACGATAACTAATAGTTTTTATATGATTAGATGAGAGGAACAGTCATCTAGCAGCATTTTCCAAACAAATTTTCATATTATATTTTCATTTGAGATTTGCCCAAAAATATTTTGGGTAAGAATAAACAAAGTTCTATACCGATTTGACTGGAATTACCCAGGCAATGTTCTGTGAAAATACTCCTTTAAGAAAAACCGGTTAACGACATAAAAAAATCGGTTAAACCTGGGATTAGAAATTGGAATTTTTGAAACAAACGACATACGGTTTCGTAGAAAAAAAAATCGGTTAGACGGTTATCCTGCCCACCAGCCAGCCGCGTAGACGGACATTTTTCAACAGCCTTAAAAGGTGCCGAAACGTTTTTTTGCCTTGAGATACTTGGGGTCTAACACGTCTCCTTTAATGCGTTACACATTTTCCCGTATACAATGATGTATCGTCGGTATACTGCGTATAGTGACCAACTCCACTCTTTTGTGAATTTGACTTAGTGATGCAAAAGTGTTCATCAATAACTTAATGTGTTATCGAGAACTTTTTTGCAAAAGTGTCCCAAAAGTTATATTCTATGCCCTATAAAATAATCTCATTTCTATTTGAAGTAGTTTTGTAGTTATTGTATAAAAATAGAAGCGGCCATAAACTTTAAATCATCAATAACTCAGAAGTACAAAAAGTGGAGTTGGTCAATTTAGGCAGTATACCGACGATACCCAGTAGGAAGTGTCTGCAAGACATCCTCAAGGATAGGTGCACGACCATAGTAAATCGTTGATGACACGTAGGGGACCGTCCATACAAATCGTCGATGAAATTTTCATACAAGTGTCCGCTTTGTCATGCACGATCTGATAAGCGACAATGTCGGTCAAATTGTCGTTGATGCCTAAATAAGCGACAAGTCGCCCACACAATCATGCACGACATAATGACCGACAATGTCGGTCAAATTGTCGTTAACAGTGCATAATAATTTTAAATTACAAATTGAAGTATTTTTTTTGTAAACGTGCAATACATGAACCGTCACGCACTGCTGTTTCAACAAACTAAAAATTCTTTACTGCTACTTTCCTCTCTTCAATTCTATGTCGTTATTGTTCCGTGACATTGAACTTTTTTGTTTAATGCACGACAACATTAGTATTTTGTCGGTCAGCTTGTCGTCAACCGAGTGTTCTGACGACAAGTACATACATTTTTCACATTTTGTCTTGAGGACAGCGTTGACGCCAAAGTCGTGTATGACGATACTTCCTACTGGGTATACTTTTATCTATAGTGTTCAAATACTTCATTTTTTTCAGAAACCCAGTTTCGGTTTTATTCGATTAATACATTCAACTCAGTTTCAGAATACAAAATTTAGTAAAAACCTGAGTTAAGCGGTTTTGTGCGGATATTCCCACTGAAGTCATAAGGAAATTTAAATATAACATATAAATTGAATCTATTAGCAAAGTTTAAAGGTGACGATCATTTGGGCGCTTACTTAACTACGTAATTTCCCTTTACAACCCGTGAATGAGGTATGGGATAACTTTTCGCGTTGTTGTGAACACGCTTTCTATTTTAAGATTCACAACAAACGGCACCTACTTGTTTATCGACGAATGCGAACGTCACTATTTGAGAAGCTTTTACTAGACATGCCGATTGACTCGATACTATACTGCGACGTTGCTGTCGATAACATCGAGGGGGCCGGCAATGAAAAAAAAATGTAGATGACTGGAGGCGGGATTCAAACCCGGGATCTCCAGCATGGCAGTCGCGTGTTCTAACCACTAAGTCACGGTCGATCCCTTTTTGGCGCTTACTTTTGTTTAAAGCCACTTAAAGTTTTTAAATGAATCTCGAATGCTTTCCCCCCATTTTCGGTTGAGTTGCCAATATATTTCAGGATAAAACTCCAACTGTTTTGAGTAATTTTCCAACCATTGTATATTGATCATAAATTAACCTCCTTTATACTATAGGACGTTTTTCTATTAAAAGATAAGATGAGACCCCAACTTTATCTTGGTGATACCCCAACTATAGCAAAATCCAAAAAGCTGTTGGACGGTTTTCGGTAACGGTTTTGAACACTCTACTCTCATCTCTAAACGTGAGGGTATAAAAATTACTTAAAGTTTTTTTAAATGATTTTAAATTGATAAACTATGTTTAAATATCCTATTGGAAAATTTAAAGAATGACAAATCTAAAAAGGTAATCAAAAATAATTCAGTTTTTTCTCAACTATTTTTCTAAGTATTAAAATTTAAAAATTCGAGAATAAAATTCTAAAATGGCTAAAGGCTATCTTAAAATCGAATATCATAGTTCCTAATTTCTCCATCTATGGCCAATGGTTAAAGCTGTTCTTTTGTAAAAATGTTCTCTTAGTTAGAACACAATTAAAAACTTGTTTGGATTTCTTCGTTCCTAATGAGATTTTAGTGTTTTTCGATAATATCAAAGGCGATTGGGTATCAATTCGAATTCGATGATCAAAATGGCCTCTACAGATATTATCGTGGATATTTATGGTACACACACACACACGTATTTCATTTAATGTAACAGAGCTGTGTTTAACGTTGATTATGGTTTCGTATACACTGGAAGGCATTTCCATTTTGGATTGCATGTTATGCAGATGTTGTTGGTGTTTCTCACACATTCTCTTCTCGAAGTTTTCATATAAAATGAACCAATAACATGAAATCGAAACATTAAGAATCATTTAATTTTATGAAAATAATTTCTTCTTTACCTGTACGATATATGTAAGGGCTATTGTTATGGGCTAGTGGCTTCATGTGTCCGCCTCTCTTTCTTTGTCTGTGTTTATCATTTACCTTTTGGTTTCTTTGGTTCCACATTACAAACTAATAATTATCGATTATGGTTATGTACTACATGTTTCGTTACCTGCCATCATCTACTTACATCAATTTGGCATCTGATTGAAATTATGGTCTTGAAGATCTTAACCCTTTGCAATGAATGTTACGTGCGTTCAAGTCTGGTGTGTGTGTGTTGCAATCTAATGCTTGTTGTCGCTGTCGTTCTGCTCGTAATCGTAAATATTGAAATGATAATTTATTACAATTACCATGTCGGAATTTATTGGTTTTGAAAGCGCATCAAAAACTTACCGCAACTGTCATCACTTAACAACAATTGTTGTTCTGTCTGTCTGTATGTTGGACTTTTTGCTGGAGTGGAGCAAATTGGAGGACGGACGGACGGACTTTTAGATGGATACACGTCCATCATCCATCTCTAACTGCTGTGCAAATACGTTATCATTGATCAATCTGTCGGTTGTTATGAATCACAACAGTGGGCTGAAAAAATACAAAATTTTTGGGAGGTGAAAAATGTTGGGGAATGATTTTTATAAATTATTTGGACAAAATAAATAAAGCTAAATAATTGAGAAATAATATATTTTTGATCCGGCCACTTCCAACTATTTTGTCTCGCTTAGACTTATCTGATATCAAAAACCATTTTATCGATACAATATGTTCTGAAAAAAATTTGGAATAGAAAGCTAAGACCAAATTCATTTCCATTAAAGACCCGTGAAGTTTAAAATTGTTTCCCATTTGACCAGGCATTGAAAAAATCCAGAAAATATTTGTTCTTACATCTTATATAACTATACCCGTTGCTTCTTCTAACCACTGTACCATACCAGCGACTCTTCTCACTGTCATTGCCCCCACTTCCCTCAATCACTGAGTGAGTGCATATTATTACAACAAACACAAACAATTGTAAGCGAAATCATATTGAAATCCATACAATTCGCATTTGTATTATAATGTTATTAGCATTTACCAACTAGTAAACGACGATATGACGATACCGACGAAGACAACATCGACGATGATGATGATCACTTCAAAAAAAGAGCTACAACATCAACGGCCACAACAATCTGCGATGCCACCAAACAGACAATGTTGTCGACAATGTTGTTAAGCATCATGATGACGGCTAGTGATGTTGGTGATTCCACTCAACACAGCTCAACTCAATTCACTGCTGTGGTTTTTTCATAAGCAAAGTATTCTCTTCAAAGAAATTACTACCCTTGGACGCAGAGTACAATTGTTAAGTGGATTTGATTATTTGTGGCAGTTACTGTTACTGTTGCTGCAACATATTATTATTGTTTGGGTGGGTAGGGAGAGATGTAATGTTGCTGCTACCGTTGTGGCACAAATATTAACATTTCTGAATTGAGGTGAACCTGGTAATGCATCAATGATTGCCAAGTAATTGATTACACGCGACGAGACGGTTTATCTCTTATAGTTTTGTGTGTCTTCGATGCACATGGGGGCGATTACAAATCAATTCTCGATAACTTTTATAGTACACGATTTGAAGTAAATATAGTGGTTTCGTATAATCGTTGAAATGTTGAATTGTGGCAGAGAGATGAAGATATTAATATGTTTTTTTTCTTTTCGTCTTCGATTTGAATTGTTAGGAGGGGTTTAGTATTATATCCTAGAGATGTGAATTGCGAAATTATGTTAAAAATATAGAGACTTTGGGTGATTGTTTCATAGGTAAGGTAAACAAATGGACGAAATAAAGGCGATGTGGAATAAAACATTGTTTTTTAAACTATGTAAACCTGTTATTAAAATTACTCGATACAAATCTTTATAAAAGAAAAAATAAATATTTTCCTATGCAACCTCAAAATGATAGAGAACAGAGAATGGCTGCAGAGAGATAAGATACTTCGGATGAATGTAAATATGAACACAAACGGAGTCGGAAAATGATTCCTGTATGTATCCTACGGGAAAATAAACTAACACAGTGTCACAGGACTGACTGATTCCTCGTAGTAAGGACCGATCCTAGTTCTAACTCAAACATATCAAGGGGACACGTCCCTTTAATATGGCATTAGAGGTGCGAATTAGCACTTACGCCTTAACTTGGACCACTCCTACTTCTTTTCTACAGAGCCTACTAGTCTAAGGACCAACATCGACGAATATGACTTAGATCACTGTGACCTTCGATAGCTCAGTGGAACCGACGTAGACTAGCAATCCGAAGGTGCCGGGTTCGATTCCCGGCCGGTGCACTGGCCAAAATCAACATCGGTGAAAAATTACTTATTCAAAAACTTTCGAGTTCTCCAGCCAACAAAACTCATCATAGATGCTTCCACTTCAAAAAATCCAGATTGTGCAAGGATGAAGGAAAATGATTTATCAACATCTCATATAAATCAACAAGCCAGCTGGCGCCATCTTTGGTGGAATTTGGCGTAAAAACTCACAACAACAACACCTAACCTTCCTTGACACAAACCTTGTTATCTACAAAGGAACGAACAGAGTTGCCAACAATGATCGTATGATAATCGGATTATATGCCCGATCGAATGCCGATAAATAGAAAAATCGGTATAAAGAATTATCACCCCAGCTACCACCAGCTGTTACAACAACAACAACAACTTAGATCACTCCTTAAGAAAAATATCGCTCAATTGTTGCAAGACGAACTCGTAAGGGATTTGAAAAAGTATAAATCCTTTTGGTATTTTTTTTCATGTAATTTCATATGCAAATCGATCCAAGTCGGACCCGTAACTGATATCCGTTTCGCATAACGGAACCAATGACACACTTAGATCGCAGTGGGATAAGATACTATGTACTTATTGAAGCTTTTTGAGGAGATTTTGTAACATCAAGTTTGGATAACATCTCTTTGACCTATTCCATACAACAATGTTTTAGTCGCCCCTTCTGCGCAGCCCTTCGAGTCTATTGTTGAGGACTCTGCGAGCTGGAGCATTTACATCAGTTCGCACAATATTTTCCTTCCAGCTCTTTCGTTTTATTTGATCGCGCTTAACGACGTCGATGTTGTTATACAGCTTATGATTCATAGACAACGGTACCCTCCGTTAACGATGGGGGTCAAATATTTTTAACGCGAAGATTCACTTAGATGAAAATGTCTCCATTAGATATTTGCACTGGACTTCATGTCGGTCAGTGTAGTCTCGCAATCAGTTGCCCAGGGATATTCAGGGATATTCAAATGCAGCTTTATAGTCAATCAAACGGTGGAAAGTGTGGATCTGCATTTCTAGGACTCAAAACTGGGATTTGCCGTTGCTTGAATATTTGGACGATCGTGGATTTACCAGGTCCGTTGAAATAGGTTTTCACATTAGTATGGTGCATATTAGGGTGGTTCAATTTGTATGGAGAAAAAAATCAACAAGCGTTTTCCAAAATCTGAATCTATGATGAATTCTAAGAAAATTAGCCCAAGAAACCATGGGTCTTAATCAAAATCGAACTCCCGGTTTTTAACAAGAAGATTAAAAAATTTCAAAGTATAATATGAAATAGGGTTGGTATAGAGCACGAGTTTTTGATTTCGATACGGCTCACCCCATAATTTGGGGAACAATAATTCATAAGCTTAAACATTGGGGACGTGGAATGGGTGCAAATGGCTGCGCTTCGTGGTCAAAGGTGGTGGGGAACGGGCAAGACCCGCAACAGCCCCCGAGTGGCCCCTAGAAGGATCAAATGTATGAATACTTTTCCCGAACATACCTTCCCCTTTTCTTCACCTCCTAAGGGGGCTCCCAAATAAAATGCACTTAAAAGGACGTAAACAAAAAAATTTTACACAAAATAATATTTCCGTTCAAATTTTCGTTTTTCTAGCAAGGGCGCCAAGAATTTTTGCATAATTTAGAAATTTTTGTAAAGGGTGAGAATATAATGGATATGTATGTTTGGGAAAAATGTTAGGAGGCCCTAGTGGGGGTCGGTCATACATTTTTCCCATGTAGGAGGCAACATAGGATCGACAGAAGCTAATTTCACAAAAACAAATTATAAAAAAAATTCTGTGGGGACCACCATAATGTTTAAAGATAGAGGGTAAATATGATCTGAGAAACTGTTGGGAATGCATAGATCGGTCATACATTGGACTCCTCTAGAGGCACCTTTAGGGCAATTAGAGCGTTTGGAGCAAATTTTATAACAAGTTGCGGGGCTTGTTGTGGATTTTTCTTCTTCTTCACCAATTTTTACCAATAAGCGCAACCCTTTGTCCCCACCCTACCTCCCCATTTGTTGGGTCATTTTATTTCCCCATTACACAAAAGTAGGGAGTGAGCCGTATCCAAACTTTGTTACTGCGTGATGTCTTTGGAAATTTTCCTAGAATGCATATGATTTTGATAACAGCTTGGCAAAGAAAAATACGCGAAATTCTACATCGTACCTACATTTGTTGCGACAGTGGTCATAGAATGTGCAATAATGGAGGGAGTTGGTTGAAGTAGTCATTTCCTATGTAGCTTTGCGATACCTAGCATTCTTTGTTTTTGGTTCCGAGCATTATTCGCTTAACTAAGTGGTTGTCCGAGTCTATATTTGCACTACCCATCATATGCACGTCCATGACACTTAAGACTTCTACGTCATCAATTTAGTTTTTTGATCTTGCGATAATATTGTGTCCACTCATTACACAGTGCAACAGTGAAAAAAATACAAAAACGGGATAGTATAGGTTCGATTCAACTATCGAAGGGTAAAAAAACCCTATACTCAGTTTGGCGAGATTGGTGACCAATTTTTTTTTATGGGCCCCCAAAGATTCTCAAAATCAGTGAGCCCCATGAAAAAAGGTGTGATCAGTTTTTGTCCAACAGCTAACTCACACTTCGTGATAGCGCTAAACTGTATTCGGCAATAATGTAGCTGGGAGTTTTGCGCACTAACTTTATTAACAAATTATGTCAAAAAGGTTGGTTATTCCTGCCCTTTTTCAAAAAAAATTGAAGAAGAATTTATTATTTTTTCACTTTTTTGAGCATTACTATGAGGGAGTCCAAATTTTTCTCTAACACTGTTCGCCAAAATTGTAGCCCTGGTAAAGATAAACAACTTTCGTGAACATATCAATCCAATCTGAACGTGTCTAGGCAACCTAAATAGCTCATAAAGTTCACGTTGATACCGATTTTTCGAACCTTTACGCACTTATAAGCCAGTAACGTGGTTAAATATCAACCGATTTAAAATTTCTCAGTGGATTTAGAAAGAAGAGACTGCGGCCTTTCCAACCATATATATAGTTATATTGGTAACTTGTCATATCTGTTTGTTTTTTGCCTCGAAATTTCAAACTTTTGTAATTTTTTCACTATTTTTAAGTTTGATGAAGTTTGTAGCCCCTATTTTATAAGGACACCCTAATGTGTAACTACTCTATTCAGAAAGTGCACGCTTTCACGAGTTAAACGCATACATGTTTTTAAAAATCTGTTAACAAATAGTTAAGTTATTCATGTTTTCCGAGGGACGCAACTTTCATATCCTATTCTAAAATCAAAGTTGAAATAATAAACAACAACAACAAAACAATGCTTCTTCTTCAACTCTTTGATTTTAGTATACGATATGAAAGTTGCGTCCCTCGGAAAACATGAACAACCACGTTACTGGCTTATAAGTGCGTAAAGGTTTGAAAAACCGGTATCAACGTGGACTTTATGAGCTATTTAGGCTGCCTAGACACGTTCAGATTGGATTGATATGTTCACGAAAGTTGTTTATCTTTACCAGGGCTACAATTTTGGCGAACAGTGTTAGAGAAAAATTTGGACTCCCTCAAAGTAATGCTCAAAAAAGTGAAAAAATAATAAATTCTTCTTCAATCTTTTTTGAAAAAGGGCAGGAATAACCAACCTTTTTGACATAATTTGTTAATAAAGTTAGTGCGCAAAACTCCCAGCTACATTATTGCCGAATACAGTTTAGCGCTATCACGAAGTGTGAGTTAGCTGTTGGACAAAAACTGATCACACCTTTTTTCATGGGGCTCACTGATTTTGAGAATCTTTAGGGGCCCATAAAAAATAATTGGTCACCAATCTCGCCAAACTGAGTATAGGGTTTTATTACTCTTCGATAGTAGAATCGAACCTATACTATCCCGTTTTTGTATTTTTCAAAAAGTCGTCATTTGTTGCATAGTGTTATTAAGTTTCTTGCTGATGCGAAACTAATCAGTCTGAGTATGTAATCATAGGTGTTGTTGTGTAAACTGAATTATTCGACTGCTGGAATAAGAAATCTTTCCTTTCCTATTTTAGCTTTACAATCTCACAGAACGGATTCGGTTGTGGCATGATGGTTAGAACACGCGACTATTATGCGGGATATCCCAGGTTCGATTCCCGCCTCCAGTCATCGCCATGTCTAGTAAAAGCTTCTTAAACAGTGACGTTCGCATTCGTCGATAAACAAGAAGGTGAATCTAAAAATAGAAAGCGTGTTAATGCACAACAACCCGAGAAGCCATCCCAAACTCATTCATATGGTGTAAATGGAAGTTAAGTTTTAACCTGACAGAACCATTTTAATGTTACGGTCTGGGCAGAACTCGTATATATTCTCCAGTCTCTTTTAGAATCCATCTTTGGTGTATTTGTCTTTAACTATGTTAAAATATTTCGCATTGATGCTGAATTGGCTCTTCGATTACTTTAAGGGTTAAATCGCGACACTGGTTCTCACCTACCAACTATCAATCCATATATAAATTTATGTCTTGCTGCATGACAACTGTAAAAGATGTTACAGTTACTTCGTCGTATGCATCCCTATCCCGTTCATAGCATTGTACATTTTGTCAGCCTTATATATGCACAGGGCACCTTCCAATAAATCTTGGTTCTGGCTCATTTAAGGTGTTTGTCAACATTTTGTGGGTTTCTTGTCTATCCTTTCCTTTATGCTTTCATAATAACTGGTTTATTTATCCTTACATATTTATTATAATGAATCAAGAGCTTCATTCAATTTCACAACTTTTATCACTTTACCTTTCATAAGCAATTTTATAGAAATCTTTATTGATTTGGTCGCTTATTTCATTACCAAAGAACTCAAAGTATATAGATGCAACACAGAAACTCCACATAAACGTATTTGTACATGATTATTGCTGATTTAATCAATTCCATTCAATCCACTAATATAAACAATCTTATTTAAACTAAAACCAAGCAATAGCCCGAAACTGCTATATCTTCAATGACTTTAAAGTCTTTACTATGCAGTCTATGAACCACCACCACCCATCCTCTCCCACTCTTCCTCACAAGTTCCATTGGAAAATTGTAGTGCATCCAATCGAGCTGATATTATTATGGTGGATGTTAATAAAGTTCTCTTTCTGTGGTCCTAAGTATGGCACAGACAGCCGTAAACAACAAACATGGCTTAAAACATTCAACATTTAAAAGCCATGTCTGTAACACGACTGCACACTATATCCTCAAACACACAAGCACACGCACTCACACTGATATCAGTAGAAGCTCGTGCAACTCGTACAGAACACCAGAAAGTGACCAGCTTATTTAGAAAGGCGCAAAAAAGGCCTCGAGGACTTTAAAAGGAGAAAAATTGCAGTTTTGAGAAAACGACAGTAAAGATGTCGTCGTCGTCGTCGTCGTCATTGTCATTATGATTCTTTGGTTTTTCTGTTGCCATTGCTGTTTGGTACCCATCATTACTGGGCACCATGTTGGCCAGTTTTTTTTGTTAAATCTGGCATTTGTTGTTGGAGTTGTTGTTGTTGCGTTTTATGTTGTAAACTGTGCGCGAAAGTATTAAATGCCATAACAAAACCATTTTTGAGGCATCGCCTTGTAGGCACAGTGGCTTGGAGGAAGAGAAGTGATTGATAGATTTATTATGAAGTTGATGATTTGATGAAGTTAAATATAGTACTGAGGTCTTTTTGGTGATCACATATATGTATATTGAAAATTTTAAAAAAATTTTAATTTACTTTTCTTCCCCTTTTATAATGAAATTTAAATATCGAAATTTTCCTTGTGGATGAGGAAGTTATCACGCACCTATTTTTAGACTGACACAACAGGACGTACACGATTCCGAGCGTTAATTTTTTTGAAGCGTTTATTGCATATGGCTCTACTACTCGGAAGTTGCTGTCTAAAACATCTAGGGGATCACCAATCAATTATACATAGATGGCTATAAAAATTGTGAGAGTTGTCTCAAATATCTCAATCATGGGATGTTGTTTATATTGTCAATAACAACAATCTTCTATCTCCAAATTTTTTTCAATAAAAAGTCCGACCTCTCCATATGCATGAAAGTTCTACTTTTGTTTTATTTTCAAACCACTGTGCTGTGCTCTATAGCGCTGCGAACTCCTGCCCATTAAACTGTTCTCTCTGTCTTCGCGTGCTGGTTGTTGGTACATATATGAAATCCTGAATAACCCTTCTAGCCCATACCTTACACACATATGTATGTATGCATATATGCTTTCATCGCATACACGTTTTATCCACATGTATGTATGTATAACATTGAAATGTACAACAACTGCCTTTTCGAACAATTTCATTTTCTTGGGAGACCAAAAAGGATTCCAATAATAATAAAAATAACCAAATGTATCACATATGTATGTATGACTGTATCTTGTTTTTGTTGTTGTACTATTTTGTTCAATCACTAGACCGGACCAAACAACATTGTGGCCATTTACCAGACAAACATACTACAACAACAACTGGCATGAAAAAAGTTCAATTTCAACAAAGGTATCGTGTATCGATTGCCCCGTTCTCCACCCATTGAAAGGGCCAAGCTCAGAGTATAGTAGAGTTGTTATGGTTAAAGCTCTTCTTTAAGTTCATTGGCGATTCAAACACGGATGAACATTCTGTGACAAACAACACCAGCAACAACAATAAGACAAACAAATCGCATTAACTATGCAAAAAATTCGATCATTGAATACGGAGAAGGATTTCTTCGGAGAGAGCGAGGGCAATATGTATTTTTCAAAATCGGTCATGGTATTGTGGTTTAAATTGAGTATGTTTTCTTTATATGATGGGAGTTAAGAAATGGGAAATGTTTAGATTTTAGGAATTAAATCATTACTTAAACAAGAATTTTTTCCCTCAGTAAAAACACAGAATTGGCTAGTAAACAAATTTTAGTTATTTATTAGACATATATTTGTAGTGGGCCTGGCAATGTTTCGCTATTGTATTTTAACTTATAATATATTTCACAGAATTTTCTTACTGTCCTAAGTGCTATAACGGCAATTTATATATTTGTAGGTCTACAAATTACTTTGAAAACGGTTCTTAAGCTCTACAATAATATGTCGAGTTTAGTAACTTATGTAAATAATTTTAAGTAATCCCGTACGTAGTTTTGGAAAATATTAATCCATGCAAAGTTTCAAAACAATCGGTTACGTCTTTCGAAAGTTATAGTGCGTACAAGCCAGACTGACGGACATGGATCATACAACTTAAAAAGTCGCGAATCGAATTTGGTTCAAAGAAACCTTGGGTCAAAATTTACTCTTTGTACTTTTGGGTTGTATCAAATGATATATAATAGACCGGGTCTGTCTCCAAAGTCGATAGAAAATATTTAACCTCGAGGCAACTTCAGAAAAATATATTTTTTTTCCTCGTTCACTCCCCAAAAATTAGCCAAAATCGTTTTTTTAATGTTTTGTTTGTGGCTTTATCGCAACATACACGATATCGTTGTATAGGTCTCGACGAGTACTACATATGCCCTACAGATGTCGCTGACGTATATCATCATAACATTTTGTTATAACATTTATAACATTTTGCTTTAGAAGTATACAGTATAAGTATACAGTTTTATTTAAAAAAAAAAAACAAAAAAAGTTACGTATGACATGATACAAATATTTTTTTTCTGTTGTTTGCATTACCGCTAATTATTGCATACTTTTTAGGGCTCTCGGAAAACATTAAATAAAAATGATTGCATACTTTGTAGCTCAAATTATTGCAAAATTTGTAGCAACATCGAAAAAAAAATTTTATATTTTCCTGTGATAATTAATTTTTAATCTAGTTACCGACTAAATATTGTTTATTTTACAATAAAAATCCCAAAAAAAGATATGTAATTACAGCAAAACTTGGCGCGACGCAAGTTCCGTTTACGACTTTCTAGTTTTGCAAAGATATACCTCAGACGCTTTTCATTAGTCATTGCAAGCGCTGATTCACTTACATCTCGTACAATTTTATTATTATTACTTTCATTGTTTACCAGCTATCTTTATAAATTCGTTGCTTGAATATTGGTGAATGTGAATATCTTCATTCGCATTGAATTGCACTCAAAAGTATGCAATAAATTGTATTTTTTTCGGTATCGCTAAAAAGTATGCAACAAGAAAAAATATTTGTGTTTGTGCTGTAAATACATCTTGTGATACATAACTGTTTTTGTTTTTAAAAGCAAAATATTATTGGTTTTAAAGGGCTTTAGGGGTAGCCACTGCTTTAAATAAGCGCATCATTACAAAATGATGTCATACGTCAGCGACATCTATAGGACAAATTCGAGACCTATACACCGATGTCTAGTATGTTACGGGCTCGAGCTGATTTTTATTATTTGCCCTCGACTTTGAAAATTTTTTTTCGTGACCTGGTCTAATATATACCCTCCTACCGTTAGAGTCATTGCACGATTGAAACGTAATGACAGAAATGATTATATTTTAATCACGATCAAATTTTGTATAAAGATGGTTAAGGGACGGACTAATCCCGGGATAAATGCAAAATGACCTTAAGTTCAGTTGAGAGATCAACTGCAATCAATTCAATTGATTTAACTTTGTTTTTCATTTTTACTAACGCAATTACTTGTGAGGTGTTGCTGCTGGCCGGCTCAATTGCGCTGGCAACTTCAGGTTTTATTTACACTTTTTGCAACAATCATTTAACCAACAATCAGCATTATCGTCCTCTACCATGATTGTTACTGCTAGTTGCAGTCTAAAGTAAACTATCGTTTAAGGCAATGGCTGTGTTTACTCGAATCACCACCAGCAGCAGAAGACGAGAATTCGTTAAATTGTTAAACAATGAAACCCTTTTTCCATGATGCCATCATCGTCATCACCATCATCATCTTCTTCGTTGCTTAACAAGTTCCATTCCGAATTGCCAGTTACCGGTTGTCTTTGCGCCTTTTAGCCTTGCAGTGCTACTTTTGTACATGTCCATGTGCCAATGTGTTTGTTATGGCGATCATGTCAAAGAAGACATTTTGCTCAACACTTTTAGCGTGTCTTGGCCATCAGAAGGTGTTTTGGCAACAACAGTTTTAGCCAACCCTTCATTTTAGAGTGTAGAGAAGAGTTTTTGCATTTGCACTTTCTTGACATCCTGTTATTGCCAGAAATCAGCCGCAGGCTTAACTTTTGCTCCAATTTACCAGCGATCCAACGAACATCAACCAGCCACTACAAACGAGTAGAACCAATATAATGACAGAGAGTGGCCAGGGAAACAAGTGTTGGTTGGAGGACGCCAAGGGAAAATGACTGATGTTTACGGATCGGGTATCTAAAGATATTTTTTCCATTGTGGCCATGAAAGGTAGGGGAAGTTAATGTCTTATTGTGAAAACTGGTATGGAGTTGTTTTTGCAAATTGATTGAAGCGAAATGGGAAATGGGACTGCAAAGTTAGCAAATATTAAAGGATAACCGGTTTCTTGGTGGTTTGAATAAAATATTTGAAGTAATAAAGTCTTCAGTTTAATCGTGTTAAAAAACACGACATTTTGTTAATTATAAAATTTAGAGAA
Organism: Muscina levida; assembly: GCA_964034835.1. Lineage (NCBI taxonomy): Eukaryota > Metazoa > Arthropoda > Insecta > Diptera > Muscidae > Muscina > Muscina levida. The sequence goes on along the minus strand of OZ035884.1, from coordinate 25,177,703 downwards.
GGCTTTAGCTGATGTAAGTGTAAAGCGGTGAACGAGGGCATAATTACGGTTTTTCGTTACGACGAATAGAGTGAAACAAACCCTAAAAATCACAACAGACAAAAATGATGAGGAAACTGTAGGGAACGAATAATTGACTAACATAAATCAATAAAAAATAAAAAGAGAAAAGGTTATTAACAATATTGGATAGTTATTAAAAGATTTGTACAAACTTTACTTTAGTCGATTTATGCATTTCAAAGATTTTGAGAAGGTATAGTCTTTCAAAACTAAGAAACATGAAATATTCTTAAAAAATATGCTTTTTTAAAATATGCTTTTATAACCAAAATATGCCGAAATATGACCTTATGGGAAAAATATGCTAAAATATGCTCTAACAAATAGGGCTCAAAACACTTGTAAGACCATCAAACATGTAAATACCTTACCCATTTGTCAATATCTTGTTCTGAAAAAACCATGCATTTGCATATTTCCGGTGGCCTTGTTCATAACCCTTGTTCATTCAAAGATTTGGAAAAGGTATAGGCTTTCAAAACTAAAAAACATGAAATATGCTTAAAAAATATTCTTTTTTAAAATATGCCATTATAACCAAAATATGCCGAAATATGACTTTATGGGAAAAATATGCTAAAATATGCTCTAACAAATAGGGCTCAAAACACTTGTAAGACCATCAAACATGTAAATATCTTACCCATTTGTTAATATCTTGTTTTAAAAAAATAATGCATTTGCATATTTCCGGTTGCCTTGTTCATAACCCTTGTTCATTCAAAGATTTGGAAAAGGTATAGTCTTTCAAAACTAAAAAACATGAAATATGCTTAAAAAATATGTTTCTTTTTAAAATATGCCATTATAACCAAAATATGCCGAAATATGACTATGGGTAAAATATGCTAAAATATGCTCTAAAAAATAGGGCTCATAACACTTGTAAGACCATCAAACATGTAAATAACTTACCCATTTATTAAAATCTTGTTCTAAAAAAACATGCATTTGCATATTTCCGGCTGCCTTGTTCATAACCAAAAAAAAATTTAATTTAAGGATTTGTAAAAGGTATAGTAATTCAAATCAATGTGCTCCTATTTATTTTTTACTTATAACATAACAACTAATCCAACATTACTGCTGCCTCGCTTGTAAGTTACTAAGTTTCCGTTGAAACCTCTTTCGGTTTCCTCAATTACTTGTACATTAAGTGCAACAATAATTTATAACAAATTACAGTTGCAGTGTTTCTTAATAAATATTTAAGTATTTATTGTGCGCTTATAAGAAACATTAATTAATGCCAAGAAATGCAGGAAAAGCTACAAAACAAACAACTTCAAATGGTGTTTAAAATTGCAATTAATTGTTGCACTCTCTGCTATTGTTGTTGCTGCTGCGTAATAACTTCACAAATATTCGCACTTTTTGCCACAATTTAAACTGTTAATTAGACGTGATTATGTGAGATGTCAGAATTTGCTGAACGATTATGTGTGTGTATTAATTGAAAACAATAGACGAATGCACACGCACACACACACGTAAGTATGGTCGCACTCTAAAGTACGGGGCTACTCATAATGTTAGTACTTCGGTGCCTGGCCTGGCTTAATACAAGTTCGCCTTAGAGGCAAGGAATTTGAACGCGTTTTAGTTGTTGGTTGAAAAATAAAATTCCATGATTTTGAAATCAATTGAAAATTGTTTTTTCTTTTCAATTTTATATTAAAACAGTCAGCTCAAGTTGTGGCAACAATGTTTGAGTTTTGTTATTAACGGTGGGGTGACTCAGGTGCACAGTGTTTCGTGTGATGGTTTAAAGTGAAAAATTATATTTATTTAGAAAATTTTTCAATTCTTGACAGTTTATAGCTAGAATTGCAACCAATTTTTTTATTAAAAAAATTTAAATTCAGAAGTCGAATAACATATTAGAAACAAAATAGAAAATTGTATGAACATATTATTTTTTTTAGTTATTTTACTTCTTAATCAATATTTTTCGATATAAATAATAAAATAAGTATTAAAATCAGCCTAAAAAAGTATGATTAATTAAATAGAAGATGGCTTCATACATTTCAAAATCCAAACCGATTTTTTGCATAAAATTCTTCTTGTTCCGTATATTTTCGAGGTGTATTTGTTTTTTAATCGAAAAAAAGATATTCCCAGCTTTTATTTTATTGAAAGAACAGCGTAAAGGAAAGTGGGGCTATGTTAGTTTTCCCAGTTAAATTCTAAAATATTTAAATTTAAATGTAATTAATATTAATTTTAATTTAATTTTTTGGTACATACAAAGTCCCTTCTGGTACAATAAGAGTTTTTTTGTATACAATAATGTACCTTTTTGGTACAATAAAAGTACTTATTCGTATTATAAAAATACTTTTTTATACAATAAAAATTCTTTTTGGTATAATAAAAGTACTTTTTGGTAAAATAAGTGATAAAAGTACTTTCTGGTACAATAAAGGTACTTTTTTGTATAATAAAGTACTCTTTTGTATCAAAATAAGTACTTTATGGGACATAAAAGTACTTCAGAAGTTATTTTTGTTACAATAAAAGTATTTTCTTGTACAATAAAAGTGCTTAATAGTACAATAAAAGTACTTTTTGGTACAATAAAAGTACTTTCTGGTAAACTAAAAGATCTTTGTGGTACAATAAAAGCACTTTTTGGTACAATAATTTTTGAAAGTACTTTTTGGTTTCACAAAAGTACTTCTTTTTACAATATAAGTACTTTCTTACTAAAGATACTATTTTGTACAATAAAGCACTCTTTGGTACAATATAAGTACTTTCTGGCACATAAAAGTACAATAAAAGTATTTACTTGTACAATAAAAGCTTAATAGCACAATACATGTACTTTTTGGTGCAATAAAAGTACTTTCTGGTACAATAAAGGTACTTTGTAATACAATTAAAGCACTTTTTGGTACAACAAAAGTACTTTTTGGTGCAATAAAATAAATTTGTTGATACATCAAAAGTATTTTATGGGTCAATAAAAGTACTTTCTGGTACAAAAAAATGATTATTGGTACAATAAAAGTACTTTTTGTTTCAATAAACGTACTTTATGATTCAATAAAAGTACTTTTTGGTATAAAAGTTTAGTTTTTAAAAGTTTTTCGGTACAAGAAATTTAGTTTTTTGGTACATCAAAAGTACTTCTTGGTACAGTAAAAATACTTTCTGGTACAAAAAAAGTGTTTATTGGAAAAAAGCACTTTTTGTCAAAATGAAAGAACTTTCTGGTACAATTAAAGTATGTTGGTACAATTAATGTATTTTTTTCTGCCATATAAAATTACTTTTAAGCAGAATAAATTTAATTTTTTGGTAAACCAAAAGTACTTGTTTTTGTACAATACAAGTATTTTCGTTAGTGTTAGTCGATCGTATTGATTAGTTATCAATTTTGTGTAAGTGTATCAAATGATACATCAAATTGGCTAAACGATCAGAAAAGTGTTTTTTTTGATTGATATTAATAGTCAATTTAATGTCACGCACTAGGATGACACGTTTCGAACTCCATGAGTATTTTCCAAGAGTATTTTCTGCTACAATAAAAGGTTTATTGGTACAATAAAAGTACTTTCTGGGACAATAAAAGTACTTTATGGTACAATAAAAGTACTTTTTAGTACAGTAAACATCTTTTTTAGTACAATAAATGTAAATTTTGGTACAACAAAAGTATTTTCTGTCACAATAAAAGTACTTTTGGGTACAATAAAAGTACTTTTTGGTACAATAAATATACTTTTTGGTACAATAAAACGTCTTTTTTAGAACAGTGGAAGAGCATATATGTAAAGTACTCCAAGCATCCATATTATGGAGCCTGATAAATATGTAAACATAATTTGTCCCCATCATTGAAGATGACTGGGACAGGTATCAAACACTGGTCCTGTGCATGAGAGTCGCGTGCTATATTCATCATATCAAGGTTCTTCTTAATTATTCATATTAAGAGTCTTAAACAAATTTGATGATTCACTCTTTAACAACAAATTCTATTGAATATTTTGTCTCATAACACTGTAAGACAAATTTAAACTTTTGGTCTCACCCATGATCAAACTGACCAGATTCTGAAAATATAGCTCAAATAAAATTATACGTATCTCCCAGATTTTCTAGATCAGCTTACTTAAGTTTTTTACGAGCAATTCAATTTTTCAGCGAAGCTCCCATACAGCGACTCGTAAGTGACTACTTTCTGTTCGCAGAACTCTGCGAGTTCTCAACAGATTTTGATGCATTTTTCGTTAATGTTTTTCCAATGGCCATGAGAGGGTTCTGACGAAGCCCAAATTTTAAATTTGTCACAAATTAAATCTGTCACAAATTTAATTTGTCAACAGATTTTGATGAACTTTTTTTAATTTTTTTTCAAATGGCCAGGAGCAGGTTCTGACGAAGCCCAAATGTAAAATTTTTCAAAAATTAAAATTGTCCCAAATTGTCAAAAATTAAAATTGTCAAAATTTTTTTTTTTATTTTGTGACAAAGTTTAAATTTTTGCTTCTTCAGATTCAGCTCCTGGCCATTTAAAACACATTTAAAAAAATTCATCAAATTCTGTTAACAACTCGCAGAGTTCTGCGAACAGGAAGAATTCACTTTTGAGTCGCTGTATGGGAGCTTCCCTCCAAAAATTGAATTGCTTGTAAAAAACTTAAATGAGATGATCTAGAAAAACTGGGAGACACGTATATTTTTATTTTAGCTATATTTAGCCTTTTTTCCCATATTTTTACAATTTTCATGCACTAGATGTAATTTTTTTGGGTCGGTCTATTTGAGACTTTTTTTGCTCTGGCTTCGATCTACAACTTTGCCGAAGACGAAAAGAAAAAATTCCGAACAGTTTATGAAATATGGACTCCGTAAAAATGATCAAAAAATCGTATTGGGGTGAACATATTGGAGTATCCATAAAAAAATGTTTCGATGTAATGGGGCCAAATCCTTTGGGGATTTTTTTAGTCTCGGTATATACTTCAAAAATAGCTGGGTACGAAGGCGGCACCAATATATGTGTTTCACTGCGTTATTTTCTAATTTTATTTTAAAAATAGACAAAGAAGTACTCGTATCTTGTTGAAATTTACATAAAGGCTGGGCTATGTCACCTAATATTAAAATAAGGTGGAGGAAACTCTGCCCTTAAAATCTGTGTTACACTGAGTTATTTGCAATAACATTTTGATTTCGTCTACATCATACTAGATATTCTGGCATTTCCTTTCCTTTAGCTACAACAAATATTTCTTTTTCTTCTCTAAAACTCCCATACACATTTGGCATTTCCCTTAGGAAATTTAGTCTTCATAATTGTCTTGTTTGCTATCCCTCCGCCTCCATTTTGTAATTCCACCCGACTATCCGTCTCCGCTGCAAAATAGTATAGTGTTAATTAGAGTTTTTCTGCTGTGCAACTTACATTTTGATAAGCAACTAGACTAGATGCCAACTGTTGGCTGTTTGCTGCTGATTATATCTTACAGATAATTACAACTTTTCTTAGTCGCGTTCCACCTCTACAATTGTCTAAGTCAGCAATCAAGAAAATTGTTATGGTGAAAAAAAGTGGATAAAGTTGTTGCTAATTACTAAAGTCTTTAACTAGGTACAACAGCAGCAGCAACAACAACAACTAAAATAAACTATACATATAACCAATCTAAAAGAGTTTTCAGAGTAAAACACTTTAAAGCCTTAGCTTTCCTGGCTGTTAGTAGTTTTTATTCTTTGTGTAAAATGCAATAATTAAAAGCCAACAAAAGCTGCAGCATGTACAAGCGTAGAGGAGAAGTTGCTAGTATTCCCGGCTGTGGCTGTTGCTGTTAAAATGGCCAATAAACGCACAATTATAAATCATTTGTGCCATAATGGTGATTATTGCACTCGCATTGTTCTTGTTAACTGACTGGCTGGCTGGCTGACTGGCAATTGTTGTTACAATTGTTTGATTACTCATACGACTAGTGAGTGAGTGTGTGTTGGCTACATATATATTTAACAATTTAGTAGTGTAGTTATGCTTAAGCTTTATATGCTCTTTGTGTAGCTACCTCAGCGTATGGTGAATGGTGTTGCACGTATCGTGCACCAGAGAATTGGGACCATCTATTCGTGCATTTATGCATCTGTTCGTCCTTCTGTCTATCTACCGGACGGGACGATAAACACGCACTTTTCCCCCCAGTCACTACAATTGTAACACGCACTAGGTATACGAGCATTCATCTCTTCCAGTTATTACATAGATTTCTTTGGAAATGTACAAATATCCTAAATACCTTCATGAACCTGAACATTCAGCGTTCAAAGTTTCTTGTGTTCGTTCACATCTTTGGAGTTTTATGTTTCAAGGTATTGTTGGGTTTTGGTTTTTGCCCCTTTTGTGGCATTAATTAATTGTAGATTTTATTGTTTAAATAGTACATTATAAATCTATTAACATAAACGCTACTGCCACTGCAAAGGTCTGGAGTATGCTAAAAAAAAAGACGTAACACAGTTGTTAGAAGAAGATTAGCATGCTTACAGATTTTAAAAATTTCAACAGAAAATATTTTTATTATACTAAAAAGTAATTTTATTAAACACAAAGTACTTTTATTGTATCTAAAAGTACTTTTATCATACCAAAAAGTTAATTTATTGTACCAAAAAGTACTCTTGTTATGTCAGAAAGTACTTTTATTGTACTTAAAAGTACTTTTCTTATAACAGTAAGTACTTTTATTGTCGCGAAAGTATTTTTTATGTACCGAAAAGTACATTAATTAACACAAAAGGTACTTTTATTATACAGTAAGTTATTTAGTTGTTGTGTAGAAAGTACTTTTATTGTATCAAAAAGTACTTCTAATGTACCATATTGTACAAAAAATTACCTTAATTGAATCGAAAAATGCTTTTGTGTACAAGAAAGTACTTTTATTGTAGCAACAAGTTAAATTTATTGTACCAAAAAGTTATTTTGTTGTTCCGAAAGAAATTTGATTTTTTTTCATTGTACAAAAGGGGACTTTTATTTACCAAATAGTACTTTTACTGTAACATAAAGTACATTTATTGTACCAAAAGGTACTAGTGAGGTACCTAAGAGTACATTTATGCCAGAAAGTAGTTTTATTATACTTTTGAAGTACAAAAAATTACTTTTATGGTAGAAAGTACTTTTATGGTACCAGAAAGTACTTTTATTGTTATTTCATTGTACACAAGTGAACTTTTATTTTACAAGTAGTACTTTTATGGTACAAAAAGGTATTTTTATTGTACAGAAGAAGACTTTCATTGTACCAAAAAATACTTTCGATGTACCAAAAAGTACATTTATTGTACCAAAAAGTATCTTTGAAGTACCTTAAAGTATACGAATTGTACCGAAAAGTAGTTTTATTATGCCAAAAAGTAATTTTATTTTACCAAAAAGTACTTCAGATGCACCAAAAACTGTTTTTATGATACCAGAAAGTAATTTTATTGTTCAGAATGGAACTTTTATTGCACAAAAGAGGACTTTTATGTTTATTGTACAAACTAATAAATAGATTGTACCAAAAAGTACTTCTATATGTCAGAGAGTACTTATTTTGTTCGGAAGAGTACTTTTATTGTACGAAAAAGTACCTTTTTTGTAACAGAAAGTACATTTAATGTACAAAAGAGTACTTTTATCGTACCAAAGAGAACTTTTATTGTACAAAAAAGTACTTTTTATGTACCAAATCGTACTTTTATTGTACCACTAAGCACTTTTGTTGTAGCAGAAAGTGCTTTTATTGTACCCAAAATTACTTTTAAAAGCCAGAAAGTACTTATATTGTGACAAAGACTACTTTTTTTGTACCAAAAAGTACTTTTATTGTAGCAATAAGCTCTTTTATTGTACCAGATGGTTCTTTTATTGTACCAAAAAGTACTTTTGAAGTACCAAAAATTTAATTAATTTTACCAAAAAGTACTTTTGTTATGGCAAAAAGTGTTTTTATTGTACCACAAAGTACTTTTATAGCACCAGAAAGTACTTTTATTGCACCAAACAATACTTTTATTGTACCATAAAGGACTTTTATTGTACAAGAAAGTACTTTTATTGTAGCAAAAGGTACTTTTGACATACCAAAAAATAATATTTTATTGTACCAAAGAAGTACTTATATTGTACCAAAGAGTTCTTTATTGTACAAAAAATGCTTTTATTGTACCAGAAAGTACTTTTATTGATTCAAAAAGTACTATTATTGTACTAAAAAGTACTTTTATTGTACCAGTACTGACAAATACTTTTGTTTTACCAAAAAGTATATTGCACCCATAAGCACTTTTATTGTTTCAAAATGTACTTCCATTGTACCCAAAGGTACTTTCATGTGACAGAATGTACTTATATTGTACCAAAAAGTACTTTCATATGATAGAAAGTAATTATATTGTACCAAAGAATACTTTTATTGTACTAAAAAGTACTTTTATTGTCCCTGAAAATACTTTTATTGCACCATAAGGTAATTTTGATGTACCAAAAAGTAAATTTTTTTGTACTTAAAAGTTATATTTGATGCCAGAAGGTACTTTTATTCTACAAAATATTAAATTGGTTGTACTAAAAAGTACTTTTATATGCCAGAGAGTACCTACATTTTACCAAAAATTACTTTTATTGTACCAAAAAGTACTTTTATTGTGCCAAAAAGTAATTTTATTGTGCCAAAAAGTAATTTTATTGTACCGAAGAGTACTTTTATTGTAGCAAGCAGTACGTGTTTTAATTGTACCCAAATTATTTTAATATGCCAGAAAGTACTTATATTATGACAAAAAGTACTTTTATTGTACCAAAAAAACATTTATTGTTCTAAAAGGTACATTCATTGGACCAGAAAGTACTTTTACCGTACCAAAAAGTAAATTGTACCAAAAAACTACTTTTTTAAACCAGAAAGTACTTTTACCGTACCAAAAAGTAAATTGTACCAAAAAAGTACTTTTTTATACCAGAAAGTACTTGTATTGTTTAAAAAAAGTACTTTGTGTTACAAAAGTACTTTATTAACCAAAAAAAAAAAAACACCTTTTTTGTAACAAAAAGCAAGAACTGCAATAATTTTTTTCTCAAATTCTTGATGTGTTTTTGAGTTTATTACTATATCCATATCATAGCAAACAACTACGTCATATTTTCACTCTTTCCCCCGATTAGAAGACAAATTTAACCTGATCACAACTCAACATCTCTCTATGAATCAATTAACACATTGTTTTTGAATGACGACAACACAACTCTGGCCACAATTTAAATTCCAATTTATACATTTCAGATTTTAAATCGAATCTAATAGGAAATGATATCGAACGCTCGCATTAATGTCGTACTTCGTCTGCTTATTGGTGCTACGATCAATTAGTTGTTATAGTTGCTTTCTTTACTGTGGAGCTAAAGTTGTAGCTGCCTGCAACCTTAATTAATACAAAATTGAAAAATTAAAAATTTTAATTTAACATTAAAAAAACAGCGACAAAAATAACTAATTAAATCTTGTTTGTCCCATGATTTATTTAATTGTCTTGTCATTGATTGGTGTTTATTTTTAACTATTTTCTTTCTTCTCTGTATCTGTTGTTGTTTTTGCTGTTGTTAGTGCCCCGCAAAAATATTGTCATTAATACAGTTTGAATTGATGTGAAATTAACACAAAATACTAAATAAATGTCATTATTAAAAAAGTTAAAATAACTTGATATTGCTGTTGGTGCTGCTGTTGTTGTTGTTGTGGCTGTTATAATATCATTTCGACGACATTTCAGTTTAGCAGCGTTTTTTTGTATTGCTTAAGGGGTGGCCAGTGAAACGCAATGGAAGACATAATACGAAATCGTTATAAATATTCATAAGTTTTAATGATTTCACTTACGATTCATCAATGTTAAGGGGCGAGGAAGGGAATTCGTGTTAAAGCGACATTTTTCGTTATGATAAACTGCCTGGAGATTGAGGCTATTGAGTAACGTTGGCTGGAAAAACTACAACTATTAGTAGAGACAATGTTTTAAGCGACCCTTATGTGGTATAGTCGTGGGCACAATGGGTGAAAAGGTGTTGTTTTAGCAGGCAATATTTTAGAAGTGGACAAAACAAAATATAGAGGTTGTTGGAATCAATACATTTAAAAAAGTACTTTTATTAAATCAAAAAGTACATTTATTAGTCCTACAATTATTTTTTAGTACCATAAAGGACTTTTATTATATCAATTATAAATTTTTTTGTACCAAAAGTACTTTATATCGCAAAGTACTTTTTTGGTACAAAAAATTATTTTTATTGTAAATTTATTACTGTACACAAGGAATTTTGTTGCCCACAAAGTACTTTTATTGCATTAAAAAGTACTTTTATCAGTCCTACAAGTATTTGATAGTACCAAAAAGTACTTTACCGAAAGTACTTTTATTTTATCGCACAGTACTTTTTTTGTACAAAATTTTTTATTGTATTCTTATTGCTGTACCAAAAGTACTTTTGTTGCCCACAAGTATACTTTTATTGCATCAAAAAGTACTTTTATTAGTCCTACAAGTATTTTATAGTACCAAAAAGTACTTTTATTATACCAAATATAAATTTTATTATAACGAAAGTACTTTAATTGTATCGCCAAGTACTTTTTTGTACCAAAAATTATTATTATTATCTCAATTACAAATTATATTGTACCGAAAGTACTTTCATTATATCGCAAAGTACTTTATTTGCACAAAAAATTATTTTTATTGTATTTTTATTATTGTACCAAAAGTACTTTTGTTCCCACAAGATATTTTTATTACATCAAAAAGTACTTTTATTATATCAAATATAAATTTTATTGTACCGAAAGTACTTCAATTGTATTGCCAAGTAATTTTTTTGTACCAAACATTATTATTATTATATCAATTACAAATTTTATTGTACCGAAAGTACTTTCATTATATCGCAAAGTAATTTTTTTGTACAAAAAAATATTTTTACTGTATTTTTATTTCTGTACCAAAAGTACTTTTGTTGCCCACAACGTACTTTTATTGTATCTAAAAGAACTTTTGTTGGTTCTACAAGTATTTTATAGTACCAAAAAGTACTTTTATTATACCACATATAAATTTTATTATTCATATAAATTTTATTAATTGTATCGCCAAGTACTTTTTTGTACCAAAAATTATTATTATTAACTCAATTAAAAATTTTATTGTATATATCGCAAAGTACTTTATTTGTACAAAAAAATTATTTTTATTGTATTTTTATTACTATATCCAAATTACTTTTATTGCATTAAACAGTACTTTTATTAGTCCTACAAGTATTTGATAGTACCAAAAAGTACTTTAATTATACAAATTATCAATTTTACTATACCGAAAGTACTTTCATTGTATCGCCAAGTACTTTTTTTGGTACCAAAAACTATTTTTATTGCATCATAATGCACTTTTACTATACCAAAAAGTACATTAACTGTACATTTAAAAGTATTTTTTCCCAAAAAAAAAGTACTTTTATTGTACTACAAAGTACTTTGTATATACTAAAAGTACTTTTAATGGATCGATGAGTACTTGCAATGTCAGTTTTTATGTACAAAAAAGTACTTTTGTTGTTTTCAAAAAGTACTTTTACTGTATCGAAAAGTAATTATATTGCACAAACAATTATCAATTGTATCGACAAGTACTTTATTGTACCAACAATTATTTTGATTGTACCAAAAAGTAAATTTACTGTCCAATAAATATTTGTATACTACCAAAAAGTACTTTTGTTGTTTCCAAAATGTACCTTTGTTGTAATCAAAAAGTACATTTATTGTGGCACATAGTGCTTTTAATGTACCAAAAGCAAATTTATTGTGCCAACATGTAATGTTGTTGTAGCAACAAGTATTTTTATACCCTCATCCTACGGGTAGGAGTGTATATTTCATTTGGTACGACCCAAGAGTGTAACACATAGAAGGAGAACCAAATTCGATTCATGACTTTTTAAGTCATTGAGCCATGTCCGTCTGTCTGTCTAGCCCTCCGGCTGGTAAACACGTAACTTTCGAAAGACTCAACCAAATGTTTTAAAATTTTGCACGAGTTAATATTTTCCCAAAACTACTAACAGTATTGAAAGTGGGCTACATGGCCCCGCCCCTTCTGGTACCTCGTATACATATACATCATTCCGCCCACTTTTGGAATCGAGTAATAATATCAATACACCCAACGGGATCGTACCCAATTTTTGTATTTAGTAAAGCTAGAACAGGATAAAGTTTTGGAAAAAAAATTTAAGTCTAGCCACGCCCCTTCTGGTACCTCCCATATTAATGTACCTTTCCGCCCACTTCAGAGATGGAGCAATAATATCAATACTCCCAACGCAATCGTTCCCAAATCCTTTATTTAGTAATACTATAGCAGGATAAAGTTTTGGAGAAAAAACTGAAAGTCTAGCCACTCCCCATCTGGTACCAGACATACCCAAAAGCTACCGCCACTTTAGAAACTTTAATATTATTAACAGATCCAATGCGATCGTGACGAAATTCTGTATTTAGTAAAGCTCAAGCAGGATAAACTTTCAGAGAACAAATTGGAAGTCTAGCCACGCCCCTTTTGGTACCCCTTTACAAATGTCTCATTCCGCCCACTTTAGAGATAAATTAGTAATATCAATACACCTAAAGTGATTGTGCCCAAATTCTGTATTAAATTTGTATTAAATTAAATTTTGGGGGATAACTGTAAGTCTAGCCACGCCCCTTCTGGTACATAGCATACAAATGTATCACTCCGCCCACTTTAGAATTTTTTTGTTTTACTGAGGGTGAAGTTGGTTTTCCCGACTGAAACTTTCTTACTGGTTATTATATCGACAAGTACTTGCATTGTACTTAAGAGTACTTTTAATGTACCAAAAAGTACTTTTGTTACAGTGCTTTTGCTACACAAAAATTAAATTTTATTGTAATCATAACATAAATTTCGACTTTTTTTTAAAACTTGAATTAATGTAATACATTTTGCGTATCTTCAACCAAAAATATGTTCCCCCACTGTGCTAAACTACGATTTATGTCTTTCAGCTATAGTTTGATATCATCGCGCCTGTGTGTGAGTTTTGTATTATTTTAACACATTGACAGTTGACTAATAAATGCATTTGAAATTCATATTTATGGCTTTATATTCATGTCATTGCTGGGCTGTTTTTGCTTCTCTCATTTTGTATCGTTTGCCGAATAAACACATTTATACCTTTTGCCTTCGGAACGAGGGGGAGGAGGTGCCCTCCCTTTTGCACCATCTTGTAATATAGTAAATACCTATCTGTCTACCCTTCCAGTTGGTTTCTTTGTGGACTAAGCAGTTCCACAGCCATCATGGCTTTTGTTTATGAACTGGCAACATTACATAGTACGGAGGAGATACCAACCAGCAGAAAGACCCCACAAACATAATTTTGTGTCTTTCAATATTGTTGTAACAATATGTTAGCTTTTCAACAACAACACAACCAGCGTGGAAGGAACAAACGAATGAACAACCAATACAATTACAAAATAAGAAAATGTAGAAAAAACACTAGACAATTGTTTCTAAGTTCATGTTCACAAGTTGGTTATTCAAACCAATAGCAAATATTGCGGATGAATACGAGGGGTGTTGTAAAAAAAAATTGACAAATTTAATTGTCTTTATAGTAGTTATTTATATGGTGAATACAAAAAAAGGGGCTTCGGGGGTATGATGCAACGTTAAACTTCTGATCGGTTTAACTTGGCAAACACTGGGTGATCCTTGTCAATTGCACTTCAAGTCTACTCACAGATCTCCGTATTCGTGGTATTACTGCGGACAGAGTACCTTCATGTGGTGACACCTAGATACCCATCAGAGCACGGCTTATATGTGAGGGGCGAAATCTAATACCCAGTTACGTAGGCTCAGAGTGAGCGGTAATCTGTAGTAAAATCCTGGCAGAAGGAAAAAACTGCGACGTGGTGCGCTGGGCTTGCAACCCGCCACCGACGTTTGAACTATTGCAATTAAAAGAAGAATAAAATGGACCCCCCAAAAGTTGACACTTGAACACTGTGTAGACCAGGTGCCTCCATCCAACTGGCGGAAGTCCTCGAAGAATACAAGGCTAATATAACCGCTTTACAGGAAATCCGGTGGACGGGACACGGATGCTAGCGCATGAAGACGTGCGACGGCCATACGGACAATCAAAAGTTTGGATCTGAATTTGTGGTTGGCAAGAGATTGCGACACCTAATCTCAGGGTTCAACCTGGTGTTTGAACGAATAGCCACCATAAGAGTCAAGACAAAGTTTTTCCACATAAAATGATCCGACGGATGAAAAAAGCGATGAGGACACAGACGAGTTCTACGAGGGCGTAGAAAATGTATATGACCGTAGCCCGAGCCATGACATCAAAATTGTACTAGGCGATTTTAATGCTTAATAGGCAGGGAGACCGCATTTGAGCCTACCATCGAAAAATTGAGTCAGACTTTCAGACTGATTGATTTCCCTGCGGCAAGAAATATGGTAGTTAGCAGCACTAGATTTGACCACATAAATATTTATAAGGCAATATGGTTATCTCCAGATCAATTGACGAGAAATCAGAGAGATGATCACGTGGTAGTCGATAGAAGGCAGCCATCGAGTGTTCTGGACATACGAGTGATCAGGGGTGCGAACATTGACTCCGACCACAGTTAAGTTACGCGCAAGGCTAAGCTTTGAGAAAAACGTATGTAACCAGGTACGTCATCTCATCGTCTCATACGTCACTCATCTCATATGAAGAAGATACAGGAAGATACAGGGGAAAGCCCCAAAATTCTACCACACAGTTAAGGCGAGAAGATATGGAGAGATATTCAGAAGATCAGAAGACTACGCTCTAATCCATGACTTTCCACCTCTGAGCTGGAGTCAGATACGTGTGGCAATATCCCGCCTTATTAATAACAAAGCATCTTGATCCGATGATCTCCCTGATGAATTGTTTAAGGCAGGTGGAGAGGAGCTGATTACGAGCATGCATCAGCTCATGGCAAACATCTGGCTGGAGGAGAGCATGTCCGGGGATTTGAGACCACAGTGGAATAAGCCTATTGCCAATTGCGTACAAGGTTCTTTCGAGCATATTGTGTGAACGTCTAAAGCCAATTGCAGAAAAACTAATTGGGCCTTATCAGTGCGGCATTAGACCTGGTAAATCTACGGCGGATCAAATATTCACATTACGACAAATCCTGGAAAAAACTCATAAAAAGCAGTTTGACAACTACCAACTCCTTGTCGACTACAAAGCTGTCTTCGACTCTTCGATGAGGAATAGGCTATATGAGGCCATGTCTGAGTTTGGTATTCCTGCAAAACTAATTCGACTTCGCAGATGTACCTGGGAAAACACCAAACCCTCTATTAAAATTGGTAAGGATCACTCTGAACCATTCAAGACGGAAAGAATCTCAGGCAGGGTGATAGCCTGTCCTGTACGCTATTAATTATAGTTATGGAGAAGGTGATGAGAAAGGCTGGTGTCAACATGTCTGGCACCATATTCCACAAGAGCCACATATCACTAGCCTATGCCGATGATATAGACATCATTGGCCGAAATCTGCAGGATGTTACTGCAGTTTTCTCATCGCTAGAAAATGTGTCAGCAAAAATGGGTTTAGCGGTCAACGAGGACAAAACAAAAATATTGATTTCGACGAACAAAGAGTCCTCTCGATGGGGACGCACCGTCAACGTTGAAAATTATTGTTTTGAGGTAGTAGATGAGTTGACCTAACTTGGATCATCCGTCAAGAAGAAAAATAATTTCAGCCAAGAAATTAAGCGGGGAATAGTGCTAGCCAATAGATGTTTCTACGGACTTCGGCAGCACTTAAGTAACACCACCTTTTCTCGAGATACAAAGAAACAGCTGTACCAGGTGTTAATTTTACCAGTTCTGTTATATGCTGCCGAATCGTGGGTTCTTACGACAATCGACATAAAAAAACCTGGGAGTATTCAGGAGAAAAGTACTCCGAAAAATATATGGACCTATATGTGTGGACGGCGAGTTTCGCCATCGGATGAACCAAGAGCATCCACGTAACTAAAAGAGTTAGAATTCAATGACTTCGATGGCTGGGACATGTTGCCAGGATGAATGTAAATGCTCTAGCGAGAAAGGTTTTTGAAGGCAAAGCTAAAGGACGACGCAGAGCAGGAAGACCCAAACTTCGTTGGAAGGATCAAGTGGTATGCGACGTTGCACCATCTGGTAGGACCCCCAATAAGGGGGCGTTTGTATAGGAGGTGGGAGTATTTTTCGTCTGATCTTATTCATCTTAGAACTTAAACTCCGTTTAGAGGTTGGAAACTTGTGTACCAGCTCTATAGCTCTTAAACTTCGTCTGTAATCGATCTTGCTGATCTTAGTCAGGCGGGCACCCCCAAAAAGGGGTAGTTTGTATAGGAGATGGAACTAGTTTTTGGCCGATTATGTTAAACTGGGAAATTAACCTCCTCTTGGAGAATATAAAGTTGCATATGAAACTTCAGATAGGCGGACATCCCAAAAAAAAGGGTAATTTTTTATGGGATGTGAATGTAATTTTTGTCCGATATTTTAACTTAGAAATTAACCACCGGTTAGAGGATAGAAGCTTGCATACCAAATTTCAGTTCTATAGTTCCTTAACTGGTAATGTTGTAGCCGAGACAGACCTCCAAAAGGAGGCAATTTGTATGGGAGGTGATATTTGTGTTTGGTCGATCTTGCTCATCTTAGACCTTAACCTTCGCTTATAGGATAGAAGCTTGCTTTCCAAATTTTAGTTCGATATCTTTTAAACTCCGACTGTAATCGTGGAGACCGACGCATAGACGGTCAACTTTAAATTAACTTAAAATTCGATCCTGATCACTTAAATATATTTATATTGTTATGCCTACCACGCCTCCTTATGGGCTTTACAATTGGAACAACAATATTAAAATACCCTTCACTCCGTCCGTGCACGTGGTGAAGGATATAACAACTTTTATGAATATCGCACGAAGACAAAGTAATCTATTTTGTTTTGTTCGATATTATCTTAAGTCCCATTTTCTACAGCCAAATTTCCCACCCACCCTCGTTGCTACTGCAAAAAATGCAGAAGTTTTTCCTTCCTCCCTGCATTTTATATGAAAACATAAATATAACTATGTCATTTATTATTCTCCACAATTGTTGTTGTTGTTGCTATGACATGTAAGCATAAATGTTGCCAATTAAATACCATTATTAGTTAAACATTTTTTCCCCTCTTTTTACCATATTTTTATCATGGGCTCTGCCTAGAGTTTTTCACCCCAGCCCTGAACCTTTAGCCGTTCATTATTTTAGAGACTTGAAATCGTTTGTCGTCGTTGTCGCTTATATTGGAAGTTTATAAATCAAAAAAGATTAATCGAATTTGGGGGGTAAATTGGCTTCAAACGTGGTTACGAGCCATCGTAAATAAAGGCAATAAGTTAATATAGAGAGAAGAAAAAAAAATAAGTCGGCAATGGTCTTGCATGTTTGGAGCTACAGTTGAAATTATTTTTATAATACCAAAACTTTCATATCGTCGTTATGCTGCAAGAAAGTCTCAAGTCCACTTTTTTGTTACATGGACATAATGATGCAAAAGTTTAACAAAAGTTAAGTCTATGTCCTGTAAAAAAAATCCCATGTCTACCTAAAGTAGTTTTGTAGTTTTTGTATCAAAACACGGGCGGCCCTTAACTTTAAATCATCAATAACTCAGAAACATAAAAAGTGGACTTGAAACCTTTTTGCAGTATACCGAAGATGTATGAATTTTGGTAAATTCATGTAATTCTCGTTGACTTTTTTGTTGGTCATAAAATTGTGTATACTGTTTCTTCTTTTAAAACAATATTTGTTTTGTTTAATTTTTTATTATGATATAAAATATTTTAGTGTGTTGAGCCATTTATATGGGAGGTACAAGTAGGCATTGTAATATACCTAAACCTATCGCCGTCTTAACACTTACCCACTTTCTTGAGCCTAGGTTTTTTACAATTCACTTCTGCTTCTCGTAGGGTATTTTCATATTACTTTAATACTATATATTTCAAATGTTATGCCTTGTGCAACACAACATATATATGTATACACTCATATGACAATTTATATCACCCAAATTGCTGTAATAATAAATGTTTATGTTTGTGTTAATTTTATAGCTGATTTTGTTTTTGGAAGTTTAGTTTTATTTCATGCAATAGGTAAACGTCATAGAAGTCAACCTTTGTCTAAATACTCATAAGGTATCTTTGCACTCTATATCGTTGTTTAAAGGTTGTGCATTGTCATTTATGTCTTATGTGGCGTGTTGTCTTTGTTGTTCTTGTTGTTGCCATTTGACATATGATCACTGAATAGTGTTAAATAATGATTTACGATATGGAATTTCGATATAATACTTGCGGCAAAACATTATAAAGGAATTTCGAAAATGTTGTGAAAACATCGAATAGCTGAAAAATATTTACAAGAGTTTGGTATGCTGTGAGATAGTTGTTGTAACTGGCTTTGAAAATTATATTGTGGGAAGAAGATGAACAAATGTGATGCAATTTCATTAATCAAACTGCAGCGTGAAAATAATACTAATGTATTAAAATTGCTTTTACTTTTGCGTAAAAGTAGATGAATGTTATATAGACAATGAATAAATCTTCATCAAATGTGCATTTCTCTCTATTGGGACAGTGTGAATATCGAATAAAATGCAACATCTTTAAGTCGTTGTTATGAAATTTCCTGATTTTAAAATGAATTATATTTGATCGTTCAAGCATAACTAGAGTGTTCAATTGCCCGTATTTATACATGGAAAGCTGTGGTATAAAAAAAAAACACTTTTTAAATAATCTTAAAAAAAACGTCAATTCCATTAATTAATTACACCATGAATGAGGGATAGCTTCTCGCGTTATTGTTAATTATTGAATTAACACGCTTTCTATTTTTAGATTCACAACTAACGGCACCGAAAAAAAAACTCATGAAAAGCAGATCGACACCTACCACCTCTTTGTGGACTACAAAGCTGCCTTCGACTCTCCAATAAGGAACAGGCTTTATGAGGCCATGTCTGAGTTTGGTATTCCTGCAAAGCTAATTCGACTTTGCAGATGTACCTTGGAAAACCCAAATCCTCGGTTATGATTGGTAAGGGGCACTCTGAACCATTCAACACAGAAAAAGGTCTCAGGCAGGGTTATAGCCTGTTCTGTACACTATTTAATATAGTTATGGAGAAGGTGATGAGAAAGGCTGGTGTCAACATGTCTGACACAATATTCCACAAGAGCCACATACCACTTGCCTATGCCGATGATATAGACATCATTGGCCGAAATCTGCGGGATGTTACTGCAGTTTTCTCATCACTAGAAAAAGAGTCGGCACAAATGGGTTTAGCGGTCAACGAGGACAAAATAAAAATAATGATTTCGACGAACAGAGTCCTCTCGATGCGGACGAAGCGTCAACGTTGAAAATTATTGTTTTGAGGTAGTAGATGAATTTACCTACCTCGGATCTTCCGTCAATAAGAAAAATAATGTCAGCCAAGAAATCAAGCGGAGAATAGTGCTCGCCAATATATGTTTCTATGGACTTTGGCAGCACTTTAGTAACACCATCTTATCTCGGAATACTAATAAACAGCTTTACCAGGTGCTAATCTTACCCGTTCTTTTGTATGCTGCCAAATCACGGGTACTTACGACAACATACAAAAACTGGGAGTATTTGAGAGAAAAGTACTGGCGAGTTTCGCCATCGTATGAACCATGAGCTGTATGAGCTTTACCACGACATCGACGTAGCTAAAAGAGTCAGAATCCAACGACGACGATAGCTAGGACATGTTGCCAGAATGGATGTAAATGCTCCAGCGAGAAAGTTGTTTGAAGGCGAACCTGAAGGACGACGCAGAGCAGGGAGACCCAAACTCCGTTGGAAGGACCAAGTGTTAGGCGACGTGCCACCATCTGCAAGGACTAAATGGAGAACACACGCAGAAGACCGAAGCGTGTGGAATTCTTTAGTACTTCAGGCCTCAAATTTATGAACTACGTTCGTTGTAATGGGCCACTTAAGAAACTAAGTAAGTCATCACAGGGACTCATCCCTATGTATGTATAATTTGATACATGAAAAAGTGTACTACATTTAAGGAGAAGAGTTGGAAGCCTTATATCTCAAGACCAAATTTGTTTCAGGGCTTTTTAAGACGATTGAATTACGTCCGTTTGACTGGCTGGATGGCTGGTAGGCAGGATAACTAGACTAAACCTTAACTGATCTGTATGCTAATTTACCAGTATAAAATAATTTGTTTTTGTAGGATAATTCTTATGGGGCCTTTAAGGTCCTTCTCTCTAAACACACTTCGTCACATGAATTCAGCATGTCCGAAATATGTAGAATTGATAGTAAGACCTCCTGTAATTGCATTTTTTGATGAAGCTTCCATGCAGGAAGACCCGACTTTATATGTGGATTCATAGTTGGCATCAGACTTAGATATATAGTCACGAGGTTTACCTCTGTAAGTGACCGAATAATCATTATTCATAAGCATTATGGCGAAATATTTTCACATCACGACAATTTTTGTACCAGCTCCGACGTAAGACATAGACGAGGACACTAAATATGCATTTTATGAGTTCCAGGAGGAAATATATTACCGCTGCCCTGGCCATGAAGATACTATTGGTTCAGCAGTTGGAAAATTGCGTCTACACAACAAAACCTCCGATAACGGATTCAGACTGGTTAGCTTCGCGTCGACTAGAAACATGGTTCCAATCGATTCCTGCGTAAAGATATCAACAAGGCAACCTGAATATCCCCCGATCAAAATACAAGAAACCAGATTGATCACGTGGTAATTGATGGAAGGCACGTCTTAAGCGAGATATGGTGCCTCTATCCAACTGGCGAAAGTCCTCGTCAAATAGAAGGCTGACATCACCGCCATACAGGAAATGAGATGGGCGGGACAGGGATGCACGCGGCAAAAGGACTGTGACATCTTTTACAGCTGCCATGCCGAAAGACACGAATTTGGATGTGGTTTCATAGTCGGCAAGAGACTCCGACACCTGGTCTCGCGGTATAACCCAGTAAGTGACCGAATAGCCTATATTCGTATCCGGGCGCAATATTTTTACATTACGCTGATTTGTGTTCACGCCCCGACAAAAGACAAATGTGCAAAGATGCAATATAGAAGAGAACATTTATGAACGCTGTCCTGCACATGACATTAAAATTGTTCTAAGAGATTTTAATGCTAAAATAGCAAGGATTCAGACTGGTTAGTTTCGCGTCGGCAAAAACATGGTAGTAAGTGTACCAGTAAGTGGTACCAGATTCAAACACAGAAATATCCACAAGGCAACCTAGATATCCCCTGATCAAATGACAAGAGACCTGATTGATCACTTAGTAATTGATAGAAGGCATGTCTCAAGCGTTATGGATATGCGTGTACAGCGTATTGTAAATATAGATTCAAATCAGCATCTAGTTGCAGCCAAGGTTTGAACGCGATTTATTAGTGCTAAAAACGCTCCTAACCAAAACGCAAAGGAAGCTACACATCACAAAGCTGCATACCCCAGAGATAACCAATGCCTACTCCAACCAACTCTATCAATTACCTCAAACAAACCCCCTAGTTGTGATATTCCCGACACATAGTGGCAGCTTATATCGAATTCTATGACCATTGTCGCAACGACTGTACTGGGTTATGAAAAAAAAAAACGCACCGCAGGCTCTGTTACGATGAAGAATGTCGCGTAATGTCTGGGGAAACGGACGCTACATGAAAAACAACACACCCGATATAATTAAAAGAAGAGGGAGAAGAAGGTCAAAAAAAGCGTATATGGTACAAAGAGAGAGACAGGATATCGAAAAGGACAGGGATGGGCTAGGTTAATCCGGTAGCCGCGTTTAGAATAGCTCACTTGGGTCCTACTGTAGGTCCTTGATAGCCAGGTATTGTCCACAAGTGTCCGACAAACTCGTCATATTTCAGGTCAGCAAGGCAGTGACATAGAAGATGCTCCTTAGTCTGCTCTTCTTCTTCATCATTGCAGCTTCTACAAAAATCGTTATAGAGAAGTTTCGTCCTCTTATCGTGTTTTCCAACCGGACTGTGATCGGTAATTGAGGCTACGATGTTTTTTAGATGGACTCTAGACAGGTTCAGCGCAAATTGTGTCCTCTGTATATCCATGGTATGCCAAATAGGTGTGATCGTTTTGCAAGTGGATTCTCTCACCCATCTTTCGTTAGCAATGAGTTTTAGTTTCCCTGTATTTAGCTGTTTCCCTCTTATGAAAGGAACGCCAATGTGGCCGTAAACTTCTCCAGAGTTCAAGGTGGTGGCGGCACTGGCCAATGTATCGCCTCTTTGATCATCATATATGTCCCCAGGCCTTGGAACCCATGTGAGGGTAACCGTCAAATACCTCGCTATCTCCTCCAGAGACGATCGGCATTCCCGAACATTTCTTGAAGCGGTGTACACGCTCTACAGGGATCTGATAGCCGCTTTACTATCACTAAAAAAAAATTTTTTTCCCCTTTGCAGCCCATGAATGAGGTATGAGATAGCTTCTCGCGTTATTGTGAATTAACACGCTTTCTATTTTTAGATTCACAACTAACGGCACCTACGTGTTTATCGACGAATGCGAACGTCACTGTTTGAGAAGCTCTTACTAGACCCACCGATTGACTCGACACTTAATACTGCGAAGTTGCTGCCAACAACATTCGAGGGCAGCCGACAATGAAAGAACAATTTTTTTTAAGATGACTGGAGCCAGGTTTGAACCTGCGATCTCCCGCATGGTAGTCGCGTGTTCTAACTACTATGCCACGGCCGGTTATTATCAGTAAGTATATAAAAAATTCCAAATTTTCTAGTCAAATCTAGTCATGGACACGCAGAGTATGTTGAAGAGACCACTTTCGTGCTTTGCTCGTTCCCGAGTGCAGCATGAGTGACGAAATTACGCCAATCATCGACGACGGAGTAGATTGTCCACCACCAATCTTAAACCAGATTCAGCACGGCAATTGCATGGCTTAAACACAATAAAGATGCGGGAGTCGATGGACTGTCGGCCGTAATTGAAATCAGAGTCTTCCATGTCCTATGATTAAGAAAATCGATCCAAGAGACTGCTCTAAATATCGAACATGATTGGATCTTATCAGTGTGGCTTCAGACCTGGTAAATGCACGACCGAGCAGATATTCACACTACGACAGATCCTGGAATAGACCCAAGAAATGCAGATTGACACTTACCATTCATTTATCGATTACAAAGCTGCATTCTACAGTCCGATCCGACATAAACTATTAGATGCTATGGCTGCGTTTGGTTTCCCTGCGAAATTGATAAATTTGACAAAACGAAATTGACAATTAGGCAAAAATCTGACTGAGCCATTTTCAACCAAGCGAGGCCAAGATGATAGTCTGTCATGCGATCTCTTTAACATCGTAATAGAAATGATCATGCGGTAGGCTGCAGTAAACAGGAATGGTACCATATTCAACAAAAGTCACATGTTGCTCGCGTATGCCGATGATATACATAGATATCACTGGCCAAGGACTGAGGAAAGTTACTGCTTCCTTTTCAAGTATTTTGAAGCAGTTGGCAGAAATGGTTCAGCCTGGAAATCAAGAGACGAGTATTGATCGCAAACCGCAGATATTTTTCGATAAGCGGGCGACTTTACCAACTCTACCAGTCACTGTTTTTCCTTGTCTTGCTCTACACCGCAAAATTCTATAATATAACACAAGCATATCATTATATTCTGGGAGTCTTCGGAAGACAAATATTTCACAAAATATTTGGACCCATCATCGTTAATGGGTACTCACCAGTATGAATAAAAAAGTTTATATTCATATTGATATTCATATAAAAGTTGATCGCAACCATTGGCAAATTGTCCGTAAACTAGAGTTATATGCCTTTGAAAAAGTTATGTAAGTCTGTTCTTTATGTACGAAAGTATTCACATCGGCTACTATTGAAGTAGCAATAGCAACCATTAATAATAAAATCCATTTCCTTTGCTATAAAATTCAATATCAAATCCTTTCATTTATAAAGCAAAAAATGCTCTCCCAAATAAAAACACAGCCAAACACATACAGTTTAACATCACCTGCTGATGTCATTGTTTTTATTGCTTTTGCCGCTATCAATGACATTTGTTCCTGCTGCTAGTCTTATTCCTTCTGCCATTAATAATAAAATAGTAATAAAACTCTAAACAAATGAACCTTGTTGTGTCCCCTCGCTGTAGGCCAACTTAAAAAGACACAAGCCGCAAAAGGCGGATCCCCGTCTTACCAATCAAAACAAACACAGTTGGTCAGTCAGCATTAGTTAACAAGGACACAAAAGACAGCCAATAATAAATGCATTGAGGATATTGAGGTTACGGCGGTTTGATCAAACAGACCCACACATACCATATCTATGTATTTTGTCAACTCACACAAATTGCCTTTTGGCACTCAATAGAATCAGGGCGTCCAACAACAACAGCCACAGGATTTCGATCACCCATAGTGTGGTGACCGATTGCCGCACAAAGGATCATAACAGAGACAAATCGGACAATTACACAAAAAAAGGAGATAAACATTTGTCATAGCCTTAAGTAAAGGCAAAACATCATTGATCTTAAAGATGACTTTGAGTTTTAACTCTATTGTAGTAACAACAACAATACATGTCCTCTGTGTGTGTGTGTGTGAGTCCTTAGGCCTACCGAAGCAAGGATATCACATAAGATTTTATAGGTGTTGCGCTGTGTGTGCCCGTTTGTATGTTTGTTTAGCTGGGTTACACAATGTTTTGTCATAAATATCACTTTTAATCCTTATTTATGAGATAGTGTCATCTCTTTGTGCACAAGATTAAGTAGGCCAACCTTAAGCATACTTCAAACAAACGCCAACCGCCATCACTATCTAAATCAGTATCATCATCGGCAGCATTGTATCTTCGTAGTATGACTGCTATGCTCAATTTTATGATAACGTAATGACTTGTCAAATTTAGCGTGAGAATCTCTAAAGATTGCTCGGCAACACATTCCCCCTTTGACTGTGGTGGCTTTGTTGTGGTCCGGATGAAACGATGAAACGAGCGTGACTTTAGAGCGGAAAAACTACTTAAACGACCAAGACCACCCGCATCATCAAGAGATGTTGTAAAATTTCAGTGTTTAATTCTTTGTTTTTTATTGAATCAAAAACGTTTGCAATCTAAGCATTGCCTCGACTCAAGGATTTTGAAAATTGACAAAACGACATTTTGCGGTGGTGAAGAGTCATTAATGGTTTTATTATTTTATTGTCTCATGAAAAATTAGTGAATTGAATCCATAGTTAAAATTTCAATTTCAATTTCTCACCAAGATAATAGAGATAATAAACTGCTAAAAGGTTTCTAAATCCGTTCACATCATACTTAACACACTAACTCTTCATGAATCGTAATCATAAACATGTGGAGATTTTAGAATCGCAATGATGAACTTCCCCCAAGCAAATATAAAGGACCGCACTGAATATGGACTGATGGACGGTATTCATTAACCGAATTCAATGTTACGTGTGAGTCCATCATTTGGCGCTATGTATTCGTTATGATCATATAACCAACCTATTAAGGCGGAGTCATATACACTCGTATTGTATATGTTATTACCATATTTTATAATGTTAACTTAAATATACATTATCATCGTTATGAGCCTTTAGAAGCAAAGGCAAAGAGAATGAAATGAAATGTTAACGTAGTCGTATGATTATGTTTGGAGTGTAATCAGTTTAGAGAAGTATATAAGCCGAAACATAGGCGGGTAGTTAGGAAAGATGGTATATGTAGAGGTAATGAAAAAATTTTTTTATGCTGATAAAATTTTTAAACAAAATTTCGAGAAAAAAAAAATTACAAATCGATATTAGCAAAACGTGTTTAGTTTAGCATTTTGGTCATAACCAGCTATGGGCACCACTACATTGAGAGCCTTGCATGTGTTTCTGCTTCAATGTTTTATTAGTTGTTTTTTGTTGTAACTTCTTCGTATCGATACGAATTCTTATGCTCTTTAAGCTCCGAGAGAGCTCCCTACCCATAGCTGGTCATAAAATAAGATCTGTTATGGATAAAGTTAGTTCTTACATAAGGAAATCGTTGGAGAAATTGATAAACACATTTGACAGTTACAACATTTAAGATACCTTTCAAATTATTGGTAATGTTAGACAGAATTTGAAGTATTTCATTTAGAATTTTTTTCGGTAAATTTACTGATACAGATGGCCAAACTATTTTTTAGCTTCAGTAAAATATGAGGGAAAAGATTTAAAATTATTTTTGTTAACAACTTTTTTAAGTTTATTTTACGATGGAACACAAATTTGATTATAATTGCAATCAAGAAACCATAAAGCATCAAAAAATATAGTGAAAATTTTAATAGGTGGCAGGAACAACAGATATTCATCCACGACTTGCCGCACATAGATAAGAATTTCAAGCGCGCCGGTTTTTGCTCACTGTTGGCACCAAGTTTGGAGAACACCATGGTCCATCCCACGAAGATTTGGGTAACACCTTCTGCGCCAGAGATCGAGTCTATTGCCGAATACCTTTCACACAACATTTTGGACACGCTTAATTACGTCGATGTGGTTATACAGCTCATGGTTCATATGACGTCGGTACTCTTTTTTGGAGAATTTTTCTCTTGCGGACGGTCAGAACTGATTGATCCCCTCGCCTTATTACCCAGTATTTATAGCTGGGTAATTGTTCTTTGAAACAAATACTTGGTTTTGTTCTCATTTATCACCAGACCCACTTCTGGCGATTGCTTCTCAATGCTTGAAAAGACTGCAGTAACATCTTACAAGATGGTACCAGTCGTGTTTACTGCAGCTTTCAGCTTGATCATCTTCATCAGGATGTTAAAGCGATCGAATGATAGAATATCATCGCCTTGTCTAAAGCCTCGCTAGGTAGGAAAGAGCTCCGTTAGATTTTCGCCCATCTTTACTAAAGACTTCACGTCGGTCAGTGTTATTCTACAAAGTATTATCAGCTTCGCAGTATTTTGTCCTTATTTATCACCGGACCCACTTCTGCCGTCGGCTTCTCAATGCTTGAAAAGGCCGCAGTAACATCTTACAAGATGGTACTAGTCGTGTAGGTTGCAGCTTTCAGCATGATCATCTCCATCAGAATGTTAAAGCTGTCGAATTACAGACTATCGCCTTGTCTAAATCCTCGCTAGGTAGGCAATAGCTCCGTTAGATTTTTGCCCATCTTTACTGAAGGCTTCTCGTAGGTTAGAGTCACTCTACAAAGTCGTATCAGCTTCGCAGTGTTGCCGTCTTATCGGGCTGTTGAATACAGCTTTATAGGTAATAAGACAGCTCATCGACACCAGCCTTAAAAAGCTCTGCCCTGCAATTGCCGTGCTGATCTCATTTTGGCTCAGTGATGGACAATCTACTCCTTCGTCAATGATTGGTGTGATTTCGATTTCGTCGCTTATGTTGCCTTCGGGAATGACTAGAGTACGAAAGTATTCTTTACATCTTTGCAGCACATTCTGTGTATCGGGGAACAGGTATCCATGTCTGTCCTGACCGGTAAGGGTCACTGTTCCAAAACTGTTGTTTATTATCTTTTGCAGAACTTTCGGGCTTCACTGCTATTCCTGTAATTGCCGATATCCTGGCTCTTTCTTTTTCTCTAACGATGCTTTTTCTGATTGATGAGGTATGTTGTCTCTCTCCTTTTCTCCTTATATAGTTTTTTAACGGCACGCATAACCATCAGCTGCAGTGTTGCCTTGTAGGCAGTATTCTTGTCCTCAGGCAATAGGCGATATTCTTCATTGTTGCAGCACATGTCTGAGCGTGGCTTTTCATATCCCAGTGCGGTCTTTGCGGCAATGGTTATAGAATTTGCAATTGGCTGTTTGCAATAATAAGGAGAGTTGTTTGGACTAGGCATTAGCTACATCGGTGGTATGCAGTGAGTGAGGTCTAGCTCTCTTTTCGTTTGGCACTGTTTAATCTTGTGTGTATCTAGGCTGCTGGGACCGGCCGTGGTGTAGTGGTTAGAACACGCGACTACCATGCGGGAGATCACAGGTTCAACTCCTGGCTCCAGTCATCCTAAAAGGAAAAAAATTCATTCATTATCGGCTGCCCTCGAATGTTGTCGACAGCAACTTCGCAGTATTAGTGTCGAGTCAAACGGCATGTCTAGTAAGAGCTTCTCAAAGAGTGACGTCCGCATTTGTTGATAAACAAGAGGGTGCCGTTTGTTGTGAATCTAAAAATAGAAAGCGTGTTAATTCATAACAACGCGAGAAGCTATCCCATACCTCATTCATGGGGTGTAAAGGAAAATTAAGTAGTAGGTAGTAGTATCTAGGCTGCAACTAGGTGTTGATCCGAGTCTATCAAAACATCAGCATTAGCGGCGTTTGTTCGTAGTAATTGCGAGAGTTTGTTGAAATAGGCTTTGGCTATCTCGATGGATAGCAGGCTTGCGATGTCTAGCTTTCTTTGCTTTAATCTGCGTGCGTATCCTGGCTGCACCTGGTGATCCGCTCATCACATGCACGTTCATGGCGTTTGGGATATGGTTTCTATCGATTTCAACGTGATTAAAATGGTTTCTTGTTATTTGATCAGGGAATATACAGGTCGCGTTGTGTATATCTTTCTGTTGAAATTTGGTTCCATTCACTATAATGTTTCTTGTCGACGCGATGCTCATTAGTATAAATCCGTTATCGGAGGTGTTGCAGTGTAGAGTAAATGTTCCCACTGCTGAACCAAGAGCTTCTTTTCTTACCATTTTGGCACTTGAATTTAATTTCTTATAGAAAGCATCTTAAGGTGCTCGTCTTAGTATTTCGAGGGGGAGTGTAACAAAATGAGCGTGATGCGACATTATTTCGCCTTGATACGGATAGTGGCTATTCGGTCACTTACAGGGTTTAACCGCGAGTTTAGATGTCGAAGTCTTTTGCCGATTATGAATCCACAAAGTTGTCACAGTTTCGTCGTGGGCTTCGCTGTACTATCTATCGCATTTGCTATAGAGTGGTAATGTGAGCCTTATATTTGTCGAGGACTTCCGCCGGTTGGAAAAAGGCAACATTTTTATAGAGTTCGGACTTTCTAGGAGCATCTCCATAAACCATGGTCCTTATGACGTTTGAGGGAGTCTTCAAAATTTGGAGGGCTTATTGTCTTAACTTTTCTATGTGTTTTCATAATAATTAATGTGTGATTTTTTAGTTATTATCTTTTTGGCAACACTGGTTTAAACAGCTGACGCACGTTTCGTGTTTTGTTTCACTGTCAAATATCTTCAGTTTGGTCTATAATTTAACCATGAATCAGTTTAATCGACCCACTGAAGCGGCTATTCGGGCTATTGTGACTAAATTTCGCACCAAATTTACACCACCAACACGCTTACGTAGAGTGCTAAGAGAAGAAAATATCGCAGCTGTATCGGCCAGTGTTAATGATGACCATCAATTATCGATTCGTCGCCGTTCGCAGCAATTGGGCCTCTGTTACTCAACAACGTGGAAAATTTTGCGGAAGGATTTAGGTGTAAAGCCTTTCAAAATACAGCTGTTGCAAGAATTAAAGCCGAACGACCAACGGCAACGTAGAATTTTTGGTGAATGGGCTCTTGGAAAGTTGGCCGAAGATTCACTTTTTTTTTCGAAAAATTGTGCTCATTTTTGGCTCAATGGGTACGT
Organism: Muscina levida; assembly: GCA_964034835.1. Lineage (NCBI taxonomy): Eukaryota > Metazoa > Arthropoda > Insecta > Diptera > Muscidae > Muscina > Muscina levida. The sequence continues at coordinate 25,147,655 of OZ035884.1, read as the reverse complement.
TAATAAGCAGAGTGGCGTGAAGATCAGCCAGAAGCATTGCAAGAGCTACCAATGCATCCAGAAAAAGTCACAGTTTGGTGCGGTTTATGGGCTGGTGGCATCATTGGACCGTACTTCTCAAAGATGATGCAAATCGTAACGTAACTGTGAATGGTGAGCGCTACCGTGAGATGATATCTAACTTGTCCAAAATGCAAGAGCTTGACTTGCATGACATGTGGTTTCAACAAGACGGTGTCACATGCCACACAGCACGCTTAACAATGGACTTATTGAGAGGCGAGTTCGGTGAACATTTTATTTCACGTTCGGGACCGGTCAATTGGCCGTCTAGATCGTGCGATTTAACGCTTTTAGACTATTTTTTGTGGGGCTATGTTAAAGCTCATGTCTATACACACATGCCCGCTTCAATTGACGCATTGGAAGACAACATTCATAAGATACCGGCCGAAATGTTGGAAAGAGTATGCCAAAATTGGACTAAGCGGATGGACCATTTGAGGCGCAGTCACGGTCAGCATTTGCATGAAATAATCTTCAAGCTTTAAATAATATAGACCGTACTATCGATTCAAATAAAGATTTCATGAATTTTTCTGAATTTTATGTGTTTTTTTTTAATCTTTCCTATAGCTCTTAAAAAATCACCCTTTAGTTTACTTAAGGAGAGTGGCTTGTGAGGCCACAGCGCCTGGTGGTGGAATGCCACTAAGATAGCCAATATGTTGAGCACTACTAACTTCTCTAAGACTCATCGGTGATAAAAAAACGTAAAGCTTCTCACTTTTGTCTAAGTTGACACGCTTTTAGTTTTACCTACGCTTATGAACGTCAGCTGTTTTAAAAGTTTTTGCTAGACATGCCGATTGGACCCGACTACTCAGAAATTGCTGTCACAAATATCAAAGGGGCCTCCAAACAATGAAATGGGAATAAATGCGACAAGGATCGAACTCAGGTCACCCAAACTATAGCCCTCGTGCTCTAATCATCATGCCACTGTCAGTGCTGTCGGTGGTAGAATGCCCATTTTGTTTCCAACAATCAAAGTTTCAATAAAGTTTACTTTTTGTACAAATTGTCGCTTTAATTGAATTCTTCTAAATCCAAAAAATCTCTGATTTGAACTGATAAAAACATTTAAAAGTTCCTATGCATTGACTATAAGTTTTCGTACTGTCTGGTATATATCTTAATTATCATAGGCAACAGTGTTCTTGTGCTACCATTCCACCTGTAATACACCCTTTATCCAAAGTTTATGAGCTGTTTTACAGCTGTAATAAAGCAACAAAATTTCATTTCTTTATAACAACCGTCGTTGTTGATTGAAGCTCCTTCCTCATCCTCATCTCCATTCACATCAGCTATGGTCGTTGGCTGGCAATATGAATGCAACGCGATAATTTAGGCATTACTAGCCACACTCAACAAAGTCTTAAGGAAACCAACAACGGTAACAACACCAACAACAAACTGTGGCGGCAATAAAAGGTGTTATGTTCTACCAACTAGGAAGAAGCAATACTATCGTACAGCATTTTGTTTTAAATTCTATATATTAAAAGTTTTGTATTTTTTGTATTCCACTTTGGCAAAATATAAAGTATCCATGAACACGCTATGGTAAAATGGTTTTTTGTGATAAGTTTTCATTTATAAGAAACAGAAGACTCTTTAGGAATTACATGTAGCCGCTCATTAAGTGCAAGATTTCTAATAAGCTCTTGAAAAGCAAAAAGTTATGGAGAATAATCATAATTGGAGACTTTATTTTATGAAATGAAATAAAAACATACAAAAACTAAGTAATGAAGTTGAAATTAACATACCAAAGTTCTTAAGTAGCTTATTAAAGGACAACATTTTTTCATGATAGATCTTACTGTTATCTGTAAAGCTAGTAGCTCTTCAATATGTTTTTCTTTAAGTAGCTTTTTATGATATATGTTTCACTTTTGTATATCTTCATTTTACATTCTCTTCATAACCACTTAATTGAAATTTTATAAATTGAAATCCGATAACATTTCGCTTTTACATTATTTTGTTATTTTTTTTTTGCGCATATAATTTGAACATCAACATTAGCGTTTTATCTATGCTGTGGTTACAGGCAGCAGCAATGCGTTTAGACCATGTTTGTTTCACTCTCATATATGGTCAAGCAGTAAGAGATATATCATCGCAATAATTGAGTTTGTAACCAAGACAAGGAAACAGGCAAACTGGCAAACTGCGCCGTTTTATGAGTCTCGTTTGTGGTCAACAAAACACAACTACTAACTATGGCGGTCAACAACAACAACAAGAACATCATGACCAAATAACATGGCTCCGCATCTAATAACATCGCGTATAACTACGAGAGTACTTTCGTATAACAACATTAGAATGAATAGTTTTACGGCGGACATTTATTACGGTCGGTCGGGTGAAAAATCTAGAAATGTGTTATGTTGCCTATGTGGGGAGGGAAGTATAGATGTGAATTGTGATTCAAAAATATGAAAAAATTTCAAAGGCACACAAAATAGAATTGATTTTCTGAGCCCGAGATCAGACTATGATTACAGAGTACAACACATGATTTTGGGACTCAATTTTGGGAACTGCACGTGAAAGTAGCCCCAAAATGAAGAAGTTCTGCATTATTCGTTTGGTCAAGTTACATGCTATAATAATTTAATATCGATTTGAAGTTAGTTAGCATCATATAGGGGAATTTGTCACGGTTTAGGCTCTTCTGTTATATTGTTATATAGTGGCGTATGATTATCATAAGTAATATTCCACGTAAATCATACGCCACGGAGTACAAAAGTTTTATTGTAACTGCTACAAAATAAACCCAGTTCAAAATCATTTGATAAATGGAAAAGTAAAACTGTTGGTAATGTAGGGAAACGTTATATGAACAGACTAGCTTTCCCGGCTCGCGTTGCTTGAACCGTACTTACAATGAATCTACTTATGAATTTAAGCAATACAGCTAATATGCAAAGCGTCATAAGACGAACGAACCTGTGATTGTAGCTATGTCCCATTGGTCTGAGTGATTGTACCGCTTTAGTCCCTTTTTGCCCTTAAAAGTACGAATTTTCAAAGACACATTCGTATTGCACAACTAAAATAAATGGAATGGATGGCTTTAATTATATAGGAAGCATGCCCACATACAATTATAGCTTTAGCCGTTTGGTCTGGGTGGAGGTACTAGTTTCACCCTTATTCGTACTTTTTACCCCTAAATGTCCGAATTTCTAAAAATCCAATCTGTAGTTTTATCCCTTTTTCGGTATTTTTACAACTAAAGGACGATTTTCGAAAAATAACCACATCGCACCTCTAACAGTTTAGTACAAGTTTTATCTTTTTTCGGCCATTTTTACCCCTAAAAGGTAAGAATTTCGAAAACCATCCTTGTCTCGTTATAATTCCATAGGGAGCAAGCCCACATAAATTATAATTACATATATCATTAGCCGTGTGGTCTGGGTGATAGTAACATTTGTATCCCTTTTTCGATTTTTTTATCCAGAAATATCAGATTTCAAAAAGACGTTTACCCAATTTGATAGTGAGCACACCAATATATATTTCTGCGATTATAGCATTAGGGTGATGGTATAACTTGTATCCCTTTTACCCCTTAAAGTACGAATTTCAAAAAATCCATTCTTAGCTGAGGTTTATTCGAAAGCGGGAACAGCCACCTCAAATTTATTATAGTCGTTCTACTTATATTACCGACACAACTATTTTTCCGAAAGGTGCGTGGCCCTGCTCATTTATATAAGTAGCAAATGTTATCTTCATGCCTTAAAAGGCTCGTGAAATATGACCGCTTGAAATTTAGGTTTGTGTGGGCGGTGCCACTCCCATTTAGCTAATTATGTTTTTATGTAGCCCACGATAGAGGCTCTACGGATAGTGTTACACAGTGAAAATTTCATTGCAATCCGTCCATTTATTTCGCCAAGATAACGATTTTTTCAAAAGGGGCGTGGCACCGCCAAATTTCCAGCGATACGTAATAATCTTTGTATCAGTAACATATGTATTAAATCTCATCTTCATACCTCTAATGGCTCTTGAGATTTGACCAATTAAAATTTCGGTTTGTGTGGGCAGTGCCACGCCCCTTTGTCTAATTATGTTTGCATGTAGCCTGTGATAGAGGCCCTATGGACAGTATCATTTATATTATTTGTTTGTCCAATATAACTATTTTATAAAATGGGCTGTGGCACCGCCCACTTTCCACAAACAAAGTATTTTTTCTTATACTTATACGTCTTATACCTATAATGGCTTAAAAGATACAGCCATTTCAAAATTCCTGTTGTATGGGGCGGTGCTACGCCCATTTTACCCCCTTGCAGTCAGAATTTTCAAAAATCCCTTCAATATATTGGCTCTCGAGTTATGTCAAACAAAAGAGCCTTAAACATGACAAACTCGCCAATACGATACTTAATACTTTCAAATTGATATCAAATTAATATGGCATGTAACTTGACAAAACGAATGATGAAGAACATCCTCTTTTTGGGGCTACTTTCACGTGCAGTTCTCAGAATAGAGTCCCAAAATCAATAAACTGACGAATATTGTACTGTGTTAGTTTAGGTGTTTGGGGTCGTTGAAACCTAATCTGAAGTTCATTTAACCCCTAGCGTCAGGTTTTTGACATAACCTCAAACTTTGGGGTCAACTATTAATGTTTTTATGGCTTTTTGACATAAAGCCCAAACTTTGTGGTCGACTTTTGATGTGGTGGAGTGAAATAGGCTTCAGATTCGGTTTCAGCAACTCTGATCTTGAGCTCAGAACATACAGTTTCTGTGTGCCAGTGTAATAGCACCGCGTCCTGTGCACGAATCATGTTATCAGCTACGGGTGATGGGGATATTGATATTCGGATTCTGAATCCGGATCCGATAAAACCGAGGGTGATAGGGCAAAATGTGGGTGCCGAAATCTTATTTCTTACAATATTTAACATTAATCTCTCTCTAAATGCGAAAAAACTTCTCATATCTCATCCATTTAATGCAAAGGGAAAAAGTTTGTCATAAAAAATTCCCCACCTTTGGCACTTGGCATCCATCCCCATTAGGTATTTATACCATAAATATAGATATTGCATAAATTTGTACATCGTCTACGCATGCGCTCGTTCTAAACGTTTGCTGAGCATGTTCCATTCATTTAACAACAACAGCAACAATGTACAACAACTACAACAACACGATATAAAACTCTATTGCAATGTTTAAAGACTCCATTGAACATGCAATCAAGCTTAAAAAAAAGAAGGAGGAGCAGCACGGACTATAAGGCAGTAGATTCTACATAAGCAATCATCATCGTTCAATGGAGTACACGTTCTCCACCTCCTCCTCCTCCTGCTCTCTTAAAGACAAAACAAAACTGCATGACTTTGAGGCAAATTGTAATAGACCTGTGGCGCATATAAGGCCATATTTTCCATTTAGAAAATCACTTGATAATGTGCAACACCAAAAGCTTAATCAAGCTTCATGGCAACGTGAGAGATGTTTAAAGGATGGATGGGGTGGCGGGGAGGTGAAAGGAAAGTTTATAAATAAAATCCGTTTTTTGAGGAAAATAACAGGGCACGAGTATGCAGGAGTACTTAATTAAAAGATAATTTTGTTTGACGAATAAATAGAGATCAATGTATAAAAACTAAGCTATTATAGTAATTCATAAATCTTAATTGAATGAAATATTATTAATAAGAAATAAAAACTCATTTTAACATTAAAATATTAAGATATACCTCATACAAATATGCAAACTTTATTATTGTTAAACCGATCAAGTTCAAAATTGGAGAAAAGAGAAAATTTTAACATTTTAGGCACCTTTACTAAAATTAACACTTCTTCAATATTCAAACACTGGTATTCGACGTCAATATCAAATTTTCTCCGAAGAGATACACATTAAACCAGTGCCAGGCAAATGCCTGATTCTAGCCATAGTCTGACTGATTTTAATGAAATATATAAGTGTGAATTGCCTATCGTGTCTGTGTGAAAAAGACCCTATGCTCAGGAGGCTATGGGGTGCCTGGCATTGTTTAAGCCAGTGGAAAGCTTTGCGAGGCCGGCAATAATCGTTTCTTTTGTTAACACAGGCACGTTTGGCAATTAACACGTACTCTAAAGTTTTGTTGATTACAAAATGTTGAATCAAAACAATCAGTCTCTGCTTGTGTGTTATGAAAGCAACGTCACATACGCTTGTTTCGCATTCAACACCTTAAACATACAAAAGAACGGATAGAGAAGGGTGATTTTTTAAGAGCTATAGGAAAGTTAAACAAAACACATAAAATTCAGAAAAATGCATGAAATATTTATTTGAATCGAGAGTACGGTCCATATAATTTGAAGATTATTTCATGCAATTGTTGACCGTGACTGCGCCTCAAATGGTCCATCCGCTTAGTCCAATTTTGGCATACTCTTTCCAACATTTCGGCCGGTATTTCGTGAATAAATGCTTCAATGTTGTCTTCCAATGCGTCAATTGAAGCGGGCATGTGTGTGTAGACATGAGCTTTAACATAGCCCCACAAAAAATAGTCTGAAGGCGTTAAATCGCAGATCTAGGCGGCCAATTGACCGGTCCCGAGGGTGAAATAAAATGTTCACACCGAACTCGCCTCTCAATAAGTCCATTGTTAAGCGTGCTGTGTGGCATGTGGCACCGTGTTGTTGAAACCACATGTCATGCAAGTCAAGCTCTTGCATTTTGGGCAAAAAAAAAGATGGATATCATCTCACGGTAGCGCTCACCATTCACAGTTACGTAACGGTTCGCATCATCTTTGAAGAAGTACGGTCCAATGATGCCACCAGCCCATAAACCGCACCAAACTGTGACTTTTTCTGGATGCATTAGTAGCTCTTGCAATGCTTCTGGCTGATCTTCACTCCAAAATCGACAATTCTGCTTATTAACGTACCCATTGAGCCAAAAATGAGCTTCGTCGCTGAACACAATTTTTCGAAAAAAAAGTGGATCTTCGGCCAACTTTCCAAGAGCCCATTTACCAAAAATTCTATATTGCGGTAGGTCGTTCGGCTTCAATTCTTGCACCAGCTGTATTTTGAAAGGCATCACACCTAAATCCTTCCGCAAAATTTTCGACGTTGTTGAGTAACAGAGGCCCAATTGCTGCGAACGGCGACGAATCGATAATTGATGATCATCATTAACACTGGCCGATACAGCTGCGATATTTTCTTCACTTAGCACTCTACGTAAGCGTGTTGGTGGTTTAATGTCCAACAATATAGCCCGAATAGCCGCTTTAGTGGGTCGATTAAACTGACCATAAAATGGAAGAAGCGCGCGATGAACTTTCTTTACAGAGCACGCATTTTGATAACAAAATTCAATAATTTGCAAGCGTCGTTTGTTTGTAAGACGATTCATGGTTAAATTATAGACCAAACTGAAGATGTTTGACAGTGTACCAAAACACTAAACGTGCGTCAGCTGTTTAAACCAGTGTTGCCAAAAAGATAATAGCTAAAAAATCAACATTTATATAACACACAGCTTTTTTCATTTCATTGAAACATTGATCCGATCGTAATAGAAAACCGTTTATAAAAAAGTATTGGTATTAAGGTCACAGAATTAATTTTATTTTATGAATCACTGTGATTTATTTATGAATAATTTCATTGTAACATTTCAAATATAACTTTTTTCTGTTCAATTTATGATTAAAACATTGTTTTGCTGCCAGTACTTGTGTCTTTTTTTGTGTTGAATACGAAACAAGCGTTTGTGGTGTTTCTTTCATAACACTCCAGAAAATACGGGCTGTTCAAATAAAACGTTCGTGGAGTGTTGATCGTGTCGATTATTAAAAGCCTCGCGAGGCTATGGGATGCCTATCAATGTTTTAAATTAAATTGAAAATCTGTGAATTAATTTGCCGTTCCTAAATACTGTAATTACACTGAAACCTTAACCATCTGAACCACTGTGTGGCCATTGCAATAATTCTGCCGAAAAACAATTGATGTATGGCTATAGTCAATACTTGTGCTGTCCTGTTGTTGTTGTTATTATTCTTCTCGAATTCGTTCATACGTAAAATGCAGCAATTTGGCGCAAAAGAACTTAAAGAAAACTGTAAGAACTTGTTTGAAATAATTGCCTCGGGTATTAAAAACTGCAACAAAATGAACAATAAAGAAAACTTAAAAAACGTTTAATACGAAAAGAAAACAACGTTTACGCCATACAACAATAATACAAAAAAACCGCCATGTACTACAACCTAAGAATACTTGTAGTTCTCGTCGAAGCGTCGTTGCAACAGCAACGGCAGCAGCAACAACAGACTTTAAGGCTGGTTCCAGCCACATACCTCCAATGAACCATACAGCCCCGGTACCAGATAGATTCATCGTTGGCCATAGAGTTATTGGCAAAACGTTTAACTATGTGCCATGTTCAAGCTAAGTAAAAGAGAGAGAGAGAAAGAGCGAGATGGAGATAGGCAGATGGATGGAGGTACGGGTAGGACAGACAGACAGCGAGTCTATAGCCATCAAAACCGATAATTTTGATTTACAACACGCCAGTTATTATTTATAACTTACTTAGTTTGTGGTCGTGAAACCTGCACATTAAACGAAACAGAAATATGTGCAAAACAACAATAGCAACAACAACAATAGCACGAGAATAAAACGCTTTCATACTTTGCAAACGAAGCTCGTCGTCTCATACCTAAAAAGGTATCTTTGGGGGTACTAAGGACTTCTGCGCGACTTTTTTGTGCTTAACTATGTTTGGGTGTTCTTGGAGCGGTGCAACTTTATGGCGCACAGTGGTGGAAAAGATAAAGCTGTATAAAAAAAACCATGAATACATTGTATGTTATCTGAGATTTTAATTTCCTTGGGAATTAGTAGTGTTTGAGAAGCTTTTACCCGACAAACGAGATTGTCTACAATACTCGCAAGTTGCTGTCTTTAACCCTAGACGGGTAATCTTCGTCGATTCGACGAACACTGTTGCTTTTTATTCAAATATCTGTCTTATTTTTCACAATATTCTATTGCCTTTTGCAATAGCGTTAGTTTGTGATGTTTTTTCAAGCTATGATGCCACATGACAGTATTAGTTAAGCGTAATTGTAATATTTTTGCAATAAACAAAAACTCGCGTCGTCGGAACGACGAAGGTTACCTTTTGTGTGACTTTTTGCTCCTGCAAAAAAGTCACCAAATCAAACAATATTTTGATTTTTTAACTTAAAATATCGGAATTACCAGATGATTTAATTGAAAATTGTGAAAATACTCCTGAAGACTCCAATTGCGATTCAATGATCGAAGAGCAAATTGAAAAATATGTCGAGGAAGATGTATTTTTGCATGAGGAGGAGTACGACTGCGATGACGATATTATACCAGATTCGGGTGATGAAAATAATCGTGAGCCACTAAATTTGTTCCGAAATTACTAATAATGTGTAAGAAAACAATTCGTGGGAAACAAATAAAATTTTTGGTCCACTAAAAATAAGATGATTTAAGGCGTGGAATAAATATATTGCATCAAAGGTGAGAACCGACTAGTGAAGCAATTGGCCGAACTAACCCCTTATCGTACTTCTAACAATTGGAATGCGATGATATTTCGGACAAAATTGTAAATTTGAAAAATGTTGAAATTCAGAATTCCGTTCAACGACACGAGTTTTTGAATAAATAAATTCTGGCCTTTTTGAGCCTCTTTAATCAATAATAGAAGAAAAAAAATTCTGAAAACAACTATTTATGAAATTGTCGAATGTTGGAAACGAAAAAGAAGAACAAAAAAACGCTAATTTTGTAAAAATTGTTCTTGCGAAAAAAGAAAAATTCAAAAGATTTTTTGTTATACTAGTATGTGGGAAGCACAAATTCTAACTTGTGTCTACTATACAAAGTAATAATTTTTCGAAATTTTTTTTGTTTTAATTGATAAAATTAAGTGTATTGTAAATCTTTCTGCACAAGTTGAGACGCCATGTCTATTTTATTTTATACTAAAGAGCTATTTAAATACTGTATCTACTGCAGACCAAAAAAAATGGGCTGAAAAGAGGCATGCTCGAAAATAAACCAAATAGCTTTTAAAATATACAGTTTTTGTGTTTTCTTCTTCGATAGAGTCTATAATTGATTAAATATGATGTTTCGGACTGATACGCCAGATTTTTTGCTAAGAATTTCCAAGTGAAATAGGACTTCGTCGATTCGACGAAGATTACCCTTAGTGTGTGTAAAATATGATTACCCTTCTAGGGTTAACATCGAGATGATGCCTGATCTCAGAATTGTTGATGACTGCGACAGGGCTCGAATCCAAATCACCTCATTTTAACCATCATGCCACGGTCGGCCCAAATTTTTTGTCAAATAATGTGGTATGCCCAAAGATGGTTCCACATACTAGAAAAATATATAAAATCATTTTATATGCAAAAAAAAAGTTTTTTAAAATGTGTAGAAAATTTTAACTATAAATTTCAATATTTAAAGATAAAGTTATGAAAAACTTTTTTTTTCTTCATATATAACAGATCCAACTGAAAAAGTATAAAGGAAATTTAAAAAAAAATATCTTACTCGAATTTGTTATCTCAAACATTCTAAGTTTTGCAAACCAAACATTCAAACCACTGTCTTTTGCCTTACAATTTAAAGCATTGCCTTACATTGCAATAACAAACGTTTTGTTATTTTTTTTTCTTACTTAAGAAAATGGTCTCTAAAACCAAATCACCCAAAATGAAAAATTTGCACAAAAAGAAAAATACTTCTTCTTATACTCGTACGTATTATTATTATTATTGTATTCGTGGCAGTTATTGATGGAAACAAACACCCTTTGGCTTTTTTTCGTTTAGTGCAAGGAAGATCTCTTATGGTTTCATCAGGTCGCCGACCATACTCCATAGTTGGTGTTTCAGTTCGTTGTTGTTGGTTTGTTGATTGGTGTCTGGCCTGGTGCTATTAGCAGCCACCAACCATTCCACACTGCAGCTCTGTAACAATATTTCGTTCGCATGAGCCCCAGAACCCAACTCCCAGCAGATAAACACGCCTATTCACGTTTTGTTTATTCGTTAACTTCATTTTAGCCTTTTCGTTAATGTGGTTGTTGTTGTTCTTTAATTTAGGTTGATTTTTGTCTGGATATTGCGCTGACCATGGCTGATTGAAATTGCTTCATTTTTCAGTGATATTTTGGCAAAAGGGCGAACTAATATTTCGATTGAGGGTAAAAATCATTATAGAGTTTAAAGAAGATATGTTTAGACAAATTGAAATTGTAATCACACCTACTATAACAAGTGATCAAATGAGCTATTTCCATAATATTTCTATTAGTTTTGGTTTTAAAGGATATTTCCGATATATGTATGTAGGTTAGGTTAGGTTAATTCAGTAGCCACGTTCAATACAGCTCACATGAGTCCTAGTATGAGTCCGATTGTGGTATCATTTCCAAATTTTCCTATTCTGTTCGGTCAACGTCGCTATCAAGCCTACTGTTAGACATGTATTGTTCAGAAATGTCCGATGACCAAGCTTTTTATATCTCAGGTTGCCAAAAGCAGAGCAGGTCGCCAGTATGCTTCGTGGTCTCCTCTTCCTCCTCATCATTGCAGCTTCTACAAAAATCGTTGTAGGGTAGTTTCAACCTTATAGCGTGTTTACCAACAAACATTTTTCTCCAGAGATGTGATAGCCGCTTTACTATCACAAAGAATATAATTTTATACTTTACAGAGGAAAATTATTAGATATCTGTTTAGGAATATGCAGAGTTTTCTGAGTGAAATCCCAGGAATAAGGAAGTAACTAAAATTATATAAAATACAAGTCAATGGCAAAATTGTAAATCATTTTAATAATCAAAGTGAAATTAATACTGAAATGTAAACGAATTTCATCAATTGCGTCAACTGGAAGTTAAACTAGATTTTTATCGTCAAATCATCTTCATCGATGAGGCTCATTTCTGGCTCATTTCATTCCTCATGAGACTCTTGTGACTCCATTACATCCCGATAAAATCACTGTTGGTGCGATTTACAAACCGATGCCTTCGATGCCATCATTGACCTATTTGTCTTTTCCGAAACCGCTGCCAACATTATCGTGGATGGCGAAAGCTACAGGCAAATCATTCGTGATCCTCATGACATTGTAAATTAGTTGCAGAAGTTATGATTCCAACAAGGTATACAGCACGTGAAACCATCATATTGTTCAATCAAATTTCTGGTGACCTATTTATTTCAAGAAATTGATCTGTGAATTGGTCATCTCGTTTGTGTGATTTCACACCTTTGGACTACTTTTTATGGCGGTACATAAAACCCCTGGTCTATGGTGATAAAACAGCAACTTTTGATCAGTCAGAGGTCAACATACGACGCACCATTGTCAAAGTAAGAGCGGGTATGCTCGAAAAAGTGATAACAAATTGGACCGATAGGATGGCATTCATAAGGCGCAGTTGCGCAGACCATAAAATTTGTGAGCTAATAAACCTAATTGGGGAATAGGAAATTTTCTAATTTGAGTCCTTCTGATTGTTATTCATTTGGGAATTTGAATATTTCTCTCTTTTGCGGTTTCCAAATAGCTCACAACGTCAGAGAGATCACATATTCCCCGGGTAATGCCGCTGAACATCCGTTCAGTAGTAGGAAATGTGAGAAGGCGCAATGTTGAGTAACCTAAACGGCATGCTACCACCGATGCGTCTTAGGAAGTAGGTAACAGAAGTTACTGAAGCTTGACACAGAGGCTCTCTTAGTAGCTTTGGCAGCACCAAAAAACCTGGATCTGGCGACTCGGCCTAATAAGCCACGCCCCTTAAATAATACAACTATTATGAAAACACGAAGAAAAGAAAAACAACTACCCCCCAAATGTTGACATCCCCCCGCTAACATTATAAGCACCATGATTTAAGGATATGCACCTGGAATACAATAACTCTATACAGAGATGGTGCCTCTATCCAACTGGCGGATGTCCTCGACAAATACAAGGCTGACATCACCGCCATACAGGAGATGAGTTGGACAGGACAGGGATGTACACGACAAAAGAACTGTGACATCAATTACAGCTGCCATGCAGTAAGACACAAATTTGGATGTGGTTTCATAGTCGGCAAGAGACTACAACACCTGATCTCGAGATTTAATCCTGTAAGTGACCGAATAGCCACTATTCGTATCCGGGCAAAATATTTTTACATTACGCTGATTTGTGTACACGCCCCGACGGCAGACAAAGACGATGACATTAAAGATGCATTCTATGAGCGCCTGAAGGAGATATACGACCGATGCCCTGCACATGACATTAAAATTGTTCTAGAAGATTTTATTGCTAAAAAAGGAAGGGAAGTTGCTCTTGGATCAGCGGTCGGAAAATTCAGTCAACAGAACAACACCTCCGATAACGAATTCAAACTGGTTAGTTTCTCGTCGGCAAGAAACATGGCTGTGAGTGGAACCAGGTTCCATCATAAAGATATACACAAGGCAACCTGGATATCTCCCGATCCAAATACAAGAAATCAGATTAATCACGTGGTCATTGATGGAAGGCATGTCTCAAGCGTTATAGACGTGCTTGTGCAAATATTGACTCGGATCACAAGGTACTCACACGTTTAAGTAGTGCTAAAAACACTCGTAACAAAACGCAAAGGAAACTAGTAACACAAAGCTGCATACAACTGAAATAGCCAATGTCTATTCCAACCTACGGATAATCCCGACAAACAGTGGCAACATAATGCATAATTCTTCAGCCGGAAAAAGCGTTCATGAAGGAAAAAAAGGGAGAGTCACGATATCAAATATTTCAGGGATAGAGGTGAAGCCCGAAAGTTCTACCAAAAGGTAAAAAGCAAAGGTTTGGAAATAGGGATCACCACCTGTAAAGAAAGAGGTGTAAATCTGGTGGCGGACACACAGAGTGTGGTGCAAATATGGAGGGAACACTTTCGACAGCATAAGTGAAGAAATCACACCAATCATTGACGGCGGAATTGATTGTCCACTACCGAGTCATAAGGAGGTCAGCATGGCAATTGCACGGCTTAAAAACAATAAAACTGCATGTGCCGATGGATTGCCGACTGAGCCTTTTATGGTAGGCAGCGATGAGCTGGCATCGTGCATTCACCGGCTCATAAAACCGATTCGGTAAAAGAAATGTCCTGCGCTAAAGAAGGGCGATGCAAGTGCGTGCAACAACTACCGCGGGTTCAGCGTTTTACACATTGCATGTTATGTGATATACTAAAGTTCATCCTAGCGAACCTAGTTGGACCTTATTAGTGTGGTTTAAGATCTGGTAATTCGACGACCGGTCAGATCCTGAAACATATCGAAGAAATTTAGATGGACAATTACAATCTGTTTATAGATAACACAGCTGGATTCGACAGTCCGATACGACGGAAACTTTTAGATGACATGGCTGAGTGTGGTATCACTGCGAAGCTGATACGACCTTGACAGTGAAGATAGGCGAAAATCATTATCAATAAAAAGTCGCATGCTCCTTGCGTATGTTGATGATAGAGATAGCTTTGGTGAAAGACTGTGAAATGTTACTGCGACCTGCTCAAGTATTAAAAGCAGTCGGTAAAAGGAGTCTTTTGATAGCTGAGGACAACCCCAAGCAAATAGTGTTTCATAGTTTCAACGAACAAATAGTCTACTCGCTTAGCACGATGCATTAACGTTGACTACTATAACTATCAAGTTTTGGATGATTTTGTCTAACTTGACATCGGTGTAAATAGACATAACAATGTTAGTATGGAAACCAAGAGACGGGTATTGATCGCAGAACGCTGCTACTATGTGCTAAGCAAGCGTTTGAGGCCAAACTCTCTATCGACGAACAAAAATCAATTGTAACAGACTCTGATCTTACCTTTCTTGCCTTACAGCAATATTTGGACCTACCATCATTAATGGAGAGAACCGTCATCGACTGTACCACGACCTGTACGAGCTGTACAACGATATGGACGCAGTAGATTTCTTTGGTCGAAAACTGCGAAATGTTACTGCGGTCTTTTCATGTTATGAGAAGCAGTTGGCAAAAATGGGTTTGTTGATAAATATGGACAAAACCAAATTATTTGGTTCATGGACGATAAGTGAATATGAATTATTATAACTTTGAAGTGCTAGATAATATGGTCTACCTTGGCTCCTAGTACCTTGGTTTCTTCTACAATTAGACTTATAATATTAATTAAGTTCATACCTGGCCCTCAGCGTCCATAAAATTACAACTTCCGTCCATCTTAGAATTTTCTGAAAACAAAAAAAAAAAACATTTGCATTTAATATAATCTCAAATACTTATTCCTAACCATTAATTCATTTATCAAAAACACTTTCCCAAAACAAGACAACCACTTCCGTTTGCCATTACAAAATGACATCACTTCAAAGCAAATATTTGGCGACGGCAAATGGCAGCCAAGAAAAAACCACCAACAACAAAATATATACATCCCTATAGAAGCCGAGATAAATATGGCTGGCTGGCTGGCTGGCTGACTGACTGATTGTATAGACATACAACCAAACCAAATTATCACTCTGAACAACTTCCGCCATTCACAAGACGCAAAAGCATTCTACAGCGACCAAAGAGCAAAGAGTTTATGGGAACGCATAAAACAGCCGTTAAACACCATTAAACACATGGGCAAGCAACCAACAAACTAAGGGATGAAAATGAAAATTGGCTGAGCCAAAGGAATAAAGGCACATACAAACCAACCGAGAGAATATGGAAACGAAGTCCTTTGGCAAAAGAACATTATTATCCTAACCACCATACTGCAGACTGTGTCAGCAACATTTCTAATGATACTTTTAGATGGTGAAGCAATTTATCACCTAAACACACATACACACACGCATAGTAAAGGCTGCTCCTTCCTATACACTGACACAAGATACACAAGGGAGTGGCCAATTTGTAATAGAAATAAACAAACCAAAGGATCTGACAATGAAGCAGCCGCAGCAGCAGTAGGATGATGATGACGACGACAAGGACAAGGATGATTATTTAACGCATGCACGCATTTACAACCCTTGGCAAAAGGACGTACCAAGTTATTGTGGATAATAAAGCGAGCAGCAAGCTGTGTTGGAATGAATGCTAGGATGTAATAAATAAATAAAGTCTGCGTGTTTATAGACCGTATCTGTAGAGGGCATAATAAAAGAGAGAGAGAGAGAGAAAAAAAAACGATACGAGAAAATTGAAAGTGTAGCGTAGAATAATGAGATTGAAGCATAAGGACTACATGGAACAGTGGTGTCGAAGTTGTCGATGTTTAGCAATTAGTGCGAATATCTATATATATATATATATATATATATATATATAAAAGGCTTGGGTGACTGACTAAACACTCCCCAGCCCAAACGCCTAAACTGTGAACCGTGAAATTTAGAATGTAGGTTTCTTTTATGACGTAGGCGCGCACTAAGAAGGAATTTTTGGAAATTCGGACTGAAAGGGGATAAAATGGGCGTGTATCTGTATCATTTGAACTATTTCGAGTCGAGATTTGGTACCTATATCGGTCGTATAAGAAAAAATACTTTGTGGAAAGTGGGCGGTGCTACACCCCTTTTTTAAAAATAGTAATATTGGCTAAATAAATGGGCCGATTGCAATTGATTTTTCTGTGTGATACTGTCCATAGGGCCTCTATCATAGGCTACATGAAAACATAATTAGACAAAGGGGCGTGGCACCGCCCACACAAACCGAAATTTCAATCGGTCTTACCTTAAAAGCTATTAGAGGTATGAAGATGAGATTTGCTACATATGTTACTGATATAAAGAGGATTATGTCTCGCTGGTAATTTTTACCCTGAAAAGTGTAATTTTTTCAATAAGGGGCGTGTCACCGCCCTTTTCCCAGCGGGACGTAATCCTCCATGCAAGCAACGTAAGCCGGGAAAGCTAGTGTTATATAACGGTGTGTTGTAGCTTCTCAATTCGTTAATGGAGCTTTTAACACTTAAAATTTTTGATGTTTGTGTAAAAGTCACAGCAAATGGTGCTGATGAGATAGTTTGGCAACCATCGAAACAGCTATGCGCCCTGCGAGCTAACACATAATCCATAACGTAAAACAAACTTTATTAGCAATAACAGAAAGATCTTGAACCGAACGATGTAAACAAATTCAAATTTTATTAACTCCGAACGCATTAAGGAATATGAATGGCCTTAATAAGTGGAGAAGTATATACAACTAATTAGAAATGTTGGCTTAATATGTTCTGAAATTCGTTATCATATTTCAGGACCTAATTTTTTTCTTCCTCCATAATTCTTACTAATCATGAAGCTTACAAAATGTATAATTAAGTTCCAAAGAACATTTATTTATAAGTTATTTCTGAAATTATCTTTAATTTTCGTTCATGTCTTTTTTGAACACAAACTAGGTAGTTCTTTGATTGAATATACTAGTTATATCTAAAAATGTATATGTATATTTTTTTGGTTGCAAAACATAAAGTAAACTATTCTATTCTCTTCCCTAGCAAAATTCTAAAGATTTACAAAAACAAATACTTAAATCGGTTTGGTAGTTTAAGATTTTACCCATTACAAACATTCCCAATATTACAAAAATGTTATTGAAAGTAGATTGTATTATGCAATACATATTTTTCTTAACAAAATCGTTTTGTTTTAGGGAAATGATCCATCTGCAACCCACTGTTGCTCATTCGTATAGACAATTATGTGGGTGGTTGTGCGCCAAATACTCCAGGATATATTAAGCGCCCCCTTATAGTCCTCATAAGGAGGGGATTTGTTTGCACATTAAATAAATTGGCCAGAGATCAAGTTTAAACACGCAGACGGCAAAAATAAGGAAGAAGAACAGTTGAATTGAATTGAATCGTGAATTGAATTAAGTTAACGCAATTTTATGGCAGTAAACGGAAATCGTTTTATTACTAAAACACCCCATCAAATCAAATATACACACAATACAACAACCGACCTCCTTTCCCCCGCTCCCACACTCCTTGCACATAGATAAAGATCGTACTAAAGCTTTCACAATAAGCTGCTAGGAATATGTTTCTTGAAGTGGGTGGCGTAGGGGTGGGGGTGCAGTAACTTCTTTGAAGTTACATTAAAGGACACCATAGCAAGGAATTTATTATCTTGAGGTTATGTCGACAATGCCACTACGATTTACAATACTGTGAGTTAATGCGTGTAAGTGGCTGGGTGGGTGTTTGAATTGATTGTAAGACCTTCGGTGGGTGATTGAGGAAGATACAAATCCTGCGTATGTGCGTATAAGGATAAGGGAGGTCCTTGAACATTGGTTAAGTATCTTTAGCATTGTCGTTCGTTGTTTATTGTTACTGTTGCTGTTGCATGGATAACAAACAATTTATAATCATGTATACACAAGTGATTATACTAAATAAACTTTTCGAAGCAAATTACTTGACGTCAAGCTACTTCGGCGTGCACACACACACTCCAAATCCTCCCTCATCTACACCCCCTGGCAATGATAGCGGGTGATAATAAACGATGACAACAACAGCAACTTAAACATGATGTTGTTCAAGTTGTTGTAACATTGGGTGGAACTGATATGGAATTGTCTATTGTTGTGTGTGCGTGTAGTAATACGTGGCAGAGCTGAATTATGGGTGAATGCTTGGTTTGACTAAATGTTTACTTTCTCATAAGAGTGTGTGTGTGTGTGAGGTTATTGCACTGTGGGGGATGTAGGGGGAAATAGGAAATATTAATAATAAGTAAAGGATTGTGGTCCTTTTACCCAAAGATGTAAGTATATCCTATATATATATATATATATATATATATATATATATATATATATATATATATAGATTCCTATGGTTCCAGGTTGGAACAGAGGGAACTCTATACTAGGCGTCTTTGAACTTTTGTATAATTTTTTATATAAAACTAGAAAAATCAAATAAAATGAAACAAAAAGACATATATATAAAAGTTATGACTTCGTAGACACAGCACAACACATGATTTTGGGACTCAATTCTGAGAACTGCACGTGAAAGTAGCCTTAAAAAGAAGAAGTTCTGCATCATTCGTTTTGTCAAGTTACATGCCATAATAATTAAATATCGATTTGAAGTTAGTAAGTATCGTATAGGGGAATTTGTCACGTTTTAGGCTCTTTTGTTATATTGTTATATGATGGCGTATGATAATCATAAGCAATGTTCCACGTAATTCATACGCCACGAAGTTCAACAGTTTTATTGTAACTACTACAGTTCAAAATCATTTGATGAATGGACAAGTGAAACTGTTGCTTATGGAGGGAAACGTTATACTATGAACAGATTAAAGGAATTGTACTTCTTAATTTTTTTAAATTTGTTTCAAATAAATTTGTATACGATACTTACTAACTTCACCCTATACAATTTGATGAATGAATGGAAAAGTGAAACTGTTGCTTATGGAGGGAAACGTTATATGAACAGATTAAAGGAATTGTACTTCTTAATTTTTTTAAATTTGTTTCAAATAAATTTGTATACGATACTTACTAACTTCACCCTATACAATACTTACTAACTTCAAATCGATATTAACTTATTATGGTATGTGTAAAGGTGAAAGTTTTATCGAAAACTATATATGTTTTCTGTTCATATGTACAGCCTTGCTCTGACATTGAGACTTATAACGCTCTTATCGCAGCGTTTGCCTCTGTGGTTCACTGCACTGTCAACTAGTCTGGAAACTCTTTTAGAGAATATCTCTGATCTTGGGTTGTACCAAATGAATGGGGTATTGAACTCAATGGGCCGTTTGTTGGATCTTGTTTTTGCTGATAACATTGAAGGGTTTTCTTTGGATCGTATTGATCCTATTTCATTACCCGAAGATCGTTATCACCCTACTATTGCGATCACTATCGAGGCAGATTCCGCTTATAACCGAAATGATGTTATTCCTTCTACTGTTAAGTCTTTCTATTTCAAGCGAGCCAACTACGTGAAACTTAATTCTTGCTTTAATGAAATTGACTGGCCATCGCTATTAACAATGGACTCTTTCAATTCCAGATCCATGGATGAAATTTTGGAAAAATTTTATAAGATTATTGAAACATGTTTTTCTAAATGCATACCTCTGACTCGCCGTAACTTGATGCACAGTGGTTCACCTTGGAGTACAAGGGAGTTGTCAAGGCTTAAAAACAGAAAATCTCGCCTATTTAAGAGATTTAAAAAATCCGGTTCGACTTTTGATTTTGCTAATTATTCGGCCGTTCGTGCTGAGTACAACATATTAAATAAACATTGCTATGCGCGGTATTTGGATAATCTGAAATCTAACTTTGCTAACGACCCTAAGTCTTTCTACGACTTTGTGCGCTCTAAACGCAAATCGGCGTCCTTTCCGCCCACAATGTATTTCAATGACGATTCATCGTCGGATTACATCGAAATCGCTAATATGTTCGCAGATTTTTTCCAATCCACGTATAGGAATGCTGATTCGAATATTCAATTTTCTTTGAACTATCCATATGCTATTGAGAGTACATCTATCTCAAATATTTTCAGCTTTGACATAAATTCGGTTTTTAAGTCTTTGTCTTCTCTTAAGTTTACCTGCAAACCAGGTCCTGATGGTATTCCTGCCTGCATTTTGCGTGGTTGTGCATCGAGTCTTTGTTATCCCTTAACTGATATTTTTAACAAGCTTTTGAGATTAGGTCATTTTCCATCCATGTGGAAAGAGTCGTATATATTACCATTATTTAAGTCTGGTACAAAATCAAACATTTCTAACTATAGGGGTATTGCCAAACTCAGTGACATCCCTAAGTTAATGGAAAAACTAGTTACCGAGAACCTTACATTTCAGGTCAAGTCAATTATCTCACCGAAACAACACGGCTTTCTCAAGGCTCGTTCTACGGTTACTAATCTCCTTGAGTTTACAACACATGTTTTCTTGGGATTTGTTAAGAAAATGCAAACTGATGTAATTTACACCGATTTTAGTAAAGCATTCGATAGGGTTGATCATCGTATTTTGCTGATGAAACTAGATCGTATGGGATTTCCTGAGAATCTCCTTCATTCGATCAAATCTTACCTTTCTGGAAGGACGCAACGTGTAATGTTTTATAATACACTGTCCAGGGTGGTTAATGTAACATCCGGTGTTCCTCAGGGTAGTCATTTAGGCCCTTTGCTATTTTTATTATTCTTAAATGATCTTCCTTCTATTATCTTGCATAGTTCAATACTTATGTACGCTGATGATGTGAAGTTATTTAGCAGCTGTGGCGATACGGTCAGACTTCAGAATGATATTGACCGCTTTGTTAATTGGTGCAAGGCCAATTTAATAGATCTCAACTTAAAAAAGTGTAAACATATGTCATTTTTTCGCTGTAATAGAATTTTATCTACATTTTGTATTGATGGTCTTGTTTTGGATTCTGTTACCACATTTATTGATCTTGGCGTTCTTATGGACAGGAAATTGGACTTTATATCTCATATAAGCATGGTTGTCAATAGATCTAGATCTACACTTGGATTTATTAAAAGATGGGCTAAGGAATTCTCTGATCCGTACATCACTAAACATCTATACATATCTCTAGTTAGACCTTTGCTGGAATATGCCTGTGTTGTTTGGAATCCATATTACCGTATACATATGCATTCCATTGAATCAGTGCAAAAGCAATTTTTGTTATTCTGTCTTCGTGGTTTCGGTTGGAGATGTGACAATAATTTGCCGTCGTATGAGAGTAGATTAAAACTCATTAGACTACCTACTCTTGAGAGTAGAAGGACTATGCTTGGGGTTTCGTTTGTGTGCAGACTCTTGGATGGTGATGCTGATTCGCCATTTCTGCTTTCGAATGTCAATTTCAATGTCCCTTGTAGATTCTCTAGACACTTTTACCCAATATCTTTAAACTTCTATAGGACAAATTATGCAAATTCTTACCCCTTTCGTAGAATTTGTAATGATTACAACCAACTTCGTGATGTAGTAAATTATAATAGTGATATCGGAATGTTGAAACTTTGTATTATGAGACATCTGAAGTGAATACGCTAGTTGTCGTCTTATCGTTATTTTTATTATATCTTATCCATTTTAATTCAGCTGATGATTTTCTGTAGCTGATATAAAATTTTCTTTTTTCGGGGTTGCCAACTACTCTAAATTAATCCGCAATAGTCTGGACCTTGGTGTGTACGTTGTCCCACGTTAAGGGACAGTGCCCTCTCGGCGGTAGGGGCGGGTAAGTGTGAGGCGTGGGAACGTTCGAAAAAACAAAAAAAAAAAAAAAAAAAAAAACTTTACACAACGAAAGAAGCAGAACTTCTTCTTTTTGGGGCTACTTTCACCTGCAGTTCTTAGAATTGAGTCCCAAATCAATGAGCTGAAAAATTTTGTACTGTGTTAGTTAAGGTTTTTAGCAGATCAAAACAATACAAGAAAAGTTTGTGTTTCGACTGTTATAATACTATTTACATTGCGATAGTATCAATAGTAATATATTATATCTGCCACACCCCTCTACTCCCCCACTGTGTCCCAAATGAGCATAGAACATAAGGTAAAAGTTTAGCTGTTACCAAAAACACAAACACTTTCCATAACCATGGAAAACATATTTACACCCACCCACAACGGTGGGGGGTGGTTGCGGTTGGAAAATTAGTTATAAAAACTTGTTAAAAGAGATTTACACGATAAAGTGTACAAGTGAGTACTCGTGTACACAATACAACACAACAGCGTGTACTTACGTACACACGCTTGTTCGCCTTCACATTTAGAGCTAATCAAATTATGCGCTATTTTATTTGTTTCTATAGCTGGGAAATGAGTTTCTCCCGCGCTGTCTGTCCGTCCATCCGTCTTTCTGTTTCTACCTTTGCTTGCCTTATTTGAGGTGGAAATTGTGGGTGCGTCCCAAAGTTTTTAAGTTAATTAAAAATCTCAGTGAAATCATAAAAATAAACTACACCAACAGTTATGGAACTACGTACGATACGTACGTATGTAAGTACCGGCGGCGGCGAGTGAATGAAAAACGTGCCACAAAATAAATTAATCATTGTGATTGAATAATTTATAAGGTTGCAGCTTAAATGGTTTAGTTGAAAATCTCAACAGTGGGGTTGGTGGGTGGGTGGGTGGGTGTATAAGAGATGTAATTGTTGATATGTTGGTTTGTTAGGTGATTGATTTAAAGTATAACAAATTTGTTGTTAATTTTTACACGACACATTATCTAAAAGTAATTAGATGGATTAACACGAATATGAGAGAACATGGAGTACTTTTGAGGGAATCTCGTTTTACGTACCAGAAATGAAGTTTATGGCAAACAAATGTACTTTGTGCTATAAAAAAAGTACTTTCTGATATAATATGTAGTTTGTGAAACAATAAATTTACTTTTTGATACAATAAAAGTAATTCTAGGTACAGTAAATGTACTCTTTGCAACAATAAAAAGTATCTTTTGGCACATAAAAAGTACTTTTTGGCAAAATAGAAGTAATTTTTTGTACAATTAATGTGCTTTTTGGTACAGTAAAAGTGTTTTTGTACTTTCATGAAAATTCAAAGTACTATTTCGTACAATATGTATGTACGTTTTAACACAATGAAAGTACTATTTGGTATAATAAAGTACTTTTTCGTATAAAAAAATTACTTTTTGGTTAATAAAATAAAAGAACTAAAGTACTTTGTGGTCCATCAAAAGCTCTTTTTGGTACAATAAAATTAGTTTTTGTTACCATTAATGTCTTTTTCGGTACAATAAAATAACTAACGTAATTTGCGATCCACTAAAAGCTCTTTTTGGTACAATAAATATTTGTTTTTGGTACAATAAATGTGATTTTCACAATAAAAGTACTTTTTAGTACTATGAATGCACATCTTGGTACACTAAAGTAATTTTAAATACAAAAAATTAACTCTGTGGTATTTTTTGGTTCAACGAAATTACTTTTTTTTACATTGGAAGTACTTTTTGGTAAATTTAAAATACATATATTTTAAGGTACAATAAAAGTACTTTTTCATACAATTAAATAACTTTTTTGGTATGATACAAGTTCTTTGTGGTAAATCAAAAGCACTTTTCGGTACAATAAATGTACTTTTTAGTATAATAAGAGTATATTGTGGTATAACAAAGTATATTTTTGGTATAACAAAAGTACTTTAAGGTACAAAAAGTTTACTTTTTAGAACAATGAAAGTATTTTGTGGTACAACAATAACTTTACTCTTTGGTGCAATTAAGAAACCTTTTTGTTACATATATAGTACTTTAATACATTTGGTACATTAAGAGACATTTTCTGGTATAATTAAAGTTCTTTTAAGTAAAATAAATGTACTTTTCGGCAGAATGAAAGTATTGTTTGGTTCAATATATGTTCTTTTTGGTACAATAAAAGTACTTTTTGGTACAATGAAATTACTTTTTGGTACAATTAGAGAGTTGTTGGTACAATAACAATCCTTTTCGGAATAATAAAAGTACTGTACAATAAATGTACTTTTTGGTACAATAAATGCACTTTTTGTTGCATTAAAATTACTTTTTGGTACAATAAATGTACGTTTTGGTACACTAAAAGTACTTTTTGGTACAATGATTGTATATTTTTGTACAATATTTATAATTTTTAATAAAAGACCTTTTGATATAATAACGGCCTTATTCATAAAAAATTTCTAAAGTGGATATGAAGCGTTCTCTAGCTAAAGTATTCTTTTGCTCTAAAAAACCTTTAATAAGAAATTATATTCATAAACGTTTGTTATCAGTCCTTTAGCCGAATGTGTTCCGGTGGCAACACCGACTGTTATAAGTCGTTAATGATGTATAACAAGAGCTTTATAATCGGATACAAAAGCTTTATAATCGGATACCAAACATGTATTTTCACTTATAATAACTACGAACAATATTGTAGCTCTATTTTTCATTTACTACGATTCTCATGACGATAAGAAAGACGTTAAAGTAAAAATTGTATTAAAAAATTGTATTTTATTTTCCTTATGTTGAAATAATATTCGGATACCGATTAAATTTTTTCCTTGTTTTGATTGTTTATACATCACGAATATTATTTCATTATTTACAAATTATTTTTGACGAATTTTGGAGAAATATTTTTCAAAATGATATTCATGAATGAAAAGTGTCTATTTAGATACTTTTCTATGTGCGCAATGATAAGGAACAAAATTTCCTACAAAATGAATACATGCAAGAACTCTTTCCAATAGGAAAAATGCCTGAAAAGTGAAAATAAAGATCTCAAATTCATGAATATAGAATAAATTGTACAAACGTCAAGTTATAGCATGCTTAAAGTGGAGACAACCCTACTTTAACTTATTGAAGATGTAAATCGTTTATGAATATTGTTTTCTCGAAATTTGCATAAAAATGCTTTATAAACCTCTTATAAGTTTTTATGAATAAGGCCGTAAGTGTATATTTTGGTACAATAAATGAACTTTTTAGTAAATTAACACTACTTTTGGTACCATAGTGAAATAAATGTACTTTTATGTCCGGCCGTGGCATAGTGGTTAGAACATGCGACTACCATGCGGGAGATCACAGGTTCAACTCCTGGCTCCAGTCATCTTAGAAGAAAAAAAAATAAATAAATTGTTCTTTCATTGTCGACTCCCCTCGAATGTTGTCGACAGCAACTTCGCAGTATTAGTGTCGAGTCAATCGGCGTGTCTAGTAAGAGCTTCTCAAACAGTGATGTTCGCATTCGTCGATAAACAAGTAGGTGCCGTTTGTTGCGAATCTAAAAATAGTAAGCGTGTTAATTCACAACAACGCGAGAAGCTATCCGATACCTCATTCATGGGGAGTAAAGGGAAATTAAGTTTTTATGGTCGCAAAAGCTTCAAGAAAGATACATTTTGGTACAACATATGTACCTATTTTAAGTATAGAGTGTTTTTTTTAGACATATTGCACCTCCGATAAGGATTATTCTAAAGTTAGATGTCATACTAATGAAGTGTGTTGAAGTGTGTTTTTTTTTCAGTATACATTGGCAAATCACCACTCAGAGACTAGGACAACGTTACCTAATCGTGGAAACTTATTTCTTATTTCTTATAGAGCACTTCATAAAGTTTACGATGCGCAGAATATACATCTGCATAACTAATACACAGAACTATTGATCGATTTATGACCACATTAATCTTGTGTATAATATTCATCCAAATCGAGCAAGTTTTGTGCTTACAGAAGACCCGAAGGACTCGAATTTTTCGATGCGCCCGTCCACTACTTGGAAAATTTTTAAGAAAAATCTTGGTCATGTGTCATGTGTTCGTTACATAGATCAATGAAATAGATCGTAAAAATTAGGTTCCATAGCCTCGAGCAAACTTTTTTTGTTCGGAGGGGAAAAATTTGAAGGGAGGGACAATGTGAACCGTATGTTAATCGTGGAAGAATTAAATTTAAAAGAAAATACTCCGTTTTTTGTTTTGCTGACTGCAAAAATCGTAAAAACTTAACATATGTCATATTTTAACATTGAGTCAAGAAAAGAAATGACATATCCTCACACCGGACATCGAACATGTTAGTCTTCGCTTGAGGCTATTCATCACGACGTCTAATGTCTAATTCGAACACAGAAAGAGTTGGTGATTCAATAGTTTAGAACCAGATTTTTATGATTAACGGGTACGTAAACGAGTAGAATTTTTGTTTTTGGAGAGAGCACAATCCTCATGAAACTCTTGAGACACCATTACATCCCGCTTGATGCGGTTTACAAGCGGAAGGCGTCATCGGCCCACAGATCTTTAAATCCGAAGCCGGTGGCAATATGACCGTAAATGGTAAACGCTATAGACAAATGATTCGTGTATTTTGTATTCCTTATAATATTGCATCTTTTGGAGGAGAAATGGTTCCAGCGAGTAAAGACATAACTTTGTTGAGCCTGGGTGCAGTTTGCGAAAATTTTGAGCAAAATGTGATATGCAAAAGAGATGAGAGGTCACCTTTTAGCACAAACTTATACCTAATGGACCGTTTTCTTTAAGGATAACTTAAGAGACAAGTTTTTAACAGCAACATAGTGTCTTTTGAGGATTTAAAGGCACACATTTGTGAGAAAATGCAGAAAATTAAAAGCCAGTCCAACAATTTCGAAAGAAAAGCTATGCGGACGAAAGCCAGTCACTCACTTTCACCTGCCATTACGTGTTGTAATGCAAGCACATACAATCACATGATTGCCAGATGGATAAATTTGAACAAAAATCATACTAAATTGTTTAAAGACAAACAAAACTCTAACTGAATGAAAAGACAAATAATAAAATGTAAACAAAACAAAAAATATTTGTTAATTGTGAGTGAGATGAAATTTCCCTTTTTTTGTCTCGTGTATTCGCGTTGAAAGGAGCTTCTCACATGAAGAGAGTTATCAAGAAAGCTCACCAGATTGAGTGCCGCATCAACTTGGATGCCAAACCCGACCTAAACGACAACTCAAATCAACATCAACTCAACATCATTTAGTGTGTCTTGACCATCGTTCGTGCTACCTAAAAGAACGTTGGCGTCCCACTAAGTTGCGTGGTTCCCACCACCAATGTGTTCGTCGATTATTTGGAACCAATGAAGAGAATATTGTGCCACAACGATTAAGAAAGATCATCCCCACCGATTTCGTCAGTGACACACATTTCCGGGTCATAGACGACAAGATCGGTATCTCTCTCAAGATTGCCTACACATCAACACCAACTAACTTCCTGAAAAAAAAAATAATTAATTCATTGCAATGTAACTAATAAAAATAAATGATATTTTCGAGAAACTTAAATGATAAGAAGAGTCCTTCAAATAACATTATTTCAAGATATTCACAGTATTCATCATATTTGTGTCGAGTGGACAACCAAAACACAAGTCAATGATTTTGACATTTGTGTTCACACAGATGACAGCGAAAATAGTTAGTGGGCCCCGATTTTGTTCGCATAGATTTTCTTCCGACTTGTCGTGCTAATGATGTTAGTGGGTGGCAAATCAGCTGTTTGCCGCATAGAAAGCAAGCGAACGGCTACGTTCGACATCGTGGTACAGGCTGGAAAATTTTCTGCTCCAATAAATATATAATAACAATACTGAATGAAATCTTTTCTATTTCTGTATGGAACGAAAGAAACATTTTTTTTCGTAGGTTTTGGTCATACAAATCTTTGAAGAAATATATAAAAAATGCGAATGATTACAAAGGGCTAGTTTATAAAATTTGTCATAATGTAATAAATTGTAGTACTTAATTTTTATTTCGGCTTATACGATAAATCAAAATGATTTAAAACCCATTTATTAGATTACTCCAATAGAGAGCCTTTCAGTCAAGTCCCCTAATATCGCCCACCACCATCATATTTTAGCTATATACCAATATCTAACTAATCAGAGCCATGAGTTTGTTGCAGCTAATCCAAGGCATTGTGCCTAATTGCTTCAACTTTTGTTTTAATAACCAATTAATGTAATAAAAATCCAATGGCATATTTATTTCTTTTTTATTGTTAATTACTACTCTCGCACTTTGAATTCATTCCCTACTTTTATTAGTTCAAATCTATTTTCAAAATGAATTACGCTTTGACATGATATTCAAACATATGCGAGTGCTACTAACTACGCGTTCATACAGTAGCTAATTATTTCCTTAAATACTTCAACCCCCCTCCGAAAAAAAAGTAATTAGGTTTTGTTTTTTTCTAATACAATACGACAATGGCTTCATATTAACTGACATGGCTACACTCATTTGAAGCGGAGAACAGCCGAAAGTTTTCACCATTTTTTTTTTTATGACGAAACACACAAAGTTAGAAAATTAAAGCGTTAGCACTCTTTCTCTCTTACAGGGCCTGTGTTTGTAATCTACTGTAGTATGCATGGAACATTTTCGTTTCCCTCCCCCAAATGGGATACCAACCACACCACACCACACACAGTCTTAATACGTTTCATTCATTTTATTTCACTTAATTTCACTTTATGATTATTTACTAATTAATTCAGTTATTACCTTAAATACGTTGTAATTTCCTCAATGAGTTTGCAGTGCGTGTTCAGACATGCATAACACCATTTGTTGTAGTTCAGATTGTGGCTATGCGTATTAAGTTTCTTTATATACTCTAAATACTCTACTATACACATAGTTTATTTAATAATGACAAGAAGTTTTTATTAATTGTAATTCATGTTTTGTTGTTGGTTGAAACACCTACATACGTACTTACGACCAAAAGCAGAAAGAACTTTGACTTAATTAGAACTAATGAATGAACCAATGCCAAGTCCATTGTTTAATATTTATTTCCATGTCCTTCATTGTAGGACTTGGGAGTGATAAATAGCTATTAATTAAATTAAAAACAGAGAACTTTTCTTATTAACTACCCCCATAATTTAGACTAATTTGATATGATAGCATATGATGATGTGGATGTGAATGGGCGAGAGAGACTAATGCGGTAGTAAATTTGTGTCAACTCAAAGGTCCTTCAGGACATTTCAAGGGTCTTAATTGTATACACAATGTCATTTGGGTTAAATTTGTAATTCGCTATGAAATCATAGTATGTTATAGTGGATTAGCTGGATAAAATGTGGCATAGGGATTTAAGATTTTTAATTTCTATACTATTGAACATAAGTTATAAGGACTGAAAGGCTCTTTACTTTTCAAATAATGATAAAAAAATATACAAATTAGACGAAAACTGTTTAAAAAAATTCATCATCCTTGATTTTGATCCTTGATTATTTTTATACTATGCAACCAGGATCGACATTTTCAATGACGACTTGACAGGTATTCTGTGAAATTTACAGAATTTCGTCTTGAATACGTTCCATATTTCTCCGAAAGACACTGGTTCCAATGAAAAACATTTCTTTTAAGATATCCTTAAAGAAAGTGGTCAATTTGGGGTAATTCTGGTTTACAAGATCGCCGAAAATGTTATCTCTTTTGGATAATACTTTCGATCCAGAAATTCTGTGAACTGTTGTCTCATTACGCTGAATAAACGATCCTTGATTTACACTATTGAAAATTCTGAAAGTATTGACCGATCTGTATAAAAGTAGGGGAAAAAATCCACAACAAGCCCCGCAACTGCCTCGGAACCGCCCCTAGGGAGACACGAATACATAATTTGTTTATATAAAATTTATTTCCACCGCTCAATCTGCCCCGGAGTCACCACTAGACGGGTGTAATATATGATCTCCCCCCAATATGAAGATAGAGGGTAGATATGGTCGGGAAATATGTAAGGAAGGAAATACTTGTGGGTGATGTTCAAACATTTTATCCCTCTAGGAGATACCATGGGAGCGGCAGAAGCTGATTCCGTAAAAACGCGCCATTGACCAGGTCGATCGACCGAAAATGTCGCAGCTGTACGTGATGATGTCGCTCAAGGCAGGTCAAGCGCAAACAATCAATGGTGCTCGGTATCGTGAAATGATAACCAGTTTTTTCTTGCCTCGAATTGAAGAAATGAATGTGGATGTCATGTGGTTCCAACAAGACGGTGCCACATGTCATACAGCCAGAGAAACAATTCAATTGCTGCATCAGTCATTTCCCGGTCGTGTTATTTCGCGTTTTGGAGATCAGCCGCCTAGATCGTGCGATTTAACACCATTAGATTATTTTCTTTGGGGTTTTTTGAAGTCGATGGTTTACGCGAATAAGCCGACGACGACTCAAGAGGAAATTGGACGCTGCATTAATGAAATACCGCAGCATTTATGCGAAACGGTCATTGACAATTTCATTTAAAGATCGCGTGCATGCCAGCAAAGCCGCGGCGGTCATCTGCACGATATATTGTTCCATACATAACCTCATTCTGTCTGCTTTACGATATAATAAAGTTTCACGATTTTTTTTAAAATATCTGTGTTTTATTTAAAATTTAAAAACTGCGCTCTTGTTGGGACACCCTTTAGTTTTAGAGCTATCGAATTGAAATTTGTTGCGTGAGTATATGTACTCTACGTGGAGATTAAGTTCTAAGATGAGCAAGATCGGGCAAAAACATTTTCAACCTCCCATGGCCTTCGATAGCTCAGTGGAAGCGACGTAGACTAGCAAGGTGAAGGTGCCGGGTTCGATTCCCGGCCGGGGCACTGGCCAAAATAAACATAAAAAAATACTTTTCAAATACTTTCGAGTTCTCCAGCCAACAAAAACTCATCCTAGATGCTTCCACTACAAAAAATCCAGATTGCGCAAGGATCAAGGAAAAATGATTTATCAACATCTTATATAAAAATCAACTAGCCAGCTGGCGCCATCTTTGGTGGAAT
The DNA here is from genome assembly GCA_964034835.1 of Muscina levida. Lineage (NCBI taxonomy): Eukaryota > Metazoa > Arthropoda > Insecta > Diptera > Muscidae > Muscina > Muscina levida. The sequence goes on along the minus strand of OZ035884.1, from coordinate 25,116,045 downwards.
TTGGCGGTTAAAACTGACAACAACAACACCTTACAATCCTTGACACAAACCTTGTAATCTACAAAGGAACGAACAGAGTTGCCAACAATGATCGTATGAGAATCAGATTATATGGCCGATCGAGTGCCGATAAATTGAAAATCGGTATAAAGAATTATCACCCCAGCTACCACCAGCTGTTACAATAACAACAACTACAACCTCCCATACAAATTGTCCCTTTTTGGGGGTCTGTCCCTGCGATCAGAGTTGTAGTTTAAGAGCTATCGAGCTGAAATTTGATATGTAAGTTTCTATACTCTAAGTGGAGGAGTTCCAATATAAGCAAGATCAGACAAAATGTATTTCTACCTCCCATACAAACTTCCCCTTTATGGGGTTGTCCGTCTACCTGTCCCCCCGATTACAGTCATAGTTTAAGAGGTATCAAGCTGAAATTTGGTATACAAGTTTCTATCCTCTAAAATGAGCAAGATCGAACAAAAACTTCTCCCATCTCCAATACAAATTTCCCCTTTGTGCGGGTGTCCGTCTATCAGTCTCCAGGATTACAGCAGTAGTTTATGTAAGTTGGTATGCAAGGTTAATAGAACCTTAGCGGATGTTATGTTCTGAATTGAGCAATAGCGGAAAAAACTACTCCTACATCCCATATAAACTCTCCCTTTTTGGGGGTGTCCTCTGTCTATCCTTGCGGTTACAACCTTAGTTTAAAAGCTTTCGAGCTGAAATTTGGTATACAAGCTAAGCTCGTTTGAGTTAAGCTGTTGTTTGCACTCATCCAACCTCGGCGGCTAAATGCATTATCCAATTATTATGTCTACGAGAATACATATATTAAGAAATTTATTTTCGAAAAAGTACAACTCTTCGTTTTCAACGAAATCCTATCAATGCTAAAAATGTCTTTACATCAAATTTAAAAGCAACAGAAAAGACCAACGAATACAAAATATTTCACAATACTATGTATACAAGAAATGATATAAAATTAAATGAAATATTTGTGTACCGCTGAGTAGGGTAACAATGAAGGACTCAAAACAAAATACGATATATCGAGAACACGAAACAGCACACAGCAGCAACAAAAGTGCTGCGGCAAGCAAGCGACTTTTTGCAATCTGACCAATTATCACAAAAACAAGTCAACTGGCTTGGACGGCCATGCTGGATTCCAAAGGTTCTTAAAAATACCCAAAGCACAGAGTAAAAGCTGTAAGGAGACTAAACGAGCCGAATCGACGATGATCACTACCACACAGTGCTGAGCTGATTGCCGGTTGCCAACCATGCCAACCAGCCAGGATATTTTATGAGTAAACACCAACAACATGGCGAGGCGAGGCGAGCATCTATAGCGTGTATATGTGTATATATTTACACCCATAGCACTCACTGGACGCAAATGGTTACCCTTTTTTTTGGTTGCCCGAAAAGTATCATCATTAATTCAAATATCACTAAAATGAAAGGACCCTGCAAAGGAGGCGCGGGGGGTAAGTGAATAAATGAAATGAAGATGAGGCGTTTTTTACCTGCGCCAAAGTTAAAGGAACCTTTTTTGCGGGAGAAAGAAGACTTTTAAAGATTATAAAAATTCACCCATTAACATTGGCAGTCAATAAGCCAACACACACACAGCAACGAGACGACTTGATTGCGATCCATTTCAGAGGCAACAACGGGGCCAACAAACACCAGCAGTGAGCGAGTGCCAGTAAGTGGTAGTGATGCAGCATGGATGGAGAAGGGCTCAATTAACAACAACGTACCCAACAGATTCGGGTTTCCTTAGAAAAATGCTGAAAAAATGAAAAACAACAAAACAAACGACAGCAGAAAAAAAATGTTAGCATTTCCAGTTCAGAACTTAATGTCCCTCACATGTGAACATTTAGCAATGGCGTAAAACGATCTTATACTCCTTCTGTTTCTGTTTTTTTTCTTTAGCTGAACTCTTTTTTTCCTGCTGCAGTTCTGAAAACGATGCCAGCCATCCCTATACGTTAAGATATGCAATAAATGGTCTTAAGGATGATGGTGATGCTGCTGCTGCCGCTGATGATGATCGTGATGGTGGTAGTGGTGGCTGGCTGGTGGCTGGCAATGGTGCTTGGTTTCATGGTTAGTATAGGCTGCTGATTGCTTGCCGTGAGAAATAAGAGCTATGCTGAAGGAGACACCACAACAACAACAACAACAAATGCAACAACTGTTACAACAACCACCAGCGAAAACGTTAATTAAGATTATGAAGTCATAAGAAACGTCGTCCGTGTCGTTGTTGTCGTCGTCGTCATCATCTTTAGGTATTTAATGGTGGTTGTTGCCGTAGCTTGCGTTTGGAACCGGGGTGCTATGTGATGATGTTTGGGTCCAGGGCTACATACGACAAAAAAAAAACGAAAGCATGCAACCACATAATAGCAGCCACAACACGATAATATTATCAACGAAATAGTTGTGCACTGAAAGAAAAAGAAATGGTGTCTAAGCGATGTTTAAAATAAGACTATATAAGAGTAACATCGGTATTTGTCGCATTTTTAACCAATTTTACTCACATTCATCAGTTCTTTACTTACTTAGCTGGTACTTCTAGAAAAATATTATAAGCGCCGATCTTCTGCGCTTCTTCTCCAGTTAGTCACACCGAGTTCTGTAAGGTTATCAGCAACATGGTCTTCCCAACTGAGTTTTGGTCGCCCTCTTCCGCGCCGTCCATCGAGTTCATTGTCGAAGACTTTTCGAGCTGGAGCATGCGTACAACCCAACGCAACCGTTGCACCTTAATGCGTCTGATCACGTCAATTTCAGTGTACAGATCGTACAGCTCATGATTCATACGACGCCGATACTCTCCGTTAACGATGATGGGCCCATATATTTCTCGGAGTATTTTTTTCTCGAATACCGCCAGAACCGATTCATCCGCTTGTGTCATAACCCAGGATTCTGAGCCATACATTAAGCTGGAGTTTTGTTCGTCGAGAGAGGGCTCTGTCATTGAATCGCTTGCTTAGTCCGTAGTAGCATTTATTTGCAAGCACGATTCTTCTCCGGATTTCTAGGTTGACATTATTTGCTTTGTTGATAGCGGAGCCTAGGTAGACAAAATTATCTACCACCTCGAAATTATAGTTGTCAACGTTCACGAAGTTTCCCAAACGAGTAGATTCTTTGTTCGTTGAAAATAAAAACTTTGTTTTGTCCTCGTTCACCGTTAGGCCCATTTTTGCTTTTTTGCTGATTCCTTCTGTATACCTGAGAAGGCTGCAGTCACATCCCGCAGTTTTCGAACGATGATGTCGACGTCATCAGCGTACGCGAGTAGCATGTGGCTTTTGTTGTATATAGTGCCACTCGTGTTTACTGCAGCTTTTCTTATTATAATCTCCATTACAATGTTGAGGAGATCGCACGATAGGCCGTCGCCTTGTTTTAGGCCTCGTCTGGTATAGAATGGCTCCGTAAGATCCTTGCCAATCTTCACTGAAGACTTCGTGTCAGCCAGCGTCATTACGCAAAGACGTATCAGCTTCGCTGGAATACCAAACTCAGCCATGGCTTCGGGTTATTTCTGCCGTATCGGGCTGTCGAAGGCAGCTTTATAGTCGACGAAAAGATGGCACGTGTCGATCTGTTTCTCATAGGTCTTTGCCGAAGTGTAATAATCTGGTCAGTTGTTGATTTTCCAGGTCTAAAGCCACACTGATAAAGCCCGATCATGTTGGATAACACTGGCTTTAGTCTTTCACATAGCCCACTCGACAGAACCTTATATGCGATGGGTAAAAGGCTGATCCCATGGTAGTTGGAGCTCACACTTGGATCACCTTTTTTCAGCACAGAACATAATACGCTTACATTCCAATCGTCGGGCATGCACTCTTTAAGCCAAACCGTACGCAGGGGCTGGTGCATGCTCGTTATCAGCTTCTCGCCACCGGACTTGAAGAGCTCTGTGGGCAGACCGTCGGCACTGGCTGCTTTGTTGTTTTTCAGCCGCGATATTGCTCTTCTTACCTCGGCTTGACTTGGTGGTGGGCAATCTAAGCCGTCGTCGACAATTGGCATGATAACTTCACGTGCGCTGCCTTCTGGAACCAGCAGTTGCTGGAAGTATTCTCTCCATATGTGCAGCACACTCTGCGTATCCGTGACCAGATTTCCATCACTGTCCTTACAGGTGGGGAGGTCATTACCGTATCCATTTGCCCTTACTTTCTGGTAACATTTTCGGGTCTCAACTCTATCCCTGTATCGCTCTATATCCTCGTTCTCCCGTTCCTTCATCTGACGTTTTTTTCGCCTAAATAGCTGTCTCACCCGTTTTGCTTTCTCCTTATGCCGTTCCCTAACAGCACGGGTTACAATTGGCTGTAGCGTTGCCCTATAAGCAGCATCCTGTTCCTCAGACGCTATGCGACATTCTTCATCGTACCAGGATTCGTCTGAGCGCAGCTTTTCATATCCTAGCACGGTTGTTGCGGCGGTTGCCATGGAATGCGCAATATGCTGCCACTGTGTATCGGGAACGTCAGAAGTAGAGGCGTTGTGTCGTAAAAGTTGGGAGAGCTGGTTGGAGTAGGCAGTAGCTATCTCTGGGGTTTGCAGCTTCGCGATGTCCAGCTTTATTTGTGTTTGGTTACGTGCGTTTTTCGCTCTGATCAATCTTGTGCGCACCTTGGCTGCAACCAGGTTATGATCCGAGCCAATATTAGCACCACGGATCACACGCACATCCATGACACTAGATGCATGCCTGCCATCAATTACCACATGATCAATTTGATTTTTGGTGTTTTGATCGGGGGATAGCCAAGTTGCCTTGTGGATATCTTTGTGCTGGAATCTGGTTCCACTAACTACCATGTTTCTTCCCGCTGCGAAGCTAACCAGCCTAAACCCGTTGTCTGACGTGTCAGTATGCAGGCTGTATTTATTCTCCGTGTTTTCATAATAAATTTTGTTTAAGGAGAGAGCTTATTAGGCCACTGCTCCCGATCCTAGTTTCTTAGGGCTGCCAAAGTAACTTCTGTTAATTACTTCCTAAGACGCATCGGTGGTAGCATGCCGATTAGGTTACTCAACGTTTCGCCTTCTAACTCTAGTAAACTTCTAAGCGGTTGCTTTAAAGTCATTGCCCAGGGAATACTTGGTCTAAGACCGGAAGTAGTTAGCTGCTTGGACAGTGCCGCAAAGGAATCGATTCTGGTCACTCCCAAGTGAGTGACAATCAGTAACTTTCAGCCTCTGGGCAAAGTCCCATATAAACATATATGGATATATACTCTACTTTTATTGTTTTATTTTTCTCAGTGTACATTTTGAGCAACATTTCTGTGAAAGAATCTCTACTGCAAAATCCTCACCTTGGCTGCCTCAGTGCAAAAAAAAAGAAGCATATAAGTGATCGTTATTTTTGTGATCATTTTGTGTGTTGGTTATTGTTGGTGTTGTTGTTGCTGTTGTCTTTTAAATGCTGCTGCTCGTTTGGTTGGTTAAAACGTTAATGTTGTTGTAATTCATACGAATATGTTGCAAAGGCGACACGCCACGCATATGCAAGTGATGCTTACAATAGCACCAGCGTGCACCGGCACTAGAAACAACAACAACAACATAAACTTTTTGTTGCAACTGAAAACAGCTACCAACTACTACTGCCACAGTCATAAGACGACAACGACGACGATGATGATGATGTTGGTCATCAGCGTAAAGTCATCCTTGTATGCCTTTGCTGCTGCTGCTGCTGTAGCCTCTTAACGAGTTGAGCATTCAAGTAAAACGATCTTCACACGACTCGATTTTTAAGTCAACAACTTGATTTTCCAGCAATAACAAGATTAAATTATTTAATTTTTTGCCTCATTTGCAGTAACAGCAACAAGAGCAATAGCACTAGCGACAGCAACAGCAACATAGGCACCGCAATCAGTTGCACAGTGGTGGGAAACATATTGTTCTGGAGAAAAATTTTAAATAAATCAAAATCTATATATGCACTATTGTTGCACACAACTGTTGTCATCTTTCAAATATATGAAATATTTTACTTCTTTTGTAATGAGTTAAGATGCTGCCAAACTTCTTATGTAAGTAAATTGCTGCACACCACAGTGCCTGCCTCCTTGCACTGCTGTGACTGGATAAAATATCGTCATTAATTTCTGTTTGTGGTCCTGTATTGAATTTTAGCTGTTTTTTACGATCTTCGCAAAGTTAAAATAAATGTTGTAATGTTTGTTTGTACGCTGACTCCTCTTAGTTTTTTTTTGTTGGTCTCTCATTTTCGGTTAATCATGCCGTGTTGCACGGCATGTTGTTCTTGTTCTCGTAGATGTTGTTGTTGTTGGTGGTGGTGGTGTGGTATGGCTCATTTTTATCCTGTTGTAGCAATTATAAGGTTGTACACACAACAGCTACAAACAGAAGACAGCATGATCATAACAATTGAATTAACCGATTGAGGGATGGATATTAAAGAACTTAAGATTTTAAAAAATCAACAAAAGACGAGAGGAGTACAAAAAAATTTTATTAAGCCACGGCTAAGTTTTGTACTATTAAAGTCTGTTATACCTGAAGTAACATTGACTAATAGAAAACCTTAAGTCAATCAATATATGCTTAAATTTTGTTGCTTAATTTTGCACCACTATTAAGTTTAAAACATAGAATCCTAACGTAAGATCTCTTGAATAGAATTGCTGTGGTGTACATGTGGCTTAAGAAGAGGTATACCAGTAAAACTAATATCTCTGATCAGGGAAAGTTATAACCAGGCCATGTGCTCTTATGTTCTACAAAAAGGAAAGCTGTCAGACCCATTCCATGTCCAAAGTGGAGTATGACAGGGATGCATATTGTCACCTCTCTTATTACAAGTGATTATGGAAGATGTCCTTAGTTCCATAAAGAATAGAAGCTAAGGAATACAATGGTAATCAACAAAAAATACCTCAATTATGAATTATATGCTTGCTTTCTCACAGGCTGTGTGATCTAAAGCAGACAACATTGGATCTCCAAGAAAAACTGCAATATACCGGTCTTAAAATAAACTCCAGCAAGACAAAGACTCTCAGCATAGGAGTCGAAACAACAGCACCATTAAGGGTGGGTGACGAAGATTACAATTATGCTCCTAACTTTTGCTACCTGGGGCGTGAGATTGATGCTGATGGAGGCTTTGATTTAGATGTAAAAGCAGAATAAACAGGGCAAGATCGTCAATTGGTATAATGGCTCCAATATGACAAATCAACAAAATCAGTCTCCATACAAAACTGCGAGTTTTCTAAGCTTATGTAAAGTCTGTGTATCTGTATGTATGTGCAATCTAGAAAGTTACCAATAGCATAACCCATCGGCTTCAAACTTTTGTTAACCGCTTCCTTAGAAGAATACTTCGCATATTCTAGCCTCGTACCATCTCAAATGCCGAACAGTTGTCGCAGTCACGGCAAATACCACTAGGAACAGATGCCGATGACCACTTCATACCTCAGGTCACCTAAAGCAGGCCAGTGACATAGAAGATGCTATGTGGTCTCTTCGCCTTCCTTATCATAGCAGCTTATATAAAAAACGTTGTAGGGAAGTTTAAACCTTAAAGGGAGTTTTCCATCTGGCCAGTGACCAGTTATTACAGCTATCACATTCCTTAGCCGGACTCTAGACAGGATCATCACAAATCGTGTCCTCTGTATATCCATGGTAGGCCAAATCTGTTTTTTTCTCTGTGCAAGTGGCTTCTCTCGACCATTTCTCCTTAGCATTGAGGTTCAGTTTCCACCCAATTAGCTGTTTCCCCATTATGAGTGAAACACCAATGTGACCGTAAACTTCGGCCGAATTAATAATTATGGCGGCCCTAGCCAATACATCGGCTCTTCGGTTACCATATATGTCCTCATGACCTGTAACCTATGTGAGGGTATAATGGTGCACACACAACTAATACTACTTCTCTTCTTCTTATTTGGCAGTAACAGCAGAATCATACCGCGCATAGAAAACAGTTCCAAGCATTTCTGTTTTTTGTGATCCGTAGCTGGTTCGTCACACAAGTTTTGATAACAGCTCTTTTCTCTGATCCATCTAACAAAGTTTTGGTCACCCCTTCTGCGCCGCCTATCATGTTTATTGCCGAAGACTTTTCGAGCCCGAGCATTTTTATCTATTTGGTCTATTTGGACGCGCTTGACTGCATCGACGTCACTATACAGTTCATGGTTCATATTACAACGACCCATGTATTTTTATCTTCAAGACTCCCAGAATCGATTGATCCGCTTATGACATTACCCAGGATACTGCGCTGTAGAGCAAGACAAATTGGATCAGTGCTAGTAGAGTTGGATCTTTGTTCGTCGAAAGAGGACGTTGTCATTATATCGCTTGCTTAACGCATAGAAGCAACGTTTTGCGATCAATAATCGTCTCAATCGTCGCCAAGCTAGTAGACAAAATGACTTAAGTTCTCAACGTTTATGCAGCGTCCCAAACGTGCAGACTCTTTGTTCGTTGACTCAAATAACTTAGTTCTGTCCTCATCTATCACTAGAACTTCTGCCGACTGCCTTTCAATGTTTGAAAAGGTCGCAGTACCATCCCGCAGTCCGAGGCCAATGATATCTATATCATTGGCATACGCGAGCAGCATGTGACTTTATTAAAGATGCTACCAGTCGTGTTTACTGCAGTCATGATCATGCATGATCATCTGCATTAGGATGTTAATGAGATCGCATGACAGACTGTCGCCTTGTCTGAAGCCTCGCTTGGTAGACAATGGCTCTGTCGTATTTTTGCCTATTTTCACTGAAGACATCGTGTCGCTCAGTGTCAACCCGCAAAGTCGTCTCAGCTTCGCGGGGATACCAAACTTATATCGCATCGGAGTGTCAAACGCAGCTTTGTAATCGGTAAACAAATGGTAGGTGTGGATCGGCATTTCTAGAGTCCTCCAGAATTTGTCGTAGTGCGAATATCTAGTGTGAATATCGGTCGTGTATTTACCAGGTCTACAGCCACACTGATAAGGTCCAATCATAACACACCCAACAGTACCTTGTATGCGATGGGTAAACATTTGATTCCGCGGTAGTTGATGCACATGCTTGGATGGCCTTTCTTAAGCACAGTCTATGTAATGTGCATAGATTCCAATCATCGGACATACATTCCTTTAGCCGAATCGTGTTTACGATGTGTTGCATAAACTATGCCCGATTTTTTCATCCAGCCTTAAACAGCTCTGCCGGCAGCCCATCGGTACCCGTAACTTTATTTTAATTAAGCCGATTGGATTAACCATTGGCTACCTCGGTGGTATGCAACTTCGCAATGTCTATCTTTTATTTGTTTAGCTACGAGCGATTTTAGCAATACGTGCGTACATTAGCTGCAACTGGTGGTGATCCTTGTATATATTTGCACCACGCATCATACGTACGTCCATAAGGCTTGATACATACCCTACATCTATTACCACTTAATCAATCTGGTTTCTTGTCGTTTCATTAGGGGATAACCAGGTTGTCTTGTGAATATCTTTATGCTCGAATATCGTTCCACTCACTACTATGTGTCTTGCCACTGCGATGCTAACCAGTCGGAATTCGTAACCGGAGGTGTTGTTGTGTAGACTGAATTTTCCGACTACTGAACCAAGAGCATCTTGCTATTATTCCATTTCTATTTTATCATTAAAATCTCCCAAAACAATTTTAATGTCATGGCCACGCCAGCGGTCATATATTTCCTCTAGACGCTCATACAATGCATTTTTAATGTCCTCGTCTTTGTCTTCCGTCGTGCCGTGTACACAAATCAGCGTGATGTAAAAAAATTTCGCCTTAATGCGGTTAGTGGCTATTCGGTCACTTTCTGTGTTAAACCCCGAGACCAGATGTCGAAGTCTCTTGTCGACTATGAAGCCACATCCTCATTCGAGCCTTTCTGCATAGCAGCTGTAAAAGATGTCACTGTTCTTTCGTTATGTCCATCCCTGTCCCGTCCATCGCATTTCCTGTATAGCGGTGATGTCAGCCTTGTATAATTTAAGGACATCCACCAATTGCATATATACATCATCTCTTTAGAGAATTCGAACATTTCAGGTGCATATCCTTAAATCATGGTCCTTGTAGCGTTTGCGAGGGTTGTCAACATTTAGTAGGTTCTTGTTTTGCTTTTCTTCGTGTTTCCATAACAGTTTTTTATTAAAGGAGAATGGCTTATTAGGCTACCGGGCACGATCTTAGTTTCTTGGAGCTGCTAAAGATACTAATAGAGCCTTTATGTTGGGCTTCTTTAACCTCTGTTACCTACTCCCTAAGAGGCATCGGTGGTAACATGCCATTTAGGTTACTCAACATTGCGGCGTCTCGCAATTGTTACCATCCGAACATTACAACATCATTACAACATTGCCCGGGGAACACGTGATCTATAGTAAGTTGTGAGTTGGCGAGGGACCACCGCAGAGAGATTCTAGTTATTCCTAAGGATCAACGATCAGAAAACTTAAAGTTGAAAATCTACCATCCCCCTATACTAATTTTTCTATAAATAAAATATTTCTAACCAGTGCGGTGAAATGTTACTGCTGCCATCTCTAATTTAGAACAAATAGTTAAAATTCAAAAAAATGGGAATACTGAATAAACTTTAACAAATTAACAATTGGAATGGTGGATTTGGGACCGGCCGTGGCATGATGATTAGAACACGCGGCTACAATGCGGGAGATCCCGGATTCGATTCCCGCCTCCAGTCATCTACATTTTTCGTTCAATGAGGGGATCCTTGATGTTGTAGACAGCAACGTCGCAGTATAAGTGTCGAGTCAATCGGCATGTCTAGTAAAAGCTTCTCAAAAGATGACGTTCGCATTCGTCGATTAACAAGTAGGTGCCGTTAGTTGTGAATCTAAAAATACAAAACGTGTTAATTCACAACAACGCGAGAAGCTATCCCATACCTCATTCATATGGTGTAGAGGGAATTTCAGTTTTTGGTGGATACTTTCTACTTTTGCTCCAGCTTACAGAGGTTTAGAATCAATTTTCATCGCCCACGAATCATGTCTTAAAAAAATGTATCCTAACAAGTTTTCAGTTCCTAACCTAGCATTTCTCCAATGACAATCTCACATTTCACCCCTCCGCTCTCAAAGGGTTAAAAGCTTTTAACTTGATCCAATTTAATGGGGTATTATAATTATGCAGCAATGAAACTTGAATTGACTTCACCTTAAAGCCCATGAAAAATCGCCTTATCCTCGTCCGCGGCGGCTCGGCTCAAGTTTTGTGCTGTCGTTTTGTTGTTGTTGTTGTTTTCGTTAAGAAAATTAAAGGAAAACATATCTTTGCATTTAAGCCACAACAACGAAGACATCATTTAAACATTTTTATATAGAAAAAAATAAAGCAAAAACTATTTTTAAAGCTTAACTGTGTTGCAGGCCACATTGAGTGGTCGCCGCCGCCACTACCACCACTGATCCAGCGATATCCATCGCTGGGTCTTAGTGCTACGCGGACGGACAGGGAATGCAGCAGGCAATGATTACAGATTTAAATCTTCATTTTTTCGGTGGCTGGGGTTGATTGGCTGGATGGTCTTGTGGTCATTTGATCGCTTGGCTGGGTCGCGTCTCCGATTGTTGTTAATTAAGAGCAGCCATGTTGTTGATCTTCTTGGTTTCGTTAAAATGTTGCTGTTGTTGTGGTAGTTGTTGCGTATCACCATCAGAGCTAAAGCAACAACCAACAGCGAAAACGTGAAATTAACATTTGCATTAAAGGCCCGTAAAACAGTCCGGAAATTGACAGTTGCTGATATTTATTACTTTAATTTAAATCCATTTACTCCGCGTTTATTTCTTTATTTCCAAATTCAATCAGCGCCAGCGAATTTCGGAACGTCCGCCGTTGCCGCCATCGCCATCGCCACCGCCTTGCTTGCTGCGGCTATGGCGAAGAATTCAATTGACGCTTACGGCTTTAAACCAGTTTGGAAATCAATAAATTATAATAAAGTTGTTTCCATAAATTATATGGTTTAATTTTAAACGTTATATTATATGGACGCGCGTTTTTATTGCTCAGAGACCAACCACCAAGTAAACGTGGTCGCCAAAGGAGGAATAAAAAGCTGGTGAGGTACTATGGCTCTGTTATTTAAATGGCGAATTCGCGTCTCGCTTATTTTTCTCTCCACCAAGCATTTTACTACATTTTGATGAACTTAATTTGTGGCCATTATCAAATTTGGTTCAGTTCATAAAATGTTTTGATTAACATATGTTCGTTTGAAATGATATCGTTAAATAATTTTGCATAACTGGTTGTGTTTTTTTTTGTCTAACTAATCATCGTAAAATCCATAGATTTTTATGATCTCACGTTACACTAAAAACGTTTGACAACATTATTTTTTTTCTCAGGTATTTTTATAAATTTCAGATAAAAAAGTCACAAAATTGTCGAGGTATTTAAAATAGTTAACAAGTGACATCACGTTTAATGGGTTGTGTCTAATGGAGGATATTATCGGTTTATTAAAATAGAGGCAATGTTTACATTTTTTAAAGTTTCGGAGCTTAAACAAATTAAAATTTAAATACTTTGGTCCACAGGTGTGGGAAAGTAATTTTTCCGGATTGTATGATATGTATTATTTACATATTATTTACAAATGTTGGATAAATAATATTAAAATTTTAGAATATACTACAAAAAAAATTAAATTAAATTTTCTTATTTCAGTAATACAGAAATTTCGTTCATGTGAACTGATTGCTGAGAATCATCAACCTATGTTATTGGTAGCTTCACATATGTTTCGTAGGTTAACTTAATATTATGATGTCCAAATATAAAGAACAGTCAATATTGTACTGACATTTTGTGCAGATAGGAAGAAATAGAACAGAAAAAAAATATTGTAGGATTCGAAGCAAAAAAAAAAAATTCTTATTAAAATGCGTTGATTTTCTTGAGGTGTCAGTAGAAGTTAATCAGTATTCAAAAACATGGTAAAAATATTATAAAAGTGTTGAGATGACATTTGAGATCATTTTGGGGAGTTCCAGTGTAGTAAATTGCTTTATAGACATTATGTCTTGAGATTCAATACTGTATGAGATCATATAGCCACAATCCGTATCAAGGCAAAATATTTGTACATCGCGATAATTTGAAAGTTAAGTCTACGTCTCCATAATGAATTCAATCTGTAACCAAATGCAAAGGAAGTTAGACATCACAATTCTCCATACCACCGAAATAGCCAATGTATAATCAAACCAACTCTCTCAATTACTTCTGATGTTCCCGACACACAGTGGCAGCATACTGCGAATTCTACAACCACTGCCGCAACGACCGTAAATGATTATGAAAAACTCCGCACGGATAAGGCCAATTACGACGAGGAATGTAGACGCGTATTGTCTGAGGAAATGGATGCTGCATACGAGGCAAAATGAAGAGAGGTGAAACGCCTATACAGATAGAAAAAAGCATCTATGGCAGAAAATACAGAGGCAGGGTTGCGAATGGTACTGAGATAGAGGTGAAGCCCGAAAGTTCTACCAAATGATAAAAAGGTTTTGTAATAATGAACGCCAAAGGTAAGAACAAAGATGGAAATCTGGTCACGGACACAGAGTGTGCTACAAATATGGAGGGAACACTTTCGTACTCTGCTCGTTCTCGAAGGCAGCATTAGCGACGAAATCATGGCAATAATCGGCGACAGAGTAGATTATCCACCATTAAGCCAAAACGAGATCAGCACCACATTTGCATTGCTTAAAATCAATAAAGGTACAGGAGCCGATGGATTGCCGGCAGATCTTTTCAAGGCCGGTGGCAAATTGCTGGTAACGTGTATGCACCTGCTCATAAATACGATTTGGCTACAGGAAGACATGCCCGATGATTGGAATCTGAGTGTGTGTAATGCGCGATCAGCCTTTAACTAATTGCAAAAAGGTCCTGTCTAGTGTTTTTCGAATCTGATAGGCTTCAGACCTGGTTAATCTACGACCGACCAGATATTCAATAAATGTAGATCGACACAGTCCGATACGACAGAAACTATTATACGCCATGACTGAGTTTGGTATTTCTGCGAAGTTAATACTTCTAGGCTGAATGATATACACCGACACGAAGTCTTCAGTGATGATAGGCAAAAACCTGACAGAGCCAGTTTCTACCAAGCGGGGGAGTCAATCGGCATGCGATAGGCTGTCATGCGATCTATTTAACAGCCTAATGAAGATAATAATGCGGCGAGCTGCATTAAACACAATTTGTAACATCTATATATATAAAAATGAAATGGTCCACGTATGTCATACCATCACTTGAGAACGGCTGGAGCGATTTGGCTGATTTTTTTTTATTCGATTCGAAATTTTCCGTAGATTGTTTGTGTTGAAAAAAATCAAATCCAGGTGGCGCTACTGTGGATTTATATCGAAAATTTGAATGCATGTACCAATTCAACTAAAATTTAGAATGGATATTCATTTGATCATGAGAAAACATTTTATGTACAAATGGACCCGGTAGATGGCGCTGGGGTCGGTTTACAATCAAAATTTTAACGAATGGGCCAATTTTACTGAAATTCAGAATCTATGTTTGATTGATCATCAGAAAAAATCGTATGTACAAATGGACCCGGTAGATGGCGCTAGGGTGGATTTATATCGAAAATTTGAATGCATATACCAATTTAACTGAAATTCAGTATTTATGTCTGTGGAAACTCGAGAAAAAAATTTTTGTATAAACTGACGGTAGGTGTCGCTATAATGAAATTATAATGAAAACTTTAACGAATTAAACAATTGAAATTTAGAATGTATATTTGTTTTATTATACAAATTTTTTTTTGTATATATGGACCCGCAGTTGATTTGGCTGGGGTTGAGTTATTTCGAAAATTTATATCAATTGTCCGATTTTACTTACACTTAAAATAATGATTTTTTTGGCATGAGAAGATTTTGAATATCGATTGTCCGATTTTACTTAAACTTAAAATATATAATTTTTTTGGCATGAGAAAATTTTGAATGTATGTTTGGAACCAGTTGCCGGTGTTTAGCTTATGATACACTTAATTTTTGGAATGTCTTTTAGTCACTTTTTTTAACATCACAGTTATTCAGAAGTCTATATATATAAAAAAGATGTACATTTTGATGTCACCACTAATTGTGAAAACGGTTGACCCCATTTGTCCCAAAATTTCAGTGAAAGTTAAGGATTGGCTGTAGATGGTCACCCAGACTGCAAAAAGGCTTAAAGAAGAATGACTAACTTTTATAATGGCGCACTTCCTACTGAATTAGAGTTGTTTTTCCCATTTCAAAATTTTAGGGGACAATAACGAAAATAGGAATAACTGTTGATATCACCCTGACCATACGGTTAATGGGGTTGCTGAGCTTAATGAATGCATTTTTGGAAATTCGTACTCCTTAGGATAAAAAGGTACAATCACCCAGTACACCAACGCTGAAAGTTATAGGTCAGTCAATCGGCTTAGAAATGTGGTTTTAGAATATATGCCTATCAATAAGTAAGTTTTCATCCCATCATGGACGACACTGCTGATCCGTTTTAGCAATCCTTATAATAATCTATATATATAAAAATGAAATGGTCCACGTATGTCATAGCATTACGTGAGAACGGCTGGAGCGATTTGGCTGATTTTTTTTTTATTCGATTCGAAATTTTCCGTAGATTGTTTGTGTTGAAAAAAATCAAATCCAGGTGGCGCTAGGGTGGATTTATATCGAAAATTTGAATGCATGTACCAATTCAACTGAAATTTAGAATGGATATTCGTTTGATCATGAGAAAACATTTTATGTACAAATGGACCCGGTAGATGGCGCTGGGGTCGGTTTACAATCAAAATTTTAACTAATGGGCCAATTTAACTGAAATTCAGAATCTATGTTTGTTTGATCATCAGAAAAAATCGTATGTACAAATGGACCCGGTAGATGGCGCTAGGGTGGATTTATATTAAAAATTTGAATCCATGACTCAATTTAACTGAAATTTAGTATTTATTTTTGTGGAACCTTGAGAAAAATTTTTTTGTATAAATTGACCCGATAGGTGTCGCTATGATGGAATTATAATGAAAATTTTAACGAATTAAACAATTTGATTGAAATTTTGAATGTATATTTGTTTTATTATATATGGACCTACAGTTGATTTGGCTGGGGTTGAATTATTTCGAAAATGTATATCCATTGTCTAATTTTACTTAAACTTAAAATATAATATTTTTTTGACATTAGAAAATTTTGAATGTATGTTTGGAACCAGTTCCCGATGTAAAGCTTATGATACACTTAATTTTTGGAATGTCATTTAGTCACTTTTTTTAACATCATAGTTATTCAGAAGTCTATATATATAAAACAGATGTACATTTTGATGTCACCACTAATTGTGCAATCGGTTGAACCCATTTGTCCCAAAATTTCACCGAAAGTTAAGGATTGGCTGTAGATGGTCACCCAGACCGCAAAAAGGCTTAAAGAAGAATGATTAACTTTTATAATGGCGCACTTCCTACAGAATTAGAGAGCTTCACAAAGTGGTTTTTCCCATTTCAAAATTTTAGGGGACAATAACAAAAATAGGAATAACTGTGGATATCATCCAGACCATACGGTTAGTAGGGTTGCTGAGCCTGATGAAGGCATTTTTAGAAATTCGTACTCCTTAGGATAAAAATGTACAATCACCCAGTACACCAACGCAGATAGTTCTATGGCAGTCAATCGGCTTAACATTTTGGTTTTAGAATATATGCCTATCAATAAGTAAGTTTTCATCACATCATGGACGACACTGCTGATCCGTTTTAGCAATTCTTATAATAATATATAATAATCTTTAAGATATATGAAGAACAGAATTTGTCCGGGAAACCTCGCCCTTTAAATTGAAATATTTTAGAGGTCAAAAAAATAAATCAATCGGTATTAGATTTCAACTACACTTAAGATATTTTACAAAAATTTATGTATAAATGGACCGGGTAGGATGGAATTATAATGAAAATTGTAAGGAATGGACACGGTGATGTGAATTTAGTGAATATTTTTATTAAAACTTTTCGATTATAATATAGTTTAATAGTCAAGTGTGAATCTCCAAAACGTGTGTACGCGCACAAATCCGAACGACTGCACCAAATTTTCAAAATTGATGGAACGTACGAAAAGGTTTATTAATCCCCTTACTATGGAAAATATATGAGTAAGTGAGGCAAACGAAAGAAGTCCTTCTGTAAGGTGCCGGCGTCAAATGTAGTTGTTTGGCCCATAGAAATGAGACGGATTCATAGAAAAGATTTACCACTGCATTTATGAATATTCCGGATAAAATTTTATTTTTGAGTAGTGGACGGAATTCGCGTTGCAAAATGGTGAGGTTTATCTACAGAGCAGACAAATTCAAGATGAAGATGATAATATAGAAACGATATGTTTATTTTGATCAGTAGGCGAGGGAATGTAGTGTGATACAAATGTATTTTGGTCGTGATAAAAGAAATTTGGATACATAGGTAGTACTTACCAATACTCGATCTGAGGACAAAAAGATCATTGCAAAAGTTTTGTTTTGTTTTCCCTATCTTTCTTAATAATTATATTTATTTCTGTGCATGTCACTAAACTTATCTTTTACGGCCTGACGGATGTTGATAGAACTTTTTCTGATAAAAAGAGTTCGTATTATTAGATCTGAACTTCTTTAGCCTTCACTACCATCTACTGCGTGTAAACTTTTAAAAACGTTTAACATTTGAGTTTAAGATATAAAATATGGCAAGTGTGTATGAGGCTTCAGTTCTTAGACCACTTTCCCTTAGGACATATTTTATTTGTGTCCATAGAGCTTGGTACAACTCTTTTTTATGCCAATAACTTTGCTGGCAGGACGAAGTTTGCCGGGTCAGCTAGTATATAATAATCTTTAAGATATATGAAGAACAGAATTTGTCCGGGAAAACCTCGCCCTTTAAATTGAAATATTTTAGTGGTCAAAAAATAAACCAATCGTTTTTAGATTTCAACTACATTCAACATATTTTACAAAAATTTGGAGGCAGGACGAAGTCTGCCGGGCCAGCCAGTGTTTAATAAACATCACATACTGCTGGCGTACGCCAATGATATAGATATCGAAGACGTTGGGATGTGACTGCAGCCTTTTCAATCATTGAAAAGCAGTCTGAAGAACTGGGTCTGCTTATAAATTAGGACAAATCTAATTCCTCTCCCGACGAACAAAAATCCTTCTTTACCAATCATTGATCATGTCGGTTTTGCTCTAAAGTACAGAATCTTTTATAATGACGAAAGTGGTTCAATCTGGGAGTCTTCGAAATAAAAATACAACGCAAAATATTTGGACTCATTATAATTAGTCCAAATAGAATGGAAGAAATGCCGGCAGTGGCATAATGGTTACAACACGCTGCTATAATAGTCATCTACATTTTCTTCCATCGAAAGCTCCCCCGATGTTGTCGAGAGCAATTCGCAGTAGAATGTCGGGTCAACTGGCATGTCTAGTAAAAGCTTCTCAAATTGCTCACATTTGTATTCGTCTATAAACAAGTAGGTGCCGCGAGATGCTATCCCATACCTCATTAATGGAGTATAATGGAAAACTAAGTTTTTAAGTAATAAACTCGATGGGAAGGCCAGATTAAGGGGCGGGCTGTTATGCAAACATGACTATGGAACGCAAAAGATCGAATCTCTGGAAATTATTTTCTAGCTCCTAAAGTTATATTGAAATATAACGACAGATGGTCTGTCGTAGACTGTGACGGATGCGACATTTGGCTGCTACTTATGTGACACATACGTAAACAACATCGTTAACTTAACGTCGCAAAATAAACCATATCATGAATGGCATATAAATTGAAATTTTAGATCTCTATATTAATTGATGCCAAAAAAACTTCGATATTTCGAAAAACTAACACGGGCTCTCCACCTGAAATAATGTTTGGCATAATATCTGAGAAAACGTCGACAGAATGAGAGAAGACATTTCTTCTTGTTCATCTAAATCTTAAACAAGGGGAACACGTAGTTATGTTAGTCTTATAACATTTCATTTTTGACTGACTCTATTTGAGAGTCCACACGTAACATAATATTCTCTGCGATTGAATTTAACGTTTGCTGATATAAAAATCGTATATCTTATCTCTGGTGTAGACCCCATGTAACATACAAAACTCTCGGAACGTTGAATTTATAAAATACATTGTCAAATATAACCATTTGTCTTAAAATAAACTCGAGGTTTGGTTGTTTTTCTGTACTATGCTCTCTTTTAAAATACGGAAAATTTTAAATGTGTCCCACCCTACAACTAAGAAATTTTATAAACCACCATTAGCTACCACCATATGTATGAATGAAGTACCACCAGACACCATAACAAAAACAAACATGTCCGGCGCACTACATACTGGCAATGGCACCCCACTATGAGTGGTTAATAATTTAATGATGTTAACTAACATATCATTTAATTAGAAACTATAATTAAACTACCCGTATGTACATAATTTAATAGCACTAATGACCATTCAAACATTTTGCCCATAATTTCATGTTAGAAGGCAAGAAACCACCACCCTCCTGTGTGAATTTCTGATATTTTCAAATATTTTAATGTCGAACATTTTATCCCTCTTTTAAAATGAACAAAGACATGTTCATATGTGACACATTCAATTAACCACCATTACCCCAAGTAACACTTTATTTTTCCTCAAATGATACTACGATTTTAACTTGGGATGTTGTTCAGCTATCAAGAGGGTGAAGGAGGGGAGTAAAACATAACTTAATAAATAAATTATTTATGACAATTTATATGTAGTTTTCATTAGCAGTGGTAAGAAATTTGTAATAGACAACTTTGAAATATTGTAGAATAGGGTAGCTGGAATTTCAAATGACAGCAAGAGCTTTTAACAATAAAAGTCAAAATAGACAAAATTAAACTATGCAACAAAATAAAAAATAGTAGAAAAGTATTCCCTTTATATACATTTAAGGCATTACATATAGACTATATGTAATTACATTACGATTACAAAAATAGTCCAAATTTAGTAAAAACTAGCTGAGCCGGCAAACGTTATTCTGCCATACAACTTCGGACCCGGCAAACTTTGTCTCGCTCCTAAGGTAACGAATTCATATAAGCTCCAGGGGTATAGTAAAACACAGTTAGTTCAAGTTTTAATGTGATTTATTTGAATTTAATCGAAATTAGTGAAGAGCGTTGAAGAGCGATCTGATTAACAATGTTTTTCGATTTGTTTTCCGGCGTAGAAACAAACAATGAAGAAGATTTGCCAATACGCGAACAGACAACGTACGGCTGATCTTGTGAAAAGTAGGGAAATTCGAGATTGATCCCACAAACTTTCATTGAGGGGTTTTTTTGATTGTCATCGCAAGAGCCAATAGAATGGGGAGATGAATTCGCTTGAATTTAGAAGGGAACATCTGTTAGAATAATAGGAATTCGTGGGATAAGGATTTCCTCTCCTTGGAATTTGCCACATTGATGATCATTTTCTTGACCGACAAACGCGTACCGTAGCACAATTTAAGATAATTCAGATACCGCAACATGCTTATGATCGAACCCAGCGTCAGCTGTTAATTATGCGGCGGAGTTCCTGACACATCTAAAAAATTCAAAAAATCCTGTCGGATAGTTGGTCGCCTCATCCTCGTTGGTCACACTGTCCATCGATTCGACTTTGAATAATAACATTCAAGCTATCGACGACCTTATTCTTCGCTGCTAGTATGGCCTGTTCACTTATCCAATCTAGATTTTTATAATTTTTTGCAATTTCGGGGAAAATTTTGGAGATGAGTTCCTCCTTTGACGACGTCAACTCGAAAAAATTTGCCGGGAACGTCATCCATCCAGTTGAAACATCAACAGGAATTTGGCCATTATCAAGTGCCAGTAGCTGTCTTGAAAATTCAGTAACACAAATATGACGATTTCAGACATGCGTTAATTTCATTAGCAGCAGTAGATTTTGGGATGACGGGAAGCGCTTGACGAAAATATCATAGCCACACCAAATCCTCTTGTAAATCCTTAATCGTTCGATCAACTGCCTCCAAAACTCGTTTATGTGCCATCGTGCATTCATCCCAAATGATAATTTTGCATTCTCGCACAATTTTGCTGCACGTTGGCTTGTCAACCGTGAGAAGATTCATTAGCAGCTTCAAAGCGGAAAGTGCAGGTCGACCGCGTTTCAACAATATGGCAGAAATACCAGCGGATGCAACAGCTTGCGGAATTTGCCATCTTGACCAAATGTTGCCAGAATCAAAGAAATGACGAAGCTCTTGCCTGGGGGAGCATCTAGAAAGTAAATGCCTCTCGTTCCATCGTCAACAACTTCCATCAGCGAATCGTACACGTTCGTTTGCTCGGCATTCAATGGCGGCACATTTTTTCAGACTCTTTAGGTAGCTCATCTCGATTAATGCTTGATCTCGTTGCAATTTGTGATTGAATGCATCGTGCATCGAACGATTTGACGCTGGTATTCCAATTTCGACAGTAGACTTTCGCACATGAGCACGCACATGTCTTCGATCAGAAGTTAATTTCAAGATCGAAATTCGAACTTAAATGGAGAATGAAAAAGAAGTGATGACTTGTAAACAAACCTTTTGTTCCATTGACCATTTTTAAATTGAGGTGATAGCCATCCACGACAGAACAACAACGGGTATTGAAGTGCATCATACTACCGGAATGCATTGTATTCAATGCTGTTTTGAACAATCCGACCAATGCGTTATTCTCATGTAGAAGATTTTGAAATTGTTTGAACATTTCGTGTTTAATCTTTTAACATAATAATCCCAAATTTTCCAAGCATCAGTATGAATTTTCCACCTTTACGTCGACACAAATCATTGAATCAAGCGCTATAGTGCAACATTACTTTACTTTACTTTAGCTGGTATGTACTTCTATGCAATCCCAGTGGATTATATACCGCACGTAGAAAAATATTATAAGCGCCTCGATCTTCTGCGCTTCTTCTCCAGTTAGTCACACCGAGTTCTGTAAGGTTCTCAGTAACCTGGTCTTTCCAACGGAGTTTAGGTCGCCCTCTTCTGCGCCGTCCATCGAGTTCATTGTCGAAGACTTTTCGAGCTGGAGCATTTTCGTCCATGCGTACCACATGACCTAGCCAACGCAACCGTTGCACCTTAATGCGTTTGACCACGTCAATGTCAGTGTACAGCTCGTACAGCTCATGATTCATACGACGCCGATACTCTCTGTTAACGATGATGGGCCCATATATTTTACGGAGTATTTTTCTCTCGAATATCGCCAGAACCGATTCATCCGCTTGTGTCATAACCCAGGATTCTGAGCCATACATTAAGACAGGTAGAATTAGTATCTGGTATAGCTTGAGTTTTGTTCGTCGAGAGAGGGCTCTGTCATTGAATCGCTTACTTAGTCCGTAGTAGCATTTATTTGCAAGCAGGATTCTTCTCCGGATTTCTAGGCTGACATTATTTGCTTTGTTGATGGCGGAGCCTAGGTAGACAAAATTATCTACCACCTCGAAATTATAGTTGTCAACGTTCACGCAGTTTCCCAAACGAGTAGATTCTTTGTTCGTTGAAACTAATAACTTCGTTTTGTCCTCGTTCACCGTTAGGCCCATTTTCGCTGATTCCTTCTGGATACCTGCGAAGGCTGCAGTCACATCCCGCAGTTTTCGACCGATGATGTCTACGTCATCAGCGTACGCGAGTAGCATGTGGCTTTTGTTGAATATAGTGCCACTCGTGTTTACTGCAGCTTCTCTCATTATCATCTCCACCACAATGTTGAAGAGATCGCACGATAGGCCGTCGCCTTGTTTTAGGCCTCGTCTGGTATAGAATGGCTCCGTAAGGTCCTTGCCAATCTTCACTGAAGACTTCGTGTCAGTCAGCGTCATTCCGCAAAGACGTATCAGCTTCGCTGGAATACCAAACTCAGCCATGGCTTCAAGTAATTTCTGCCGTATCGGGCTGTCGAAGGCAGCTTTATAGTCGACAAAAAGATGGTACGTGTCGATCTGTTTCTCTTGGGTCTTTTCCAGGATTTGCCGGTGCAACATTGCGTCTAAAAAATTTAATTTTGCGAGTTTTTATGGAATATTTCGAGTTTTCCACAAAGAATTTTTCTATTATACGAAATAGATTAACATCGTCCAAAATTATCAATCAAAGGATAACATTCAAAATTTCGTCAAAAAAAAAAATTAAATTTGTTGGCATTTTTCCGTAGTTTTTCGACAAAAATTTTCTATTTTTACATACGTAAAGCCACTACGGAACAATTGCAAACAAAATTCCATACAAAAAGGCAATTATCAAATCAAGCGATACAATGCTAAATTTTGTAGAAAAATCCAAGTTTTTCCGGAATTATCCGAGTTTTTCACCAGAAATTTTTCTATTCGAAAAGTCATTTTGGAATAATTATCCGAAATTTTTCATAGTTCCATCGTCCAAATTTATTAAATCATACTATAAAATGCAGAATTTCGTCGAAAAACAGATTCAAACTTTTTGAATTTTTCCGGAATTTTCCGCATTTTTCAACAAAAATTTTCCATTTTAATTTTCCATATATTCGAAAAGCCATTTTATTATACCACAAGGACAAAATATAATTACAAGGTTTTAAAATATAATTACTTCAAAGTCATAACAAAACTATCTCAAAGCCTATTTCATGTGTTTCACATAACTACAATAGGATATGTACAATGATGCCATTACCAACTCTGTTCAAGACTTATCATGTTCATGTTTCTAGCTCTCATTACCACCAAATGTTTAAGTACATTACCTTACCCGCTTCTAACGGCAGCAGTAATTAAATAAAAGTTTTTCTTATTTTACATTGCCCAAATAAAATTATTTTATGATTTTGGGTTTTGTAAATTAGAAAAAATACTGTTGTTTCCTCTGTAGCCGGAGAAAACATGGCGTTAACTTTTCTTATGTATACAACTACAACAACAACAATAATAACAACATTAACAACTGCTCAAATATGGCGTAGTTACCTTTAATTAAACCGGAAGCTCGTTAAATCCAACACACTTAGACACACACACTCGGAGTCGAACACCATTAGTATAAATGGCATTGTGGCCATTTCTCCAGTGTTGAAACGTCTACACGAACAATTTTCTGAAAATATATCAAAGCAGAGAAGAAGAGTTTGAGGTTCACATAATTAGTTGTAAAGGTTGCTTTAAGGTTAAATGTGTTTATATTGAATATTTTTCACATGATTTTCGATTTGCAAGTCACTTTTTCCGCCGCCATGAATGTCGTTAGAATTGGGGAAGGGCTAAATCGTTAGAGTTGTCTCCACCTGTTTTCAGGTGTATAGCTGACCAGTCAAGTAGAAAGTTGGTGCTAGCGATTGCGTGATATGGGGGGCTTTTTTGCTCTTATACTTTTTTTGATTTGTTATTTGTTCCCCCTGTAATTTTCTATGAATTTTGAGGTTCGCTCATTGGAGCTATTCGTGTGTTCAGCGATTTTTTTTTTATTTAACTTAATTACACTTATTATTTACTTTATGAGGCTATTTTTATGGTATATTTAGTTAATTAAATAAATATGTGTATGTTTAGGTTTTCATTGTGATTCGTTGGGTTCGGGGCAGTCATTCAAGTAAGGAGGGGTTCGATTTCAATGGTGGACAGAGAAGTAGATGGTTCAGCGCCAATTATAACATTGTTATGCAATGCGATTTGCATGGAAGTATAATAAAATATTTGCAAAAGAAAAATGGTTACATTTTTGGTATTAATGAATTATTACCCCGATGTATTTTTAAAAATTTGCTAAATTTATCAATTTTTTATTAAAATGGTATGGTATGATTGTTTTTTTAAATTTTCTACATTGTCGATACGAAAGGCAGCATTGACTGTGGGTCGATTTAAAATAATTTTTGGACCATCCGATATTAATATTATTACATTCGATCGTTTTTACGGAAAATTTTTAGCAATTTAATGCAATAATCCATAATCCGACAACCGTTTATAAACAAAAATAAATTTAGAAATTCTCTAAAATTTTAATTTGAATTTTATAATTCATTCCAAAATTATATTTAAGTCAATTTGCCAGACTTTTGCCTTCATTTATTTGTCAATACAATAGAAAATATTATAATATAAGGTTGTCAAAAAAGACTTGCGGTATTTCCGCAAGCTTGTCTTTGCAAGCGCGTAGTTATAGTTGTATTCGTCGCATCGGTTCACGCTAGAGCTTTTTGGAAAGCTCTTTTCACGCGCTAACACGGTCGTGACTTATAGCGTCGCAAACATGGAGCAAAATAAAGAGAATATATGGCATATTTTAAAGTACTACTACGATAAAGGCAAAAATGCATCTCATGCTGCCAATAAAATTTGTGCAGTTTATGGACCCGATACAGTTTCCATTTCCACCGCACAACGATGGTTTCAACGTTTTCGTTCTGGGGCAGAGGTGATCGAAGATGCGCCACGGTTCAGAAGGCCTGTCGTCGAAAATTGCGATAAAATCGCTGAATTGATCGAAAGAGACCGGCATAGTAGCAGCCGTAGCATCGGCCAAGAGCTGGGCATGAGTCATCAAACCGTTAGAAACCATTTGAAGAAGCTTGGATTCAAAAAGAAGCTCGATGTATGGGTGCCACACGACTTGACGCAAAAAAACATTTTTGCCCGTATGGATGCATGCGAATCGCTTCTAAATCGCAACAAAATCGACCCGTTTTTGAAGCGGATGGTGACTGGCAATGAAAAGTGGGTCACTTAGGACAACGCGCAAACGGTCGTGGTCGAAAAGCGGTGAAGCTGCCCAGACGGTGGCCAAGCCTGGATTGACGGCCAGGAAGGTTCTTCTGTGTGTTTGGTGGGATTGGCAGGGAATCATCCACTATGAGCTGCTCCCCTATGGTCAAACGCTCAATTCGGACCTGTACTGCCAACAACTGGACCGCTTGAATGCAGCACTCATGCAGAAGAGGCCATCTTTGATCAACAGAGGCCGAATTGTCTTCCATCAGGACAACGCCAGGCCACACACATCTTTGGTGACGCGCCAGAAGCTCCGGGAGATCGAATGGGAGGTTCTTTTGCATCCACCGTATAGTCCGGATCTCGCACCAAGTGATTACCACCTATTTCTGTCCATGGCGAACGAGCTTGGTAGTCGGAAGTTGGCCACAAGAGAGTCCTGTGAAAATTGGCTCTCCGAGTTTTTTGACAATAGGGAAGCGAGCTTCTATAAGAGGGGCATTATGAAGTTGGCATCTCGTTGGGAACTCGTCATCGAACAAAACGGCGCATATTTGACTTAAATCGCATTATTATAACCAATCTTATGAACAATTGAAAATTCAATAAAAATACCGCAAGACTTTTGACAACCTTATATGTCGCATAACTCCAACCAGAAATTTTAAAAAAGAACGAATTTTTTCGAAATTATAAAAAAGTATAATTAAAGATGTGTTGGGCCGACCCTGGTTTGACGGTTACAACACGCGACTGTCATGCGGGAGACCAGGGTTCAATTTCTATCTCAGTCATATACATTTTTTTCATTAGGAGCCTCTCGATGTAATCGACAACAACTTGGCAGTAAAAGTCTAGTAAAAGATTCTCTAACAGGCGACATACGGATTCATCTGCAAAGTGTAGGTCCATTGTGGTCCTAGGCGATGAATAGATGCGTTTAAATCCAGATTATCGCGAGAAACTATCCCATACCTTATTCATGTAATGTAAAGATAGATTAAATTTTATTTTTTTTTTTAATTAAAGATGACCGATCCAAAAATTTAGTCTACATAACGAACACGTCCGACAACGGTTTTAGAGTGGTTAGCTTCGCAGTGGCAAGGAACATTATGGAATCAGTTTTCAGCATAAAAATGTCACTAAACCAACTTGGGGATAGATTAAACCATAAAAATCAAATTGATCATCTTGACTCCTTTGCGCAAAGTTAGGGTCTAATTGCATATGGTATACAATTTTTTTCGTACAATGAAAGTACTTGTTGGTGCTAAAAAGTATTTTTTATTTTCCCTTTAC
This sequence comes from Muscina levida, assembly GCA_964034835.1. NCBI lineage: Eukaryota > Metazoa > Arthropoda > Insecta > Diptera > Muscidae > Muscina > Muscina levida. The sequence continues at coordinate 25,088,766 of OZ035884.1, read as the reverse complement.
ACCCCATGAATGAGCTATGGGATAGCTTCTAGCGTTGTTGTGAATTAACACGCTTTCTATTTTTACTTCCACAACTAACGGCACCTACTTGTTTATCGACGAATGCGAACGACACTGTTTGAGAAGCTTTTATTAGACATGCCGACTCGACACTAATACTGCGAAGTTGCTGTCGACAACATTCGAGGGAGCCGACAATGAAAGAAATTTTTGGAGCCAGGAGTTGAACCTGTGATCTCCCGCATGGTAGTCGCATGTTCTAACCACTATGCCACGGCCGGTCATAAAAGTACATTTATTTCACTATGGTACCAAAAGTACTGTTAATTTACTAAAAAGTTCATTTATTGTACCAAAATATACACTTATTATATCAAAAAGTCTTTTATTAAAAATTATAAATATTGTACAAAAATATACATTCATTGTACCAAAAAGTACTTTTTGGTATAATTAAAATATTTTTTATAGAAAAAAGTACTTTTTGGCACAATTAAAGTACTACTACCAATACTACTAGTAATAAAAGTACTTTTTGGTGCAAAAATATTATTTTATGGTACAATAACAGTACTTTTGGGCGCTAAAAAGTACTGGTACGATTAGAATATTTTTTTGTGAAAAAAAAACTTTTTGACACAATTAAAGAACTTTGCGGTTCAATAAAAGTACTAATTTTGGTGGAATAAAAGTATTTTTGGTACAATGAAATTAATTTCTGGTGGTAACAAAAATTTTTTTTTGGCACAATTATAGTACTTTTTGGTGTTAAAAATGCATTTTGGTACAATTACAGTACATCATTTTGCTAAAAAATAACTTTTTGGTACAATTAAAGTACTTTTTGGTGCAAGAACAGTTATTTTTGTACAATCAAAGTACTTTATTGTGCTAAAAATATGCTTTTGGTACAATTAAAATATTTTTTGGTGAAAAAAAATCATTTTTCTTACAGTTAAACTTCTTTGCGGTACAATAAATGTACGAATTTTGGTGAAATAAAAGTATTTTTTGGCACAATGGAAGCATTTTTTTGTGCTAACAAATAGTGATTGCTGCTTAAAAAAAGTACTTTCTGGCACAATTGACTTACTTTTTTGGTGTTTAAACCGTACATTTTGGTACAATTACAGTACTTTATCTTGCTAAAAAAGTACTTTTTGGTACAATTAAAGTACTTTTTGGTGAAAATTGTATCGAAAAATTAAAGTTCTTTGCGGTACAATAAAAGTAAAAATTTTGGTAGAATAAAAGTATTTTTCGCATAAGGAAAGTACTTTTTCGTGCTAAAAAATAGTGCTCGCTGCTAAAAAGAAGTACTTGTTGGTACAATTACAGCACTTTCTGGTGCTGAAAAAGGACTTTTTATACAATTATTGGTGTTAAAAAGTACTCTTTGATACAATTAAAGTACTTTTTTGGTGATAAAAAAAGTACTTTTTAATACAATTTAAGTACTTTGCGGTACCATAAAAGTACTTTTTGATGGAATAAAAGTATTTTTTGGTAAAATTAAATTACTTTTGGTGCTAAAAAATAGTTTTTTTTTGCTAAATAAAAGTACTTTTTGGTACAATTTCATATAAACACATTTTGGCGGAAGAAAAGTATTTTTTGGTACAATTAAAGTACTTTTTGGTAAGACAAGAGTAATTTTTGGCATAGAGGAATAAGCATTAAATTTCTACCTGAAGGTTATAGAAAATGTGTAACCAGTGAGCTGTATACGTACATGGAGAGAGAACATCCAAAAATTGTTGGTATCGCAACGCAGCGCACTATTATGGCTGAGGTTGTCCGCTCATAAACCATAATGACGTAAGAATACCCATATCACGGCTAAATTATTACGAAGCAGTCCACTAAACGACTTGCGGCAAAGTTCTTCAAGGTCGGTTTGGCTAAACAAGTACATGATTGTTAAAGCACACTATGTCCTGAGTTTAAAAAAAACGATACATGTGCAATAACCGCCGCAGGATAAGTCTTTTACCCATTGCATATGATCTGTCGAGTCTGTTATATGAAGGAATAAAGCTAGTGTAACACAACCCGAAGGAACAGTAAAACTGTGGCTTAAGACGTCGTAAATCGAGATCTGACCAGATATGCACACAGCGGCAAATCCTAGGCCAGAAATTACTTGAAGTCGTGGATGCGTTTGCTATTCCTGTGCCTTTGATTGACAAGGTCTTACACAAGATGACAACCTATTTTGTGATTTCTTTAACATATTTATGGAAATGACAATGACAAAAGCTGCATCAAACACGATTGGCACGATATTTTATAGAAGCCACATGGTACTTCTTCTTCTTCTTCTTTACTGGCAGCAACAACAGAAATTCATCTATCAGTAGCCGCACGTAGAAAACCATTCCAAGCGCTTCGGTCTTTTGCGCACCGTAGATAGTTCGTCATACCAAGCTTACTTAACATTTCCGTCACCTGGTCTATCCATCGGAGTTTTGGTCGCCCCCTCCTGCGCCGCCCATCGAGTTTATTGCCGAAGACTTTTCGAGCCGGAGCGTTGTCGTCCATTCGTACAACGTGTCCAAGCCAGCGCATTCGGTCTATTTGAACGCGCTTGACCACGTCGATGTCGTTGTACAGCTCATACAGCTCATGATTCATTCGACGACGGTACTCGCCGTTCACGATGATGGGTCCAAATATTTTGCGGAGTATTTTTCTCTCGAAGACTCCCAGAATAGATTGATCCGCTTGTGTCATTACCCACGATTCTGCGCTGTAGAGCAAGACAGGTAGGATCAGAGTCTGGTAGAGCTGGATCTTTGTTTTTCGAGAGAGCGCTTTGTCGTTAAATCGCTTGCTTAGCGCATAGTAGCAGCGGTTTGCGATCAATACTCGTCTTTTGATTTCGAGGCTGACATTATTATTTTTGTTTATGGCGGAGCCAAGGTAGACAAAATCATCTACCACTTCAAAATTATAGTTGTCAACGTTCACGCAGCGTCCCAGACGAGTGGACTCTTTGTTCGTTGAAACAAATAACTTGGTTTTGTCCTCGTTTATCACCAGACCCACTTCAGCCGACTGCTTTTCAATGCTCGAAAAAGCCGCAGTAACATCTCGCAATCCACGTCCAATAATATCGATATCATCAGCATACGCGAGCAACATGTGGCTTTTGTTAAATATGGTGCCATTCCTGTTTACTGCTGCTTTCCGCATGATCATCTCCATTACGATGTTAAAGAGATCGCAGGACAGACTATCGCCTTGTCTAAAGCCTCGCTTGGTAGAAAATGGCTCTGACAGATTTTTGCCAATTTTCACTGAAGACTTCGTGTCAGTCAGTGTCATCCCACAGAGTCGAATTAGTTTTGCGGGGATACCAAACTCAGCCATAGCATCCAACAATTTCTGTCGTATCGGACTGTCAAATGCAGCTTTGTAATCGATGAACAGATGGTAGGTATCGATCTGCATTTCTTGGGTCTTCTCCAGGATTTGTCGTAGCGTGAATATCTGGCACGCGTCGCCATTGGCTGCAGTTTTGCCTTGTATGCAGCATCCATTTCCTCAGACATTTGGCGACATTCGTCATCGTACCAGGGCTTGTCTGAGCGTGGTTTTTCATAACCCAGTACGGTTGTTGCGGCAGTGGTCATAGAATTCGCAATATGCTGCCACTGCATGTCGGGAACATCAGAACTAGGGGGATTTGTGTGGAGTAATTGAGAGAGCTGGTTGGAGTAGGCATTGGCTATCTCAGTGGTCTGCAGCTTTGTGATGTCTAGCTTCCTTTGCGTTTGATTAAGAGTGTTTTTAGCTCTACTTAATCGTGTGCGTACCTTGGCTGCAACTAGGTGGTGATCCGAGTCGATATTTGCACCGCGCATCACACGCACGTCCATAACGCTTGAGACATGCCTTCCATCAATTACCACGTGATCAATCTGATTTCTTGTCTTTTGATCGGGAGATATCCAGGTTGCCTTGTGGATATCTTTATGCGGGAATCTGGTTCCACTCACAACCATGTTTCTTGCCGACGCGAAACTTACCAGTCTGAATCCGTTATCGGAGGTGTTGTTGTGTAGACTGAATTTTCCGACTGCTGAACCAAGAGCATCTTCCCTTCCTATTTTAGCATTAAAATCTCCCAGAACAATTTTAATGTCATGTGCAGGGCAGCGGTCATATATATCCTCCAGGCGCTCATAGAATGCATCTTTGATGTCATCGTCTTTGTCTTCCGTCGGGGCGTGTACACAAATCAGCGTAATGTTAAAATATTTCGCCCGGATGCGAATGGTGGCTATACGGTCATTTACAGGGTTAAACCGCGAGACCAGGTGTCGAAGTCTCTTGCCGACTATGAAACCACATCCAAATTCGTGTCTTTCTGCATGGCAGCTGTAAAAGATGTCACAGTTCTTCCGTCGTGTGCATCCCTGTCCCGTCCATCTCATTTCCTGTATGGCGGTGATGTCAGCCTTGTATTTGTCGAGGACATCCGCCAGTTGGATAGAGGCACCATCTCTGTATAGAGTTCGGACATTCCAGGTGCATATCCTTAAATCATGGTCCTTATATCGTTTGCGGGGGTCGTCAACATTTGGGGGGGTTCTTGTTTTTCGTTTTCTTCGTGTTTTCATAATAAATTTTTGTTTAAGGAGAGTGGCTTATTAGGCCACCGCTCCCGATCTTAGTTTCTTGGGGCTGCCAAAGCCACTAAGAGAGCCTGTGTTGAGTTTCAGTAACTTCTGTTACCTAGTTCCTAAGACGCATCGGTGGTAGCATGCCGATTAGGTTACTCAACACATGGTACATTGATGATATAATCATCATTGGTCGAAAACTGAGAGATGTGACTGCAACCTTCTCAGGTATTTAAAAGGAATCAGCCAAAATGGGTCTAACAATGGCCGAGGACAAAACTAGTCCTGTCATATTCAAAGAACAAGGAATCTACTTGCTTGGGATTATTTCCTTGTTTAAAACAGTCTAAACAAGATTCATCTTACATTGGAGCAAGTACGAAGTTTAGACGAAATTTCTAGAATTTTTCATAAACAACAGCTTTTTATACATATGTTCAAAACTATAAAAGGAATACAATCCCACACCATTAACTTCCGGCAGAATGTAGTAAATACACTGCAAGTTACAAGGCATGCATCGTATTAAATGTGTCGGGTCCCAAAGAATACAATTGTTTACCATTGAATTTGAGAGACGTGCCTACATTAACTTCCTTTAAAAAAGGAAAAACACAAAATTTATTGCAGGATGTGGAAATATTTCTATCGTTTGAAAATAATTAATTTTAACTAAATAAATTTTATAAATATTTACAGATATACAGTTCTTTAAATTACAACGTGACGCCTTTCGGCGCTGAAGCAAAGTAAAATAATGTATTACTACAAGCATTCGATATAAATAAAGAAAAAATGGAAAACATGTCATCTGACCAACCTTAAAAACTACATCCCTTTTGACATAAGTCATCATACACACATACGGCATCCCTCCCTATAGAAACAACCATCATTAAACAAAATCTCATTAACAAAGTTTTTACAACTTGGAATCTGTTTGGTTTTATTAAAATATATTCATTTTGGCGTGGAAACAAACGAAACATGCTCATCTCCCAATCACATTAAGAACAAAAACAAAAACTAATAACATTACACCACACCACTCGTAATCGTGTGTGATGGTAACATTTGTATCGTATTACTTTTTCCTGGGAGGAGGGCAAAAAAAAGTTCTCAACTAATGACAGTCAAAATATGAGGGAAATTTGTACATATGCACATATTCACATGTATATCGATACATACATACATACGTACGTACTACACCCATATGTCATATCTACGTTTACATATTCAATAAGTGCCGATTCTGATGATGCTGATGATGTTCGCTAGCCAAACTGGCAATTTTCTTTTTTATTATTAAAAACATTTATCATTTCTATCAATAAACACCATTTGTGGTATTCTGGCATAAGAAGGAACATCATGTCTGTGTAATATATTTGTTTCCAAATAACGAGCGAGGGTTCTAACAGTCAACCACCATGCAACCGCATCATAAACAGCCAACAGACAAGATGAGGAAAATTGTACAAGAAAACAAAACACAAACACCAATAATGGAGCAAAGTTGAAATGTAATAAAGCAAATGTTGCCAATTCCAACTATGAAATATGAAGTTGAAATGCAAACCGACACAAAAGACCCTAAATCTACTTAGCAATCGATCTATCACAAGTGGCCTGTTTAACAGCCAAAAGAACAATGGAGAACAGTGGGTTCGTTGCGATTTGTTTTGTATAGCACAGTACAACATTTTTCAGCTCATTGATTTGGGACACAGTTCTGAGAACTGCACGTGAAAGTAGCCCCAAAAGAAGAAGTACTGCATCATTCGTTTTGTCAAGTTACATGCCATAATAATTTAATCTCGATATGAAGTTAGTAAGTATCGTATAGGAAATTTGTCACGTTTTAGGCTCTCTTGTTTGACATAACTCTAGAACCCCTAGTCGGATTTAGCTGAAACAAATTTAATCTGAAAACAAAGAGTTACAAATTCCTTTAATCTGTTCATATAACGTTTCCCTACATAAGCAATAGTTTCACTTTTACATTCATCAAATGATTTTGAACTGGGTTTATTTTGTAGCAGTTACAATAAAACTGTTGTACTCCATGGCGTATGGAATATTACATATGATAATCATACGCCACCATATAGTATTTCTGTTGTGTCAAACAAAATAGCCTAAAACATGACAAATTCCCCTATACGATACTTATTAACTTCAAATCGATTTTAAATTATAATGGCATGTAACTTGACAAAACGAATAATGTAGAACTTCTTCTTTTTGAGGCTACTTTCATGTGCATTTCTCGGAATTGAGTACCAAAATCATATGTGAAGTATTAGGGAAGGCAGCATGGAAGGCCTAGATCTCAATTTTAGTCTGTGTTTATTTGAAGAAAAACGCAATGTGCCTGACGTTTCTGGCATGTAAGCTGGCCTTTTATGACCTGAATTTTCGCGCTGTATACTTACAAACATTATTTGTTATACCCTCAACCTATGATATGAGGGTATCTCACTCCTATTGCTAGGAGAAAAAGCATAACGTACCAAAGGAGACGAGTAAGATACCAAATATCTTAAAACTAAATTCGTTTCATGACTTTTTAAGACGATTCAACCATGTCCGCCTGTCCGGCATGTGGGCAGAATAATAAAATGATCTATTTTTGAAAAATTTATACCCCTCCCATAACTTTTGAACGGAAAACTGCAGGATATTTAAATTTGGTCAGTTTGATTATCTAGAAATAGTGGGCTAAACCGCAGAAAAACCGAAACCTTTGACACACCCCTTCTGGTACCTCTGATACAAAGGACGAAATCACCCTCATCTGATACCTCTTATACAAAGGACGAAATCACCCTCATAGTCCCGCAAGGAAATCTTTTTTGGAATTTTCTGTGCTGGTATTTTTATATATTGTATATTTACGTATCTCATCGATACCACTGTTTGCCGACCAATAACCCAGTATGGTGTTAAATGCCATGATTGGTTTGTAGCGGTTGTAAATCCTATTAATTTTTCGTTTGCCACGTTAACAGTTTATTTCCTTCATCCAACGTATGCAATTCAAATGTTACATAGTTTCCTCCTATATCCGACCAAGTCACACACGAGAGGCCACTTGGTTACTTCTTCCACTTCTATGGCATGGTGAAAGCATTATTTCCTTTATCATCCTGCTGTTGCGCAGGATTATCTATTTTACTGCTGTCATCGGTCATGAGGGGGGCATTTCATAGAAAACTCTATGGACGAACAAACAATTTGGTTAGATACAGATTCTACTAATAGAAGGATGTACAACGTAACGAGGAATACTACTACCACCATGACCACGACCCCAACCACCGCCGCCACAATAGATACCACCGCGAACTCATTCCATGTTGTACTATGTTTCATGTGTTGTTGTTGTTGCTCATATACAAAATGGCCAACATTGATATGTCGTTACAAAGCGTTAACATGTTGCAACATATGTGCTATTTTTCACTTCGGTTTCTACTTTTAGCAGTTGCTGCTGCTACTACTGCGATGTTTTTTATTACATTTCCAATTCACATTCGTTACCCTTCTTCAGAATTGTTCATGGTCTAAGAGCCTCATCTATAAAACACTTATTTATTCCCTAGAATGTGGAACGAGGGCGGAATGGAAAGTTGTGCGACGTTTGTAACTAAATGACCCTGGGAATGTATTTGTATAAAATTTATATCAAATTTGTGGTAAATTTTTGACAATAACACTGTGGAAGTTTTTCAGAGTCACTGTCTGGAGGGTGAGCAATTTTAAGTCAGAGTGAAGGTACTAGGTCAGTATAGTTGAACCCCCCAAAGGTTTTGGCGTTCTCAGGCTGAACTTTTAATACCCTCTTCCTACGGGTAGGAGGGTATATATCTTTTGATACGACTCAAAAGTGTAACACATAGAATGGGTCACTTTACACCCTAGGTTTCTTTGAACCAAATTCGATTCATGACTTTTTTAAGTCGTTTGAGTCATGTCCGTCAGTCTGTCTGTCCGTCTTTCTGGCTGTAACTGTCGAAAAACGCAACCAAATGTTTTGAAATTTTGCAGGAGTATATATTTTCCCAAAACTACTTACGGCATTGTAAATGGGGTACATGGCCCCGCCCCTTCTGGTACCTCCCATACAAATACATCATTCTGCCCACTTTAGAAATCAAGTTATAAAATCAATACACCCAACGGGATCGTACCCAAATTCCGTATTTAGTAAAGCTATAACAGGGTAAAGTTTTGGGGAAAAAATGGAAGATTAGCCACGCCCCTTCTGATACCTCCCATACAAATGTACCTTTCCGCCCACTTTAAAGATGGAGTAATAATACCAATAAATCCAACGTGATCATACCGAAATTCTTTATTTAGTAATGCTATAACAGGATAAAGTTTTGGAGAAAAAAATTGGAAGTCTAGCCACGCCCCTTCTGGTACCTCCCATACAAATGTACCACTCCGCCCACTTTAGAGATGGAGTAATAATATCAATACACCCACCGGGGTCGTACCCAAATTCTGTATTTTGTTATGTTAAAGTTTTGGTAACAAATTAGAAGCCTAGTCATGCCCCTTCTGGTAGCTCCCATATTAATGTACCTTTCTGCCCACTATATAGATGGAGTAACAATATCAATGCACCCAACGGGATCGTAACCAAATTCTGTATTTAGTAAAGCTGTAAAAGAATAAAGTCTTGGCGAAAAAATCTGGAAATCTAGCGACACCCCCTATGGTGCCACCAATTCAAATGTACCACTCCGCCCACTTTGGAGATGGAGTAAACATATCAATACCCTCGTCATGATCGTGACTAAATTCTGTATTTTGTTAAGCTATAACAGGACAAAGTTTTGGAGAAAAAAACTGGAAGTCTAGCCGCGCCCCTTCTTGTACCTCCCATACAAATATACCACTCCGTCCACTTTAGATATCGAGTAATAATATTAATATAATAGAAAATTTTATGTTTAACTGAGGGTGAGGGTATATGTAAGTCGGGTTGCCTGACTGAAACTTTCTTCCTCGTTTTCGTTTTTATAATTTTTTCTTATATTTTTTGCTTATAAAAAGTTTTCTTGCTTAGTTTTTCAACTATAGCTCAAGAACCCTTTGGGGGTTTTACTATACTGACCTAGTAACTTCACCCTGATTTGGAATTTATCACCCTTCAGATTGGCTGTTGCACTGTGTAATCGGCCTCGTATTCCAAGCTGTTTAGAAACTGTATAAATTTAACCATATGATGACTTTTTTTATTCTTTCAATTCATAACAACAATATATAGGCTATGGTTCGGTACAATATATAGGCTATGGTTCGGTGGAAGAATTTCTTTGAGTTTTACTTCAAAAGTTTCCGTCTTTCGACTTCTATTGTATACTATATTCCCCCACTGAACGATTTAACCTCGTATCAGCCATTACTGCTGCTGTTGATTAAGCCTTGTGATGTTTGTTGCTGTTGTTGTTCCTAAGGGCGGGTGTAAATGTGGTTTAGGTTTTAGGTCTTATCGTTGTTATATGTACAACCTCCCCATTGTAATCCTTATTTCCTTGTCGATGCCACCATTGTTTGGGTTTTAGTTGTTGTTGTTATTGGTATCATCATGCTTCTACTGTTTTGCAACATTTTGTTCTCGTACATACGAATACGAATGCTACTGCTGACTGTGTTTTACTTAGGTCTCTTTTCATTCATTGTAATCACCGTAATCGTGGTTGCTGTTTGCCATTGTTCTCCTCAAGTGTCCGGGAAATATTTTTATGTAAACAAAGTGTTAACGAGTGGTTGAAAGCATATCTAACATGCCACACAGCGGCGAAGCAGCACATCAGTGATACAACGACAACAACCAAAACCAACCGCCCCATGTGTACTTGCAATAAATGGCATCAACGACAACGAATGTCATCTACTCTCTAGTTACTTCTATACAACACTCTTTACCTTCATCATTGTAATAATCACACCAACAAGACCTCTCCTCATCATTCGATGCATTGTCGCGATTGGGGTTTATATGTGGAGGAGAAAATCTGTTACGATTTGTTATAGAAAGTTTGCAACAACTGCAGCAGTTGTTTATAGTCCGTTTTTGGGTTTTTGTGGTTTGCTGCATCAGAGTAAGTAATTGCCACAAATGGTGGCACATTGTGAAATGGTGTAGTGTTTTTTTTTTTGTAGACATGATAAAATATGGGACAATTTATGACTATTCTGATTAGGAGAACAGCGGCAGAATTGAATATTGTAGTTGTTGTTGTTGGTTTTCTAGTTGTGTTGTGTTGTTTTTTTTTTAGCAATTATTGGAAATAAATTGCGGGTCGATTTTATAGCAACGGCAGCCAGGGCACGTGTCAAATGTGCCCTTCGGAATGACGGTATCATATGGCGGCGGCAAAGGATCATTTTAAAATATATGAAATTTGAAAGCAAAATATGCCACAGTTTTCGATTTTTTACTTATTCATGAATTAAGAATTTTCCTAATTTTCTTGTAACGTCCGCATTATTTTGGGACCGGCCGTGGCATAGTGGTAAGAACACGCGACTACCATTCGGGAGATCCGCGGTTCGATTCCCGGCTTCAGTCATCTACATTTTTCTTTCATTGCCGGCACCCTCGATGTTGTCGACAGCAACTTCGCAGTATAAGTGTCGAGGTAATCGGCATATCTAGTAAATGCTTTACAAACAGTGACGTTCGCATTCGTCGTTCAACAAGTAGGTGCCGTTTGTTGTGAATCTAAGTAGAAAGCGTGTTAATTCGGCACAGCGCAACAAGCTATCCCATACCTCATTAATGGGAAATTAAGTTTAAGTTTACGTCCGCATAATTTGCTGAGAAGTTGTTTCTATGCGATTGTCTGAGGCTTTATTATGAAGGGCGATCGACAGATGACAAAACTGTGGTAGTGAACGATTGTACGAAAAGTCACAAAGAAATACATATTCGTCCTTTATTATATGTTGAAAGTATTTTATTAACACAAACAAACAAAAAAAAAACACATTTTATTAACCCATTATTACCAACTTGTTAGGTAAAAGCAATTTTATAAATGATCGTACAATATCGTTGAAATGCCCATCATTCCGAAGCCATGTTTTTGAGAAAGAAAAAAAAACTCCATATTACAGAGAATAACACATGAAGCCACGAGTCCATAGTTCTCTGTAGCTCAGCGTAGATATGGGTGCTAAAATATTGTTCTACTTAACGCTTCTATATTATGTGACATAATTTACTCCTTGTTCAAGAAATATTACTACTAATCCAGCACCTTATAAAATTTATATCTCTTGTAGTCATATTTCCTCGTTCACTTTGTGCGACATGAACAGGAAATTCCAAAAGTGATTGAAATAATTCTTCTTCATACGATTCTTGTATTTTCTATCGCATCACAAAACGATTGTGTGAATATAAAATTGATGGATGGATTCGATGGATTCGTGTGGTAATGCTCTCCACACACACACACACAAAACATCTGGTAATGGGATCAATTTCAATATGCCATTATTGTGATTATTGAAAACCATAAAAGATGTTCGTTTGCTACCAAAAGCTTCCGTTTTATGTCGAGCTGTCAATAAATGGATGGCCAAGATATTGATGATGATGATTTTGGTGTGATAGTGTTGGTGTTGCTGCTGTACAGCATGTTGGCAAATGGCTAAGGAAAATACTTATGATGATGGTAAATCGAATGATGACAATGTTAAAAAATAAAACAGACAAATGAACGAATATCAAGTAAGCAGATATATAATAAACTCAATGGTTGTTGGTTACAATATGATTTTTGTGCTGTTTCATCATTATGGCGTCTCCTCATGTGTGTGTGTGCAGTGAGGGTTGTTGCTTGATGGCCATTGACGATGACGCCAATGATGATGGCGGTGGCAGTAGTGCTGGTGGTGGGTAACATAGTTAGTTTGGTTGTATGTTCATACGATTGGTGTCCACGCTATGAAGTAAAGTTACACAGACATTTCAACAGTATCGCTAAAGTGGATGAAATGGCATGTTTGTAATGAAAATTTATTGATACTATATTGTGAACATGATTTAGCGTTATTTCTATGTAGTATCGTGTTTCCTATGATGGGTGGATTTAAAGCAATAATAAATGAACATTCAATAATGTTTTGTGTAAATTGTTTTGATTAGTAGTTGTGTTTTCTTGGGGGGGGGAGCTTAGCATACATAAGGCTTACAACTGAAATATATAATTAATATAGATCAAAAATCATTTGATAGGTACACAGAAGGCATATGAATGAAGCGTAACATTGGGATTAAACTAGATTAACATTTATTTGTATATATCAGTTGGCAGACAAGCCAAAGGACGGATATAGAAGGGCAAGAGGAAATTATTCTCTGTTGATTAATTTTCTCTATACTCACCAGTCATTGTATATTTAACAACAGAATTTTTCAATAGAATTGAAATTTGGTATATCTTTGTAGTAAGAGGACTTTAATTAACTTAATTTCCCTTTGCACCCCATGAATGAGGTATGGGATAGCTTCTCGCGTTGTTGTGAATTAACACGCTTTCTATTTTTAGATTCACAACTAACGGCACCTACTTGTTTATCGACGAATGCGAACGTCACTGTTTGAGAAGCTCTTACTAGACACGACGATTGAATCGACGCTTAATACTGCGAAGTTGCTGTCAACAACATTCGAGGGGAGCCGACAATGAAAGAAAATTTTATTTATTTATTTTTCTTTTAAGATGACTGGAGCCTGGTTTGAACCTGCGATCTCCCGCATGGTAGTCGCGTGTTCTAACCACTATGCCACGGCCGGTCCAATTAAAAATATTAAAAATATTAAAAATAATAAAAATTTCAAAAATGTTAAAAAAATTTAAAAATTTTAAAATTTCAAAAAAAAAATTACAAATATTAAAAAATTTAATATATTTAAAATATTAAAAATCTTAAATAAAGTAAAAATATTAAAACTGTTATCAGTTTTAAAAAAATTTAAATACCTAAAATATTAAAAAGATATTATTAAAAATATTTAAAATTGAAGTAAGACAAATCCGTCCCGTCCCACCTCAGGAAAATCGAAAATACTGCATTCCGATTCCTAGACTTGATTTCGATTCCTAGATCTGACTCAGCGAAACTTCGGGACACGTATAACTTTATTTTGACCGAAAGCAAAACACAATGTCGCACAGTGTAATTCAAGATTTGTTAGATGCTCCATAAAAGATCGAGCACTAAAAAACCGATACAAAAAAAGATATAATAATTGTAAAATTAATGACCGGCCGTGGCATAGTGGTTAGAACACGCGACTACCATGCGGGTGATGGCAGCTTCAAATCCAGGTTCCCGTCAACTAAAAAAAAAATTTCATTGTCGGCTGCCCTCGAATGTCGTCGACAGCAACTTTGCAGTATTAAGCGTCGAGACAATCGGCGTGTCTAGTAAGAGCTTCTCAAACAGTGACGTTCGCATTCGTCGAAAAAATGTTGGTTCCGTTAGTTGTGAATCTAAAAATAGAAAGCGTGTTACACAACACAACAACGCGAGAAGCTACCCCAATTCATGGGGTGTAAGGGAAATTAAGTTTTTTAAGTAATTATAAAACATATTCAATGTCTTTAAGTTATCCAATTTGATCACTCCATGAATGTCTCCCTACAAATAGTTTCCATATGGGTATTTCCAGGGAAGGACGGGCGATAGTAAAAAATTGGTGTATTTTTAACTTGTTGTTGTTGTAATCATATAATGAATTTATTGAACTTTAACAAAACAAACTTTATATTTCGTTGGAAAGTCTCTTCTTTCCAAATCCGCTGAGAAACTTCAATCGGTTCAAATATATTCGAGTAACTGGCTTATAAGTGCGTAAAAGTACGAAAAATCGGTTTTTTACCCGTAACTAAAAATTTTAGATCATTAAAAGAACATTATAGTACTTTCCAAAATCTACATTTTTTAATATGAATATAATCTTCAAAATATTTAAACTTTTCGAGAAAATTACAAAATAAGAAAAAAAACGTGCGTCCGCAACGCCAGGAAATACCCAAAAAGAAATCTATATATATAAAAATGAAATGGTCCACGTATGTCATACCATCACTTGAGAACGGCTGGAGCGATTTGGCTGATTTTTTTTTATTCGATTCGAAATTTTCCGTAGATTGTTTGTGTTGAAAAAAAATCAAATCCAGGTGGCGCTAGGGTGGATTTATATCGAAAATTTAAATGCATGTACCAATTCAACTGAAATTTAGAATGGATATTCGTTTGGTCATGAGAAAACATTATACGTACAAATGGACCCGGTAGATGGCGCTGGGGTCGGTTTACAATCAAAATTTAAACGAATGGGCCAATATAACTGAAATTCAGAATCCATGTTTGTTTGATCATCAGAAAAAATTTTATATACAAATGGACCCGGTAGATGGCGCTAGGGTGGATTTATATCAAAAATTTTAATGCATGTACCAATTTAATTGAAATTTAGTATTTATGTTTGTGGAACCTTGAGAAAAATTTTTTGTATAAATTGACCCGGTAGGTGTCGCTATGGTGGAATTATAATGAAAATTTTAACGAATTAAACAATTTGACTGAAATTTAGAATGTATATTTGTTTTATTATGAGAATTTTTTTTGTATATATGGACCAGCATTTGATTTAGCTGGGGTTGAATTATTTCGAAAATTTATATCGATTGTCCGATTTTACTTAAACTTAAAATATATGATTTTTTTGGCATGAGAAAATTTTGAATGTATGTTTGGAACCAGATGCTGGTGTTTAGCTTATGATACACTTAATTTTTGGAATGTCATTTAGTCACATAGTTATTCAGAAGTCTATATATATACAAAAATTTACATTTTGATGTCACCACTAATTGTGAAAACGGTTGACCCCATTTGTCCCAAAATTTTAGTGAAAGTTAAGGATTGGCTGTAGATGGTCACCCAGACCGCAAAAGGGCTTAAAGAAGAACGACTAACTTTTATAATGTCGCACTTCCTACTGAATTAGAGAGCTTCACAAAGTGGGGACAATAACGAAAATAGGAGTAACTGTTGATATCACCTAGACCATACGGTTAATGGGGTTGCTGAGCCTAATGAATGCATTTTGGAAATTCGTACTCCTTAGGATGAAAAGGTACAATCACCCAGTACACCAACGCAGAAAGTTATATATCAGTCAATCGGCTTAAAAATGTGGTTTTAGAATATATGCCTATCAATAAGTAAGTTTTCATCACATCATGAACGACACTGCTGATCCGTTTTAGCAATTCTTATAATAATATATAATAACCTTTAAGATATATGAATAACAGAATTTGTCCGGGAAAACCTCGCCCTTTATATTGAAATATTTTAGAGGTCAAAGAAATAAACCAATCGTTATTAGATTTCAACTACACTCAACATATTTTACAAAAATTTGGAGGCAGGACGAAGTCCGCCGGGCCAGCTAGTTTATAATAAAAATTACTCTATACCCATTCTTACCACAACCATCTCCTTAAAGTCAATTAAAAAAAAAAAATTCCTCCAGTTTATAAACTTTCAAATTATACACAAATGTCATAAAAGTTGCCAAACCCCTCCCGCCACCGATATAAAGCGGCAAATGAAAATGAACACAACGAAGTTGATTGGTTTTATACAGCTTTTACGCGCTTTTTGTTAAAGAAATTAAGTGAAGTCAGTTGAAAACTTTATTATCATGATATCCCAATCGTCAAAGTAACCACACGAATAACAGCAACAACAACAGTAACGGCAACAGCAACGACATAGTACTACGCGTATGATATTAGCAACAAGAACCGCGACAAAAGGCCAAAAGCTGATTTGACCATGGCTAACTAAATGTAACCTTATACATACATAAACCCACTATATTACTCCTTTGTGTATTTTGTTTTTGTCTTGTTGACGTTGTTGCCGTGGCTGATGTTGTAGTTGTTACTGGTGTTGTTGTAGTTGTTACTGTTGTTGTTGTTGTTGTTTGCATTTACTATACACATCATTATACAGCCCAAACTGAATGCAGAATTGGCAATTGAATACTCCACACGAAAATGCTAAATAAGAGAAGATACCAGTGTTTCTTCGATCGCAAACGGAAATCAATTAACCCTTTGGGGGGGAAAGCAATGGCGAAATGGTGGATTGGATTGGGTTTCGTAAATTAGAGGGCAATAAAAATATCGAAAAATATAAATTGGAACGGGACTGGGAGTAGTAATGTAAAATAATTACGACTGTATGTTAGCAAAAATAATTAAAATGTTCAAGTATTTAAATTTTTAAAAATATTAAAAATGTTAAAACTATTGTTATTAACAAAAATGGAGAAATATACAAAAATGCATATAAAAATATTAAATACTAGCTGGCCCGGCAGACTTCGTCCTGCCTCCCAATTATTGTAATTGAGTTGCAGTTGCAGTTTAATCTAATAACAATTAGTTTATTACTTTGACCTCTAAAATTTTCCAATTTAAAGGGCCAGGTTTCCCTGGAAACATTTTGTACGTCCTATATCTAAAAGATTGTTGTATATTATTGTAAGGATTGCTAAAATGGATCAGCAGTGTCGTCCATGATTTGATAAAAACTTACTTATTGATAGGCATATATCAAACTTTTAAGCCGATTGACTAACATACAACTTTCTGCGTTTGTGTACTGGGTGATTGTACCTTTATATGTTTGGTCTGAGCCATGATAGCACTTTGCCCCTTTTCATCAAAAGGAGTATGAATTTCAAAAAATCCCTTTATTTGGCTTAACAATCCTATTAACCGTTTAGTCTGGGTGATAGCAACAGTTTTCAATTTTTGTTTTTGTCCCCTAAAAGTTCGAAATACGAAAAACCACTTTCTGAAGCTCTCTAATTCTATAGGAAGTGCGCCAATATAAATGAACGCCATTCTACCTTAAGCCGTTTTACGGTCTGGGTGACCATCTACAGCCCATGCCCAACTTTTACTGAAATTGTGGTACAATTTGGTTCAACCGTTTTCGCTATAAGTGGTGACATCAAAATGTAAATCTATTTTTTTGTATCGAACTCAAAAATTTTGAAGTGAAAAATATTTTTATATGTAGTGTACCATAAGCTAAACACCGGCAACTGCATCCAAACATACATCCAAAATTTTCTCATGTCCAAAAATGCATACATTTTAAGTTTGAGTAAAATCGGACAATCGATATAAATTTTCGAAATAATTTAGCTCCAGCCAAATCACCTGCGGGTCCATTTATACAAAAAAAAAATAAAAAAAATTCTAATAATAAAATAAAAATATACATTCTAAATTACTGTCAAATTGTTTGATTCCTTCAAATTTTCAATATAACACAGTACAACATTTTTCAGTTAATTGATTGCCAACTCAATTCTGTGAACTGTATGTGAAATTAGACCCAAAAAGAAGAATTTCTGCATCATTCGTTTTGTCTTCTTACCTGCGATTTGAAGTTAGTATCGATTTGAAGTTAGTATTATCGTATAGGGGAATTGAAATTCATACATTTACTCAATTGCGAATTAATTCGAAACGCGTGCATCGATTTTTATGATCTTTGTCTCATTTTGCTCATAGGTTATGTGACTTTGCGAAAAAATAACTAGACTTGAAACTTTTTTCCATTTTGAATTTTTTATGTATTTTTAAAAAAAAAAATTTAAATTTTTAGGCAAAAAATAATTTTTTCCCTTCATACATTCATTTTTAACTTCGAAAGTGTTACTTGTATAGGAAAACAATATATGAACAGATTAAGGGAATTGTAATTCTTATTTTTTTAAAATTTATTTCAACTAAATTGGGCTAGTGGTTGTCGAGCTATGTCAAACAACAGGGCCTAAAAAGTGATAAATTCCCCTATACGATAGTACTAACTTCAAATCGATACTAACTTCAAATCGCAGGTAAGAAGACAAAACGAATGATGCAGAAATTCTTCTTTTTGGGTCTAATTTCACATACAGTTCACAGAATTGAGTTGGCAAATCATGTGTTGTACTGTGTAATTCCACCCTAGCGGCATCAACCGGATCCATTTGTACATAAACTTTGTTCTCATAATCGATTCGTTGAAATTTTGACTAAAAATCTGCCCAAACGCCACCTACCGGGTCCATTTGTACATAAATCTTGATGGTGGTTCGCCTTCAAACACCTTTCTCGCTTGAGCATTTACATCCATCCTGGCAACATGTCCCAGCCATCGAAGTCGTTGGATTCTGACTCTTTTAGCTACGTCGATGTCGTGGTAAAGCTCATACAGCTCATGGTTCATCCGATGGCGAAACTGGCATTCGATACAGATAGGTCCATATATTTTTCGGAGTACTTTCCCTCGAATACTCCCAGGTTTTGTATGTCCGTTGTAGTAAGCACCCATGATTCGGCAGCATACAACAGAACAGGTAAGATAAGCACCTGGTATAGCTGTTTCTTAGTATTCCGAGAGAAGGTGGTGTTACTAAAGTGCTGCCGAAGTCCGTAGAAACATCTTTTGGCTAGCACTATTCTCCGTTTAATTTCTTGGCTGACATTATTTTTCTTATTGACGGAAGATCCGATGTAGGTAAGATCATCTACTACCTCAAAACAATAATTTTCAACGTTGACGCTGAGTCCCCAACGAGAGGACTCTTTGTTCGTCGAAATCATTATTTTTGTTTTGTCCTCGTTGACCGCTAAACCCATTTTTGCTGACTCCTTTTCTAGTGATGAGAAAAACTGCAGTAACATCCCGCAGATTTCGGCCAATGATGTCTATATCATCGGCATAGGCTAGTGGCATGTGGCTCTTGTGGAATATGGTGCCAGACATGTTGACACCAGCCTTTCTCATCACCTTTTCCATAACTATATTAAGTGTACAGGACAGGCTATCGCCCTGCCTGAGGCCTCTTTACGTGTTAAATGGTTCAGACTGATCCTTACCAATCTTAACAGAGGATTTGGTGTTGTCTAAGGTACATCTGCAAAGTCGAATTAGCTTTGCAGGAATACCAAACTCAGACATGGTCTCATAAAGCCTATTCCTAATCGGAGAGTCGAAGGCAGCTTTGTAGTCGACAAAGAGGTGGTAGGTGTCGATCTGCTTTTCATGGGTTTTTTCCAGGATTTGTCGTAAGGTGAATATTTGATCCGTCGTAGATTTGCCAGGTCTAAAGCCGCACTGATATGGTCCAATTAGTTTTTCTACAATTGGCTTTAGACGTTCACACAATATGCTTGAAAGGACCTTGTACGCAATTGGTAATAGGCTTATTCCACGATAGTTCTTACATTCACTACGATCTCCTTTCTTGTATATGGGACATAACAGACCGAGACCCCAATCCCCGGGTATGCACTCCTCTTGCCAGATGTTCTCCATGAGCTGAGGCATGCTCCTAATCAGCTCCTCCCCGCCAGCACTAAACAATTCAGCAGGGAGACCATCGGCTCCAGCAGCTTTGTTGTTTTTAAGGCGGGAGATGGCCATACGTATCTCGTTCTGGCTCCGAGGTGGACAGTTTATACCATCGTCATGGATTGGAGCGGGGTCTTCTGGAGTGGTGTCAGTATCCAGTAAATTTCTAAAGTGGTCTCTCCATATCTTCAGAACGCTATCCGGGTCCGTCACTAGCTGACCATCGCTGTCCTGTTCCACGCATTCTCGCTTTAAC
This sequence comes from Muscina levida, assembly GCA_964034835.1. Lineage (NCBI taxonomy): Eukaryota > Metazoa > Arthropoda > Insecta > Diptera > Muscidae > Muscina > Muscina levida. Next base: position 25,068,411 of record OZ035884.1, on the reverse strand, counting down.
TCTCTTGTAGAATTTTCGGGCTTCCCCTCCACTTCGGAGCTACTCAGTACACTCATCCTGCCTCTTCTTCAGCTCCTCCTTTTTTCTTCTAAAAAGACGAGTTGCCTGTCGTCTCTTCTCCCTGTGCCGTTTACGAACAGCTCGCGTTGCCATTGGCTGCAGTTTGCCCTGTATGCAGCATCCGTCTCTCTCGTGGCATTGCGACATTCATCATCGTACCAGGCATCTTCTTGAGACGGCTTTGAGTACCCAAGTACGCTTCTCGCAGTCCGTTCTATGGAGTCGGCTATATATTGCCACTGCGAGGTTATATTATCAGGGGTTGGAGCATTCCGCAGCAGTTGAGTTAGGTGGTTGGAGTAGGCGTCCGCTACCTCTGTGGTCCGCAGTTTACCGATGTCCAGCTTTCGTTGTGCCTGGTTACGTACGTTTTTCGTCATGCTTAGCCTAGTGCGTACCTTAACTGCGGTAAGGAAGTGATCGGAGTCGATGTTCGCACCCCTGATCACTCGTACGTCCTGAACACTCGATGCGTGCCTTCCATCGACTACCACGTGATCTATCTGATTCCTCGTCAAATGATCTGGAGATAACCATGTTGCCTTATGAATATTTTTATGGTCAAATCTAGTGCTGCTAACTACCATATTTCTTGCCGCAGAGAAATCAATCAGTCTGATGCCATTGTTCGACGTTTCGGTGTGCAGACTGAATTTTCCGATTGTAGGCTCAAATGCGGTTTCCCTGCCTATTTTAGCATTAAAATCGCCTAGTACAATTTTGATGTCATGGCTGGGGCTACGGTCATATACATTTTCTAGGCTCTCGTAGAACTCGTCTTTGTCCTCATCGCTTTTCTCTTCTGTCGGAGAATGGGCACATATAAGTGTTATGTGGAAAAACTTAGTTTTGACTCTTATGGTGGCTATACGTTCACACACCGGGTTGAACCTTGAGACTAGGTGTCGCAGTCTCTTGCCAACCACAAATCCACATCCAAAGTCGTGCTTGTCCGCATGGCCACTATAGTAGATGTCGCACGTCTTCATGCATCTACCAGATTTCTTGTAAAGCGGTTATGTCAGCCTTGTATTTTTCGAGGACTTCCGCCAGTTGGATGGATTAAAAATATTAAAAATAATAAAAATATTAAAAATGTGAAAAATATTAAGAATATTAATAAAATTAAAAGTATAAAATATATTAAAAATATTTGTAAATCTAAAAATATAAAAAATATTAAAAATATGTAAATAAATTAAATATTAAATATTAAATATATTAAAAATATTACAAATATTTTAAATATAAAAAATATTAAAAATGTTAACAATATCATTTAGTTTAAATATTAAAATTATCAAAAATATTAAAATTATTAAAAATATTAAACATATTAAAACTAGTTAAAATATTAAAAATATTATTGATATTAAAAATATTAAAAATATAAAATACATATTTGAAATATGTTTAAATTTTTGAATGTTAACGGTCATATTCAAAAATGGATTGGTGCTTAGACGTTTTCCGAAGATATCTACTTCGCATGTTCATGTTCGACATATATGGTAGATATATATACAGCTGATGATGTACCAACGAGCACCAATTTGTCGCAAATTGATCTGATGGTGAACTCGTGACGGAGTTCGAAACGCGTCAACATTGGCCCTGACTGAAGTGGCCGTTAACTCAAACAATAAAAACATTCTGATCTTCACGATGATCGCATTAATTAGTTATCAATTTGTTAAGTGTATTTGAAACAATACAACAAATTGATAACTAATCAATGCGATCATCGTGACTCCCACAAACAACACTGTATAAAAATATTTATTTGTATATATATTTTATTTGTAATATTTTACATATTTTGAGTATTTAATACTAAAAATATTAATATTATAAATGTTAAATATATAAAAATAACGAAAATATTAAAACAATAAAGATTGTAAAATAAATTAAAAATGTTAAATACTTTTTTACTTATTACTAATTTACTTTACTTATTAAAAATATAAAAAAATGAAAAGTATAGAAAATACGAAAAATTTTATTTTATTAAAACAATTCAACAATAACATATTAGTGGAATTGTTACTCTGTTATTACAGATTGACATCCACCATAAAACGGTTAATGCCCCAACCATCGACAGACATCCTTGTCTTTCATGCTACCACGACATCATCGTCCTCGGGTGATCGTCACGTAGCTACACCCAATGTGCGCATGCTTAACATTATGCCAAAGAGCCATTTAAATTCTTAATAAACTTGCTGTAGATTTGATTGTTTCGTTTTTTCGTCCACAGATTTTTTGTTTTAGTGCTGTCTGCTGCAGCCTCCTCCTCCACCAAGTCACATGCACACACTCACTGTACATGGAGAATACAAAACCAAAAAAAAGCCAGGATAAAACAAAAATGATACGAGTTTATTATAACAAAAACTTTAACCGAAAAATGCTTAAATGCATATGGCGGACCGGACTGTAAAGAAAGATGTGGAAAAACAACCAAATAATCGGAGACGAAAAAAAAAACAGCAAATAAAATACGTGTGCGGAGGGAGATGGCCAATGCATGTTAAACATTGATCGTGAATTTGTACGCAGCCATCGCGGGATACATCATCATCTTGAACGGCAGTGGCAAAGGCAACAGCAACAGCCAAGACAACGACAACATCAGCAGCCGCATCTGCATCAGGGTACGCGCATCTTCATCTTATGCCCCGTGATCAGATCAAGGAATACAATACAATTGTAGGTAGTGAGGCCAGCATTTAAAAGAAATGCCTTCGATGTGAATATTGCTCCAAACTGGCTTAAAGTTTTTTGTATTCCGTATAATTTGTGGTGGCTACTAACGATTGTGATTTTGGTGCTGTTATAAATTTGAAATTTTTTTTCTGTATTTTGTGGTTTCTTTATGGGTTCGGGGAGGAAAACAACAAATGAAACAGCAAAGTATTTAAAATACATAAATATTTTGTTACATTTTATACAAAGCCACCGAGCGATACATAGAGAAAACTGAATTTACATAAGAGCAATTCCCCTTACAAAAGAATAATGTGATTTTAAAGACAACAGGGTCCTAAAGCATTTCCGTTTGTTTGTTAAGAAAATCACACATTGAAAGTGTATCTCATTATTCTTTCGTCTATTTCAAAGTTTCGATTTTAATGTAGATTTATATATCATTTAAGTGATAATATTTTCCAAGCGTTTAATAATTATATATATTCTTAATAGTCAAACAATAAAAATAATGCGCTTGTGAAAAATGACTGCAAAGAGTCTATTAGCTTTGTAAAGGGATTTCCAATAAGACGTGTTATTTTGGTATTCAAACAAAACTGAAATTTTTTGAGTAAAATAATGGGAAGTTTATTTCATAATAAAGAGAAAGGTAGAAAGGCCGTTAATAATGGAAAACAACATCAGCCAAATGGCCACCAAGAGCACGCTTACAGGACCATATTCTATTCATGAAATTGGCCATAACCAAATCGCAAAGTGGCTGCCCTATGTCCTTGATAGCCTCACGAATTTTATCATTGAGGTCTTGAATCGACGCACAGTGGCTCATTTGACGAAAACTCGTGCCAAAAATCAAATTTCGACTTGTCTGAATGCCAAAATTTTCAATTAAGAACTGATTGAAGCATCAAATTCTGAAATATCATACATTTTGAGTGTATAGTTTAGTTTGTACAGCTAACAATTTTTGATTTTAGGAACAATTTCAAAAATATTAAAATAAAAATATATATATTTTTTATAAAGGCCTGATTTTTTATAAACAATTTGTTTAAAACCCTAATTTTTTGCCTAATTTTCAAACTTTGAGTTGAGTTTGAAAAAAAGGCCGGGTGTGCAAGAAATTTTAAAAATTTTGTATTTCTGAGGGAACGTCCGGGCGTCGGGAGTGTGATGCAAGGTAAAGCTTCTGATCCGTTAAACTTGGCAAACCCAGGGTGATCCTTGCCAATTGTAATTCAAGTCTACTTACAAAGCTCCGTATTCGTAGTACTACTGCGGACGGAGTACCTCCACGTGGTGACGCCTGGAAGCGTGCCTTTGACAATCGTCAGAGCACGACTAACTGTGAGGGGCGAAACCTTAAACCCAAGCACGTCTGCTCAGAGTAAGCGGTACCCTGGTCAGCGTCTGACCCAGAATGGGCGGCTGTAGTAATATCTTGGCAGGAGAAGAAAACTGCGACGTGGTGCGCTGGGCTTGCAACCCGCCACCGACGTTTAAACTATTGCAATGAAAAGAAGTAAGAAAATAATAAAATTGACCCCCCAAAATGTTGACGACCACCGCAAACGAATTAAGGACCATTATTTAAGGATAAGCACCTGGAATGTTAGAACACTGTATAGACCAGGTGCCTCCATCCAACTGGCGGAAGTCCTCGAAGAATACAAGGCTGACATAACCGCTTTAGAGGAAATCCGGTGGACGGGACACGGGTGCTCGTGCATGAAGACGTGCGACATATACTTGAGTGGCCATGCGGACAAGAACGACAAGTTTGGATGTGGATTTGTGGTTGGCAAGAAGCTGCGACACCTAGTCTCAAGGTTCAACCCGATGTGTGAACGTATAGCCACCATAAGAATCAAAACAAAGTTTTTCCACATAACTCTTATATGTGCCCATGCTCCGACAGAAGAGAAAAGCGATGAGGACAAAGACGAGTTCTACGAGAGCCTAGAAAATGTATATGACCGTAGCCCGAGTCATGACATTAAAATTGTACTAGGCGATTTTAATGCTTAAATAGGCAGGGAAACCGCATTTGAGCCTACCATCGGAAAATTCAGTCTGCACACCGAAGCGTCGAACAATGGCATCAGACTGATTGATTTCTCTGCGGCAAGAAATATGGTAGTTATTCAACACGGAAAGAGGTCTCCGGCAGGGCGATAGCCTGTCCTGTACACTATTTAATATAGTTATGGAGAAGGTGATGAGAAATGCTGGTGTCAACATGTCTGGCACCATATTCCACAAGAGCCACATAGCCTATGCCGATGATATAGACATCATTGGCCGAAATCTGCGGTATGTTACTGCAGTTTTCTCATCACTAGAAAAGGAGTCCTCGTTGACCGGGTTTAGCGGTCAACGAGGACAAAACAAAAATAATGATTTCGACGAACAAAGAGTCCTCTCGTTGGGGACGCACCGTGAACGTTGACAATTATTGTTTTGAGGTAGTCGACGAGTTTACCTACCTCGGATCTTCCGTCAACAAGAAAAATAATGTCAGTCAAGAAAATAAACGGAGAATAGTGCTAGCCAATGGATGTTTCTACGGACTTCGGCAGCACTTAAGTAACACCACCTAATCTCGGAATACTAAGAAACAGCTATACCAGGTGCTTATCTTACCTGTTCTGTTGTATTCTGCCGAATCATGGGTGCTTACTACAACTGCCATACAAAACCTGGGAGTATTCGAGAGAAAAGTACTCCGAAAAATGTATGGACCTATCTGTGTCGACGGCGAGTTTCGCCATCATAATTTACATATGACTTCTAGAGGGGTATTTATATATATATATATGGGGACTATATGTATATCTGAACCGATTTCTCTCAATCTTAGAACAGATTGTCTGTGACCCAAAATACGAAGATGTGCCAAATTTCATGAGGATCGGAAGCAAAATGCGGCTTTTAAAGCTGTCAGAATGTACATCGGTTGAATAATATATATAGAGACTATATATTAATCGAACCCGATATGGGTGGTTTTTAACAAATGTACTTCTGGTCCAATTAGAATGCCGTTTGTCACATTTCATAAAGATTTGTCGAAAAGTATGACCTCTAGAGGAGTATTTAGTTAAATTAGGGAACATATATGTGGGGACTTTATGTAAATCTGAACCGATTTCTCTCAATTTTAGTATAGGTTGTCCCTGGCCAAAAAGACGAAGATGTGGCAATTTTCATTGAGATTGAAGCAAAATTTCGAGAACAAAAGCACAAAAAACAAAAGTCTGTAAACTACCACTTTTCCCGCCCTATTCTGTTAGGGGTGGCTCTCCCGTTTTTACAGCACATAATCTTTGAGGTCTCAAGATTTATCAGTTAAAGTTTCAAATTCATATCTGTTGTAGTTCAAAAGTTATGATTTTTGGAACATATTTTTCCAAAATGAGCCACTGTGCGACGCTGGGCTGTTGGTGTAGATCTTATCTTTCACTTGGCCCCAAAGGAAGAAGTCGCAAGGTGTTAAATAACAAGATCTCGGTGGCCAATTGTGATCACCTCTTCGAGAGATAACACGGTCCGAAAATTTTTCCCGTAAAAGTTCAATGGTTTCGTTGCTTGTGTGGCACGTAGCGCCTTCTTGTTGAAATTAAACGTTGTCTAGATCAATACCAACCAACTCCGACCATAAAAAATCATTAATGATCTTTCGATAGCGCAATCCATTCACCGTAACTGTTGATCCAACCTCATTTTCGAAAAGTAAGGTCCAATGCGAATGATACCCGCCGGACTATAAGCCGCACCAAACCAGTCACACGTTGAGAATGGATAGGCTTCTCAACAATAACTCTTGGGTTTTCCGAACCCCAGATGTGACTATTTTGCTTGTTGACATAGCCCCCAAGGTGGAAATGGGTCTCATCAGTCAAGATTATTTTTCGATGGAATTCCGGATCATTTTCATGCATTTCAAGGACCCAATCAGCAAAGGCACGACGTTGTCGATGATCCGCCGGCTTGAGTTCTTGTGTTAACTGAACTTTATAAGCGTTAAGACCCAAGTCTTTATGCAAAATACGGTGTAATGACGTTTGTGGTATGTCCAATTCTAAAGAACGACGAGGAATGGACAAACCTTAGTTTTCTTCAATACTTTGATCTTAAAAAAAAAAAACTTAATTTCCCTTTGCACCCCATGAATGAGGTATGGGATAGCTTCTCGCGTTGTTGTGAATTAACACGCTTCCTATTTTTAGATTCACAACTAACGGCACCCACTTGTTTATCGACGATTGCGAACGTCACTGTTTGAGAAGCTCTTACTAGACACGCCGATTGACTCGACACTTAATACTGCGAAGTTGCTGTCAACAACATTCGAAGGGAGCCAATAATGAAAGAACAATTTTTTTTTTTTTAAGATGACTGGAGCCAGGTTTGAACCTGCGATCTCCCGCATGGCTCCAGCAGCAATATTCTCAGTTGTTCTTAAGCGACGTGCACGGGTTTTATTCTTCACATCACCCAACAGCTCGAATTTTTCCACCAATTTCTGTACTGCGGTCCGACAAGGTGCTTCACGACGACCAAAAAATGCTTTAGTTTTGCGAACTGTGACTGCAAGATTTTCACCATTTTTGTAGTGAATTTTAATAATTGCAATGCATTGTTGAAGCGTGTATCGTTACATTTTAAGTAATGGTATAGTTTCTACTTATCAAATGTCAAAGAATAAAAGCTTCAAAGGGACAGCTACCGAAATAGCGGGCCATTCACAATAACACCTCTCATTGGAAAACCCTTTTCTATAAAAATATTAAAGATTTTTTTATATGAATTTCGGATATTGACCTTTCGTTTGAAAATTTTGGCAACAAAATATAAATACAAATACAAAATATAAGTTGATAATGATGTTGAACAAATTGCACCAAAATCTTATATCCACTTACGAATTTTTCGTAACTCGTAACAATCTAATGAAAATACAGAAAATTAACCATATCTGAACAAGCATTACAAATGGTTATGTTATCTGTATTTCTTTCCCACAATTGTACACCACCACCACCAAAATCTCCCTAGTTCACGAAAACAAACGTAAAATGTTGATTTCAATTTTCATAATCCTTAAGGATCAAAAGGGATACAAAAGGACATTTGACTGCCATGTAAGGCGTAATATTTTGATTATGAGCTGATTATGTCATTCACTGTAACATCAGCCATTAAAACACTCATAGGCGTTTCATACAAAAAAGAAAAAATCCAAACATATCTGTCCTTGTGCCTGACACTTTGTTTCTAACATTGCTAAATATTACGCGACAACTCACCCCTATCGCGCGAGCGATTTAATGAACAAGCGTTAAACCAGTTACACATACTATCTCTTTTGGGAACACAAGGATGTTCCCAAAAGTGATATATACATATAACTTTGTGTTGAGATTTCAATGGGAGTTTATTAGCGTGCACAAATCAATTCTCAAAGGATTTGTTGTTTGAAACAATGAAAGGATATGCAATATCATATAATGCAACAACGAAACCCCCAGCATTGTTGGTGACTTTTGTGGGCTAAGCAAAACAAAGTCCCTTTGTTGTTATAATTTGATTTATGATTTGATGCAACGGAGTTTGGGAATTGTTATGCTTTTTTCTCTGGTAGCTCTTGTTGTGGTAAATATTTCCATCTGGGGATTTGTAGGGTTACAATGGGCGGTGAATGGGTGTTTGATTGTGATTTGTTGCAAAATTAAAAAGTGTGTGTTTGTGTTTATTTGTTGGTTTACCCAGATCGTCGTCAATAATGATGGCAATAATTTGTTGTGTCGTGTTGTGTAAACATGCAGTTAGTATCTCAATGGCGGATTGAATGGAAGTTAAATTTATGAAATTTTTTAGAGGTATTGAGAAAATTTGCTAGTAAAAACAAATTAGCTCAAACAAAATTCTAGGCTATCTATATGAACCTTTCGTTTATTGCGTCCTATATTGAATTCATTTATGACATATTTGCTACATTTTAACGATGACCTAATATTATTATTAGCAGCCGCTTAACGCTTCTTCGTCACCCGTCTTTTACATACAAAAACAACTTTTCTTTTCAATCGACATACCCACATTTAAATACTTTATAAAAAAAAGTGCCCTTGTTATAACCTAATTATGCACAAACAAGCGTTAATAATTCCATAAAAAGGCGGACATATAACGTCTTGTGGTTTATCAGCAAGAAAATTTATACCCTAATGTGACTCATTATCAAAGCTGAAACCCACAAAAACAACAATATCCAGCCAATATTCCCTCACATAACATCTGTAATATATATTTCCAAGAATTTTTGTTGATTCAGTGAATCAAGCCGCAACCAAATAATTTGGTCTCCTTGGAGAGAAAATAAGGTATCCCGTACACGAACATGAACTCATATGACGGATATTCATTCCATACATTGCATTCAATGGGATATGGGACGCAGGTTGTTTGCCAGTTTTATATCCTTGTTACAACCACACACTTTGTGTGTGATTATTATTATGTTTAAAGTTTTTGTGAGGCATGAAAAATGCTTGCGTGCCGAAAGTGTTTTTATCATTTTGTGGTTGTTGTTGTTGCCACTGCTGTGTATAACAAGAAATAGAATGAAATTATTTCATTTGACAGGATTATTTTTCAAAACTAAATTACCTTTTTTCGTTGTTGTTGTTGTTGTTGTTGTCGAAAGTAAGACACTCACAAATACCCCACATAACACACTCCATATAAAATACATATCTTATTAGAGCGCCGCGCAATTTCGAAAGGAAAGTTTTGTAATGGTACAAAATCTTAACAAAACGGAGGCAATTGGCTTGTGTGTATGAAAGTTTATGGTAGTGGAGTGAAAGATTAAATGTTTAACAAAAAATTCATATTAAATATAAGATTTTGAAAAACATAAAATGTAGTTAATAAAAAACGTTGCATAATATGCAGTAAGCAGCGTAGTTGAAATGGTTTAAATCGGCGATAAAAGTATATTTATTATTGATAACGTTTGCTTGCACTCCTGCGAAATGTCAACATAAAATATATCTAAAGTAGTTCAAATTAATGAGGAAAAATTGATTAAAGGAAAAAACTGACTACAATTTTATAAACACGCTCGTTCGTTTACTTCGATTTTTTATCATAAAAATTTAGGTTGATACATTTTTTAAATATATATTTCGTCGTAATCTAAATGGCATGATACCACCGATATATCATAGGAAGTAGGTAACATAAGTAGCTCAACACAACGGCTTACTTATTGTCGTTGGCAGCCCTAAGAAACTAGGATTAGGCGCGGCGACCAACGGATATGTACATCGAATGCCCGAAATCTCTGCAGAGATGGTGCCTCTATCCAACTGGCGGATGTAAGAAAACGAAAAACCACTATTCGCATGAAGGCGAAATATTTTTACATCACGCTGATTTGTGTACACGCCACGCCGGAAGACAAGCACATTAAAGGTGCATTCTATGAGCGCCTGTAAGAAATATATGACCGATGCACTGCACATGACATTAAAATTGTTCTGGGAAATTATAATGCTAAAAAAGGAAGGGAAGATGCTCTTGGTTCAGTAGTCGAAAAATTCAGCCCACACAGCAACACCTCCAATAACAAATTCAGACTGGTTAGCTTCGCGTCGCAAAGAAATACAGTAGTGAGTGGAACTAGATATCAAAATACAATATAAGATTACGTCGTAATTGATGATAGGCATATCTCAAGCGTTATGGACGTGCTTGTCATGCGCGGTGCAAATAATGACTCGTATCACCATCTAGTTGCCGCCAAGGTGAGTACGCGTTTTTGTAGTGCTAAAAACGCTCGTAACCAAACAAAAATGAAGGTACACATCACAAAGCTGCATACCACTGAGATAGCCAATGCCTAATCCAACCTACATCCTCAATTACTTGAAACAAACCTCCATAATTTTCAAAGCACAGTGGCAGCATATTGCAAATTCTATGACCACTGCCGCAACGACCTTACTGGAATATGAAAAGCTCGCTCAGACAAGCCCTGATACCATGAAGAATGTCGCGAAATTCCTGAGGAAATGGATGCTGCATACAAGGCAAAACTGCAACCAGTGGAAACACGTTTGGTGACGGAACGATATAATAAGAAAAGGAGGGAGATGAAACGCCGAAGGCGTCGGAAAAGGCGTCTATGGAAGAAAAGAGAGAACCAGGATATCGAAAACTAAAGTGATAGAGGTGAAGCCAGAAAGTTCTACCAAAACGTATAAAAGCTAAGATTTTGGAACAGGACCTGTAAGGACAGGGAAATTTAGTCACTGACACTCAGAGTATGCTGCAATAATGAAGGGAACACTTTCGTACTTCTGGAGTAGATTTCCACCAATTGCATGGCTTAGAAACAATAAAGCTATGGATTACCGGCAGAGCGTTTTAAGGCCGTTGGAAATGCGCTAACAACGTCCATGCACCAGTTCAAAAATTCGATTTGACTAAAGGAATGTGTGCCCGATAATATGAATGTGAGTGTTCTATGTTCTGTACTTAAGAAAGGCGATCCAAGCGTAAGCACCAGCTATCGCAAGATCTCTATTTCCCGGACTTTTCATTTCCCGGGAAACCGGGAAAAAATTTTGCCTTTCCCGGGATCCCGGGAATTCTCGGGAATTTTCGCGCAGTAGAAAAACACAACAAACTATGTTAATTTTTTTCAATTTAAATTTTCTTTTACTAATTCTATTTACAAATTGCCCTGCTGTTGAAAACATTCTCTCGCTTTCAACTGATTTTGGCCTTATTGTCAGAAGAGCATTAAATAAAATGGTGACATTTTCCGTTGCTTTTCCACTTACTTCGTAAAATTGTAAATCCTTTTTTTATCGAGTAATTAAAAATTTTCTTTCATTGTCGGCTCCCCTCGAATGTTGTTTGACAGCAACTTCGCAGTATTAAGCGTCGATTCAATCGTCGTGTCTAGTAAGAGCTTCTCAAAACAGTGACGTTCGCATTCGTCGATAAATAAGTAGGTGCCGTTAGTTGTGAATCTAAAAATAGAAAGCGTGTTAATTCACAACAACGCGAGAAGCTATCCCATACCTCATTCATGGGGTGCAAAGGGAAATTAAGTTTTTAATTAAGTTATCTATTACTTGATACAACATTGCATTTGTTATGGCATCGGTTAAAATATTCTAAAATGGTCTTTCGGTACTAATGTCACAAATAGGAATTTCGTCCGATTCCAGAACTTCGTCGATAACGTCTTCTTTAAAAAGTCGAGTATAAATTTGTTCAGCGTACGCGATCACATTTTGTTCTGAAGCAGTTAGAAATAAGTTATTAGCATTCTTATTAAATACTGTTGGATCTTTAAGATACTTCAATTCTTTCTTCAATTCGCTTCTTTAAAGCTTCGAAAATTTGATCTGTCAAAGGTGTTTTAATTTCCCGGGAATCCCGGACGAATTTCCCGGGAAACCGGGAATTAGAAATGACCGGGAATCCCGGGAGAGAAACTCTAGCCTTGTACCACTCGCATACAATGTTCTGTGTAGTCGATTATGCGAAAGATTAAAGCCCATCCTAGCCAATGTGATTGGACATTATAAATGTGACATATAAATATGTTAAATCCACGACCGACCAGATATTCACTCTACGATAAATCCTCGCGAAGACCCAATAAAAGCAGTTCGACTCCTATTATCTGTTTATCGATTACAAAGCTGCATTCGACAGTACGATACGACAGAAACTATTAGATGCTATGACCGAGTTTGGTATCCCTGCGAAGCTGATACGACTTTGCGGGATGACACCGACCATCAAGAAGTATGCAGTGAAAACTGGCTAAAATCTGGCAGAGCCATTTTCAACCAAGCGAGTTTTCAGACAAGGCGATAGTCTATCATGAAATAGTCCTTAATATCTAATGAATATGATCATGCGGAAGGCGGCAGTAAATACTTCGTGTACGTATCATCAAAGACTGCGGGATGTTACTGCGGCTTTTTCAAACATTGAGAAGCAGTCGGTAGAAGTGGGCTTGGTGATAAATGAGGACCAAACCAAGTTATTGGTTTCAATGAACACTTTAAAGTGGTAGATGATTTTGTCTACCTTGGCTCCGTTGTAAATATATATAAAATTGTCAGCAAACCGTCGGAATTATGCGCTAAGCAAGCGATTTAATGATAAAGCTTTACTAGACACTGCTCCTTCCTGTCTTGCTCTACAGCGCAGAATCCTTAAGGCACTAGCGGATCAATCTATTCAAAGTCTTCGAAAGAAAATACTTAGCAAAACATTTGGAACCATTATCGACTACCGTCGTCGTATGAACCATGAGCTGTAAAACGACATCAAAGTAGTTCAGCGCATTCAAATAGACCAAATGCGACGACTAGAACTTGTTGTACGAATGGATGAAAATGCTCCAATTTCCCAAATTATAAAAATATTCGAAATTATTAATTTTGCACAATTTTTAAAATTAAAATTAAGAAAATCATGAAATACTTTTCCGGGATATTCAAGGACAAAGGAAATTTTTCAAATTTTAATGTCTTTGACTCACAGCGACCATTCATTTGTATCCTGTATTCCTAAAGTGGAAAAATATCATGTGATAGAAAAATCGTCCTAACCCGATGCCACGTTCAAAAGATTTTCCAACATTAACTCGGCTATATTTTCACAAAAATGCTGCAGATGACCAACTTTAAACAGCTATAACACAAACGGCCTTATAACGGCAGGAACGACGAGAATATAAGTGATACAAGTCGAACTGGAACTATCTATACATAATCGTTTATATGAAGCTAGAAACAGAACAGGAGGTCGACAAAAATTTTAAAAAATTTCCTGTGTATTTATAACAAAATGCGCACAGCAATATGGATATTTGTGCTATTTCTAGGACCTTGTCCCATTAAAAGGTTCTGGATTGATTTAGATTTTTTTTCCAAACTTTTTTCAACCTAGTAGCTTGTATGGCGTCGTGAATATTTGTGCAACTTAGCAAATAGAAGCTTTAGAAAATGTTTCTGAGAAAAGTAAAAAATTTATTTTATTCCCTTTCAATGTCCTTGAAAATAGTTCTATAATCCAGGGTACTATAGTAACTACAGTCTTTTAATATAAAAGCGTTATTTTCCTCAAGTTGTTACAAAACAATGTTGAATTTGTCATTTGCTATTTTAAGGACCTTCGTTACTCTCAGTGTTCTGGAAATTGTTTCATATTTTTGAATTGATCAGTACCAGTACCACTTAACATATTACTATATGATAATGTAGATTGAAATATGCAAATATGAAATTTCAATTCATGTGCGATTGTACAGCTTTGTCATATTTACTTTTATGAAATTTCTTATTTTAGTCTATCATTAGCTTTATAATCACGATCTACTGCATAATTGAATTAAGGATATTAGCAAATTTAATAACTATTGCTTATAATGGTTTTCTTACACTGTCTGTTAACTAACTTTTAAAAGCCACACCTTCTCTCTCCGCTTCCCTCCCAGGATTTGTGAACAAGGACCTTTGCTCCTATTCTCCATTGCCAAAGCAATAATCTTTTATTAATCATAATCATTGCAACGGATGTCCTCGTGCTATAAAACATCATATGACATTTTTTTGGGTAACATCTGCTTATTTGTTATAATTAAAGACAAAACCATAAAATTAATAAATAAGATGGAGAAAAAAAAATCTAAGGGGGAAAGACAAAAACCTTAATAAAACAAAAGAAGACAACGACGACGAAGACCAACTGTCGCAGGACACATGCCAGCCAGGGAGAAGAAAAAAAGTTTGTTTTAGAATCTTTCTGCTAAGAATGAAATAGAAAAGAAAACCAATGTTTTCGTTGCGTCATTAGTAACACGCGGCCATTTTTACGTGATGGCCTTAAAGGAGCACCACCACTACCTCCTTTTAGATGGTGGTAGAGTCTTCTTCACTATGAATCAGTATACGACTGTTACATACAAGTCATTACAAAACTTTTGTGATATTGTAAAAATAATAACATTCGACATAAATTGTGCAAAACAATAAATCCATGATGAGGCCAAAAATGAGACAGCAGCACATACATATGCACGCATTCACAACTAGCTACTGATGTCAGCAAATTATAGATATTTAGAGAAAAAATAAAGAAGACGAACAAAAAAACTCAAACGACAATAAAGCAGCCGCATAAGACAATAAAATCACAAAACTATTTTATGTACAATCCCCCTGAGGGCAGATGTGCAACATGATTGCAAACTATAAATATCAAAGACAACAAACTTCGAATCAAAATTACGAACATACAAACACGCATCCATGCTCGGGCGAACAATTTACTTGCATTTGCTGCCTGCCGCTATCTAAGTAATCAGGGAGAGTGAGAAGGAAGAGCAAACAGAAAAAAAATCCACACAGCTATTATATAATAAACCAAATGACAATATAATGTTGAAACCAATAAGATTTTTGTAGCTGAGTGGCCAACGAACAACGAAATCTAGCAGGGCCAGCAGTGACATTCTATATTAACGTTATGCGCCTGAAGAGGTAGGGAAGTTAAGTTGGGACAACTATGGCGGGGATAACACTTTTGAACAAAAAATTAAATGTAGTTGTTGGGAAAGCTTGTTCGCATTACATACAAAAATTACTGTGTCTTAGTAATGATTCCTTAATATTTAGGTTTTTAATACACTGTACTGTCCAGTACAAAGTTCCCCCCAACATGCCACATCCACCTCGTTTTATATAATAGTTGTTTGCAATATGCTGCGCTCGTACCACAAACGATGCCGAAAAAAATAACGCTGAAATTGTTTTGTGCAACATTCTATTTGGTCATGTAATAAATAATGACAGAATGTTTAAAGAAACAAATTTTCAACAGCAACAACAACAACAACAAACTGTATAAAAAATAAACAGAAAACATGACAAAATATTTTACGATTCTAAGGTTTTACAGCAGCAAAAACGAAAGAAATAACAACAAAAAAAACACACACACAAAACAATACAGCAACAGCAGTTGCAACTTGAACAGTGGCAGTGGCTAATGACAACAAGCGGCGGAGGCATCCATGCCATGACACAAGATCGATTGTGATGACGGTGGTGGTGGTGATGGTAGGCCCATTATACATATTTGCCACCGTCAAACAGTCAGCCTAAATGACAGTGACAGACAAAGTCACTGTAAAGAAAGGAAGAACTGTTTTTGTGACTTTTTTTCGATTATTTGTCACACAAATTGGCCCAGGCTATGTGAGTGAGTGCCTGCGGTGAGCTATTGTGGTAACAATTGTTGCAGTTTTTTTCCATAAATTCAACAAGAGTTTTTCTTCGGTGGTGATATTGCAAAAATGTTGACACACACTCACACACACACAGTAAATCTCTATAGTATTATGTCCTGTGGTCCTTTTTGACTTCTGTGCGGTAGATACCACAAATTTCGACTTCATTTGAGTCTATAAAAACCCTATAGTTTTTCATACAAACCCATTTTCATGCCTTAAACTGTTTTTCTTCGTTTCCTTAGCAAATTTATAAAACCACAGGATGTTAGCCAATGTGTAAGTAGTTGTGTGTGCGTTGGTTGTTTCCTATAAGTGTGCAAAATGCATTTAAGCGCTTGGCAGGATGCATTTCTTTACCATAACTGTGTTGTTGTTTTGTTCAATTTCCTCTGTTGCCAAAACAATAATATGTATGTTTTGTTGGCCTCCGTTTTTGTGGCCAAAACAAATAATTTCTTGGTTAGCCATAAAGCGAAGAATAAAACATCACAATGGGAGAGACAGAAAGGCATACAGTGATTACAGGAAGGCGTTTTTATTGGAATTCATATAAAAAAACAATATACATAGTTTTTAAATTAAAAAGAAACTGAAATTCATTCAAGTCCTGCAGAATTCATTCAAAATGAATGGAAATTTATAACCAGAATGAATTGACAAAAAATGGAGTTCAGGTGAATTTGGTTGACAGGATCACTTTAAGGTAGTATAACATGATTGCATATCATTTGAATGTGGACACATCAATCATGTGCGACACAAAAATGAAACATATTTTAAGTCGGGTCCAACCAATTTTTATGATTTTTGGATGAAATATATTGATTTTAGCTGACTCAATGGTTTTCGATTTTCGTTTAAACGATTTTCTGAGTAGATCATACGAAGGTTCTAAAATAAATTTTAAGGTACTTTCCAACTTTTCTCGAAATAAGGACGAAAAGGACGCGTAATGAGTCGAGATAGAAGGTTAAAATGTTTTTTACGAAAAATGCGACAAAACAATAAGAAACATAGAAACAGTGACTATTCTGTAATAAAATCCTGGCAGGAGGAGAAGACAGAAGACGGAAGTCCTCGAAGGATAAAAGGCTGACATAACAGGAAATCCGGAGGACGAGACACGGGTGTTCGCGCATGAAGGCCTGGGACATCTACTATAGTGGTCATGCGGACAAGCACGAGTAAGGATGTGGATTTGTGGTTGACAAGAAATTGCGACACCTAATCTTACGGTTCAACCCAGTGTGTGAACGAATAGCCACCATGAAAGTCAAGACAGAGTTCTTGTACATTACACTATATCCAGTGTTCCAACTATGTGCAGTGTTCCAAAGAGGTCAAAGGTCAGGTTCTTAGTAAATCCTATATTTTTACTAATGTTCGATTAAGGAATGGTATACTTTCTCGTAAATATGTAATAGTCTAAAGTATGTGGGCGGCGCCTCTGCCCTCTTTGCACAGTGGTTGTCGTTTCATACAAAGAGCGGACAAAAATAAAAGGAGTTTTCATAGATGAATAATATTTGGCACATCTCACAGTCTTTTTTAATGACACCAATTCCTAAAATTTGGTTAAAATCTGTGAAAGGATTCAAGCAACTCTCCTAGATTCTGAAAATTTAAATTTTATAGTAGGCACACCAAAGTCGGCATATCCATTGATTCCATCAATGTATGACCAAATTTAAAATTTGGTCAATGTCGGACAACGAATTCAAGGACCTCTCTTAAATCATGAAAATTCAAATTTCATAGTAGGCATACCAAAGTCGGTATATCCATTGATTCCATCAATCTACTACTTAATCTACACTTTAGACAATGTCGGACAAAGGATTCAAGGACCTCTCTTAGAGTACACAGCCAAAAAAAATGACACCGAAAACGGTGAGGCCGCTTTGTTCTATTGAAGATAACTCAACAATCCGCAAATTTCCGCAGCTGAAATTTACATCATATAATCTGTAAATATTGGTAAACATTTTACAACAAATTTGGTTGTCAACTTCGATCGACTTTGCAACTAAAACTCTAAGTGCAATTTAAGTCTACACACGAGTTAGTACTGAAATAGGCACATACAACAAAATAATTATATAAAATAGACACAGCATGCTGAGAAGTTTTTAGTTCTTGTAAAAAATAGTTAATACCTTTCTTTACAATATGTAATTCTTCCATTGTTTAAGCAATCTTTTTTAAAGAGGTTTTTACGTTTTATTTTGGACCTTCACTTGAAAGTTACTCACGCTGCGAAACCAAATTATTTTCATAGTCTGCCTTTGGCAGCTATTCTTAAAGAAGACAGGTAGAATAAAGCAAAAACAAAAGTAATTTGAAAGAGAAAAATCTATTGTGAGATTTTATTTATGGCCAATGGGGACGACTACTGTGTTTTGCCAACTTGGTTCCAAATAGCCTGGTTTTGTCTCTACTATACTGTGAAATTTTCAGGAGGATCAAAATTGTATACTGGCTGTTATAAAGGGTTCTTTTAAAAGGGCGTGGCAAAGCCCACTTCCGCCCTGGCTGTAATTTATACTATTCGAACAACACATATCAAATATCAACTTTATAGTTCATGAGATACAGCCTTTTGATATTTCAAGTTTTGTACCACGCCCTCTGATCTAAACGAAAGCAGGACGTCGGCTAACTGCAGGCCACGGAGGTAGCGGACGTCTACTACAATCAGCTAACGCAATTGCTACGCGATGCTCCAACCCCTGAAAATACTACCTCGCAGTGGCAATATAAAGCTGCCTCCTTAAAACGGACTGCGAAAAGCGTACTTGGGTACTCAAAGCCGTCCCAACACGATGCTTCGTACGATGATGAATGTCGCAATGTCACGAGAGAGATGGATGCTGCATACAGGGCAAAGCTGGAACCAATGGCAACGCGAGCTGTTCGTGAACGGCACAGGGAGAAGAGACGAGAGGCAACTCGTTTCTTTAAATGGGAAAATAAGGAGCTGAAGAAAAGATAGGATGTGTAGTACACATTGTGTACACAGAGTAGAGGGAAAGCCCGAAAATTTTACCAGAGAGTTAAGGCGAGAATCCGTGTAACAGGGCTGCCCTCCTGCAAGGACAGTGATGGTCCGCTGGTGACGGACACGGATAACGTACTGAGTCTTTGCAGAGAACATTTTAGAAATCTACCACTACAGAAGACCCCGCTCCTCCATGATGATGGTATAAATTTCCACCTTCGAGCCAGAGTGAGATAGGTGTGGGTATATCTCGCCTTAATAATAACAAAGCGGGTGGAGCCCATGGTCTCCCAGCTGAATTGTTTAAGGCAGGTGGGGAGGCTGTTCTCATGAATCAGTTGTTCTCATGGAGAAAATCTGACTAGAGGAGAACATGCCCGGGGATTGGAGTCTCAGTCTGCTATGTCACATATACAAGCATATTGTAGTAAGTGAAAGGATATCGTAGTGAGTGAAAGAACTACCGTGGAATAAGCCGACAAGATCCTGCGTACAAGATCCTTTCGAACATATTGTGTGAACGTCTAAAGTCAATTATGGTAAAACTAATTGGGCCTTAGCAGTGCGGCTATAGACTTAGTAAATCTACGACTGATCAAATACCTGATCAAATCACCTCACCAAATCCTAGAGAAAACTCATGACAGATCGACACCTACCTTTTCTTTTATTGCCGCCCCCCTCAATGCTGTCGTCAGCAACATCGCAGTATAAGTGTCGAGTCAATCGGCATGTCTGGTCAAAACTTCTCAAACAGTGACGTTCGCATTCGTGGATAAACAAGTAGGAGCCGTTAGTTGTGAATCCAAAAATAGAAGGAGTGTTTATTCACAACAATGCGTGAAGCTATCCCATACCTCATTCATGGGGTGTAAAGGGATATTAATTTATTTTTACCCACCACCTCTTTGTCGACTACAAAGCTGCCTTCGACTCTCCGATAAAGAATAGACGATATGAAGCCATGTATGAGTTTGCTATTCCTGCAAAACTAATTCGACTTTGCAGATGTACCTTGGATAACACCAAATCCTCGGTTAAGATTGGTAGGGATCACTCTGAACCATTCAACACAGAAAGGGGTGATAGCTTGTCCTGTACACTATTTAATATAGTTATGGAGAAGGTGATGAAAAAAGTCATGTCTGGCACCATATTCCATAAGTGTCACATTCCACTATACTAAGCCGTTGATATAGACATAATTGACTGAAATCTGCGGGATGTTACTGCAGTTTTCTCATCACTAGAAAAAGAGTCAGCAACAATAGCGATCAACGATGACAAATAATGAAAATGATTTCAACGAACAAAGAGTCCTCTCGATGGGGACGTACCGTGAAAGTTGAAAATTATTGTTTTGAGGTAGTGTAGATGAGTTTACCTACCTTGGATTTTCCATCAACAAGTAAAATAGTGTCAGCCAAGAAATCACGCAGAGAATACTGCTCGACAATAGAATTTTTTTATGGACTGCGGCAGCATTTTATTAATACAACGTCATCTCGGGATACTAAGAAACAACAATAACCCGATGGTTATTTTAACCGTTCTGTTATACGCTGCTGAACCTGGGAGCACTACAAAAAAAAGGTTTTCCGAAACATATATAGACCCATCTGTGACAACGGCGAGTTTCGCCATCGGATGAACCATGAGCTGTACGAGCTGTAGCATGCCATCGACGAAGCTTAAAGAGTGAGATTTCAATGGTTATGACGGCTGAGACATGACGCCAGAATGGGTGTAAATGCTCTAGCGATAAAGGGTTTTAAAGGCGAACCTGAAGCTTACCAGTGGCTGGTCGAACTAACTGTTGAACACAGGCAGAAGACCAAGCAAGTGAAGTTCTTTAATACTTCAGGCCACTAACTTAAGAAACACGTTCGTAAGTTGTACAGGGCCACTTAAGGAAGGAAGTAATAAATTTTAGGAATCTTTATTTTGTATTAGAACACCCCGAGTAAATTTTTGCGAGCAACATTTTTATAGAACACTAGCTGACCCGGCAAACCTTGTTCTGCCATACAACATCGGATCCGGCAAACTTTGTCTCGCTCCTAAGGTAACGAATTCATATAAGCTCCTGGGGAATAGTAAAACACAGTTAGTTCAAGTTTTAATGTGATTTATTTGAATTTAATCGAAATTAGTGAAGAGCGATCTGATTAACAATGTTTTTCAATTTGTTTTCCGGCGTTAAAACAAACAATGAAGACGGTTTGCCAATACGCGAACAGACAACGTACGGCTGATCTTGAGAAAAGCAATCTCGAGATTGATCCCACAAACTTTTATTGAGGGGTCTTATTGATTGTCATCGCAAA
The DNA here is from genome assembly GCA_964034835.1 of Muscina levida. NCBI lineage: Eukaryota > Metazoa > Arthropoda > Insecta > Diptera > Muscidae > Muscina > Muscina levida. The sequence continues at coordinate 25,046,978 of OZ035884.1, read as the reverse complement.
AGCCAATAGAATGGGGAGTTGAATTCGCTTGAATTTGGAAGGGAAGATCGGTTAGAATAATAGGAATTCGTGGGATAAGGATTTCCTCTCCTTGGAATTTGCCACATTGATGATCAGTTTCTTGACGAACAAACCCGTACCGTTGCACAATTTAAGATGATTCAGATTCCGCAACATACTTATAATCGATCCCAGCGTCAGCTGTAAATTATGCGGCGGAGTTCCTCACACATCTAAAAAATTCAAAAATTTAGGCGGATAGTTGGTCACCTCATTCTCGTTGGTCACACTGTCAACGGATTTGTATCGATACGACTTTGAATAATAACATTCAAGCTATCGACGACCTTATTCTTCGCTGCTAGTATGGCCTGTTCACTTATCCAATCTAGATTTTTATAATTTTTTGCAATGCCGGGAAAAAATTTGGTGATGAGTTCCTCCTTTGACGATGTAAACTCGAAGAAATTTGCCGGGAACGTCATCCATCCAGTTGAAACATCAACAGGAATTTGGCCATTATCAAGTGCCAGTAGCTGTCTTGAAAATTCAGTAACACAAAGATGACGATTTAATTTCATTAGCAGCAGTAGATTTTGGGATGACGGGAAGCGTTTGACGAACCAAATCATCTTGAATCATCTCGTAAATCCTTAATCGTTCGGCCAACTGCCTCCAAAACTATGTGATATTATGTGCCATCGTGCATTCATCCCAAATAATAATTTTGCATTCTCGCACAATTTCGCTGCATGTTGGCTTGTCAAGAAGATTCATTAGCAGCTTCAAAGCGGAAAGAGCAGGTCGACCGCGTTTAAACAATGTGGCAGAAATAACAGCGGATGCAACAGCTAACGTAATTTGCGATCTTGACCAAATATTGCCAGAATCAAAGAAATGACGAAGCTCTTGCCTGGAGGAGCATCTTGAAAGTAAATGCCTCCCGTTCCATCGCCAACAACCTCCATCAGCGAATCGTACACGTTCGTTTGCATACGGCATTCAATGGCGGCACATTTTTTCAGACTCTTTAGTCAGCTCATCTCGATCAATGCTTGATCTCGTTGCAATTCGTGATTGAATGCATCGTGCATCGAACGATTTGACGCTGGTATTCCAATTTCGACAGTAGACTTTCGCACATTAGCACGCACATGTCTTCGATCAGAAGTTAATTTCATGTTCGAAATTCGAACTTAAATGGACAATGAAATAGAAGTGATGACTTGTAAACAAACCTTTTGTTCTATTGATTTTAAAATTGAGGTGATAGCCATCCACGACAGAACAACAACGGGTTTTGAAGTGCATCATATGACCGGAATGCATTGTATTCAATGCAGTTTCGTGTTTAATCTTTTAACATAATGATCCCAAATTGTCCAGGCATCATAACGAATTTTCCAGCTTTACGTCGACACAAATCATTAAATCAAGCGATACAGTGCAAAATTGCGTCGAAAAATTTAAATTTTTCGAGTTTTTACGGAATATTTCGAGTTTTCCATTATTTCTATTATTTTCTATTATTTATTACGGAACAATTGCACACAAAATTCCATACAAAAAGGCAATTATCGATTTTTATCAAATCAAGCGATACAATGCTAAATTTTGTAGAAAAATCCAAGTTTTTCTGAGTTTTCCACCAAAATTTTTTCTATTCTAAAAGTCATTTTGGAATAATTATCCGCAATTTTTCACAGTTCCATCGTCCAAATGTATTAAATCATACTATAAAATGCAGAATTTCGTCGAACAAACAGATTCAAACTTTTTTCCGCATTTTTCAACAAAAATTTTCCATTTTTCTATTCGAAAAGACATTCTGTAACAATTGCACACAAAATTCCATACAAAAAGGCAATTTTAGATTTGTCCAATTTTCCGACTTTTCTGGAAAATTTTAACAAAATTTTGTTATACATAAACCTTCTCCTGGCAATAACGAACAACTGAAAGAAAATCGGCCCAGCCGTTCTCAATTGATGAATTACTATAAATTTTTGCCACCATTTTTATATATATAGATTTGTATGTTATTAAAGTATCATTTTAAGGTACTTTTCTGACACTTCTCGAAATAAGGACGAAAAGGACGAGATATGGAGTTAAAATGTTTTACAAAACATCGTCGTAAAATTCCATTGAAAACATCTGATATCAAAAATGCGCTAAAACTATGAGAAACATAGTTTTTTAGGATCTATGTAAAACCCTATTTTAGGTTAAACTGAAAACTTTACCAGGGCATAAAAAATCGACCTAAGGCTTTCAATCTGCAAAGCAATTATACTGCCCTGTTTTACATATACTTAAATCACATAAGCCCATATTAACCAAAATTCGACTTGGCTACCCAGTGTAATAATATTTGTTAAATTGTTTAAGGGCTTAAACATTTCACAGTCAGTTACATACATCCTTTTCAGTACCATAAACCAAGCACGCCCACATAAACCAACACTTTTTATAAACCACAAATTCAAATTACTGTCTTTTTACTTAATTTACAGCATTAAAACTTAAAACTCTACTCTGAATGCTGCTTAATGTTTCAATACCTTTGAATTAGATTAGAATCTTACGATCAATTGATAGCATAAATTGACTTCTTACAAGTGATAAAATAATTCCCTACCACAATCGATAAGAAATTCATAATTCCTGTTTTGGGAAAGTCACCAGTTTTTTTTTCTTTTCAATTTGTTTTTCTTCTCAGACAATTGAGATTTTTTTTATTTGAGGTTTAGATGACCCCCAACCCCAGGTTTCATGGAAGATGGGTTTCAATCGCTGAAGACTTAAAAGTTAGTTTACCGCTTTTGTGGTCTATAAATATTGTTAAATGACTGTTAAAGCGTTTAATTGTTTACCCCCCATTGGTTTTTTCAAGTCATAAAATATGGCATGGTACTCGGGTATGGTGATCGATACCAGAGTGTCCACACCAAAGATCTCGGTAAGACCAATAGCCTGTCCGTCTGTTTAGCTGACCGTATGTTTGTCTGTCCATATTTCTCTCTCTTTCCCTATGAGCAAGAGTTGTTCACATTGTCATTGTGTCAGCAGACAGACAAGCTGAATGCAGCCAATAAGATAGATAGACATTTAGATACGGATCAAATACATAATAAGCTGAAGTCAATGCACAAGAAGAAGAAGAAGTAGTAGTTACTAGATATGGACATGCATGAGACAAAAAACTAACAGCCATCAGCCTATAAAACCTAAGAACGAATTACTGTGTATGTTAAGGTGAAGCTAAAACAAAATGTCACCAGCAATAGGCCTTAAAAAAAAACATTAAAAGTCGTCACAAAGAACATGATGTTGTCGACAAGAATATAGAAATTTCAGTTTCGTTACATGTCACCGTATCTACACTTACATATATACTAGTGTATGTATATACTACTTTCCTTACATATGAACGTATACAAGAAGGTATAGTTGGGTTCACTTAATGTCACATAACTCAGTTTATTGATTGGTAAATTGTTCAAGATCGGGTTTAATTTCTTTGTCTGCTTGGTTCATGACTGTGACAAAAAGGGTAACAGGTGCAGCAGTGATGGTCGGCCATCACATGCACAGGTACATATATAGCACATTAGTACAGACCGACAGACAGACCGACAGGGAGATGGACAGACAAGCTATTAACGTACTAACGTGTAACATTTCGACAGAGACATGTCGATTTCCTACCAGTCAACCAACCAGCCAATAGCATGAAATTTCCAATTTACGATCCATGATGATCTTTATCTTTGGAAATTGAGAAAAAGAAAACATTCTCCCTCCCTCCTTCTCCTCTGTGCTCGTCATTGTTATTCAAAATTTTAGTATTGTGAAAATTTGTATTACATTTTTGTAAGACATATGGTTGTGACATATTGGCTGCATTGACTTTTATTTATCATTTGGTTATAAAATTTTATGAGATCATAAATATATCGTGTACACTTTTACCCCTTACCAAAAAAAATAAATAAAACAAAAAACCTGAAAAGTTGTTGATGATCTACAGTTATAAAGAAAGCCATATGTTGTCTTCAATTTTGAAGGTTTTCATTGTGAATTCGTTATTATTTATTTCAATTTTTAACTGCCACAATATTTTGACATTTTATTCATTAAGTTTTGAGTGAGAACGAGCAACAGCTACAGCAACAGCAAAACGTCAGCATCATGGGTTGTTTATCATGTCAAAATTCATTCTCATGAAATGGAATATGAGTGTTTTTTTGGTAACATTTTTGTATGGTAAGGGTTAGTGGAAGACGAATGGAATGGTATGCTACAATAAGTAACATAACATACTCTGGCTATCGTTGCCAGCCCCAAGAAACTAGGATCGGTAGCAGCGATCTAATTACACTGTAACACTAAATGGACCCCCATTGGTCTGGGGGCGGAATAATTCCTTTACGGAATTAAAGCCTTAGTTAAGTACACTAAAATTTCGGGAGGATAGATCTGCCCTAGGTCGAACGGTTTTTTTATTGCTCTGTGAAGTTGTCAGTTTAACTTATAATAGAAATAGGTCCCTATGTTTAAAAAAGGTTCAACGAATTTTAACGAAGAATTTTCTTGTGAACATTTTAATTCTCTATCTTGGCTCCTAACGTATTGTTTCGTCCTTATTTAGAGAAACTTTGGAAAAGGACCTGTAAATGGGACTTTACAATATTCATATATTCTACAAAAATTTTACTCGCAGTGTTCAAAGGCAAGAAATCAATATATTTAACATGTAGTGACTATTTTGGGACCGGCCTTGATGGCTAGAACACGCGACTACCATGCAGGAGATCCCAGATTATAATCCTAGCTCGTAAAAAAAAATTCTTTTATTGCCGACCCCCTCGTAGTTGTCGCAGTATAAGTGTCGAGTCAATCGGCATGTCTAGTAAAAACCATGTCAAACAGTAACGTTCGCATTTGTCGATAAACAAGTAGGTGCCGTTAGTTGTGAATATAAAAATAGATAGCGTGTTAATTCACAACAAAGCGAGAAGCTATCCCATACCTCATTCATAGGGTGTAAAGGGAAATTAAGCTGTTAAGTGACTACTTTAGGCCGCTATTTATATAGCGCTTTGAAAGGAGATAAAGTGATTAGTAAAATTTGGAGATACTGATATCTTGTTTTAGAACAAACCAAGTAAAGTTTTTTGAGTAATATTTTAGCAGAACATTTGAATGTGTTGAAGTTTTGTAACATTTAAGTAAGTTAAAATTTTCCACAAGAAAAACATCATTGTTACAATTCATTAAAGACATCTGATATTAGACCAAAGACGAAACTGTCCCCTAGGAATTTGGATATACATACGCACCCAAGGCAATTATTCCGTAAAAGAATTATCCCGCACCTCAAAGTTTGTATGCACTATAATTTATATTTGCATAAATAATTTATTTTGAAAATACTTTGAAAAGTATAAAAAAGATCCCGCCCATATCTTGATAATCCTCGCACATGTTACATGGACCATGATTAAGGATCTGGAATGTCCGAACTCTTTATAGAGATAGTGTCTCTATCAAATTGGCGGATGTCCTCGACAACTACAGGGCACACATAACGCCATACAGGACGTGCGATGGACGGGTCGGAGATGCACTAGATGAAAAAACTGTGACATATTTTTCAACTGTCATATAGAAAGACGTGGACGAGGATGCTTAAGATGTATTCAGTAAGCGCCTGGAGGAAATAATAGACCGCTGCCCTCGATATGAAATTCAACTTGTTTTAGGAGACCATTATGCTACAATAGGGAGGGAAGATCTTGTTAAAAGGTGATTGTTATGCTAAAATAAAATGGAAAAAGCGTGTATGGAAGAAAATAGAGATATCGAAAATTACAGAAATAATGGTGAAGCCCGAAAGTTCTGCCAAAATTTAAAAAGAAAATATTTTGAAACAGGGATCTTCACCTGTAAGGACAGAGATGGAAATCTAAGCACGGACGCGCAGAATATGTTGCAAATAGAGAGGGAACATTTTGGTACTCTGCTCGTTCCCGAGGGCAGTCTACAGCCAAAACGAGATCAGTAATATAGGTGAGGGTGGCGATGGACTGCCGCAGATCTTTTCAATGCAGCAGCTTATAAAGACGATTTGGCTTAAGAACTACAAGACTGTGAAAAGTTTCGCATACAAGGTCCTGTCTATTGTGCTGTGTAAAAGCCCTGATTGGACCTTATCAGTGTGGTTTTCCTGGTAAAACCACGACCGACCAGATACTCACTCTAAGCCTAATTCAGGAGAAACCCCCAGAAATGCAGATCGATACTTTTTATTGATTACAAAGTCCAAAGTGACAGAAACTATCAGATGCTATTTAGTGTTTCCGGGAACATTATACGATTTGGCGGGATGGCATTTACCGACACGAAGCCTCTAAGGAGAAGGTGCAATTTTCTACCAAGCGAGGCTTTAGACAAGGCGACAGTTTGTCATGCTATCTATTTAGCATTCTAATGGAGATGATCTTGAGTAAGGCTTCACTAAACACGACTGGGTACCATCTTTAATAAATCTCCTGCTATTCGCGTATGTCGATGATATAGATATCATAGGCCGAGGACTGCGGAATATTACTGCGGCATTTTAAAACAATATGAATCAGTCGGCAGAAGTGGTCGGGTGATAAATGAGGATAAAACCAAGTATTAGTTTCAACGAACAACAAATTAACGCGTTTGGGACGCTGCGAGAACTTTGACACTAATTACTTTGAAGAGTCATATGATTTTGTTAACCTTGACTCCGCAGTAAACTAAGATGATAATAACACGGTGGAACATTTTCGGGGTCATTGTCTGGAGGGTGAGAAACTACAAGCCAGGGTGAAGAGTGGCCTAGTACATGCCAGTACTGTAAAATCCGAAAAGGGTTTGACGTTCTCAGGCCAAAATTTGCTTATTCTGATAGCTCCTAAACTACGGCAGTCGAGGAGACAGAGAGACGGACATCTCCAAAAAGGAGGTTTGTATGAAATTATGGTGTAGTTTTTGTTCGATAATGTTCATCTTAGAACTTAAACTCCGCTTTGAGCATATAAGCTTGGAATCCAAATTACAGCTCGATATGTCTTAAACTACGGCTGTAATCGCGGGAACAGACAGACGGACATCTTTAAATCGAATTCGGCGCTGATCATTTATATATACAAATCGGCGTTACAAACGGAAGAACAAAATTGGTGAAGGGTATTAAAATTAAGTAGGACTAATTCCATCGAATGAAATCTGAAATAATTTATTTATTGCCTTTTTGTCATAAATTTTCGCCAATTTGACCTCCCAAGGCCAACAGTTTTATTATACTGACCTAGCTAACTTGGGATTTCTCACCCCCAAATTGGCAGTTGTACTCGCAAACCGCTCCTACTACGAGCTAAGCAAGCGATTTAATGACATTGTCTCTGTTGACGCATAAATACCATACACTGATATTACCTTTTTTTGCTCTACAGCGCAGAATCCTGGGTAATGGCACAAGCGGATCAATTAAATCTGGAAGATTAAAAAAAAATTGCAAAATATAGGACGTCATCATCACAAATGGCGAATACCGTCGTCCCAAAAACTATGAGCTGTACAAAGACATCGACGTATTTTAGCGCTTAAAAATAGACCCAATGTGCTGCCGTGGACACATTTTACGAATGGATGAAAATTCTTTAGCTCCAAGAAAAGTCTTCGACAATAAACCCGATGGACGACGCAGTAAGGGACGAACAACACTTCGTTGGATGTATCAGGTGTTATCTAAACTTGGTGTAACGAACTATCTACACTTTGCATAAGACCGCAGCGCTTGTAACTTTTTTCCTACGTGCGGCTACTGATGGATGAACTTCTGTTGCTGCTGTCATATAATGAGAAGAAAAAGCAACTATTATATGAGGAATGTTTGTAACGGGTAAACTTAAAATCTACTAAGCAGTCATTAATCATTGTTTAATCAAAACATTATTGGGATTATTTAGAAGGAAAATCAGTTAAAATTTTGGGTTTAGGTAAATTTTCTCCTCCGTACATTGTCTACAAGGCAAAAAAAGTAAACATTAAATTTGTTAACATACTATATTAAATAAGAATGCAAAAACCTATTTTTTCCATTCCTTTTCAAAAATTCCAGAAATTTGTTTAAGAACTTTAATACACTCAAATTATTTCTGCTCTAACAAATTAAAAAGAAATTGATAAATTTATATGGAACCTCTAAAACAACGAGTGCTACATATTACGGCTACCCGAAAACTCGCCCATCGAAAAATCGCCCAAAATAAAAAAATTAAAATCGCAAAACAAAACATACAAATGTAGGCAATATTTCCAATGAAAAATAACCCCATATTTTTGAAAATAAATTTTCAAAAATGGGCAACACTTCGTTAAAGAATGTCGAGTAAATTTCTTAATATGAAATTGAATATAAATATATTTAATTTTTATTTTTGGGCGCTGTTTGATTTTTTTATTGTATTTGGGCGATTTTGGATTTTATATTTTTGGGCGATATTTTTTTATTATTACAGATTTTATTCACGATCTTTTTACTGATTGTAAAAGTGTTTGCTTAGCGGTCTAAACATTAAAAATTTTTCGGTAAGATCAAAAATAGTTGTTGCATTTGTCTTGCAGAATGCAATTTCTAACATTGTCCTGGTTTTTACAGCTCTTATTGTATAACACTATTTCTAACCGATTTTTTTACCAACCTCCTAAACCTTAACTACCCACCGCATCACGTAGGGTACTCCTCAACACTACATCGTCAAAGATGATATATAATTAACGCCATAACACCTTCCCAACTTAGCCGCATGCAGATCACGGTTCTCGTAAACTTATTAATTTCGTTTCAACATTGTTAACGGCCACAACGCAGGCCACCCAATTAGTTTCTTAACAGCTCCAAATACAAAATATCTGCTCACCGCTAAACTTGTTAAAATATTCCAAAAGCAAACAGCGCATGCGCAACCTATATTGTATAAGCTAGCCAGCCTGCCTGCCTGCCAGCACCCATGCTGTTTCAAATCCGTCTTAAGCGTCTGGCACTAGGCAGGCAAATGCTTGAGCTGGGTTCATTGCTCATCACATAGTGGTGATGAGGAGGAGTATGATGCGTACGTACGTGTGATCTGTTAAACCACATGTCCACATGTCCATCAAAATGTCTCGAGCATCTTAAGGAGATTACAAGAGGATTAGCAAAAATTCTTTGCATTTTGGGTAGAGTAGACAACGCAACGACGAAAAGGCTTAACCTCCCCACCCGACTGCAAAAATAGTTCACAAAACAAAAATCCTAGATTTTGGTTAATAACTTGTTGTGACTTGGTAATTGCCACAAAAGGCAATGTTTTGTAACATTTTTACATGATGTTGCTAATATTGTAGAGTTCATTCAGTGAGAGAACGATTGACTTGAATGACTTTTAGGGACAAAACGATTTTCTCTCTTTGTCGATACGTTTTGAATGGCAACAAATGTCCTTTAATGTTAAGCGGCTTTTTGGCGTTTGTTTTGATTCGTGTTATATGTGTGTGTGTGTGTTCTTAAGGATTTATGTGTTTTCTTTGGGTAATCGAGTTTAGTGTTTTTTTTTCTTCTACTGTTGTTGTTCAACATAAAGGACATTACTGTTTTTTGTGTCTAATTGTTTTGTGTATCGCAATGCTGTGTTGCTGTTGGTTATGTTGTTGATACTGTAATTGCATTTATTGTTTTCGTATGAGGTCATTTGATTTCTTAACTCATGGCCGAAGTTCAAAGAGCCCCGCGCCGCCGAAAAAAGGACCACACAGAATTGTCAACGGAAATTTGTATGACATAAAGGACAAATTATGAGACAATGTGTATTTAATATTAAGATGGACTTAGTGCTAAAGAAATTCAATAGGTAGTATATTCCTCTTAATATGAATATAGACTGTAGAAGTGGAAAAGTATGGAATTGTTTTCTTTTTTAAATTTTAAACAATAAGGATACTGGCTTTTTATATCATCCGACAGATGGGGATTTAAATTAAATTTGAATTCCTTCCTCAAGGATTAAAACTAATTCTAATATTAATCACCGGAGGCGCTATTATAATGATGGATATTAAAAGAGGTCAAGGTGAAAGAAGTATAATTTAAACTAAGGACTTCAAACTTTGGACTTTGGAGAATGGGACTTTGCCCAGAGGTGGAAAGTTACTGATCGTCACTCACTTGGGAGTGACCAGAAGCGATTCCTTAGTGGCACTGTCCAAGCAGCTAACTACTTCCGATCTTAGACCAAGTATTCTCCGGGCAAAGACTTTAAAGCAACCGCTTAGAAGTTAGCTAGAGTTAGAAGGCGAAACGTTGAGTAACCTAATCACCGATGCGTCTTAGGAAGTAGGTAACATAAGTTACTGAAGGTCGACACAGGCTCTCTTAGTGGCTTTGGCAGTCCCAAGAAACTAGGATCGGGAGCGGTGGCCTAATAAGCCACTCTCCTTAAACAAAATTTATTATGAAAACACGAAGAATAGAAAAAACAAGATCCCCCCCCAAATATTGATGACCCCCGCAAACGATATAAGGACCATGATTTAAGGATATGCACCTGTATTGTCCGAACTCTTTACAGAGATGATGACTCTATCCAACTGGCGGATGTCCTCGACAAATACAAGGCCGACATCACCGCCATACAGGAAATGAGATGGACGGGACAGGGATGCACACGTCGAAAGAACTGTGACATCTTTTACAGCTGCCATGCAGAAAGACACGAATTTGGATGTGGTTTCATAGTCGGCAAGAGACTTCGACACCAGGTCTCGCGGTTAAACCCTGTAAGTGACCGTATAGCCACCATTCGCATCCGGGCGAAATATTTTAACATTACGCTGATTTGTGTACACGCCCCGACGGAAGACAAAGACGATGACATCGAAGATGCATTCTATGAGCGCCTGGAGGATATATATGACCGCTGCCCTGACCACGACATTAAAATTGTTCTGGGAGGGAGACTTTACACGTCAGACAACGGCTTTAGGCTGGTTAGCTTCGAAGCGGGAAGGAACATGGTAGTGAGTGGAACCAGATTCCAGCACAAAGATAATCACAAGGCAACTTGGCTATCCCCCGATCAAAACACCAAAAATCAAATTGATCATGTGGTAATTGATGGCAGGCATGCATCTAGTGTCATGGGTGTGAGTGTGATCCGTGGTGCTAATATTGGCTCCGATCATTACAAGATTGAGCAGAGCAAAAAACGCACGTAACCAAGCACAAAGAAAGCTGGACATCGCGAAGCTGCAAACCCCAGAGATAGCTACTGCCTACTCCAACCAGCTCTCCCATGTTTTACGATACAACGCCTCTACTTCTGACGTTACCGATACACAGTGGCAGCATATTGCGCATTTCATGGCAACCGCCGCAACAACCGTGCTAAGATATGAAAAGCGGCGCTCAGACGAATCCTGGTACGATGAAGAATGTCGCATAGCGTCTGAGGAACAGGATGCTGGCGGATGTCCTCGACAAAAACATCTAGTCACGGATACGCAGAGTGTGCTTCACATATGGAAGCGGGAAGGAACATGGTAGTGAGTGGAACCAGATTCCAGCACAAAGATAATCACAAGGCAACTTGGCTATCCCCCGATCAAAACACCAAAAATCAAATTGATCATGTGGTAATTGATGGCAGGCATGCATCTAGTGTCATGGGTGTGAGTGTGATCCGTGGTGCTAATATTGGCTCCGATCATTACAAGATTGAGCAGAGCAAAAAACGCACGTAACCAAGCACAAAGAAAGCTGGACATCGCGAAGCTGCAAACCCCAGAGATAGCTACTGCCTACTCCAACCAGCTCTCCCATGTTTTACGATACAACGCCTCTACTTCTGACGTTACCGATACACAGTGGCAGCATATTGCGCATTTCATGGCAACCGCCGCAACAACCGTGCTAAGATATGAAAAGCGGCGCTCAGACGAATCCTGGTACGATGAAGAATGTCGCATAGCGTCTGAGGAACAGGATGCTGGCGGATGTCCTCGACAAATACATCTAGTCACGGATACGCAGAGTGTGCTTCACATATGGAGAGAACACTTCCAGCAACTGCTGGTTCCAGGAGGCAGCGCACGTGAAGCCCACCACCAATTTAAGCCGAGGTAAGAAAAGCAATATCGCGGCTGAAAAATAACAAAGCAGCCGGTGCCGACGGTCTGCCCGCAGAGCTATTCAAGTCCGGTGGCGAGGAGCTGATAACGAGCATGCACCAGCTCCTGCGTTATCTATTCCACGTAGTGATGAAGATGATAATGACAAAAGCTGCAGTAAACACGAGTGGCACTATATTCAACAAAAGCCACATGCTACTCGCGTACGTTGATGACGTCGACATCATCGGTCGAAAACTGCGGGATGTGACTGCAGCCTTCTCAGGTATACAGAAGGAATCAGCGAAAATGGGTCTAATGGTGAACGAGGACAAAACGAAGTTATTAGTTTCAACGAACAAAGAATCTACTCGTTTGGGAAACTGCGTGAACGACAACTATAATTTCAAGGTGGTAGATAATTTTGTCTACCTAGGCTCCGCCATCAACAAAACATATAATGTCTGCCTAAAAATCCGGAGAAGAATCCTGCTTGCAAATAAATGCTACTACAGCCTAAGCAAGCGATTCAATGACAGAGCCCTCTCTCGACGAACAAAACTCCAGCTATACCAGATGCTGGTTCTACCTGTCTTAATGGCTCAGAATCCTGGGTTATGACACAAGCGGATGAATCGGTTGTGGCGGTATTCGAGAGAAAAATACTCCGTAAAATATATGGGCCCATCCAATGGGATTGAAAATAAATACCAGCTAAGTAAGTAAGTACTTCAATCTTATACAGTACAACATTTTTCAGCTCATTGATTTGGGACTCAATTCTAAGATTTGCACGAGAAAGTAGCCCCAAAAAGAAGAAGTTCTGCATCATTCGTTTTGTCAAGTTACAAAACGATTAACATTTCATATCGATTAGTAAGTATCGTATAAGGGAGTTTGTCACGTTTTAGGCTCTTTTGTTTGACATAACTCGAGAACCACTAGTCCGATTTAGCTGAAACAAATTTAAAAAAAAATTAAGAATTACAATTCCTTTAATCTGTTCATATAACGTTTCCCTACATACGCAACAGTTACACTTTTCCGTTTATCAAATGATTTTGAACTGGGTTTATTTTGTAGCAGTTACAATAAAACTGTTGTACTCCGTGGCGTATGATTTACGTGGAATATTACTTATGATAATCATACGCCACCATATAACAATATAACAAAAGAGCCTAAAACGTGACAAATTCCCCTACACGATACTTGCTGACTTGAACTCGATATTAAATGATTATGGCAAGTAACTTGACACAAAGAAGGACGCAGAACTTCTTCTATTTGGGGCTACTTTCACGTGCAGTTCTCAGAATTGAGTCCCAAAATCATGTTTTGTCCTGTGTTGTAAATGTTTCCGCTATAACTACATCCTGCACAAAAGCTTAAGCAAAATCCATCTTAATCCGATGAAAGAATTTGAGGGATATGTAAGTCAGTTCAATTGACTAAAATTACTGTACTAGATGTGTAATTTATTTTCCCCTGCCTTATTGCATTCATTGCTGTATCCAAGAACATATCTGCAGTGAAACTTCAACTCCTTAAACGACCATTTAATTATGTCTTAACATATTTTCGACAAATACGCCACACAATTCAATTGTAAAGGTCCGCTCAATTAAAGCGGCCCTTATAAAGCTATAAAGCTATTACTTCGATTATGATGTTTTTGATATATAATTACACGCTGCGTATGTGAATGGATACCATTTATGTAAGGACGAAATCAACGCAAAAAAAATAAATAAATATATATATCTTAAACATTCAGTCATTCCGCAGCGAACAATTTCGAACATCTTAAAATTGTAGTAAGATATTTCATTGTCTACCTTAATTGGTACAAAGACAAAACAATTTCAACAAAATAAGTATATAATAATGTTACCATTAAAAGTTGAAGAAAAAAAACAGAAAAAAAAGAAACAGTAGCGAAATTGAACAAAGAAGAAATAATCTACTTAAAGCGTAACCCATAGCAAATGAACATCAAAGCTAAGAGAGAGAGGAAAAGTAAAAAAAAACAATGTTTAATCAACAATCAAGGGGTACTAATGGCTTATTTTGCACCCAAACACAGACACAACAACAAAGCCAAGTTAGCCAAGCGAAATCAATCGATCGTCGTCAGATATTAACAATTTTTTGTTGCCTGTCTCAGTGGTATCCATATAAAAAAAAACACAATATTTAACCATAAAAATGAGATTTGAAAAAATAAAACAATCATAAGAAACGCACCAAAAAAAAATCAATGTTTGTATATCTAAACAAAGTTGTGAATTAAAACAGTTTATTAAAAAGGCGCAGCTGCGTTGCTTACAAAGCCATGCAAGGCAGCTCGAGAACCCAGTACACAGTGACTATGAGCGCAAAGAAATAATGGCTGATATTGAAAGAACACAGAAAAAAAAACCAAACAGGAATATCAAAAAAATGGCAATTGCTGCAAGATTACGATATTATTGGCATTTTCAGAGGCTTTCATGGCTGCTGCTGAGATTGCGGTTGTTGTTTTGCCACAGCCTTAGCCTTAGCCACAACTCTAAAACATTCATTATATGATCAAAGTTGATCATTTCATCCCGAGGCTGTTGACAGCCCGCAACACACGGCAAACGCTTACCACATTAAGACGCACACACAGCATCACTCCATTCGTTTTAGCGTTTAGTCCGTCATCCATGTTCAATCCTCATCTCGTCGTCATTATTATGGTTATTATCATCTTAGTCGAAAGTAACAAACAACAAACCCCCAACCCAATGACGTTGCCTCTTGTGGTCGAGAATCAGATTGTGGTTTAGAGCTCTGAGCTTTAACTATCGTGTAGCCAATACACGCATGAAGCTGGACGTACTGTCTGTCTGTCTGTCGGACATATGTACATATAGACATGACATGCGAGTCCATCATTTGAACGGACCAGACCGACAGACAGACTCAATAATAACTATAACATCACATTCACCAAGTGAAACTTGCAAAGATCCTTAAGAAAGTAAAGATGAAGTGAGAAATAGAACTGGGGGCAAGTTTTATTGAATTAATGTACATTTATTTGTACTTGATGGGGTAATTGTTAAATAAAAGTAGAATAATGGTACTGAACATACAGGGTGGAGCGCAGAACAAATCAAGATTCATTCTGCCTTATTAAATTTTTTGGCTATACTACTGGTCAGTATTGTCTACGATTGAAACGTGCAGAATACCTTGACAAAGAACAATCGTAAACGTACATGATGTATCCATACGCCGAGATTGTCAATTATCCGAGTTTTGCACGAGGTTGACTTAGTTCTATATTTTTCCTATTTTTCCTCACCGACGTACATGAACCCCATAATATCCGCTTGGGCCAACATAAACGTCCTTTAGTCCCAAAAAGAATGTTGACGTAGATCACTACATTTGGTTGGCATAATCGTAGCAATACTTACTTTTACTTAAGCTGGTACTTCTTTGCAATCCCAGTGGATTATATACTGCACGTAGAAAAATGTTATAAGCGCCTCGATCTTCTGCGCTTCTTCTCCAGTTAGTCACACCGAGTTCTGTAAGGTTCTCAGGAACCAGGTCTTTCCAACGAAGTTTTGTTCGCCCCATTCTGCGCCGTCCATCGTCGAGTTGTCGAAGACTTTTCGAGCTGGAGCATTTTCGTCCATGCGTACAACATGACCTAGCCAACGCAACCGTTGCACCTTAATGCGTCTGACCACGTCAATGTCAGTGTACAGCTCATGATTCATACGACGGCGATACTCTCCGTTAACGATAATGGGCCCATATATTTTACGGAGTATTTTTCTCTCGAATACCGCCAGAACCGTCATAATCCAGGATTCTGAGCCATACATTAAGACAGGTAGAACCAGTATCTGGTATAGCTGGAGTTTTGTTTGTCGAGAGAGGGCTCTGTCATTGAATCGCTTCCTTAGTCCGTAGTAGCATTTATATGCAATCTGGATTCTTCTCCGGATTTCTAGGCTGACATTATTTGCTTTGTTGATGGCGGAGCCTAGGTAGACAAAATTATCTACCACCTCGAAATTTTAGTTGTCAACGTTCACGCAGTTTCCCAAACGAGTAGATTATTTGTTCGTTGAAACTAATTACTTTGTTTTGTCCTCGTTCACCGTTAGACCCATTTTCGCTGATTCCTTCTGTATACCTGAGAAGGCTGCAGTCACATCCCGCAGTTTTCGACCGATGATGTCGACGTCATCAGCGTACGCGAGTAGCATGTGGCTTTTGTTGAATATAATGCCACTCGTGTTTACTGCAGCTTTTCTCATTATCATCTGCATCACTATGTGGAATAGATAACACGATAGGCCGTCGCCTTGTTTTAGGCCTCGTCTAGTACAGAATGGCTCCGTAAGGTCCTTGCCAATCTTCACTGTAGACTTCGTGTCAGTCAGCGTCATTCCGCAAAGACGTATCAGCTTCGCTGGAATACCAAACTCACCCATGGCTTCGAGTAATTTCTGCCGTATCGGGCTGTCAAAGGCAGCTTTATAGTCAACGAAAAGATGGTACGTATCGATCTGTTTCTCTTGGGTCTTTTTCAGGATTTGCCGAAGTGTGAAAATCTGGTCAGTTGTTGCTTTTCCAGGTCTAAAGTCACACTGATTACGCCCGATCAGGTTGGATAACACTGGCTTTAGTCTTTCAAATAGCACACTCGACAGGACCTTATTTGCTATGGGTAAAAGGCTGATCCCGCGGTAATTGGAGCACACACTTGGATCACCTTTTTTCAGCACAGGGCATAATACGCTTACATTCCAATCGTCGGGCATGCACTCATTAAGCCAAACCGTGCGCAGGTGCTGGTGCCGTAATTTAGAAGCTATCGAGTTGAAAATCGGTATGCAACTGTCTATTCCCTAAGCAGAGGTTAAGTTCTAAGATGAGCCAGATCAGACAAAAACTATTCCCAGCTATTGTAAAATGGTTTCATAGCGTTAAAGCGTACATTATCCAGAGTTGTCACATTGCCAGTCGCCTGTAAATATATTATTAGCTTGCCAATCAACTGAGCTTCTTGCAATATTTTTTATTTAAAAAAAGCTGGGAAATATTTAAGCCACAGGGACTAAACTGATCGATATAAATAGTTGAATTTTATGTAGGAGGTCTGACTTAATTAGTTATCCTACTACTTTATTGAAGCTGTGATCCTTTCTTCTTCTTTTTTTATATGACAGCAAGAATAGAATTTCATCCATCAGTAGCCGCAAGTAGAAAACTATTCTAAGCGTTTCGGTCTTTTGCGCTCAGTGACATGATAGTAAGAATACGCTACTACCATGCGGGAGATCACGGAATGGTTTCCCGCATCCAGTCATCTAAATTTTTTTTTCATTACCGACCCCCTCGATGTGTGGACAGCAACTTCGCTGTATAAGTGTCGAGTCAATCGGCATGACTAGTAAAAGCTTCTCAAACAGTGACGTTCGCATTTGTCGATAAACAAGTAGGGGCCGTTAGTTGTGAATCTAAAAATAGAAAACGTGTTAATTCACAACAGCGCGAGAAGCTCTCACATACCTCATTCATGGGGTGTAAAGGGAAATTTAGTTTTTTTTAAGATAGTTCGTCAGAATAGATTAATACGCTTGTGTCATTATTCAGAATTCTGCGCTGTAGAGTAAGACAGTTACGATCAGAGTTTGGTAGAGTTGGATCTTTGTTCTTCGAGAGAGCGCTTTGTCATTAAATCGCTTGCTTAGCGCATAGTAGCTGCGGTTTGCGATAATACTGGTCTTTTGATTTCTAAGCTGACATTATTATTTTTGGTTACGGCAGAACCAAGACAGACAAAATCATCTACCACTTCAAAGTTAACAGTGTCAAAGTTCACGCAGCGTCCCAGACGAGTAGACTCTTTGTTAGTTGAAACAAATAACTTGGTTTTGTACTCATTTATCACCAGACCCGATTTCGAAGACTGCTTTTCAATGCTCGAAAAGGTCGCAGTAACATCCCGCAATACACGGCCAATGATATCTATATCATCGGCATACGCAAGCTGCATGAGGTTTTGTTTTATTATCATCTCCATTACGATATTAAAGGGCTCGCAAGACAGACTATCGCATTGTCTAAAGCCTCACTCGTAGAAAATGGCTCAGTCAGATTTTTGCCAATTTTCACTGAAGACTTCGTGTCGGTCAGTGTCATCCTGCAAAGTCATATTAGCTTCGCGGGGATATCAAACTCAGCCATAGCATCTAACAGTTTGTGTCGTATCGGACTGTCGAATGCAGCTTTGTAGTCGATAAACAGATGGTAGGTGTTGATCTGCATTTCTTGAGTCTTCTCCAGGATTTGTTGTAGGGGGAATATCGGGCCGGTCGAGGGTTTACCAGGTCCAAAGCCGCACTGATTAACTCAAAGCAGGTTCTTAAAAATGGGCTGTATTTTTCACATAACAAATTCGACAGGTAAAAGGTTAATTCCGCGATAGTTGGTTCACACACTTGGGTCGCATTGGATCGAACAGGAATTCCTTTAGGCAGTCCATCGGCTCCCGCACCTTAATTGTGTATAAGTCCTGCTTTGGTCACTTATTCCTCCTTCGAGAACGTGCAGAGTACAAAAGTGTTCCATTCATATTTGCAGTACACTCTGCGTGTCCGTGCCCAGGTTTTCATCTCTGTCCTTTCACGTGGGGATACCTATTATAAATCGTTTGTTTTTAACCTTTTGGTAGAACATTAGGGTTTCACTTCTATTCCTGTGCTATTCGATATCACGGCTCTGTCTATTCTTTCATATACGCTTTTTCAGCATAAAGAAGCGTTTTATTTCCTTTCTCTTATCATTATATCGCTCCGTCACCGATCGCGTTGCCATTGGCTGCAGTTTTGTCCTATATGCAGCATTCTTGTCCTCAGACATTGCCCGACATTCCTCATAGTACCAGCGCTTGTTTTAGCGTGGTTTTTCTTAACCCAGTACGGTCGTTGCGGCAGTGGTCATAGGACTCGCAATATGCGAGTGTATTATGCATGGGCTATCTCAGTGATATACAGCTTTGTGATGTCTAGCTTCCTTTAGGTTTGGTTACGCGTCTTTGCACTACGTACACGCGGGCTTAGCTTGGCTGTAACTAGATGATTATCCGAGTCAATGTTTGCACCGCCCATCATACGCACATCACTAGACATGCCTTCTATCAATAACCACGTGATTAATCTTTTTTCTTGTCTGTCGATCAGGGGATATTTAGGTTACATTATGGATATCTTCATGCGAGAATCTGGTTCCTCTCACTATCATGATTCTTGCCAACGCGAAGATAACGACTCTGAAACCGTTATCAGAGGTATTGTCGTGTAGACAGAATTTTCCGACTGTTGAACCAAGAGCATCCATTCCTTTTTATACCATCACCCTTAGGGATGAGGGTATATATCATTTGATACGAAAAAAAGTGTAACGCATTAAAGGAGACGAGTTAGACCCCAAGTATCTTAAGACCAAATTCGTTTCAGAACTTTTTAAGAAGAATGAGCTATGTCCGTCTGTCTGGCTGGCTGGCTGGATGGCTGGTCAGCAGGATAACTCGAGTAAACCTTAACGGATCGGTATGAAAATTTACCAGTATCAATATTTTTCAAAACGAACTTATGGGATTGTAAATGGGCTGAATAGCCCCACCCCTTCTGGTACCTCCCATACAAAATTACCTATTTTTGGAAAATTAATATTTCTTTCATAACTTCCAAACGGACAACCGGAGGATGTTTGAATTTGGTCAGTTTATTTATCTTGCAAAAGTAGACAAACCCTAAGAAAACCGAAACCTTTGCCCCACCCATTCTGGTACCTCCCATACAAATGACCGAGTTGACCCTTATAGTTTTACATACATATCTTTTTTGTAAGTAAACTGAGATCACTCAAATTTTGCGTATGATGTTTGCTTAAGATAATTAGACTCAGGTATGAATATGGACTATATCAGTTCACGCCTTCTGGTACCTCCCATACAAAATTACCTATTTTTCGAAAATTAATATTTCTCCTGTAACTTCCAAACGGACTCTTGGGGGGTAATGAAAATTGGTCGATTAATTTATGTTATTATAGGAGGCAAAACCCTAGAAAACCTAACTATTTGACACACCCCTTCTGGTACCTCCCATACAAATGACCGAACTCACCCCCATAGTATTACAAACATATCTTTTTTCTAAGTACACTGAATTCAGTCAAATTATGAGTAATTTGTACGCTTATGAAAATGTGAATCAGGAGTGAATATGGACTATATCGGGTCACCCCTTCTGGTACTTCCCATACAAAATTACCTATTTTTGGAAAATTACCTATTTTTCCAAACGGACTAATGAAAATTAGTCGATTAATTTATATTGTGAAAGGAGGCGAAACCTCAGAAAACCTAACTATTTGACACACCCCTTCTGGTACCTCCCACACAAAGGACCGAACTCACCCCTATAGTCTTACATACATATCATTTTTTGTAAGTGCACTGAATTCTGTCAAATTATTCGTAAGTTGTACGCATGAAAATTTGAGTTAGGAATGAATAAGGACTGTTTCGGTTCACCCCTTGTGGTACCCCTATCAAAATTAATTTTTTTTGAAAATTTAATATTTCTCACATAAATTCCAAACCGGCACCTATACCCCCTACACAAATATGTAAAGTTTTGGACGATTTTGCACCACAAGCAGGGGAAAAAATATATCTAAGTAATTTTATTTTAATTAAAATTCTATTCATTTCAATGACTCAAGACTTCAACAATATCTTATATTGTGTGATGGTATTTATCAGTCAGTTTACCTGACTGAAATTTCTGTACTGGTTTAGTATTAATATCTCCCAGAACAATTTTAATTGCATGAGCAGGGCATCGATCATATATTTACTCTCGTCGCTGAAAGGTATAAAATAGCCTTTGTGTTGAGCTTCAGTAACTTTTGTTATCTACTTCCTAAGTTGCATCGGATGTTGCATGACATTTAGGTTACTCAACATTGCTCCTTCTCATATTTGCTTCCACTGAACGGATGTTCCGGATACAAGTGATTTATCTCTCTGCCAAAGAGAGATGCTGGTTACACCCAAGTGAATAGATCAGAAATCTCAAAATTACAAGTTAATACATTTAAAAATATTTCTTATTTTTTTTAATTCTGCCGTATGATTTTTATTCAACATTATCTTTAATATTCCTACTAGGGACTTTCTTTACGATTTCGAAAGATTTTAATTACACACAAATTGAATATCGAAGAACGGCATTTTGAGTTCTTAACTTAAAAAACTTAATTTCCCTTTGCACCCCATGAATGAGGTATGGGATAGCTTCTCACGTTGTTGTGAATTAACACGCTTTCTATTTTTAGATTCACAACTAACGGCACCTACTTATTTATCGACGAATGCGAACGTCACTGTTTTGAGAAGCTCTTACTAGACACGGCGATTGAATCGACGCTTAATACTGCGAAGTTGCTGTCAAACAACATTCGAGGGGAGCCGACAATGAAAGAAAATTTTATTTATTTTTTTCTTTTAAGATGACTGGAGCCAGGTTTGAACCTGCGATCTCCCGCATGGTAGTCGCGTGTTCTAACCACTATGCCACGGCCGGTCCCACCTTAAATAGGTTTTCCATCCAACGTATTCTCCAGATTTATTCTTCAAACGAATATGTCCTGTTCGCATATCCCAATAAAAGAGTCATGATCTTATTTTAAAAAAAAGCTTAGAAATATCCATGTAGCAGTGTCATTGTTAAACACTCGAAGAACACTATGCTGATCAATATAGTCAAATTGTATCTAGAAGTTCAGGCTTAATTCGTTATTCTACTAACTTATTTAAAGACGCTGTGATTCTTAATGTTAATATAATAACAACAAATAATTTACTTTTCCTACAAAACTTTACTCTCATGTTGGCAGCAAAATAGTACTGAAGAGCCCTTCACGGCCATGTTGTTAAGGAAAAAAAACATTTATCATCCCTGAAATGTACGTACGTACGTACCTAAACGATTGAAAGCAACAACAACGCTTAAGTGGAACTTCAACATGGTGGACAGCAGCATAACAAAACTGTTGTATATAATAATTACTGCTGGACTGGACATAGTGAACATCACTCCCTTTTCGATCGCTCTACCTCTCTCTCTCTCTCTCTCTATCATTCACACTCTCTCTCTCTCTCTCTTTCTTACTAAACACCACCGCACATGCGTATGGGCGAAGTGGAAACTTGGATGATGATCTTAATTTCGAGGCTGGTGATGAAGATGATGCTCATGGCTCCAAGTATTGGTAGGATTCTGTTTTTTTGCTATACTTTTTTTTGAAATATCATCGCTTGATTGCTTTTTTATGTTGATGCGTTTATTTTTCTGAAACTGTTTCGTTTTTTCGTATTTTGTTGTTGTAGTTGTTATATTCACCAAAACGATATTGGTTGGTGGTTTGAATGACTTTGGATGGATGCCCGCCCGTCTGTCCTTGGTTGAATGGATAGATGGACGCATGGATCGGCTTTTATGGTTAACGGCGTAACTGACATTTTGTTTTGCTGTTCGTTGTTGTTGTGCTGGTGTTCTTTTTTTGTGTGTCTTAAAACTATACAGCTCCTTTTTCATTTAAAGTCTTATTTTTTTTTTTTTTGTGTTAAGGTGCATGCTACGGAGACAAGATAATGTTGCGGCAGCAATGATTTTTTTTTCCAACGTCATCATCATCCTAAACTGATATTGGTGGTTGTGGTGGTCGTCGTCATTGTATCAACTACGTTAAGTCATCATTGTCGGCAGTTGAGGATGCCTCTGAAATTAAGCTGGGTTTATTATTGATTGGTGTACACCAAGAGTTTATGATGAAATTATTAACGTTTGTTACCACTTTGATGATACGGCACCACACTTACTCACTCAGTCAGTCGCTCGCCGCTCGCTCACCCATCAGACAGTTGCATGGACGCTACGCTACATGCAACGATGAGTGATTGATGTTAATTAAGCAACTAAAAAGAACACTTTCAGAATATTAAAGGAAAAACGCTGGAGCTGTAGAATCACGTGTAGTCTCCTCTGAGGTGGTCATTAGAGTTTCCGCCCCAGATAATAGTTATTTTTGTTTTTTGTTCAACAAAATATTTGCGCCATGGCAAGATCATATAATTAAAATTGCTGTAAAATTAAGGAGTTTCGTATGTAGTATGGTAGAAACTGTCTTCAGTGAGAGTGAGAGGATATTCTGTTCGAGAGCTGAAATAAAGGTGGCAAACAAATGTAAAACTGGAAAACATTAAATGGGCAAGTGGTATGTGGGCAGATCGTGGTACCGATATTGGTAATGAAAAATAGTAGTAGCAACATTGTATAGTTTGGCACTATAAGATGGAGGAGACTTTATGTACTACGATCGCTTTGGGTGTATTGATATTATTACTCGATTTCTAAAGTGGTCACAATTGTTTGTATGGAAGTTACCAGAAGAGCCGTGGCTAATCCTGCTTTCAAAAATGGGCGGAATGGAACACTTTTATGGGAGGTACCTGAAGGGACGTCTCCATGTAGCGCATTTGCAATACCGTAAGTAATTTTGGAGAAATATTAACCCATGTAAAGTTTCAAAACAATTGGATGCGTCCTTCGAAAGTTATCGTGCCTAACAGCCGGAAATGATTCAAATTTGGCTCAAAGAAACCTAGCGTCTAAAGTGACTCCTTCTATGTGTTACACTTTTAGGTTGTATCAAATGATATATACCCTCCAACCCACAGGGTGAGGGTATAAAAATTATGAATGCTTCTACTCCTAAAAATGTCATGTCCTTTTAAAAGCAAACTCAGCCAGGATATAAAAGAAAAACGTAGTACACAGTATTGTTCCCATTCGTGTCAGCTTTTAGAAAAAGTTTCGCACGGTGTTATATAGAAAGCATGCCCATATAGATTTTTGCTATGCTACCTTTAGCCTTTAGGTCTAGATGATGATACCAGTTTTATCCCTCTTTCGACCTTTTTCCACTTAAAAATATGAAATTCAAAAAATCCCTTCACATTGCACAACGACTCGATGCAAAAAAAATTCAACCCCCTTTTCGCTATTCTACCTTTAGCCGTTTGGTCCGGGTGATTGTACAATTTGTATCCCTTGTTTAACCTTTTTACCCACAAAAGTACAGATTTGGAAAAATCTTTTCGTAGAGCTCTATTATTCTATAGGAAGCATGACCATATAGATTTTTACGATTCTACCTTTAGCCATTTAGTCTGGGTGACAAGGGCGTAGCCAGGTACGGGCAGCTGCCCCCCATCTACAGCTTGGAAAATCGAAAATCTGTCAAAATCCCCGAAAATATGAAAATCCTGCCAATAAAACAGTACAGAAATTTCACTAAGGTAAACTGACTTATAAAAACTTTCACTCTATGTTCATTTTCCAAAATTCTTGTGGATATTTTTTAACTCGAAGTCAATGAAATTAACTGATTTTTAAGTAAAAGTACTTATGTTTTGTTACTGTCCTTGTGCAACTGTTGGCCAGACGTTTACAGGCATATATCAAAGCAGTAGAAATGGTTACAGTTTAGAAAGTGCTAATGAATTCACAAAATATTAAGAATATCTCCCTGAAATTATTGGGAAAATTTATACTACCTTGTATTGGAAGTACTAGAACGCTGAACGAGACCCTTTTTTATTCGTAAGTTAACGTTCAATAAGCGATAAGATTGTGTAAAATGTAAACTGTATTTATGGGTGAATTTGCATTGAAGGTACCAAAAGGGTTGTAGAAAATATTTCGGTTTTCTAAGATTTTACCTACTGTTGAAGATAATTAATCTGACAAAATTCAAATATCGTCCAGTTTTTCATTAGCAAGTTATGTTTTTCATTAGGAAGTTAAAACTAACTTTTGGAAAATAATAAAACTGTTAAATCTTTACAAGGATCAGTAAAGTTTACTCGAGTTATCCTGCACGCCAGCCAGTCGCCCAGACAGACGGACATGGCTCCAGAATTGAATTTGCTTTTCGGATACTTAAGGTCCAACGTGTCTCCTTTAACACGTTACACTTTTTCTCATGTCAAATGATATAGAGGGTGGACCAAATACAAGTTAGTTTTAAAATCATACAGTATTTTAATCCATTAACAAGCTCTTGGAAAATTGGAGTGACAGAATGAGTTACTTCAATGCGAGCCGATGCAGCCAATTGAACGAACAAGTTTAAAATATTAAAAAAAAACAATCGATTTTGGAATTAAGGATTTTTGACGCAACTGATTCCGTACTCGATTTCCTAATCGATTCTTTTAACAAGACATGAGACTAAATTAATTAGTTCTTTGGATTTGTAAATTACATTCAGTGAAAAAGAACACTGTAGTGGTCGAAAAAATAGACAAGACCGGACTCGACGGTATAAACCTAATTCGGACACGAGGAATCGGATTGCATCATTAGATTTTTGAGATTGCATCATTAGAATTTTTTACTTTGAGTAGTGTTTTAAGGGGTCGAATAGATTTTCGACAAGCTTTAGTTGGGATTTCGGATATGCCGCCTTCGACAAAGTTGTTTTAAATAAGTCAAGCTTATCCCCTTAAAACACTACTCAAAGTTAGGGTAAAACCGTCGAGTTCGGTTTGGTCTTAGAAAATTTTTATCAAAAACTAACAAAGTGGAATTATTCGAGTAATCATTAATATTTGTGTTAGTTCTAGGCATGTGTTTTATAATGCATACTTAGAAATTGGCAACCAGAAAAATAAGCGATTTTGTGGGAATGGGCTTCCCATTTTAATATTTTTTTTTTTGCTGGGAAGTTGTGATCCATTATTAATGTGAATGTTTGTTCTTATTAATAAAGCCAAACTACATGGAAGCAAATTGATTTTTATAATTTTATTGCACTTTTAAAAAGATATATAATAACATTCGTCAGATAATGCGTTAAAGAATTAAAAACAAAAACGGATTTCAACATACAATAAAAAATATATATTTTTTTGATCGTCCTAGCATGCGAAACATAGACTGTGAAGCTTTACTTAAGTGCACTTTGTTGAGTATAGACATGGTCGATTATACTGTTGTAGTCGTAAATATAACAAGACCGGACTCGAAGGTTTTATTGTAACTTACACACGAGCAATAGAACTGCATCATTAGTGTTTGAGTTACAATGACTTTTTCAAAGAAAGTTTTGGTTTTTACTAAAATGGTAAATTTTTGTTTTAATTTTGGATTTTGACTAAATTTTAACAACCATTAACTTTAATTCGGTTGGTTGCCCCGATAAAATGTTTTTAAGAAAGTTGCTTCTACTTTTGAATACAAACCTTTACTCTAAAATCAGGTTTGATTCAGAAAACAAGGAAAAACTTATATTCGTAATTGAAATCCTTTACCCAATATCAAGTAAATGACACCATGCGACACCAATTTTGACCCATGATCGAAACTATATACAAGTGATAATAGTGACCATGTATAGGAAAACTGCATACCCACTTTTATATCCGCGGTTTCGTTTACATTGCAAAGGACTTTAAATATTTTAAAGGAAATAGAAATTTGAACAATTTATATCAAACTAGGTTTTTTACCTTAAATGTAAAATTTTGTAAGTTTTGGTTGTAGAAATGTCAAAATAATCAAAGACAAATATGAATAATAATTAAATCCCTGTTGTGTACTTTTATAATAAATAAGCAAATTTTATCTGATTTGTCCATTTTTTTTTACTGTCGTCTATTAAAAAGCAAAAGATTTTTGGTCCAGTCTGCAGAAATGAAAAATATCGATATTTTCAAAGAAGGATCATCTAGGATTTCAATTCGTTTTTTTTTTCAGAATATAGTGGCATTTACACTTTTAATCATCATTTTTATGCAACCTTAAACTGTTTTAAGCTAAAATATAAAATATAAGCACCGTCCACAGTGGAAAAAATTGTTTTTTGGACATATGAAATTTTATGCGCAAATCTTGAACGATTGTTTGTAATATTGGAAACAACGATGTGCACAGAGCGTTTTTTTATTCTAAATTCCTTACTGTTATTTTTTTAAAAATTGTCTAATTATGTGAAAAAATAAATTTTTGACTTTAATTTCAAATATTTCTTGGAATTAACAAATTTCCTTATTTTGACAGATGATATAACATATTATGGTTTCGGTTTTTTTAAATGAAAAGCACTACTTTGCCTACTTATTAACACAAAAAATTATTTTATTGCAATTTAAAACTGAATTTTTGGTATAGATGCAAAAAAAAATTCTAGTGACTTTCACCAAGACTTTCTAAAAACTCAACATTTCTTTTCCATGTTATATATTAAGACTTGTTCTAATCTGATAATAATTGTGAAAAGGACAATATAGTTTTTGCTTATATTTTAAATTATTTCAATTTGTAACGTATGCTAATTGCGGAAGTTCAAAATTTTTTGGACACGTAATCCAAAAAATATTTTATATTAAAGTCAAAAATTATTTTTCCATCGACTTTGACACAGTCAAAAAAAAAATAACGATAAGCAATTTAGGATAAAAACATTTTTTTTCCGTGCACAATTTTGTTTCCAATAATACAAGAAAAAATTTTAAATTCGCTCAAGAATTGCGGCCTAAAATTTCATATGTCCCAAAAACACAAAACAACTAAGATGATTAAAAAACATTTTTCGGTTGGACCTCAAATTTTAAAAAAAAAAATTTAGTCTACCTTTGTTAAATAAGATATTGTCAAAACAATAAGTATTGATTTTTCGTTAGGTACTTAGTTTTGGTTTTTTTGTTAACATACTATTAAAAAAAATGTACAACCGACTGCCCCCCTCCCCCCCCCTACGTTAGATCCTGGCTACGCCCTTGCTGGGTGATATGGTACCAGCTTTATCCCTTTTTAAACCTTTTTACTCCTAAAAGTACGAGTACGAATTTTTAAAAATCTTTTCGAGGAGCTCTTTAGCCTTATAGGGTGTGTCCCAATATAGTCTTTTGCTATTAGTTGTTTGGTCTTGGTGATGGTATCAGTTTTATCTCTTTTTGGGCCTCTTATGGTCCTAAAGGACGAATTTCCAAATATCCCTGTGCTCTCTATTTGTGTAGGGAGCATGTAGGGAGCATATAGATAATCACGATTCAACCTTTAGCCGTTTGGTTAGTGTGATCCCGTTTTATACCCTATTCGGACTTTTTTACTTCTAAAAATAAGAATTTCGAAAAACCGCTTCTTATGGACCACCTACTCAATAACGAGGGAGAGGTCAGTTTTTCAAAGATCTTTCTCAGGATTTGGTGAAGCGATCAGATCAGAATTTAAAAATTATACACACATTCACATATGTGTCATTAGTTGTTCACACAGTACTGATATCTGTCGTAAATTAGACAACGGGCATCTTCGATGTCCTTAATTTCCATGTGATATTGCGGTTCTGGTTAAATTTTGGGTTCGGTTAAATATTATAGAATAGACGGTAGAATCTATAAACAAAATTTTGCACACAAATATATTTGCCAGCTCTTATAATACAGACAGTACATATCGATCTTCTCCTTTCTACAACAAGTGCAATCATTTAAGCCACATCTTCAATACATTCTTGGCCTCAAAATCAATTAAATGGTCGCCATTTTTCTCTACCAAACACCGATTATCAAATTTACTATTGGTGCTGTTTTTTTAATGGCCTTAAATTAAGGTAATATATCATCTTAAATCAATAGACAATAGATGCAAGACCAAAAAAAACACATGAGCATATAAATCAAACCTACCAAAGTACATAGAAAAAAAATCGGCAGAGCCAACAATTGATTTTAAACGATGACTACACGAATTACTTTTTGGAAAAAGAGGAAACATACACACTCACACACAAATTGGAAACCCTACTGATCCTTTGATTTAATTGGCTTTTGCCGACACTCGTACATGGCAGGACACCACATAACACCAGACATGTGTGTAGTTTGTATGTGTGGTGGACCTGTTGGCATCAATTGCACTTTCACTACTCGTGGTGCAAATGATCGAACAGATCGTCTTATCTTACAAAATGATAAATGCCTGAGCAACATGTTCTGTTCACTCTTACTTTACTGTTGCAGCAGGACATTCTACGCTCGTCTTTGTACTCCTGCAACGGCACACAACACACACACACACATCTAGTCACACTCAACTGCGTCATGTGCAGCGTCATCATAATGAGATAAGAGTCCATTTATTACAACATCTTTTGACAGTCAAAGTACGCATTCGTTCGTTGCTCAGTTGATCGCTTCTCTTCGACTCTGGACATGTGAGTAGTAGTTGGCTGGCTGTGTTGTGTGCCATTAATTCTGGCCATCATGATGCTGCCTCACTTTTTCCATTTGTTTGTTTGTTGTGATCGCTATTCTCACCAATCTCACACAATGACCGAGGGTCCTTTTTTGCCCTTACCTCTTGGTCGTTGGTCGTTCGTTTGCTGTGGGACCTTTAACTGGGGTGATGTATGACCATGTTCATTGTTTTGGTTGTTGTTGCTGGTGTTGTACCATAAATGTTGTGGCTGTTTGTGTTGTCAAAACAATTATGTCGGCAGTGATCAAAACATTACACAACACAACAGAAGAAAAGGAGAAGGAAACTCAAAGATGAGATCAGATACAAGTGAACATCAAGAAACAAGAAAAGAACCGACAAACGAACATTCTCACATAAAGTCGAGACTATCGCCGTAATGGACTTCTATACAACACAAACGAGGAACAATATTTCAAAAGTACAACAAATGGAATGAAATGAAAAAGGGATCATTTTACTAACTGACCAACATTACATTAAGATTGTGGGTGATTACACCACATGATCTAGAATTCTGGGTGGTCGGTCGTCTCATCTTAAATGTGGCAGTAAGTCATGGTATTAGTGGTGCGTGTTGTAGTTGTTGTTGCCAAGATGTAAATGATGTAGAAAATGAACATATGATTTGATAACAAGTGTATTTTTGCGTAAAATGAGACGAAGAAAAGTAGACATGAAAGTGTTAAGAGTATTGTACCGCTAAATTTCCTTGAAAATGTAAATCATAAATTATTTTTGAGAATGAGTACTTAGGGTTAGGGAGTATGGGTTTGGGTTATTTAAGGAATATAACCGTCAAACGGCAAAACTATAAAAAAATAAAATATTTTATCATAAGCGTAAGAATTTAATTTAACACAACACAGTAAATTTGTGCCAATGATCTTGCAACTATATCTGTTGTTATTGATATTTCAAATTATGATTATAAGAAACTTTAAGCAACTTAATAACAAAACATACAAAATAGTAACAAAATGGCAAACCATGATGGTGATATATTTTTTGTAGTTAATAATTATCATGCTAAGTAACCAAAGTTTTTGTACTTTATGACTAAAACTTTGCAGGAACTTTGGAGTTCTTTTTTTAAAATATATATTCTACACATTACTCGACTATCAAGCGGGAGACCAGGGTTCGTACTCTGTCACAGTCATCCACATTTTTTTGATCGGCGGGCCTGTCGGTGTTGTCTACAATAACTTCTGAATACTGAAGTCAATCTGCATGTCTGCATGTCTAGTAAGAACTTCTCAAACAGATGGCGTTCGGATTTTTCGTTAAATTGTAGGTCTCGTTTAGTGAGTCTCAAAATAGAAATTCAAAGCCGTTTGCAATTCTATACGGTACTAAAAAATTTAAAAAAGCAAAGACAAACTAATTTTCATATATATAGAGTTGACCTCTTGACCCTTTGACATCTTTGGGGCACGGCTTAAAGTTGTCCGATTATGCTCAAATTTTGCCCATGGCTATTTTATGACAATTGATACAATATTCCGCTCAAATATTACCGAAAAGCCAAAGTTTAAGAGCCACCGAGCTGAAATTTGGTATGCACAGTAAGCCGGGTCGATCTATATGGAGAAAAAAAATATATGAATGTTACCGCCTTATATGAACAGTCTTATAAAAACAAATTCGGAGGTGCAAAATTTTTATTTTTGTGGGCGTGACAAAAACGCCGGTTTTGACGTTTTGTCCATAACTTTGTTATTCGCTGTCCGAGTCTTAAGTTTTATATATAGTTGAAGATGGATTAACAAGAGCTTTGTTATTAATATAGTTACTTCAAATTATGACGTCATATTCCAGTGGTTCTCAACATTGTATCCTTAAAAACCCCCCTAATCATAAAATTTTCTGAGACAGATTTGAAGCCCTGTAGAAACTATAAAATAATAGCGAAATAAACGTTACATTATCTTCATAAATTAAAAAGTTATATTGATTTAACATTTTAGTACATATGATAGTTCCAAGTAGATTTGTATAAAAAGTTTTATTTGCTCAACCAAAGATTTCCTCATGATCCGATATGGCATTAAGCGTCATCATACTTAATTTACATTGGTCGCTAAAAAAAAATCTTTGGAAGTTCTTCAGTTAGATAGTATTCCGATTATTTGGTATTTTCGAATATTGATTTTTATTTGTTTGATCTTTATTTATTTATTGTACACGTTTTATAACAAACGAATGTAATAAAAATAAACAAATGTATATTTCGCATTATCACATGTACTGACTTTTTAAATCAATATAACTTTTTTGTTTATGATTAAAAGTTAACGGTTTTTTCTAAAATCGTTAATAGTTATTCAAGGCCTTCAAACCTACAGCAAAAAATTATATGCTTAGGGGGGTTTTTAAGAATGATGAGAACCGCTGGAAGATGGCGTCGTAGTTAAAAGTCTTTAACACACTAACAAAGCTGTGGCTAATACCTTTTCAACGATGCATAGATCTTGACAATCGGTATACAAATAACCATGTTATGGTAAAAACCCCGAATCCGGCGTTTTTGCCGCGGCCACAGAAAAAATTTTTTCGCTCCCCCGAAATTGTTTTTACTTAATTTTTCATATAAGGCGGTAACATTGACAACTTTTTTTTTCGACCCGGCTTAATGCACAGTAATATCGTCTAAGCAAAGGTTAAGTTTTAAGATGAGTACAGGGTGGCGCACCAATTGCGCTACAATAAGAAATTCAAATAATTTTTTTTTAATCAATGTTAGTACAGGCCTTGCTTGACATAACCCCATAAAAAAAAATTCTGGTGACTTGACTGACCCTGGTGGCCAGTGGAAAGTGTAGTTTCTTTGACATTAATTTGTTTGGGAATTTTCGTTGGAGCTCCGCAATAACCGGTCTGGCTATGTGTTCAGTTGCTCCATCTTGCTAGAACTAAATGCTGTTGAAACAGATACGTCTTCGACACATTTTTGGGGAAAAAATCTTCTTCAACATATTTAAATAACGGTCCCCTTTAGTCTTGTATAGTTCCGGAACGAACTAGTTCCAATGAACGATTCCATGTAGTGAACGGTTGGAACTAGTTCCACATATTCCGCTCTTTTCGTTCCTTTAGCTTTTTAGTTCCTTCTGCTCTTTTCGTTCCTTCTGCTCTTTTCGTTCCTTCTGATCTTTTCGTTCCTTGAGTTTTTTTCGTTCATTTGACATTTTCGGTCATTCGTTCACTTGTTCTTACGTTCATATGTAACAATTCTAAAGGGGTGGCATCACCAACAACAAAAGACAAATTGCTTTGGTATTTTGCTATGAAAATTGATTAACAAATCCTATAAACAAATCCTTTGATTAATATTTTTTTAAACACACCATTTAAACAATATGAAAATACTTCTATTAAGCGGCTCTTACATTTTTCAATATGTTTGCAAATCGTTCACTTAATAAACCGAAAAAGAACTAAAAACAATCAAAATATGTTGAACGGGTGAACGAAGTGATGAAAAGGAATAAGTGAATGAAAAGATCAAAAGGAACGAAAGGAACAGAAGGAACGAACTAGTTCCTTTTGATGAACGGAACTGAAAGGAACGATTCACCAAAAGGAACTTGAAAGTCCAACTCTAGTCCCCTTCTCCTCCCATACGAACTACACCTTATTGGGCCTGTCCGTCTGTCTGTCCCCGTGATTATATTCCTAGTTTAAGAGATATCGAGGTGTAATTTAGTACGAAAGCTTCTATCCTTTAAGCGGTGGTTAAGTTTTTAGATGAGCAAGATCGGTTAAAAACTACTCCCACCTCCCTTATAAACTCCCCCTTTTGGGGGTTGTCCTTCTGTCTGTCTCCGCGATTACGGCCCTAGTTAAAGAGATATCTAGATGACATTTGGTATGCAAGCTTCTATCCTTTATGTTAAGGTTAAGCTCTAGTATGCAACCTTCTATACTCCAAGTTAAGTTCCAAGACGAGCAAGATCAGGGGAAACTACTTCACCTTCCATACAAACTCCCCCTTTTTGGGGGTGTCCGTCTGTCTGTCCCCGCAATTACAGACCTAGGTTAAGAGTCATCGAGCTGAAAGTTTATATGCAAGCAGCTATTCTCTAAGCAGAGGTTAAGTTCTAAGATGAGCAAGATTGGAGAAATTCAAGTAAGAAAGTTTCAGTCGGGTAAACCGACTTACATATACCCTTACCATCAGAAAAAAACATTAAATTCGATTAACAAAGTACAGAATTTAGCACGATTGATATTATTACTCGATTTCTAAAGTGGGCGGAATGATAAATTTATATGGGAGGTACCAGAAAGGGCGTGGCTAGACTGCATATTGTTTGAAGTTGGAAAATGTGCTACCGTGTAATAATAAAAAATTACAAAAATAGATGTGATCGGGTAAAAGTAACGTCCACCTCTTATACAAACCCTCCTTTTTTTAGCTTTACGAAATTTAATAAAATATAGTTATTGTGCCAATAACTAATTTTATCACCATTTTGCAAACGGTGAAGTGTATTGTTACAATTTTTTTTTAAACAGATTCTTTCAAAAGTGAATCTTTAGTTCATACATTAGACTTTTACACTCAAAATCCCACTGTGCGTCCCAAAAAGAAAGATGGGACTTATTTTTTTATATTTTCCATTCGAATGCTACAACCAGTATCGTAACTTTATTCGACAAATTCCAGAAGATTGAAATTTAAAGGCATTCTAAGAAGAAAAATAGAAAAAATGCACCTGTATCTTAATGTATGACTCTTCAATCGAATACTACAACTTTTCTCGGAATTCTCAAATGCGTGTTATTTACTTTAACATTTAAAGTTCTCTCTCCCTCTTTACATCCTTTAGTGAATGGCAACAAAATTTTATTCCGTCAGTTACATTCCTTTTTTTTAGTTTCTTCGCATTATCCTCCAACTGAAAAATTAAAGTACTTTTCAAATTTCACTCGTATTTGCCTTCTTTGCAAGTAGAGTTATTGAAAATTACTTAGCTTAAGGCTGTCATAAAGAAAAAAAAATCAGCTACAGAAAGAAATGCCAACATATGAATACAGCTCATTACCAGTGTCTATACGTACATCTGTATGTATATCTATACATAGGTGGTGTCTGCTTGCAATTGTTCATGTGCATAGGTCGAATCAACTCCTTAACATCTGTTCAAATTGCAAAAAATTCACATGACGTTAAGCGAAACCAACCTTGAGGGTATATACAATTTTGAAGAAAATATTTATTATTTTCAAATTGAAGCGTTATTTATGACATGAAACGCAAACGAGAAATGCACAACAATGATAGCCAAGTTAATTGAAATCTTAAAGGAGAAACTATGCGTTGAAATATTATACTTAAAGGTTTTTAACATGTAAGGAGATTTGTAATGGTAATAGAAATGAAGATTGAAGGAAAGGTAATTGCGTTCCAATTGTATTTGTATTAACTATAGAAAAAATTCAATAAAAGGAAATGTAAAATAGGTGGAAGGTAAAAATATCCAAAACTAATTAAGCAGGTTGTGTGTCGGAGGTGTGATGCAAGGTAAAGCTTCTGATCGCTTTAACTTGGCAAACCCAGAGTGATCCTTGCCAATTGCACTTCAAGTTCTAAAACCCGTCAGAGCACGGCTAACTGTAAGGGGCGAAACCTAAAACCCAGGCAAGTCAGCTAAGAGTGAGCGGTACCCTGGTCAGCGTCTGACCCAGAATGGGCGGCTGCAATAAAATCCTGGCAGGAGGAGAAAACTGCGACGTGGTGCGCTTGGCTTGCAACCCGCCACCGACGTTAGAATAATTGCAATGAAAAGAAGTAAGAAAAGAATAAAATGGACCCCCCCCCCAAAATGTTGACGACCACCGCAAACGAATTAAGGACCATGATTTGAGGATATTCACCTGGAATGTTAGAACACTGTATAGACCAGGTGCCTCCATCCAACTCGAACAATATAAGGCTGACATAAACGCTTTACAGGAAATCCGGTGAACGGGACACAGGTGCTCGCGCATGTAGACGTGCGACATCTACTATAGCGGCCATGCGGACAAGCACGAGTTTGGATGTGGATTTGTGGTTGGCAAGAGACTGCGACACCTAGTCTCAAGGTTGAACCCTGTGTGTGAACGTATAGCCACCATAAGAGTCAAAACAAAGTTTTTCCACATAACACTTATATGTGCCCATGCTTCGACATAAAGAAAAGCGATGAGGACAAAGACGAGTTTTACGAGAGCCTAGAAAATGTATATGACCGTAGCCCCAGCCATGAAATCAAAATTGTACTAGGCGATTTTAATGCTAAAATAGGCAGGGAGACCGCATTTGAGCCTACAATCGGAAAATTCAATCTGCACCACGAAACGTCGAACAATGGCATCAGACTGATTGATTTCTCTGCGGCAAGAAATATGGTAGTTAGCAGCACTAGATTTGACCATACAAATATTCATAAGGCAACATGGTTATCTCCAGATCAATTGACGAAGAATCAGATAGATCACGTCGTAGTTGATGAAAGGCATGAATCGAGTGTTCTGGACGTATGAGTGATCAGGGGTGCGAATATTGACTCCGATCACTTCCTTACCGCAGTAAAGGTACGCACAAGGCTAAGCATGGCGAAAAACGTACGAAGGCAGGACATCGGTAAACTGCGGACCACAGAGGTAGCGAACGCCTACTCCGACCATCTGACTCATCTGCTGCGGAATGCTCCAACCCCTGATAATATAACCTCGCAGTGGCAATATATAGCCGACTCAATAGAAAGGACTGCGAGAAGCGTTCTTGGGTACTCAAAGCCGTCTCAAGAAGATGCCTGGTACGAGTGAACGGCACTGGGAGAAGAGGTGAGAGGCTACTCGTCTTTTTAGACGGAAAAAGAAGGAGCTGAAGCAGAGGCAAGACGAGTCAACAGAGTTGTTCCGAAGTAAAGAGGAAGCCCGAAAATTCTGGCAATCTCCCGCCTTAAAAACAACAAAGCTGCTGGAGCCGAAGGACTCCCTGCTGAACAAGGTCCTTTCAAGCATATTGTGTAAACGTTGAAAGCCAATTGTAGAAAAACTAATTAGACCATATCAGTGCGACTTTAGACCTATCAAATCTACGACGGATCAAATATTCACTCTACGACAAATCCTGAAAAAAACTCATGACACCTACCATCTCTTTGTCGACTACAAAGCTGCCTTCGACTCTCCGATAAGGAACAGGCTTTATGAGGCCATGTCTGAGTTTGGTATTCCTGCAAAGCTAATTCGACTTTGCAGATGTACCTTGGAAAACACCAAATCCTCGGTTAAGATTGGTAAGGAGCACTCTCAACCACTCAACACGGAAAGAGGTCTCAGGCAGGGTGATAGCCTGTCCTGTACACTATTTAATATAGTTATGGAGTAGGTGATGAGAAAGGCTGGTGTCAACATGTCTGGCACAATATTCCACAAGAGCCACATGCCACTAGCCTATGCCGATGATATAGACATCATTGGCCGAAATCTGCGGGATGTTACTGCAGTTTTCTCATCACTAGAAAAAGAGTCGGCAAAAATGGGTTTAGCGGTCAAGGAGGACAAAACAAAAATAATAATTTCGTCGAACAAAGAGTCCTCTCGAAGTGGACGCAGCGTCAGTGTTGAAAATTATTGTTTTGAGGCAGTAGATGAGTTTACCTACCTCGGATCTTCCGTCAATAAGAAAAATAATGTCGAAAAGACAAAAGGAAATACTTTGAGAACATGGCAACAGAAGCCGAGGACGCGGCGGGCGCCATCAATATGCGAAACTTCACCGAATAATTGGCCGATTAACAGGGCAGAACGCAAACCGAAATCACGCAGTAAAGGATTTAAACGGTAATCTTTTGACCAATCCTACGGACCAAATCAGGAGGTGGAAAGAACATTTCTCAGAAATAAGCAACGTGAACGCTGTAGCACAGCACGAGTCCTTGGACACACTTCCCCACATTTTGTCCACCACCCATATATCATCGGAAACACCCACCATAGAAGAAATCGCATCTGCTGTTGCAAGGCTTAAACGGAATAAAGCACCAGGTGAGGATGAAATACCCCCAGAGTTGCTCCAAACAGACCCAAAAAACTCAGCAGACATTATTCAGCCCTATGTATGCGAAGCCTGGACAAATGAACGGTTCAAGAACACGTGGACCAAAGGAGCGATAATAAAGCTACCGAAAAAGAACGACCTAACGGACTGCAACAACTGGAGAGGTATCACCCTTCTCAACACGATCTACAAAGTTGTAGCCACTTTAATTAACATAGGGGTTGGTGCCACTATAGTGGCACCGAGACGAACAAGCAGGTTTCCCCCCACATCATAGCTGTGTAGACCAGGCCAATACACTACGAATAATAATAGAGCAATCGATAGAATGGAGAACACCCATATATATGGTATTTGTGGATTTTAAAAAGGCGTTTGACTCACTATGTAGGGCAGCGATATGGACCTCATTAGGAGCGAAAGGTGTACCAAAAAAAATAATAAACTTAATAAAAGCGATGTACACAAACACGAAATTACATGTTCGTCACAAATGAGGAATTTGAGACCAACACCGGCGTTAAACAAGGTTGCCGTTTATCGCCTATTCTGTTCGCCGTTGTACTAGACGAGATTATGAAAAAAACTAAGTCAGAAAAAAAGAGGAATAGTGTAGGATTTTCATCGCCACCTTGAAGACTTGGACTTCGCTGGCGATATTTGCCTTTTGTCTCATAAACAATCTGACATGCAGGACAAATTAAACGAGTTAGTACAACTGGCAAAGGAAGTGGGACTGGAAACAACATATGCAATGCGCGTTAACAATACAACCACAAGCGAAATTAAACTTGACGATCAACCTATCCAATATGTCGACTCATTTTGCTACCTTGGTTGCATAATGTCAGCAGATGGTGGAATAGATAAAGATGTTTCGAATAGACTTAACAAAGCTAGGTCAGCATTTGGGCGCTTAAACAAAATATGGAGAACTTCCCAAATAACACAAAATACCAAAATTAGAATATTCAACGCATGCGTGAAATCTACTAATGGCAGCGAAACATGGCAAATGACAACCGCAATAGTCCAAAAAATACAATCATTTATCAACAAATGCCTTCGGATAATATGCCGCGTGTTCTGGCCAAACACAATTTCAAATGCCGGACCTATGGAGTACGACCAACGAGGAAAGCATAAGATACCAAATAACAAGAAGGAAGTAGATAGTCATACTCTACGAAAACCAGTGGACAGCATCGCCCTGGGCGAAAAAAAACCCTGGCGCAAGACTTTATTATATGAATTAAGACAACAAGACCTCACTTTCGATGAAATTAAAACTATGTGTAACAATTCCCAAGCGGAAAAATGAAGATGAAAAAAAATTTAAAATTCATCGAATTCGCGAATGAATTTGTTTAGGCATTTTTGCAATAATTTTTCATATTTCGAAATAAAAAATGCATATATGTTTGTTTTTAATTAAAAACAAATTTGAAATATGATATACTTGAGCTACTTCAAATTATAGTAACCTCACATCCCATCATTAGAATCACAATATCAAACAACTAACTAATTTCGTATCAACCCTCCTGCAGGTCATAGTAATCAAACCACAATAGTTTTTCATTCGTCTAAACTTTATCTAATTTAATACCCTCTCTTTTTATCCCTTATTATTATTACAGACCTAACTGCTTCACTTAAGGCCGATAGACATCTTTAAACCAACCCATAAAGCTGCGCCATCATTTCCACCATTATGACTTCTTTTTGGCTCTTCTTAATCTTTGTATCCCATAAAATGCCACAAAACCAACTGAACCAACCCATCGTGGGTCATAATAACCCAATGTAATGTTCCTCAACATTAACCTTTAAATTAACTTCACGAATTGGTGAAATTAGAGGAAAAACCAAGGAAGTGAACGCCGTCGCCATCATCATAATAATATTGAATATTAAAAGCCATAATAATACTCATCACCATCTTGAGTGGATGAATGAAAAAAATGGACAGACTGGCGTATAAAAAGATGAGGATACCAATGATGACGATGACGACGACGTCAATGATGGTGATGACGTTGATGGGCCGTGATGGCTCAGCAACAACAACACAACTGCCTTATTGTAAAGCATGAAAATATTGTATACTTTCATCCATCGTACCTGTGCCCGTCTGCCTGTAATGTTCTATAGTAAACTATGCTTAGCTTAATAACAATTATTTGTAGTTTGGCGTTGTTGTTATAGTTGTTATAAGAATCATGTGCTTATTAAATAATTTATTTAAGTACATCATTTAAATTAATGAAAACGTAGTTAAGAAAACACCTTTTAATGGGGCAAAGCAAAGAACGCTTACCCTAAGCTACACTTAGGGCAATCGCTTCAAATGGGGCCCATGATGGTTGTTGGCCTAATACGTTCGTTAGTTAGTATGGCCTAAATGTTCGTTCCTTTTTGGTTGTACAAAAGGAAATGGTCTCATAATAAAACTTAATTTTAAGTTATTATTATAAATTGTATATGGAAGAAGTTTATTATGCGCATATATAACAACAACAAATAATACTCTATGTTAAAAATTTGGTAATGGAAAACATTGTAATTTGTTGTCAGAGAATTCACGCATAAAATTATGTATTCAAAATGTGTACATTCGACGGTGGTTCACAGTGGGGGAAAATGTAATATTGGTGCAAAATAAGTTGTGAATAATCAGCAGGGCAACCGAAAA
Organism: Muscina levida; assembly: GCA_964034835.1. Taxonomy (NCBI): domain Eukaryota; kingdom Metazoa; phylum Arthropoda; class Insecta; order Diptera; family Muscidae; genus Muscina; species Muscina levida. The sequence goes on along the minus strand of OZ035884.1, from coordinate 25,006,648 downwards.
TATGATACAGCATGTTTTTTTTACAACGAGATATTAACAAATGGGTAATGTATTCACACGTTTCATGGTCCTACAAGTGTTTTGAGACCTATTTGTTAGAGCATATTTTGGCATATTTTACCCATAACGTCATATTTCGGGAAATTTTAGTTTTAGGAGCATAATTTTAAAAAAATCTCCTTTTTTAGAGCATAATTTATATTTTTTAGGTCATATTTTTTAAAAAACGTCCCTTTTTAAGCATATTTTGTGTTTTTGGCATTTTTTTTTTTTTTTTGTTGTTCGTATAAACAAAAGTCTTTGCAACTTTGGTTTTTTAAAATGTAACAGCCAAATCATGTTGTACACAACTGTGAAATGTTAAACATTTATTAATCTTTTAACGCGCTTTCTTATTCAATAAGTTAACAAAACATAAAAAAGAGGTGATTTTTCAACCACCACCGATTACGACCCTGGACATAATGCCTAAAGTTAATCCGATTAAAGCAGCAAATCCAAAGGCGGTTGTAGAATAGTTTCCAGACTTACGAGCTGATGGCGGATTCCTCTATTCTAAAATGTGCAGCAAAGTTATTGCAGCAGATCGCAGATCTTAAGTGAAGCACGATGCAGAAAGCGGCAAACTTATTCAAGTCATATAAGTGAACATAAGCAGACCAAACAATTATTTTTGCCAGAATGTTCCGGTTGAGGATGCACAATTCATTAAAACTTCAAAGGATGTCTTGACAGACCCCCAAACTAGATCTGACTTGATTTATATTACTTCAAATTACAGTTTTATTGCAAAACATATTAAAAATTTGAAAACATCAGGTGTTACGCTTATTGAACAAGTTCAGGTGAATGAAGACACTTTTAAATTGATAGATAACACAGTGCAACACATTTTTTCGGGGGTGAAACTAATATCAAACGATCGCATTTGACGTCAGTAACAACACCCTAAGCTCCATTTTGCTCCAATACGTCGCAAATTTTGAGGTACGTTTGGGGTATTTCATGTCTTCGGAGACCTATATTAAAACAATCAGGGGAATATTTTCTCGGAAAATTTTAACCCTCCAGCTCCAACCGTATTGGAAATTTTTGGCCCAATTTTGAAAAACTGTTTAAAAGTCAACTTTGGACGGAGGTCAAGGATTAGAATATTCTATAGAAGTATTCTCCGAAAAACTTCACTAGAAGTTACGAAAGACAAATAACCTCTATAAGTCAAAGGTTCCAAAATAAAATCAAAATGAAATGTTAAAAAGTCTATTTTCAGGCAAACAGTGCAACGCACTTTTTCGAGAGTGAACCAAACAAAAATCAAACAATAGCATTTCACTTCAGTAACAAAACCCTAAACTAAATTTTGCTCCAATAAGTCACAATTTTGGTTTACAGTGGTATAAAGTAAGATTTTTTTGGTCAAATGTCAAATAAAAGAAAATGATAAATCATGTGTAAAAATAGATTTGGGATAGTTCATGACTTCGGAGACCTACATTAATTTTCCGGGGAATATTTCCTTCTTTGTGTATGTAAATTTACCAAAACTACTTACAAAGTCTGAATTTAATAAAAATATTTATAATTCATATGAAAAAAATTGTATGACTTTAATTTTTTAAGGCCTGTTTTGTTGATTTTTAGGTCATATTTTGCCATTTTTCAGGTCATATTTTATGCGCATAAAACACGATTTTTAGGACATATTTCCGGTTGCCCTGGTAATCAGTAACTTACCGTATTTAAAATGATGATAACCTACAAAGAAAAAATAGTGGTAATTAAATTAATATAAGTGATAAGTATAATAAGAAAATTGAAATAGCTGAAAGCTGAATATATTTTAAAGCCGTGTTTTTGTTAAAAATATTTGTATTATACATATAAGGAAATTACCGTAGGCTATATATTTTTTAAAACCCTTTTGACCCTATGGGCGGAAGGGGAGTGTCAAAATTGTATTTTAGGCATACAGAAATACAATTTAACACACAGATAGTACTCGCATACACACATTTGAATATCCTGACAACATTTTAATTAATGATTAGTGGTCGGAGTGGGCGCGGCAGTACAAATTTTTTTAAAAAACATAAGTAAATATTGAAACAGTAAATTCCGATACGCAAAGAACATTTATTGTACCAAAAAATTATATGCAATGTTTTGTACCAAAAAGTACTCATATTGTACGCAAAAAGTGCAATTTATTGTAGCAAAGAGTACCTTTATTGTACCAAAAAGTACTTTTATTATACACACAAAAGTGTTTTTATTGTATCAGAAAGTACTCCTAATGATGCAAAAAACTCTGTGTTGTATCAAAAAGTATTTTACTTTTCAAAAAGTTGAAGCAAAAATATATTTATAAATCTTATTTACTGACACTTTTTCAGTATTTCGAAAACATGTTGGAAGGAATTATGTCAGTAATGTTTAAAGACTGTGCACGGCGTCAACAAAAACTTTCATAAGAATTTGACAGAAAAAAATTTTAGTAAATTTTTATTATTAGCTTTGAAAACAACTGGACAACGTATATATTTATATCTTAGTGTCTAAGTCAGAGGCCGAAATGATATGAGATATTCATTCACTCCGATCTTGTGCGCACCGTCTCCTCTCAGTCACACCAAGCAGCGTCGGTGATTCCTCCACCAGGTCCTTCCAACGTAGTCGCGTTCTCCCTCGATGGCGCAGTCCTTCGAGGTCTTGATAGAATACCTTTCCCGCTGGAGTTTCCTCATACATAGGCCTAGCCAATGTAATCGATGCTGTTTGATTCGCTTGACTACATCAATGTCGTGGTACAACTCGTACAGCTCATGGTTCATCCGAAGCGTAAACTCGCCGTTTACACAAATGGGTCCATATGTTTGCAGAGTATTTTTCTCTCAAACCAGATGAAATACACAGGCGGTAAGCACCCAAGATTCGAAGGCATACAGCAGAATTGGTAAAATTAGTACCTGGTACAGTAAGACTTTGGTGGTTCGAGATAGGGTGGTGTTTATGAAGTGCTCACGTAGCTCAAAGAAACACCTTCTGGCGAGCACTATTCTCCGTATTATTTTGTTCATGGCGGATCCGAGGTAGATGAATCTATCCACTACCTCAAAGCAATAGTTTTCAATGTTCACGCTACGTCCCCAACGGGTGGACACTTTGTTCGATGTTACCATTAACTTCGTCTTGTCCTCATTTACTGCCAAACCCATTTTCGCTAATTGCATATACGAGCAGTATGTGGCTCTTATTAAAAATGTTGCCAGACATGTTAACCGCTGCTATCCTTAACACCTCCTCAATCACTATGTTGAACAGTATGCATGACAAACCATCACCCTGTTTAAGACCTGTCGTCGTATCGAATGGCTCAGATAGATTCTTGCCAATCCGAACAGAGGATTTGGTAAGATTACACCGGCATAGACTAATTGCCGAACTCAGATATGGATTCGTATAGTCGATGCCTGATGGGACTATCGAAGGCAGCTTTGTAGTGGACAAAGAGGTGGTAAGTGTCGATTTGCTTCTCATGGGTTTTCTCAAGAATCTTCCGTAGTGTAAATATTTGATCCATCGTGGATTTGTCTGGTCTAAGGCCGCACTGATAAGGTCCCATCAAGTTTTCCACAATTGGCCTTAGACGTTTACACAGTATGCTAGAAAGGACCTAATACGCAATCAGTAAGATGCTAATTCCACTGTAAAAAAATGACCGTAGTGAGTGTAAAAAGGTCATTTTTTTTGTAAATAGGACATAGCTCACTAAGATTCCAATATTATACTCTATGAGCTTGTTGCATGTTTAAAACAAGCTCATCTATTAGAATTTTCGGGCTTCACCCCAGTTCCTGTATTCTTTACATGCTGCTCACAAATTTTTAGAGAAATACTGATAAAATTGACATGGCAATGCCGACATGAATATAAAGACAATATAATAATTTTAGGCATTTGAAGGCGACAATTTGACTACCGATTGGTGGACGAAAGGTACGTGGTGCAAATGTTTTTAGGCTATATAAGGTAATATACATATGTATTCAGATAGTAGTCGGCCCTACAGATATGAATTTGCAGACGGATTTTTGATTTTATGTTGGTGAATTAAATAAATATTATGTACGTATAATATTTAAAGTCAATCTATGAATGAATTGGCTTTTCACCATATATATATATAAAAATTAAATGGTCCACGTATGTCATACCATCACTTGAGAACGGCTGGAGCGATTTGGCTGATTTATTCGATTCGAAATTTTCCGTAGATTGTTTGTGTTGAAAAAAATCAAATCCAGGTGGAGCTAGGGTGGATTTATATCTAAAATTTGAATGCATGTACCAATTCAACTGAAATTTAGAATGGATATTCGTTTGATCATGAGAAAACATTTTATGTACAAATGAACCCAGTAGGTAGTGCTGGGGTCGGTTTACAATCAAAATTTTAACGAATGGGCCAATTTAACTGAAATTCAGAATCTATGTTAGTTTGATCATCCGAAAAAATTGTATGTACAAATGGACCCGGTAGATGGCGCTAGGGTGGATTTATATCGAAAATTTGAATGCTTGTACTAATTTAACTGAAATTTAGTATTTATGTTTGTGGAACCTTGAGAAAAAATTGTTTGTATAAATTGACCCGGTAGGTGTCGCTAGGGTGGAATTATAATGAAAATTTTAACGAATTAAACAATTTGTTTTGTTATGAGATTTTTTTTGTATATATGGACCTACAGTTGATTTGGCTGGGGTTGAATTATTTTGAAAATTTATATCCATTGTCCGATTTTACTAAAACTTAAAATATACGATTTTTTGACATGAGAACATTTTGAATGTATGTTTGGAACCAGTTGCCGGTGTTTAGCTTATGATACACTTAATTTTTGGAATGTCATTTTGTCATTTTTTTTTAACATCAGAGTTATTCAGAAGTCTATATATATAAAACAGATGTACATTTTGATGTCACCATAATTGTGAAAACGGTTGACCCCATTTGTCTCAAAATTTCAGTGAAAGTTGAGGATTGGCTATAGATGGTCACCCAGACCGCAAAAAGGTTAAAAGAAGAATGACTAACTTTTATAATGGCGCACTTCCTACAGAATTAGAGAGCTTCACAAAGTGGTTTTTCCCATTTCGAAATTTTAGGGGACAATAACGAAAATAGGAATAACTGTTGATATCACCCAGACCATACGGTTAATGGGGTTGCTGAGCCTAATGAAGGCATTTTTGGAAATTCGTACTCCTTAGGATAAAAGGTACAATCACCCAGTACACCAACGCAGAAATTTGTATGTCAGTCAATCGGCTTAAAAATTTGGTTTTAGAATATATGCCTATCAATAAGTAAGTTTTCATCACATCATGGACGACACTGCTGATCCGTTTTAGCATTTTTTATAATAATACATAATAATCTTTAAGATATATGAAGAACATAACTTGTCCGGGATACCTCGCCCTTTTAATTGAAATATTTTAGAAGTCAAAAAAGAAATAAACCAATCGGTATTAGATTTCAACTACACTCAACATATTTTACAAAAATTTATGTATAAATTGACCCGGTAGGTGACGCTGGGGTAGAATTATAATGAAAATTGTAAGGAATGGACACGGTGATGTGAATTTAGTGAATATTTTTATTAAAACATTTCGATTATAATATAGTTTAATAGTCAAGTGTGAATCTCCAAAACGTGTGTATGCGCACAAATCCGAACGACTGCACCAAATTTTCAAAATTGATGGAACGTACGAAAAGGTTTATTAAACCCCTTACTATGGAAAATATATGAGTAAGTGAGGCAAACGAAAGAAGTCCTTCTGTAAGGTGCCGGCGTCAAATGTAGTTGTTTGGCCCATAGAAATGAGACGGATGCATAGAAAAGATTTACTTACCACTGCATTTATAAATATACCGGCGCTAAAATTTTATTTTTGAGTAGTGGACGGAATACGCGTTGCAAAATGGTGAGGTTTATCTACAGAGCAGACAAATTCAAGATGAAGATGATAATATGTTTATTTTGATCAGTAGGGGAGGGAAGGTAGTTTGATACAAATGTATTTTGGTCGTGATGAAAGAAATTTTGATACATAGGTAGTACTTACAATACTCAATCTGAGGACAAAGAGATCATAGCAAACTTTTTGTTTTGTTTTCCCTATCTTTCTTAATAATTATATTTATTTCTGTGTATGTCACTAAACTTATCTTTTACGGCCTGACGGATGTTGATACATTTTTTTCTGATAAAAAGAGTTCGTATTATTAGAACTGAACTTCTTTAGCCTTCACTACCATCTACTTCGTGTAAAGTTTTAAAAACGTTTAACATTTGAGATTCAGATATAAAATATGGCAAGTGTGTATGAGGCTTCAGTTCTTAGACCACTTTCTCTTAGGGCATATTTTATTTGTATCCATAGAGCTTGGTACAACTCTTTCTTATGCCAATAACTTTGCTGGCAGGACGAATTTTGCCGGGTTAGCTATTATTAATATTTGTCAACAGTGCAATAGCAAAGCATTGCCGGGTTCACTAATAACAGATATACATTAATTTTATAATTCTATTTTTCCAAAATCCTCTTTCATTCTACTAACTTCCATTCGAATAGATATTCTTAATTAAACTGCTTAATTGAAACTCCATAAATTCATACTTGCCATCCCAGCAATTTAGTTTTATTTTGTAAAATCGTGCTTGGTTTGTCTTATTATAAAAACTAATTTTTAAAATTCCATTGTGACATTTTTTCCCACTGTGCAGTAGTTTATATGCACGAAAATGCTCTATAATAATAATTTCTACAAAATATAATTAATTAACTTAATCACTCACTACTACTACTGCTATGTATGTATATTCTTATGTTAATAAAATATAATTTCTCTACCGTTTGTAGTCACTCGTTTACATTTTGGCCTAAATGTTCCTGAGCCACCACAAAGGGTGGAGTTGCCGCTGGTCTTAATACGTTGTCAAGAGCTGGCTGCCACCATTTTACTTATTTTTTTAGTTTCGTATAATTTTTCCATTAATCACACCCGAGGACACCACCCAATCTTCAACGTATATTATTAATAAATTTACCGCGAAACACATACAGAAGCATAAAAGCAGAAAAAAACAACATTAAAAATTTAATATTTTAATTAAATTTAATATGTAGTTTTAGTCACAAATTTCACAAGATTGCAACTTAGTCGTGGTAGCTGACAGTTGTTACACTTCAGATTTTATGGTAATTTTCATTCATATTCATGCATGTATTCAACTGCCTCAGGCTACTGCTGCCAAGAGTTTATTGTATTAAAATGTCTGCTGAACAACTTTGTTTCTGTGATGGCCTACACTGCACCCAGGAGAGGTTAATGATTTGCACAAAGCAAAGAAAAGCTTTAACAACCATTCAATTGAATGGAAACTGATAAAATTCTTCGAATACTAAGTCGCTAAGCTAGTCGTAAGGCAAATCATTAAGAAAGGTTACCATTTTAAATGACATGTGAAATCGATCGATGGCATTGGTTGCTGTTGCTGCTGCTGCTGCTACAGTGTGTTAGAGAAACAAATTTGCTACAGCACTTTCGAAAGTTTATAGAGAGAAACACTTGAGCCGCAGTAAAAGATTGTATGTCAACAACTGCTATTAAAAAAATCAAACATAAAGAAAACTTGATTTATAATATATCTTACAAACTTATTCATATAGTAGCGGATTAAAAAGCTATGACTTATTTTATTAGTAGTTTATTATAAAATTTATGCCCGTTCATCTAGACCTCAGTGTCATCGCTTTCAGTTAATATTGTCTTGAAACTCTAGTTGTAGCTGATAGTTTATAAAGTAACATTAAAGCGATTATCACAGTCGGCCTTATACGGGATGTCAACTAATTAGTAAAAATAGTTGAAGTTGCATTTAATTAATATAAACACGTTTAAAAGTCAACTCTTAAACTCTGCTCAGACAGACAGACAGCGCTAGAGAGAGTCAACAAACTAATTGGCTTTAAAATCCACTGCAAAAACAATACGATTACCACCAAGCCAATAAGCCAACAAAGGAATCGAGCCACTAAGCCAGCCAGTAAATGGTTAAACAAACACTTAACATCAGGGCGATTTAGATCACCTTTTTACAGATACCTTTTGTTTTTTGTCTTTTTTGTGCAGATTTTTTTTTTTTGCTTCTCGCCAATGATTGCAATAAAGTCAAAACAAACAGATCTGGATGAAAAACGTGAGTAAGAGTTTGCTAGTTAGCATCCTGTAGCCAATGAACGCAAATGAACACAATGGTGGCGGCATTTAACATAACGAAAATAAGGTCGATTTGTAATTTTTTCTCAAATCTTAGGTTTGTATTTGAAATCAAAGGTGATTTTATGTTTAGACATATCCTTGCCAACAAAACAAATGGCCTGTAATTACATTAAGCTGCAAACGAAATTTTGGAAAATGGGCACAAAAGGGCGTTTAATTCGTATTGGCCTTAAAAGTCACTCGTTCCGTTTGTTTGTCCATTTGTAGTGTTATGGAAATATGGCATTTTTAAATGTTGCGCAGTTAAGTGCGTCCTCACTCAGCAGGATACTCTCTTGCGCGCCGCACTGATGATACCACCACTAAGAGTCTAAGAGTTAAGGTTGGTCCCTACAACGCCTTAAGGCACATTAAAGAAACAAGGATGGGCTTACAGCATTTGTGCGGCGCACATTTGCTGGGCTGGGTTGTGTTGTTTGAAAACACTAATTAGTTTTGGTCAAAATATTATAGCAAAAAAACAGCTTGTCTAAGGGATTTATAGATGTTGCATTGCTGGGTGGCCCAAAGGAAAAACAGAGGGCACTGTAAGTGATATAAGATAACTGGTAGTTAGTGGTCATTGTATAGAAGTTGTAGTGTATTAAATGATAATGGAAATTAATTACTTGCGAATGTTTAATTGGATTGCCAAATTTCAGTCGATTATGCTTTGGGAGCGAAAGTTTGTCATTTCATTTGCTTATGTTTCCAATAAAGACCAGTAAGGAAGTTCAGTTTCAGGTTTGGTTTTGTCATTTTCAAAAACTCGATTTTAACTCGATAACTTTATTTTGGCCTACCGTGGCGTGATTATAAGAAATTGCGACTACCATGTGGACGACCAGGGTTCGATTACTGTCTCAGTCATCTACATTTCTTTGATAGACTGACCCCGCTGTTTTCGACAGCAACTACGCAGTAAATGTGTAGTAGAAGCAGACGTTCTGATTCATCTATAAAAGGTAGGTTTAAGTTTTCGGTTTTTTACCAAAAACAAACATTGAACACCGAGGACCTGTTACTGTATATGAATCAGAACTGAGAACTTGATAGGTTAATTCTAAAACAAATCAACCCGATACCACATTTCTGTTGTTGTTGTCGTTACAATGACGTTTGAGGTCGAATCTTCTCAAGGCTCAGGTTTTATAGATGTCTAAAGTTGGTCATTAGCAGCGCTTTTGTGAAGACATGTTGGAATTTCCGAACGTCATTGTAACGGCAGCAAAGAGGAGAATATATTTGCTGAAATTTTAGAAATTGAAAGCCAACAAAATCCATTTTCGAAAAAAGTTGGAACCACACGAGGTTTGCTTTTTCTATTAAAACTACTGGCCTTCCATTGTCGCAAGTGGAATAGAATTTAAAGCTCTTCGGCTTTTCGAGCTCCGTAAATAGTTCGCCAAAAAACTCTTTAATGTGGACCATTCAACGAATTTTGGGTCGTCCTACCCTGTGTCGAACATCGAGTCTATTTTATCCATTCGCGCAAACTGTCCCAGAGCGCATTCGTTCTAATTAACGCACTTGGTTGTGTCTATGTCGTTCTACAGATTCTACAGCTCATTATTCATACGATAATGTGATGGTTCCTTAAATGTGATGGTTCCAAAATTTTGTCGGAGTATTTTTCTCTCGAAGAGTCCCAGAAATGATTCATACAGTTGTGGTATTAGCTGGGATTCTGCGACATAGAGCGAACAGCAAAGACCAGTGTCAGGTGCAGTTGGATTTTTGATGTTAAAAAGAGAACTTTGTTATTATGGGCGGTTAATCATCAATAATTATCCCTTGAATTCTAGGCTGACGTTATAGTTGTTAGTTATAGTCGTCAACGTTCAGGCAGCGTCCTAAAAGAGTTGACTTTTTGTTTGCTGTCATCATTGATCACCAGACTCACTTCTGCTGTAATGATTGAAATGGCTGCAGTAACATCCCGCAGTCTTCGGCCAATGATATCTTCACATACACAAGCTGGAAGAGATTTTTATTAAAGATTGTACCCCTAAGAGCGCATGACAAACTGTCTAAAGCTTCACCTGATAGAAAATTTCAGATTTTCACCTAAAAGGCCGATTGGGTAAAAGCCCGATTACGCGACAGTTGGCGCACTCACTTAGATCGACTTTCTTAAATAGGCATAGGATTAAGGTTTAGATTGCTTCGGTTGTGGACACATGTAATCTGTTAAGACCAGCTCACACTACACACCGAGATCTGTCAATCCATTGTAAAGGAAGGAGAAAGCAGAAGAGAGGCGAGGGATAGAGAAAGAAGAGAAAATCGTAGGTCTTCTATCTTTCCCTAAGTATCTTAGCCTCCTAAATGCTTAGGCGATATTCTTAATAGGCTTAATGATATTCCATCATCTCGAACTCCTCCTCGTGGATCTACCCATTAGCTGTCAGGTGCTTGATACTGCAATGACCGGATAGAATTCCACAGGCCAGTAACATATCACTCCTGCCCAGGCCTACCGTGTACGCCGATCAGTATCTGTGGTACTCGAGCCACAGATATCTAGCAGTTATACAGTCGATTCTGCGGATCTAACATTCATCCATCCAAATTCTCTTTACAGTACCTCACCAACTTTGATTTACACAATGTAGATTTGATCGCTTTTATTGCAGCCTGGCTATCCACACAGATGATTATCCGTTTGCTAGTATCGAATTCACATCCCATACATCCCCACGGCATATTCTAATGCCGTGAAATTGTCGTATTGGCTTGGTGTTGAACATTCCACTAGGTCATCACTGATTACAGTGATTTTGTCACTTGCGCTCCGCCTTCTGGAACGAGCAGATCAATGTTCCCTCCATATTTGCGCCACACTTTGCGTGTCCTTACCTAGATTTCAATCTCTGCCTTTACAGTTGGGGATATCAGTTCATTAACCTTGTTAGCGTGCGGTCTAATTATCGGTCTTCACCTGTACCCCGATACTATTCGATATCCTCGCTCTCTCGTTAATTCCGTAGACATTTATCCCTCTCTTAAAGCACGCATTTCCACTGGCTGCAGTTTTGCCTTGTATGTAACCTTTTACTCGGGCAATATGCGACTTTATTTATTGTACCAAGACTTGTCCTCAAACTAGGTTTTTCGCACCACAATATCCCGATATGGAATCGGCCAGGGCATAGTGGTTAGAATACGCGACTACGATGCGGGAGATCCGTGGTTCGATTCCAGACTCGAGTCATCTACATTTTGCTTTCATTGCCGGCCCCCTCGATGTTGTCGATAGCAACTTCGCAGTACAAGTGTCGAGTTAATCGGCATGTCTAGTACATGCTTCTCAAACAGTGACGTTCGCATTCGTCGATAAACAAGTTGGTGCCGTTTGTTGTGAATCTAAAATGTGTTAATTCACAACAACGCGAGAACCATCCTATACCTCATTCATGGGGTGTAAAGGAAAATTAAATTTTTTTATATTCCGATATTATGTGTTAGAAACACCGGAATTAACTTCTTCATAACTACTTTGGGAAGCAATATTCAATTTTTTTATCTAGTTTTCTATGAAAGTTATTTCAGTTATTACTTTTAATAACAACCATGTTTATTTATTATGAGTTTGATTAAAATGAGTGACAAAAAAGAAGTACGTGCTAAAATTATTAAAAAATTTCAAAAAAAATCCTAATTGAACCTACAAAACATTGGCCAAAGAATTAAAGGTCTGCCGTCTAACTGTTTCCAATGTTATTAAACAGTATCAGGAGAACTTGACCATTGATAGGAAACCTGGTTCGGGAAGAAAAAAAAGGCCCACACGGTGTGGGAAAGGCCAAGAAAATTAAAAGTATATTCAAAAGAGCACCAAACACATCTGGTAGAAAAGCAGCCCGGTTAGCTCAGTGCTCTGACTTTTTAGTGCGAAAAGTAAAAGCCAACGCTGGCTTGAAAGCATACAAAGTCCAAAAAGTTCCAGACAGGAATGCTGCAAAAAAATTAAAAGCAAAAAATAGGACACGGAAATTAAAATTCAATTTCATGCAAAAATACTTGTTGTACAATGGACGACGAAACGTACGTACTGGCAGATTTTTTTGCAGCTTCCAGGTCAAAATTTGTATGTTTCTAATGCTCGAGGAAATGTCGAAGATAAGTTTAGGACTCAAGGCAGACAAAATTAGCTAAAAAAATTCTGGTATGGTAAGCTTTATGCAGTTGCGGAAAAAGAAGCAAGTCATTTGTTACAGTGGCTCTTTAAATACCGAAATATATATCTAAGAATGTTTGCATAAGAGAGCATAATGTGTCCACATATTTTTGGCACCATGTCACTACGGTAAGAAAGCTCTGGAGTGGTACCAAAACACTAACATAGTTTTTGTACCAAGAGAGGCCAATCCTCTAAATTGTCCGGAGCTTAGACCAGTGGAGAGATATTGGGATCTTGTGAAAAGAGAGTTGAAAAGAAAAAAAAAAAGGTTTCTCAAAATATTGAAGTTTTCAAAAGAAGATGGACAAACTGTTCTAAAAATGTGACTGAAACAACTATAAGTCTGTAATGGAGGGGTTACCAAAAAAAGGTCCACGAGTTCATAAGTAGTAGTTGGAACTATAAAAATAATATTTTCTATAATCTGTAATATAACATCAACCAAATAAAAGAAAAAGCAAAACATCAACCGTTTCCAAATTATTGAACTTTATATATGTTCAAATTTTTTTGATCTCACTCCTTAGTAGCATTTGTTTGCAGTATTTAAGAAAGTTGATTGGAGTAGGCATTGGCTATCTCGGTTGTATTCGGCCTGGCAATGTCTACCTCTCTTTGCGTTTGTTGGTGAATCGTCCCTATAGTCGATATATATAATTCACATGTATAGTCGTTGTACAGCTCATGGTTTATTCGACGACGATACTCGCCGTTAACGATGATGGGTCCAAATATTTTGCGAAGTATTTTTCTCTCGAAGATCCGCTTGTGACATTCCCCTGAGCTGTAGAGCAAGACAAGTAGGATCACTCTCTACCACGAGGGTAACCAGATGAAATCCTTTACAGAATGTTTGCTGTGTAGACTTACGGCCTTATTCATAAAAACTTATAAGAGGTTTATAAATAATTTTTAAGCAATTTTCGAGAAAATAATATTCATAAACGATTCACATCTTCAATAAGTTAAAGTAGGGTTGTCTCTACTTTGAGCGTGCTATAACTTGACGTTTGTACAATTTATTGCATATTTATGAATTTGAGATCTTTATTTTGAGTTTTTCGGCATTTTTCCTATTGAAAAGAGTTGTTGCATGCATTCATTGTGTAGGAAATTTTCTTCTTAATCATTGCGCACATAGAAAAGTATCTAAATAGACACTTTTCATTCATGAATACCATTTTGAAAAATATTTCTTCAAAATTTTTCAAAAATAATTTGTAAATAATGAAATAATATTCGTGATGTATAAACAAGCAAAACAAGGAAACAATGTAATCGGTATCCGATTATAATTTCAACATGAGGAAAAGAAAATCACATTTTTTAATATAATTTTTACTTTAACGTCTTTCTTATCATCAGGAGAATCGTAGTCAATGAAAAATTGAGCTATAATAATGCTCATAGTTATTATAAGTGCAAATACATATTTGGTATCCAATTATAAAGCTTTTGTATCCGATTATAAAGCTGTTTGTTTACATCAGTAACGACCAATAACAGTCGGCGTTGCCACCTGAACACATAAAGCTAAAGTGCTGATAAAAAACGTTTATGAATACAATTTCTTATTAAAGGTTTTTTAGAGCTAAAGAATACTTTAGCTAGAGAACGCTTCATACCTACTTTAGAAATTTTTTATGAATATGGCCGTTAATTTTTAAAGTGCAGAACTAAAAACATCTTACCTTCATGTTTTAGCGTTACAATGTCACAGAACAATTTAAGTTTCATGGCCAGGGCAGCAGGTATACATTTTCCCCAGTCACTCATAAAATACATTTTCAATATCCTTAAGCACAAATCAGCGTAATGCAAAATTATTTTGACATTGATGCGGATAGTGGCTATACGGTAACTTACAGGGTTAAACGAGATCAGAGTTGTTCTGCATGGTAGCTATGAAAGATATTACAATCTTTTTGTCCATTATATTATGGCGGGTATGTCAGCCTTTTATATTTTTTGAGGACGCACGTCAGTTAGATGGAGGCAACACCTCTGTAGAGAGTTCGGACTTTACAGGAGAATATCCTTAATTGCATGGTCCTTATATCGTTTCCGAGGGCTTTCAACATTTGGGGATTCTTGTTTTTTCTATGGATTCGCCAATCAATTTTTAAAATTCTGTCTAAATATTGCATGAACATTTATAACTGCTATTGGTTATAAGTTAAAAATCTAATTTCCAATTGGAATTTTCTCAAATATTAAACAAAATTCTTAATTTTAAACGGCATCTCCTCAATTGCATATTGAAAGCTGTAATTTGCAATAAAAAAAAATTCAAATTCCTCTCCTACAATCATTCAAACATTCATCATTATACCGTTAATTTAGCTAATAGGAAAATCATATTATTTTGCACATCATACATTCATTTGCAATCGCTATTGATTATTATTCCGCAATGCTCAATATTTTGATCATCTCCGGCTATAGAAAAAAAAACGCTCACAAAAAGAAAGAACATCATTAATCTTATAAATAACATGCAATAACATTTTGTTATGAATTTTATCTGCCCAGCCATGTTAGACTGCTGCACTGCACAGTCATCCAATCATCTATTACTGCAGGCCTCTTCCACAACACTGACCATCTGCATGCACCATCTAACTACATACTACACCACCGAGAAGGTATATCTCAATATAACCGTGCACTTATTATGTTGGTCTTTATGAATAAACCAGCGAGCAGCTATACTCGTATTCTGCTTCGAAACTAAAATTGACCAGCAAACAATCAATTGAAGACACATTCGATACGCGTTTGCATTTTGGCCATTTTGGCATTTGACGCCCGCGTCTGTGTCTGCTTCGCCCAAAAAACACAGAAACAACAAAAACGCTAATGCTGTGCTTTACAAGATCATCATTGTAGCCGAGGCACAAAAACACATGGCCATAGAGGTTAAATACCGGTTAAGTTATTTTACGTGCTGCAATGTAATCCGACCATTATGATTAGGCGATTAAATCGAATCGAAGTGCATCGAATGAAACCGCATAAAGAGTTTTGGAAACACCACAAAGGCGCAAAACGCCAGTCTGTGTACACAACTGCTCAATTTGAAGTGGATATTGCTTTAGAGCTTACTTGGCACAAAAAGGCCCCTTGCAGTCATACAGAAAAAAAAACAAATGTTAAATCTGTTCAATTTGGCTTAGACCATAATTTGTTGTTGTTGTGGCCTGTTCAGGACGGTCGACCAAACAAACGCCTGTTTGTCTTGGCCAAGATAAGTAAAAACTCCTTTTCGCACACAAACGCCCCCATAGACCATCAAATCATCTTACTCTTGCAACCCCGCCTTCTTGGTTTTCGATTCGGTGAAAATTAAGTGAAAATTGTTTGGAAAACTCTTTATAAAATTTCCTGTGTAAAGTTGCTGGCTGTTATTGGAGTAACGTCGTCTCAACGTTTTATCAGCGCTTAACCGACTATGGTATTTGTTTTACCACGAAGAAATAGGAAATTCGCCATGAATATCCCCATAAACAAATCATAAAAAAAGATTTGAAAATAATGATTTCTTTCCTATCCACCTCAAACTACTATGTAGCCAACAATAACGCGAATATCATCTACTGAAAGCTGTTAGTTAGCAGGGGATATTTCGATTCGCGTGTTATTTAAACATTTGATGTGGGATATCGGCTCCAGCATCCTGAGACCATCCGCCCGCCTGTTTGTCTATGGAGCCATTGTATTTGGTAAATAATGTAATGATTTAACTTTTCACTCGGAAATTATAATGGTCAATCATAAATTATTATCTTTAAATAAATGAACTGAAAAGCACAAAAAAAAATAACAGCAAGAAAGAAAATATGTATTAAGTGGCTACATAGCAGAGATGTTGTTTATCACCACAGGATGCTTGAGAAAAACGTCGGCAGTGTAAAGTTTCGTGCATTGCTTTACTATGTTTGGCAAACTTCAAAGTTTTTATAATAACAACTATTGCACAGTCTTATGATCCTATTTCTGGACATTTTCAATGTTATACCTCCGAAATAAAAAATGGTATAAGAAGGTATCAATGGCAAAATATTAAATCATAAAATAATAAACTAGTGAATTAAAAAAACTTAGTTTCCCTTTACACCCCATGAATGAGGTATGGGATAGCTTCTCGCGTTGTTGTGAATTTACACGCTTTATATTTTACATTAACAACAAACGGCACCTACTTGTTTATTAACGCATGCGAGCGTCACAGTTTGAGAAGCTTTTAGTAGAAGCTTTGGAAGTCGCGTGTTCTAACCACTATGCCACGACCGGTCCCAAGTGAGGTGATATTACAAAAGGACAGTTACGCCGAACAAAAACATAGATTCAGTAAGTAAAATTTCGTTTTAAAAATATTATTGATTATTTATTAGCTGAATTTTACTAACCAGCTTAGGTTATTTTGTTTGTTTCGGGAATTTCTGGTTTGGCAAAATGTACGATATGTAGCAAGTTCCATCTTCATATCTTTAATGGTTCGTGAAATATGATCGTTTGAAATTTGGTTTATGTGGGCGGTGCCACGCCCCTTTGTTTTGTTATGTTTCCATGAAGCCTATGCTAGAGGTCATACGGTCAATACCACACAGTGAAAATCTCATTGGAATCGGTCCATTAATATGATCTATTTAACAATATTTTGAAAAGGGCCGTTACACCACCCAATTCCCAGAAAGAATTTACCAATAACATGTGAAGCAAATCTCATCTTCATAACCCCAATGAATATGACCGATTCAAATTTTGGTTTGCGTAGGCGGTGCCACCCCCCTTTGCCTAATTATTTTTTCATAAAACGAATGGTTTAGACCCTATGGACAGTACCCACTGTGAAAAATTCATTGCTGTAGTGGCATTTATTTGGCCGATATAATGATTTTTTTTAAAAAGGGGGGGGGCCGCTCACTTTCCACAAAATTTTAATTTCTCTTGTACTACCAATATATGTAACAAATCTCTTCTTCGTACCTATAATGGTTTATGAGATACAGACATTTCAAGTTTTGAGTTGTATGGGGGATGCCACGCCTTTTTCCCCTTTTGCAGCCAGAATTTCCAAAAATCCCTTATTAGTGCGCGCCTACGTCATAAAAGGAAGCTACATTGCAAATTTCAAAGTTCTAGCTTTAACCGTTTGGTTTGGGGAATGATCAGGCAGTCACCAAGCCTTTTATATATATAGATAATTAACTAGCAATCACATTATTAATCTCACAAATTTCTGAAAAATATTTTTTATTAGTAAGGACCAATAAATACTTAAAGGGAAATTGTCTCCAATCCATTATTGTCCAGAACAAATCCTAAAAATTCATTACTTTCGTATAATTGTAACTAAGAAATTCTTGTTTATAAATGTTCAAATTTGGTTTAGCAATGAATTAGTTTTGTAAAAATAAAGCATTCATACGAATACCATTTATAATTTTTTCAATATGAAGAAATATAACACAAATTAAAAAATGGCATTCTTCAGGGTTTAAAGAAAATATTTTCCTTCGTTATTTCGATCTCTTTCAGAAAATTTTTTAATTTGTTTTCGTTTAGTGAAAACAATGATCAAAGGTGCTTCAATACTGGGTATAATTCGGTCATTTATGTTCACACATTTTAGAATAAAGATATTTTTCTAATTTACATTTTATTGCTTTGGTATGCTTCCTTATTTATAACGGCAGTTTCAAAAAATTTTACTATTTTAATAAATTTTCTGGGGAATTAAATTGAAATTGAAAGCCCGTTCAATATAATATTCTTTTGAACTTTGCTTATCAAATTTTAAATTTACATTCAGAGTTCATAAATCTGTAGAATTTTTTTTTCACTTTATTGTTCGTACAACTACAGAAGCAACAATTGATATCATTATAAAATTACATAGTCCTCAAAATTTGATACTTACCCGAAATTATATTTTCACATTTGAAGCTATCCTACGTACCAAATGAATTTTACAGTTCAATTGAGTATTTGGACAACACTTTACCATTACTATTCTCTTTGTTGCGTTCTCACTCTATTTATCTCACACACCAAACTCTCGCAGTTATACCAACAACAATGTAAACAAAACAAACAAAAACCGATCAATTACACCACAACAAAAACTTAACAGAATTGATGTGAAATTAAATGGCAAATTGCATGATTTCTTCTAGATTTTCTTTAAAATATTACTTAAATATTATATTTGTAATGTATTTATGAAATTTCTTAAGACTTTCACACACACTTCACTCTGCCTGCACCATTGTGTTCAACTTTTTGCTTGTCGGCCGGGCCGACCCAGTCTATTTGCTATATTTTATTGTATTCTTGAAAGATTTTCTTATTCTCACTTTATAATTGAGTTAATTAACATGCAATTACACTTTGTTACTCATTTGCTTTTAATTAACACTAATTATTTGCAATAATTTTGCGATTTATTGCAGAGTCTTAACGATTTGAATGCACACGCACCGCTGTGGTAATTACAACTGTTGTGATGGGAGCGAATGTGGGAGAGAGAGAGAGTGAGTAAAGACTGGGTTGGTATACAAATCACATTAGTGGGTGTGGGGGGAGTTGAGACAATTAAAAAAAATGTAGTTCATAAATTCATTGTATTGTACCTATCTATAGAAATAAAAAATGACAATTAAAAATTTTGCTGTCTGTTGCGATCGAAGTTCGTAAAAAGTTTTTATTTTCAAATTTCAAACAAGAAATGCAATGTTTAAGAATATTAGTTAAGCAGTTAATTTCAGCAAAATTTATATTTTTCAGTATCATTTTTTAAAGGAAACTGTTTTGCACAACATTATTTGGCTGAATTGCACTTTTCCGGTTGAGGTCTGACTGGAGAATTGAATGTGTCATTCGGTACCAGCAACCCGATAACTAAGGACAATGCTTTTTGGGATAATATCATCGTATCAAGTACTCTACTTTCAAATAGAAAATTAAGTTAAGCTTAGAGCAAATTATTGCAACAATCATTAGCCTATTTTCTTTACAAGTTCCCTCGCAATCCTACCATAATTTCTTCACTTAGTATTTTATTTATTACTTCCTCAAATTTAACTGCAATTTCTGTACATAAAACATTCTTCCGCACTATCCTAAACCTTCGTGTAACGATGCGATAATGAGCTCTCCTGTCAAGTATTCGAAATAAATGTTAACTTGATATTTCTGTACAAGCAACAAAAACAAACTTCCTCCATACGTCAAGTAATTCCATCAGGCAAAAAGATATCTTTGAAATTGTTAAAAGAGATTAAATTATAAAAATTTATGAGGTAATTTTACAGATATATTACAAACTAACTCCCCAACAACAACAACAACTACAACGATCCGTCCATCAGCCGTCCATTTCATGGCTGTTTGTAATGAAAATAATCATAACTTTTTATTATTTTAATAAGAGGAGTTAAACAATTTCTTTTAGCCTTTTACCAACTGTAATTATATTGTATGAAAACATAGCAATGCATTATGCCCCCCCCTGTCCCTCTTTTGCCATACGAATATAATATGAGCGATTATTTGCGGCATTGTGAGTGTTAACCTTTACGCCACGATTATGTGCCACGTACTTGTTGCATAGCCATCCTGGTGGACGTTACACCACGTTCAGCTCTTTGTCTAAGTAAATGCAGTAGAGGCCATCGTTTAATGCCGTGTGTACTGAGTTAGGAGTTAGGAAGTGAGGGAGCGGGCGATGGGCGCAGAGATAATAGTGTAATGGTAACCCTACCTTCATATCACGTTGTTATTACATATTTCATTATAAAGCGCATGCGCAAAAACCTTCTCGGGCCTTCTTAGTTAGTATGTGGCGTGCGGTTTGAGTTGTAGTTGTTATTTTTGTTGCTGTGTTGATTGGACGGTTTTGCTGGTTGGTTGGCTGGTTGGTCGGTCGTTTGTTGGCAATGATGTTTCTGCGGTTTTTGTTGTAGTTGTTGTTGCTGGCATAATGAAGAGTTGAGTTGAATTGAGGTGAATTGGTTTGTTTTGGGTTTGTAGTTTAACAAAATTGAAACATAAATCGTGCCCGCCATTATGGCTATTAAAGTGCAACCAACACTTTTAAAGCCTGCGGCAATAAGCAAACACTACTCACTCACTCATCTTCGTCGTCGTCGTCGGTATCCTCCCTGCGCCCTGACTCTACCTGATGACGATGATGATAATCGTCGTCGTCATCATTCGTAGGATTCGTTATGGTGTATCCCCTCTGCCCATCTTTAGGCGGTGTTGCATTATTATTATGCATTCAGCCAATTCCACTTTAGCAACGTCAATGGAAAAACAAGGTGCGCGCGCATGTGCACTTGAGTTTAGTTGTTGCCTTTTATTACAAACGATGAATATTGGTAAAATATCCTTAGTTGTGTGTACTCAATTGTCGGTGATTGTTATTTGAAATGGGCATTCCTGTTTATTGAGTCTTAGAGGAACCAATTGGTGTAGATGAAAGGTTTTTACACTTACAAGTACTATATGCAAGTTTCCAAAGAACATAGTAGTTTAATAGTACATATATATATTTTGAGGATTTCTCATAGTTTTAAAGGCAAATATTAAAGCTATATAAATGTTTTTTTTGTTTTAGACATGTCGATTGACTCGACTACCCGGGATTTGCAGTCTACAACAAGCAGAAAACAGCCAATTAAAGAAATGTATAAATGGCTGTGATAGGGCTCGAACACAGGTCACCTGCAGTATAGTCGCTTGTTCCAAACGTCCAACCGATATGATGTCGATCGTGGTATTTTGGTTACCACGATAGATATCTTATCGGGTCTTTCTGCCTTTTGTAGGTGTCCTCCCGTCTGTCCCCGCGATAAGGGCAGTTTAAGGGCTAAAAAAATTTTAAGTTCTTAGATGACCAAGATCGGACAAGCAGTACTCCTAAAAAGGACCAGATATTCACGATAATGAATGCCCTAAAAATTTTGATCTACAGTTTTATAGCCTTTACACCAGACGCACGAACGGAGTCAACTTAAAAACTTAATTTCCCTTAACACCTTATGAATGTGGTATGGGATAGCTTTTCGCGTTGTTGTGAATTAACACGCTTTCTATTTTAAATTCACAACAAACGGCACCCACTTGTTTATCAACGAATGAGAACGTCACTGTTAGAGAAGCTTCTACATGCCGATTGACTCGACAGTTATACTGCGAAGTTGCTGTCGACAACATCGAGGGGGACGGCAATGAAAGAAAAATGCAGATGACTGGAGCCGAGAATAGTGGGATCTCCCCCACGTAGTGAAGGGTATATTAAATTTGTTCTTTCAATTGTAACGCTCATAAAGAGTAGTGGTAGGTATGACAATATATATGATCAGCGTCGTAATCTGATTCGATTTAAAGACGATCATATGTCGCCGCGGTTACAGTCGTAATTTTAAGATATCGAGCTGAAATTTGGAATTCAAAATTTATTCTCAAAGTAAAGGTAAAGCTCTAAGACGAGCAAGATTGGTCAAAAATTACTTCTACCACCCAAACAAACACCCTTTTTTGGGGGCGTCCGTCTATCTGTCCTTGCGATTACAACAGTAGTTTAAGAGCTTTCAGGCTGAAAGTTGGTATGCAAGGTTCTATTCTCTATGCGGAGGTTAAATTCTAAGATGAGCCAGATGGGATAAAAACTACTCCCTCGACCCATACAAACTTCCCCTTTTTGGGGGTGTCTGTCTATCTGACCCTGCGATTACAGCAGTGGTTTAAGAGATATCAAACTGACATTTGGTATACTAGCTTCTTTCCTCTAAGCGAAGGTTAAGATCTAAGATGAGCAGAGCAGACACAATATATACTCCCACCTCCCATACAAACACCCCTTTCCCTTACAGCACTAGTTTAAGAGCTTTCAGGCTAAAAGTTGGTATATGCAATATTATATTCTCTAAGCGGAGGTTATGTTCTGAATTGATCAATATCGGACAAAAACTACTCCCATCTCCCATACAAACTCCCCTTTTTTGGGGTGTGCGTCTGTCTATCGTTGCGATTACAACCGTAATTTAAGAGCTATCGTGTTAAAATATGGTAAAAGTTTTAGAAATCCCCTTTGAGCAAACAAATTCGTATGGCCATTGAATTATAATTGCAGCTA
Source organism: Muscina levida (assembly GCA_964034835.1). Classification (NCBI taxonomy): domain Eukaryota; kingdom Metazoa; phylum Arthropoda; class Insecta; order Diptera; family Muscidae; genus Muscina; species Muscina levida. Next base: position 24,983,986 of record OZ035884.1, on the reverse strand, counting down.
ACTTGACAATACGAATGATGCAGGAGTTCTTATTTTTGGGGATACTTTCACGTGCACTTCTCAGAATAACTGCCGCCACCATGGTGAATTCGAGAACTTGCAGAACCCACTTGCAATGCGACCAAACAGATTTGGCATACCATATATATAGAGGACACAATTTGCGTTAAACCTGTTTAGAGTCCACCTAAGCAACATCATAACTGTAATAACCGGTCACTGACAGGTTGGAAAACAAAACCAAGAAGTTAAAACTTCCCTACAACGATTTTTTCGTAGACACTGCAATGATGAGGAGAAAGAGTTGGCCACGGAGCATCTTACATGTCACTGCCCTGCTTTTTATGACCTAAGATACCAAAAGTTTGGTCATCGGACACTTGTGGAATATATCTATATATTAGCCGACGATCTTCGGAACTTCCATGCCTTCATCAGAGCAACGAGATGGCTTCAGAGCGATGATGACCGAATAGAGTAGAAATAATTGGTGCGAAAATTTGGAAATGGTATCATAACCTAACCATTTTTACAAATATTGAAGCGTATCTGAGCTTCGACATAGCCGAAGATAATTATCTTACTAGTTCTATTTATAAATTTTAAATAAATTCTTTCTGCAATTTTCATATTTTTTTCTATTAAAAGGACATTCCAATTACATATCCTAAAAATAATAAAAAAAATACTGTATTTTTCTGTTGAAAAGTCGGAAATATCCCTAAATTTTTGTCTCTTTAAGGTATATATAATTTTTTCATTAAAAAAGTCCCAACATCATCCAAATCTTGATTTCCGGTTAAATAACCGGAATTTGCCTCTGAATAGAAAACTTTTATGATTTCTTTACTTTATTTTAAGTTTGAAGGAGTTTTTAGCCACTATTTTATTAGAATACCCTAAAGTTTATTATATTACTCAGAAAGATCATGCTTTCACTAGTAAAACTCATATTTTTTTATATAAATCGGTTAGCAAGTGATGAAATTTTTCAAATTTTTTTGAGGAACGCAAAATTGGATCTAAAACGACTGAGTTGTCATACGTAACTCAAGATTTTGAGGGTGTAAGGAAACCTTGGTATTCTGGGCTATAGCATCCTGTTTCTAGTAACGAAGCTACAAACTACCACTATGTTAATATACACTGGACCTTCGGTAAGTAGTGTTATCCAATCACCTACGACAGGTATTATTTAGAGTATCTAACATAGCATCTGCCCTTAGCGGGATGTCTAATGACCCTTTCTACAAGAAACGTGATCTAATGTCGGTGATAGTGAACTTCTTGGGAATTTAAACAGTCACCAAGGGCGTAGCCAGGTAGGAGCAGCTTAGAGCTTGAAAAATTGGTCAAAATCCTAGAAAATATGAAAATTAAAATAAAATAGTACAGAAATTTTACAAAAGGTGAACTGACTAATAAAAACTTTCACCATATGTTCACTCTCAAAAATTGTAGTGGATATTTTTTTAACTCGGATTCAATAAAATTAACTGATTTTTAAGTAAAAGTACTTATGTATTGTTATTGTTCTGTTTGTGCAGTGGTATCTGTTGGCCAGACGTTTACAGCCATATATCAAAGTTGTAGAAATGGTTACAGTTTGGAAAGTGTTAATGAATTCACAAAATATTAAGGGTTCCTCCCTGAAATTATTGTGAAAATTTAGACTACCTTGTATTGGAAGTACTAAAACGCAGAACGAGACCCTTTTGTATTCGTAAGTTAACGTTCAATAAGCGATAATATTGTGCAAAATTTTAACTGTATTTAGTGCAATTGCAAGAAAGATACTTAGTATGTATGTAAATGTACCAAATTCAAACTTCATCCAGTTTTTCATTAAGAAGTTATGTTTTTATTTAGGAAGTTAAAACCAAATATTGAAAAGTAATAAAACTGTTAAATCTTTAAAAGGGTCAGTAAAGTTTACTCGAGTTCTCCTCCATACCAGCCAGCCGCCCAGACAGACTGAAACTATTTCAGAATTGAATTCGCTTTTCAGATTCTTAAGGCCCAGCGTGTTTCCTTTAACTGTACACCTTTTTTCATGTCAAATGATATATAAGATGGACCAAATACAAGTTAATTTTAAAATCATAGTTTATTTTAATCCAGAAGCGATTCAAACACTTAAGGCCAATACCATCAAAGCAACCCGTGAGCTACAGCCCGAAAGCATTAACAAGGTCTTGGGAAATTGGAGTGATAGAATGAGGTACTTCGATGCGAGCCGGATGCAGCAAATTAAACGAACACAGTAAAAATATTTAAAAAAATCAATCGAGTGTGAAACTAATAATTTTTGAGGCAACTGATTCCGTACTCGATTTTCGAATCGACTCTTTTAACAAGACATGAGACTAAATTAATTAGTTCTTTGGATTTGTAGATTACATTCTGTAAATAAGAACACTATGGTAGTCAAAAAAATAGACAAGACCGGACTCGACAGCTTTAACCTTATTCGGAATCGTACTGCATCATTAGATTTTTGAGTTACAATGACGGATTTGTACAGAATTTTATTTAAAGTTTTTTTACTTTGAATAGTGTTTAAGGGGTTGAATAGATTTTCGCCAAGCTACAGTTGGGATTTCTGATAAGCAAGACTAATTTAAAACAACTATGTCGAAGACGGAACTATGGTCTGCGAAAATCGATTTGAGCCCATAAACCCCAAAAAATATTTGAAATTAAAGTCAAAAATTATTTTTTTTCATCGATTTTGACACATTTAAAAAAAATAACCATGAGGAATTCAGAATAAAAAACGGTTATTCGGTGTTTCAATTAAAACAAGACAAAAATTTAACATTTCTCAAGAAATCCGGCTTAAAATTTTATATGTCAAAAAAAAAACAGATGAATAAAAATATTTTTTTTTTTGAAATTCGACGACCTAAAATTTTTTTTAAAAAAAATTTAATCTGGTCTACCTTTGTTTAATAAAATATTGTCAAAACAATGAGTATTGAAATTTCGTTAGGTACTTAGTTTTAATTGTTTTTTTTGTAAACAAACTATTATCATGAAATGTAAAACCGACGGCCCCCCCCCTCCTACATTAGATCCTGGCTACGCCCTTGACAGTCACCTTACAAATCCTTCGTCACCCAGCTAAACTTTCGCTTTAAATTACTTCCTTATTTTCTTCATGAATATCAAAACTTTCCACTTTGCAATTACCAAAGCTAAACATCAATATTGATCAACCATCTGCCGATGTTGTTATGCGTTCACCAAAACAGCATTAATTTCCACTGCGGGCTATCCTTTTGAATTACTGATAATTTCCAAAATATCCTTAAGGATTTTTTTCTAGACATCGCAGCAAATAGCATATAAAGTCATAAAGACCAAACGGCAGACACACAACAAACAACGAAATGTTGAATATGGACAGACATTTAGCTAGATGTTTATAATCTTGAAAATAAGCATAACGATCAAGACCTTAGGATGAAATATCAATAGAGGACAACAACACCAACAACAAAAAGTCTTTATAAAAACATTTCAACTTCATAAGAACTTAATATTGGCAAAGTGCTGGGGACTTTACATTATAGCGAGAGAATTAAGGAAATATACCTGTGTGTGTAAGTGTATGCATATATGCACGAATATGTTTTCGGCCCCTCGATGGTTGATTGGAATTTAAAGATGGGTTTTAGGGCGGAGTCAATAAGCACCATTGATGATGATGCCAGGTGCGCGCACAACATAACTCTATATAATCACACACACAAACACAAACAGGGATATGGGCACCCAGGGATGGTCGTTCGGTCAATCGATCTTATACATCTAAATACATTTGCTCTGTACTTAAGCATAACCCAAACTGGATACTGGTTTCCAATGATACCCTTCCTATGTGGATGGTTCATAACATCAGCATTGGCTGTTTTCTGTATGCCCGGCCAGCGAGAGAGTGAGAGTGTATAAGTGTTTGTGTACATGTCAGTTAAATTATATCCATCCACCGATCCAGGTAGCCAGGTAACACAACAATCTGTAGAGATAGAAATGTTTGTTGTCTTTTCATAGCGATCTCGAATCGATTGTATTGCGTTGCGCTTTAGTTTTTGGGATCACATGGTATGACGATGATGATGATGGTCGTCGTTGTCGTTATTGCCCATATAGGTGGTGCTGATGGTAAATGGGCTGGGATGCTGCCGCTGTGGCATGATCACCTTTTTCTTTTTAAATATTCACATATTCACCTTAATTTATGGCTTATTTTGTTACTCTTTGTCTGCTGTTTGTTTCTGTTTGCTTGGGTCATGCGACGACGATGAGTTTCTTCTGTGCGTTTCAATTTCTTACCTTTCCAAATTTTATGGTTTCTCATCTTATTTTCGGGAGGTTTTGCTGCTGCCATTTTTTGTTATAGCCCACAAGGATACGTTTCAAGTTAATTATTTTGAAATCTCATATAAAAAAGTTTAGTTTTTATAATGTGAGTTCGAAATTTAAGTAAAGCTAAAAAAACTCAACTGTATTGACGCAACATCAGCTTGAAGCAAAACCGATAAGACACAAGACATGACAAGAGAAAAAAAACCGTACACATTAAGAGACATACTAATCATCTTTGACATTTTCAAGTTAATTTTGTTTATTGTAGACCTAAAAGTAATTTTCGTTTTGTGTTTTAGCTTTAGCCTCTTTTTTACGTGTTGGGGTTTCGGTTTCCTTCTAAGTAGTTGGGTGAAATCCATTAATGATTCAGGTTTGCTGTATGTTATTTAGTTTGGCTTTAAGTTCCATGTTGTTTTTTTTTTTGCTTTCCTGAAGTGAAATGTTTTTGTGGTCAAAATTGGCCACAAAACACTATCCGTTTTAAAGGAGTAAAAGCGAAAAGTTTTTGTTGTTTTTATATTTATTGGACAAAATTGTCTCCTAATTCAATTTCATAGTTCTCACCGTTCACCAGTGCCCAGAACGAGTAGACTCTTTGTTCTTTGACACAAATAACTTGATTCTATCCTCATTTATTAGACTGACATTATATTTTTGTGCAGAGCCACGGTGAACAAAATTATCTACAACTTCAGAGTTGTAGCTGTCAATGTTCACGCAGCGCCCCAAACGAGTAGATTCCTTGTTCTTTGAAACAAATGACTTGGTTTTACCCACTTCTGTCGACTGCTTCTCAATGCTCGTAAAGGTCGCAGTAACATCCCGCAGACTACGGCCAATGATATCTATGTCACCGGCAATCGCGAGCAGCATGTGACTATTGTTGAAGAAGGTACCAATCGTGTTTACTGAATCACAGATCACAGACTATCGTCTAGTCTGAAGCCCAGCTCTGGTAGAAAATGACTCAATCAGATTTGTGCCTATTTTTAATGAAGACTTCGTGTCAGTCACTGTCATCCCGCAAAGTCGTATAAACTTTGCAGGGAAACCAAACTCATCCATAACATCTAATAGTTTCTGTCGTATTGGATTGTCGAATGCAGCGTTGTCGCCGATAAACAGATTGTAAGTGTCGATCTGCATTTCTTAGGTCTTCTCTAGGATTTGCCGTTGTGTAAATATGTGGTCGGTCTTGGATTTGCGGGGTCTAAAGCCACTCTGAAAAGGTCTAATTAGGTCATTTAATATGGGCTTAAAATTTCTCAAAGAAATCACTCGACTGGACCTTGTATACAGAAGGTAAAAGGCTCATCCCGCGATAGTTGGTGCACACACTTGTATCGCCTTTCTTAAACACAGGACATAGAACACACAGATTCCAATCATCGGGCATTCATTCATTACGTCTAATCGGGTTTATGAGCTGGTGCATGCATGTTGCCGGGTCCATCGGTTTCCGCAGCTTTATTTTTTTTAAGTCGGGCAATTGTCGTGCTGTTCTTGTTTTGGCTCGTTGGTGGACAATCTACTCTACCGTCGTTAATTGGCATGATTTCGTCACATAAGCTGTCTTCAGGAACGAGAAGAGAACGAAAGTGTTATCTCCATATTTGCAGCACACTCTTAGTGTCCGTGACAAGATCTCAATCCTTACAGGTAAAGATCACTGTTCCAAGGCCTTTGATGTTTACTTTTTGATTGAACTTTCGGACTTCACCCAAAAAAACACTTGAATTCCCTTAACACCCCATGAATAAGGTATGGAATAGCTTCTCGCGTTGTTGTGAACTATCACGCTTTCTATTTTACATTCACAACAAACGGCAGCTACTTGTTTATCGACGAATGCGAACGTCACCCTGTGAGAAGCTTTTTACTAGACAAACCGATTGTCTCGACACTTATACTGCGAGGGTGCCGGCAATGAAAGAAAATGTAGATGACTGGAGCCGGGAATTGAACCACGGATCTCCCGCATGGTAATCGCGTGTTCTTACCACCATTCCACTCCCGGTCCCAGCTTTATTAAGCCATGCCGATCTCGTTTTGGTTCGGTAGCGGACAATCTGCTCCGTCGGCGATGATTAGTGTGATTTCGTCACATATGCTGTCTTCAGGACGAGATGAGAATGAAAGTGTTGCCTTGATATTTGCAGCATACTCTGAATGTCAGTGATTAGATTTCCGCCTCCATCCTTACAGGTGGGCATTCCTGGTCCAAAACTTTGCTTTTTTCCTTTTGGTACAACTTTCGGGCTTTACCTAAAAAATACACTTAATTTCCCTTTACACCCCATGAATGAGGTGTGGGATAGCTTCTCGCGTTGTTGTGAACTAACACTCTTTCTATATTACATTCACAACAAACGGCACCTACTTATTTTTTCAACGAATGCGAACGTCATTGATTGAGAGGCTTTTACTAGAAATGCCGATTGCCTCTACACTATACTGCGATGTTGCTGTAGACAACATCGAGGGTGCCGGCAATGAAAGAAAAATATAACATAGGTGACTGGAGCCGGGAATCGAACCATGGACCTCCCGCATGATAGTCGTGTATTGTAACCACTATGCCACGGCCGGACTTCACCTCTATCCTTGTCATTTTTGTTATCCTGTCTCCCATTTTTCGTCCATAGACGCTTTTTCCGCCGGAAGAGGCGTTACAGCTCCCACCTCTTCTCATTATAACGTTCCGTCACAGCACTCGTTGCCATTGGCTGCAGTTTTGCCCTGCATGCAGCTTACTTTTCCTCAGACATTTCACGAAATTCATCAATGTACCCGGGCTTGTCTGAACGTGTTTTTTCATAACTCAGTACGGTCGTTACGGCAGTGGTCATAGAATCCTCAATATGCTGTATTGGGAGTGTTTGTTTGTAGTAATCGAGAGAGTTAGTTGGAGTAGGCATTCGGCCATCTCGGTGGTATGCAGCTTTGTGATGTCTGGTTTCTTTTTCGTTTGGTTACGATGCGGGAGATCCCAGGTTTAACTCCTGGCTCCAGTCATCTAAAAAATAAAATAATTGTTTTTTTCTTTCCTTGCCGGCCCCCTCTATGTTGTCGTCAGCAAATTCGCTGTATAAGTGTCGAGTCAATCGGTATGTCTAGTAAAAGCTTCTCAAACAGTGATGTTCGCAATCGTTGATAAACAAGTAGGTACCGTTAGTTGTGAATCTAAAAATAGAAAGCGTGTTAATTCACAACAACGCGAGAAGCTATCCCATACATCATTCATGGGGTGTAAAAGGAAATTAAGTAGTTATTTAATCGAGTGCATACCTTGGCTGCAACTAGGTGGAGATCTGAGTCAATGTTTGCACAGCGCATCACATGCCCCCCTTCTATAACGCTTGAGACATGCCTTTCATCGATTACCACGTGTTCAGTCTAGTTTCTCGTCTTTTGATAAGGGGATATCAAGGTTCAATTGTGGAATTTGGTTTCACTCACTATTATGTTTCTTGCCGACTCAAAGCTACTTAACCAGTCTGAATCCGTTATCGGAGGGTGTTGTTGTGTAGACCGAATTTTCCCTGTCCCGTTCATATCATTTCCTGTATGGCGGTGATGTCACCCTTGTGATTGCCCAAGACATCCGCCAATTCGATTTCAGTGTAGAGTTTGGACATTCCCGGTACATATGCTTTTAACGTTAGGGGTTCATGTTTTATATTTTCTTCGTGATTTATAATTATTGGTAAGCTGATGGCTATAGCTGCCAAGCTTGTCCTATTAAGGATATTAACCTTATATTTACTATAAGCTTAATAAATGAATAAATAAATAAATAAATAAATATAATTATTGGTTATGTTTAAGGAAAGTGGCTTATTTCAGTAACTTCTGTTATCTAGTTTCTAAGACGCATTGATGGTAGCATGCCATTTAGGTAACACAACATTGCGCCTTCCCACATTTGCTATTACTAAACTGCATTGCCCAGTTAATACGTAACCTCGCTTGGAGACCTCCAAAAAGAGGTTCTCGTTGTTCTCAATTAAATAACAATCAGAAAGACTCATATTACAAAAACCCCCACATTTCCATTTAATATTCATAAGGATCAGTTAAGGTTTACTGGACATATCCTGCCCACCAGCCAACTAGCCAGACAGACGAAGATGGCTCAATCGTCGTAAAAAGTCCTGAAATGAATTTAGTCTTAATATACCTAGTAGAAGTTATCCTGCCTCCCAAGTTTTTCACAAAGATGTTTTATACTAAACAACTTAACTACAATTGGGGTATAAAAGGTCAACTGAAAATTCCCCGGCCTGACACATAGATGGCGGTACTAGAATTAAATCCATATGATTTTTAGTTAGCCCTAACCTTCAAAAGACGCATGTAATAATTTGACAGCTGTCGGATCTTTAGTTTGTGAATTATATCATTTTGAGTGGGGCAACTTTTGTTATTGTGAAAAAGATGGATAATAAAAAATTTCGCGTGTTGATAAAATATTGCTTTGTAAAGGGAAAAAATACAGTTGAAGCAAAAACTTGGCTTGATGACGAGTTTCAGGACACTGCCCCAGGAAAATCAACCATCAAGCATTTGTATGCTAAGTTTAGACGTGGTGAAATGAACACCGAAAACGGTGAAAGCAATGGACGCCCAATAGAGGTTGTTTCCGACGAAAACATTAAAAAATCCACAAAATGATTTTGAATGACTGCAAATTGAAATTGAATAATATAGCAGGAACTCTAAAGATATCAACTGAACGTCTTCATCATAACATTCACGAATATTTGTGTATGAGAAAGCTCTGTGCATAGTGGGTGCCGCGCGAGCTCACTTTGACCTAAAACAAGTCAGTAAAAACCATGGCAATAATCCATGTATTAGGCTTCGAAATGCTTCCGCATCCATCATATTATCCAGATGTGACCCCAGCGACTATTTCCTGTTCTCAGATCTCAAAAGAATGCTCGCTGGGAAGAAATTTTCGTCGTCGAATGAGGAGGTGACCGCCTAAACTGAGGCCTTTTTTGAAGCAAATGACAAATTGTACTACAAAAATGGTATCGAAAATTTAGAGGGTCGTTATAATCACTGCATCATCCTAGAAGGGAATTATTGTAAATAAAAAAAAAACGAATTTTGCCATAAAAAAAGTGTTTTACTATGGTAGGCCGGGGACTTTTAAATTGACCTGTTATCATTAAAAGAGAATTGTTCCTGTTTTTTTGTTAATGAAATAATATGGGCGGGGCCACGCCCATTGTTCCGATCTCGCTAAATTTCCTTACTACAAATATACAATACTATTATACTGTAATAAATATCTGGGGCTAAATCGTGGACAAGTTCTTATTACGTAATACATTTCCACGTCTTAGCGGGCAGAAATTGTCTTTAACTTCGAACCACAATTATTTTTGGGAATTTTTATCGCAAAGCTGCAAAATATTTCAAATCAAATGATGAAGCGATTCTTGCCCAATCCACACATAGTGCTGGAAATATATGAAATCCAAAATCCATCAGAAGCTTTATCACGTGCAAAAAGTCGCATCTCTTGGAAATAACTTGCGGCTAAAATGGTTGCCTTCCCATTACGATCTTTAAAACCAAACCCCGAACGACTATTACCTGCGTTCTTGGCAAATTATTATTTTTCCAGCAATAATTGTGAAGTCATCATCAACATGCACAAAGACTTCATAAATGAAACTTCAGGACATAATATTATATTAAAATAAATGATTCTTTCACCTTTGCGTAAAAAAAATAAACGCCAAAACACCAAAAATCGTACAACACAATGCAGATGAACAAATGATATCTCATAAATTGCCGTCTATAATTAATCAAGAGCTCAGAACATAGAAATGCCAACCAGATAATAACCATAATAATAAGCGTATAACAAGAATTGTTGCTATATAAATTGATGATGTTGCCAAGGAAGAGGAACAGGAAACCAACAACTTGGCCTCACAAACAATAACCTAAGTAAGTGCAATAAAAGCTAAAAAGCCAAACGCAATTCCTGCTAAATGGCCCAGCTCAGCAAAAATAATAATACCCGAAAACAACAACAACAGCAATCTACCACTCTAAAGCGGCTAACAACTTAAACAAGGATTACAAACACGGCCCCAAAATAACTACAACACACAGCACAATTTAAGTTTACGAAAAAAAAAACAGAGTTACAACATACGAAATGATGATTAATTTCAATAAATGTTTTACAAGCATTAAAGCATTTATTTATTAAACGCATACGCCACTACGCCAGTCTTACGCCGCAGATATGGCCACAGATAGAAGATACAGATGCAACACAACAACATAAATGCCGCCGCATGCTGCATAATGTATTTTTTGCTGTCACAATTGCACTGGTATCGAGCGAGCACAATGATACCCTAGAAGCATAAACACACACACTTAACATAAAAAGCGCATGTGCGCCATAATATCCTTGCCGCTGAACAGACTAAGCCCAAAAAGCGCAAGGCGAACCGGAGCATTGAAATAATGCGATAAAGCGCAAAGAATAAGAGACGTTGCGCAGTTAACATAAGAATCTATTCATCTTTTGCAGTGACTGTAAATAAGTGGTGGGGTAAAGCTGACTACATTTCCTTTACAGATGTAATGGAGCAGCCACCAAAATTGTGCACCGAAAAAAATTTGTAGAGATGGTGAAGATGAGGAAATGTTATATGTAGTATGTAATACGGCCATAAGGTATTTAAGTCCTAGAGAGATAACATTTGAAATCCTGATAGTGCTCTGGAACTCAATTACAAATATGCAGACGAAATTTATATGGTCGATCGGGAAGGGGCATGTCAAAACTAAATTTTATCCCTTGAGAGATTAAATTTGCAGACGAAGTTTTTATTTTCGATTAGTAGGCAGATGGAGCGCACACTGCTCCGTCCTCTTACCAAAATAAAAGAGATAGCATAATAAAAAAAAAAAAAATTCCCTTTACACCCCATGAATGAGGTATTGGATAGCTTCTCACGTTGTTGTGAATTGACACGCTTTATATTTTAGATTCACAACAAACGGCACCTACTGTTTATCGACGAATGCGAACGTCACTGTTTGACTGACTCGACACTTATGTGATGTTCCTGTCAACAACATCGGAAGGACCGGCAATAAAAGAAAAATGTAGATGACTGGAGGCGGGTATCGAAACCGGGATCCACCGCATGGTAGTCGCGTGTTCTAAACACAATGGCACGGCCTGTCGAGAATCAGAATACAATGAAAGTTTATTTCTAAATTTCATTCAAAAATATTATCGGTTTTTATGAAAAATTTACGGTTTTTTGTTTATAAATCGTCGGTATACGCGAAAAACTGACCAAGTACACTTTTTATGTTTCTGAGTTATTAATGGTTTTAAGTTAATTTGATAGATTAACTACAATTATTTTGATACAATAACTACAAAACTATTTAAAATAGACTTAGGATTTTTTTTTTAGAGGGCATAGACTATTACCTTTGGAACACTTTTGCTTCATTAAGTCCATTTTATAAAAAAAGTGGACTTGGTCAGTTTTCCCTGTATACCCACGGTATAAATATTTTCATACCTACTACATTTTGGTAGTTACAAATGGAAGAGATGGTTAGGTGGTGTACCGACCGTGGCATAGTGGTTAGAACACGCGACTACCATGCGGGAGATCCCAGGTTACATTTCTTGCTACATTGCCGGCCCCCTCGATGTTGTCGACAGCAACGTCGCAGTATAAGTGTCGAGTTAATCGTTATGTCTAGTAAAAGCTTCTCAAACAGTGACGTTCGTCGATAAACGAGTAGGTGCCGTTAGTTGTGAATCTAAAATATAAAGCATGCTTATTCGCAACAACGCGAGAAGCTTTCCCATACCTTATTCATGGGGTGTAAAGGGAAATAAGTTAAGGTTAAAGGTATAGAAATTATGTGAACTAGAACACAAGACATATAGTCGTCTATAAAACTTATGATTATCTCGAGAAAAAAAATTGACGAAATGTATTACAACCAAAAAAATATTTTTCGAAAATTAATGTAGAAAAAAATATTACCCAAAAAACAATGGGGCTAATAGCATCGCACAATTTACTGGTTGTATACTGCAGTAGTAAGACCGATATTGATATATGGAGTTATTCTGGTTGAACCCTCTACAAAATCCCACATACTCACATACTGTATTCTAGACAAGGTCCAGGAATCGGCTAGTCTGTGCATCACTGGTGCGCAACGCCCAATCCGATGCACTAAAGGTAATCTAGAATTTCCTTCCCCTAGACATAATAAATGGTGCCCGGACATAACCCCCACGGACATAATCCCCAACACAATTTTGGGGCTTATGTCCGCCACGCTCTGCGGACATAACCCCCAATTTGCATTTGGGATTATGTCCGCGGGGCATAACGGACATAAGCCCCAACAAATATAACGGACATAACACCCAAACTAATTTTGCGACTAAAAAATTAAAAGTAATGAAAAAGGTTGATGAAGTTGATGAAATGGGGGTGGGCGGACGCCCACCCCCAAAAAAAAGAGTGACTTTTTAAGTAACTAACAAACTACGACGTATGCGGCGGGGGGCGTGCCCCCCACCGCATTCGTCTCGTGCTACAGTGAGACAGATTAAGTACGCAACGAGACTAACTACGGCGTATGCGGCGGGGGGCGTGCCCCCCACCGCATTCGTCTCGTGCTGCAGTGAGACAGATTAAGTATGCAACGAGACTAGCTACGGCGGATGCGGTGGGGGGCGTGCCCCCCAGAGCATTCGTCCCTCGCTACAATAGCAATATTTAAAATTGTTCTCTTTATATGTTGAAATACTAAAAACAACAACAAATTCGGTCATAATCCCCATTGGGGCTTATGTCCGTAGATTAGTGTCGGACATAACCCCCAATGAAATTGGGGGTTATGTCCGCCAAGTTGTCCGGACATAAGCCCCAAAATCGTTTTGGGGATTATGTCCGTGTGGGGTTATGTCACGGCACCATAATAAATATGCAGTCTGCCACAGCTACGGCATTAAGACTAAGAGAGCTGTCCTGTGTAATCATTAACATGGTGATTGGGACAACAAACATCGTTGACTATACTCTAGCTGAACCACTGTTCGACACAAAGTACCATACACTCATACCAGATAGAGATGCATAGGAATGCAGAAGTCCTGACACAAGACTGCATGTCGATTTCTATACTGCTGGCTCAAAATTAAACAATCACGTAGATTTCGAGATCCACTCCAAAGACCAAGTGCTAAATATAGCAGAAAGCCTACCTGATCACAGTGATACGCATTTTATAGCCTCGCCGGCATCGCAATTATTATTATTGTCTTTTTGACACAGACATGATCGGCAATGCACACGTACTCGAAAATGTTGTTTCATTCACAACAGTCAGTCTCTACTTAAGTGTTATGAAAGCAACACCACACACACTTGTTTCGCATTCAGCACAAACAGACAGAGAGAGAGAGAAATAATGTTCAACGAATTTTGGGAAAGAACCATAATTTCAACTTGTACAATTCCATTAGAGATATGGTAGAATGGCTGAGAAATAACATCCACACCACAGTAGAGATTATCATAGTCTTCGACAGTAAAGTTGACAACAAATTTCTGGATTTTATACCACGAAGTCTACCTGATCACTATATTGTATACTTACTTACTTAGCTGGCACTTCTCAGCAATTCCATTGGATTATATACTGCACGTATACAAATATTATTAGCGCCTCGGTCTTCTGCGCTTCTTCTCCTGTTAGTCACACCAAGTTCTGTAAGGTTCTCAGTTATCTTGTCATTCCAATGGAGTTTTGGTCGCCCTCTTCTGCGACGTCCATCAAGTTCATTGTCGATGACTTTTCGAGCATTTTCGTCTGTGCGTACGACATGACCTAGCCAACACAACCGCTGCACCTTAATGCGTCTGACCATGTCAGTGTCAGTGTACAGCTCGTACAGCTCATGATTCATACGACGCCGATACTCTCCGTTAACGATGATGGGCCCATATATTTTACGGAGTATTTTTCTCTCAAATATTGCCAGAACCGATTCAACCGCATGTTTCATAACGCAGGATTCTGAACCGTACATCAAGACAGGGAGAACCAGTGTCTGGTATAGCTGGAGTTTTGTTCGTCGAGAGAGGGCTCTGTCATTGAATCGCTTGCTTAGTCCGTAGTAGCATTCATCATCAAGCTGGATACTTCTCCGAATTTCGAGGCTGACATTATTGGTTTTGTTGATGGCGGAGCCTAGATAGATAAAATCATAATTGTCAACGTTCACGCAGTTTCCCAAACGAGTAGATTCTTTGTTTGTTCAAACTTATATCTCGTTCTCCGTCAGACCCATTTTCACTTATTCCTTCTGTATACCTGAGAAGGCTGCAGTCACATTCCGCAGTTTTCGACCGATGATGTCTACGTTGTTGAATATCGTTGTTGAATTTTGACCATTAGATATATACCAGAATGACTGAGATATAACCTCCTCCCTACAGTGGACATTAACATACTCTCCGACAGTCAAGATGCCAAAAAAACTCTGGATTCTGTCTTCCAAATCTCAACATCATTTCAAGATTGTCACAGATCTCTCAACGAAATGGCTGCGTATTTCAGCATACACCTTATGTGGGCGCGGGTTATAGCGACATACCAGGAAACTGCACAGCAGACGAGCTAGCAAGACACGGGACTTTCTTACATTTTACAGCTGAACCGTAATCCATTGGCATGCCTTAAGCGACTTACAAGCTACTCCTGCGTAATACAGAATATTAATCAGCAAACGGTACGTAGCCATCGGTCCTAGATAGTATTCAGACAGACGTGGCCTCGAATAGATTTATTTTATTACTTGTGGCCGTGTTGACGGTGATTGAAAGGCTAACAATGAGACAAGGTTGCGATTAGTGATTTCTGCTGAAGCAAAGGGGATAAAAAGGAGGAATAGTCCATAGAACACTTTCTCTGCACTTGCCCTGTTCTGGTGAACAGACGGGTTTTAGCACAGGGCTCTTATTTTTTTAGAGACCTAGGTGATCTACCCGATAATGATATTGACCGATTCATACCGATCAGGATGGGTTAACGGGGAAAACTAACTAGATATTTGTTAATGTCCTTGGTATCACAATATTCTTTACAGTCTAAGTGAGTCTGATTTTCAGACCTCCACACTAAAATAAAATTTTGTATGCACACTTCTATTTGGAAGTTGAATTTCAAGACGGAAAGATAGGTCAAAAACTACTCCCACCTACCATACAAACTGCCCTTTTTGGGGGTTTTTCCCTGCGATTACAGTCGTAGTTTAAAAGATTTTGGTACGTAAACTTTTAAAATGAGCAAGATCAATCGAGAACTTCTTCCACCTCCCATACAAAATACCCCCTTCTCTTAGCGGAGGTAAAGTTCTATGATGAGCAAGATCGCTCTTAAACTACTCTCACCTCCGTTGGTCTGTCCCACGATTACAGCCGCTGTTTAAAAGCTAGCGAACTAAAATTTGGCAGGTTTCTATTCTTTAAGCGGAAGTTGGGTTCGGTGAAAAACTATCCAACCTCCCTTACAAACTGCCTCTTTTTGGGGATCCGGCCCTGCACCATAGTTTAAGACCATAGTATGCAAGCTTCTAAGTTAAGTTCTAATATGGGCAAACAGTGAAGGGTATCTATGATTCGGGGCATAGCCGAAAATAATAATCGAACTATTTTCACTTATGTTACACAATTTTTTGCAGTGTACTTTAAAAACTCTTTTACTTTACGAACTTTATTTAGTAGACAATGTGACGCGTATGTAACACTAAAAGTCAACTTAACTTATACTCAGGTAGAATCATTGGCAACTCCTATGTATCTATTCTCCAACGATATCTTTTTAAACTATTTCCAATAAGTACAACAAAAACAACAACAAAAACTGTATATGTTAAAGGAAATCATTGCTCCCACCTCCCCCATCACTACCACTATTAAACCTCGTCAAGTTTGCTTTTGTTGCAAACATATTTTTTTGCGAGTTTTTCCTTTGCAATTGCTGTGGTGGTAACTTGTCGAAAATGCGATTTCATTGTCCATGAAATTAGTCATTGTTCCGGGATCTTTTACAAACTAAACAATAACAACAACAATAGTAACTTACGCTGTAACAACTAAGTACAACAACAAATGACATGATAACCAACAAACTATGTATAATAATATCAGGGGCAGAAGCTGGAGCAGCAGCAGCGCCGGCAACCTCTTAGCATCGATTATAAAGCAATGCGCGGTTTTTGTCTGTCCTTGTGTAGTCTTTCCTAACTGTCGGTTTGATGATCTTTGGATAGAACGTTTTTGGTTGTTCTTACGATGTGGATCATTTGTGTAAATCTAGCAATTGATATTGCATCTAAATATTCTTTAAGGGTTAGGCAATAAAGTTTTGTGGTGGATATATCACACATTGAAAATTACCATCACTCATACAAACAAGAGTACGAATTGTATCAAGGCAAATGTCGATCTTCAGATGTGTCTTTATCACGGTGAATGATTCTTTAGCTGTAACAACATTTCAAATATTTTAAATTTTGATATTGAGATCGAAATTTTTTGAATTTTATCAATATATGGAGAGTTGTTTTTTCTGAACCACAACATAACAAAAAACTGCGACTTTCCTAACCAATTCAAATTATTCGCAACACTTACTTTACTCGGAAACTCAATTTTTTTCCACACCACCCTACACTAAGAAGGGTTACCGCCAATTCGTCTTATTGTAACCTCTTTGACTGTAAACTTTTTGTGTGTAAACTTCATTAGTAACAAATATTTATTCTATCTTTCCGACAAGCGTCAGTCACACACAGAAAACCTCGAATGGCTTTGAATTGTTTTTCTGCTTTCGAACGCCGAATCGCCCTCCACCATTTGTTAGTTTTTGCTCTTTATTAAGGTTGCAATGATGCTACGAGACAGAAAAAGAAAAATGTTTGCATAAAATTGTGTGTTAAGATCCCAACGTTGACTTCATTGACTCACAACTGTATACCATTAAAGTGAGTTGAGTTGAGTGCTGACTCTGGACTGAAGGACTGACTGGAACGCTCGCGAGGCGAATCAAAGTACCGCACATCAAAGCCTATTAGTTTTAGATTACAACATAGCAATGATGTCGTTCCTCACCCTAGAAACCCAAGCAGGCCAACCAAACGATGGATGGTTGGTTGACTGCAAATCTATGTAAAAGTGTAACCAACTATCCATCTGTCCGTCCCAAGCGACTATCGCGACTATCGCGACTATCTGCATCTGTGTGGCAGACGGATACTGGGACTTGGGTGCGCGCGCATATCTGTTGCATGCCTCTTCATTTTAGTTGGTAGTAGAATTTGTGTGTGTGTTTCTGTTGCGTTTGCAGCGGTCTGTTGTTGTTCATAAGAAATGAAATTTATTATATTTTCAACTTCATTGGCAACAACTAACCGAATTGGCTAAGCTTCAGTTACCTCGTCTCTGGCGACTAAACAGAAACCCAAAACTGAACTGAAACTACAATTCCCTTACTTACTCCAACAAACTCCAGCAGAACAAGACGCAATTCATTTGCAAATTCCAATGAAACACCAGCAACCCCACACTGTTCCCCGTTGGTCGTTAGAGTACACTGTCGTATTCCAAAGAATTTCAACGATCATTTCATTTAATGCAGACTGACTCGAAAAAGTTCTACCCGGTTCCCATTGCTTTAATTCCATGGGCACAGTGCTAAGGCAAAGATGAAACAACAACACCACCATCACCATCACCACCATCGTCATCATCACCCAACCAACCTAAAGGTCTGAACCGAACAACGTTAAAGGCTTATGGAGGCCAAAGGAGCACAGAACAAAACAACAACAACAAAAACAGAAACATTGGTCTGAAGTCTGTTGGTGTTTGGCGAGCTTAAGCATCGTTTGCAAGTTTGAACCACTTTGATGCTGTGCCGCTGAAATGGTTCGAGACCACCCAAGACGTTGACGATTTGGTTCAAAAAGATTTCGCTGTTGCGATCAACATCATCATCATCTTCATCAGCACGCTCGTCCTCTCGCGTTCATCATTAGCGTCAGGGACATGATCAGTTTCGCTCTCATAATGATGATCTTGATGATGGGTGTAAAGGATGTTTGATATGGCATTGATGTACGAAATGAAATGGAAGTTTGGGTATCAGACAGGGGATGGCAGACAACAATTAAAAAAAAAGAAATAAAAACAAATTTGAGAAATATTTTAATTTTTTATATATTTTAATATTTTTAAAATTTTTATAATTTTTAACATTTTAATTTTTTTAAATTATTAAATATTTTTAATAGTTTACATATTTTTAATATTTTTAATAATTTTAATGATTTTAATATTTTTAATATTTTTCATATTTTTAATATTATTAATATTTTTAATATTTATAATATTTTTAATATTATTAGTACTTTTAATATTTTTAATATTTTCAATAGTTTTAATACTTTTAGTATTCTTAATATTTTTGGTATTTTTAGTATTCTTAATATTTTTCATATTTTTAGTATTTTTAACATTTTTAATATTTTTAATATTTTTAATATTTTTAATATTTTCAATATTATTAATATTTTAAATATTTTTACTTCTATATATATAAAAATGAAATGGTCCACGTATATCATACCATCACTTGAGAACGGCTGTAGTGATTTGGCAGATTTTTTTTTTATTCGATTCGGAATTTTCCGTAGATTGTTTGTATTGAAAAAAATCAAATCCAGGTGGCGCTAGGGTGGATTTATATCGAAAATTTGAATGCATGTACCACTTCAACTGAAATTTAGAATGGATATTCGCTTGATCATGAGAAAACATTTTATGTACAAATGGACCCGGTAGATGGCGCTGGGGTCGATTTACAATCAAAATTTTAACGAATGGGCCAATTTAACTGAAATTCAGAATCTATGTTTGTTTGATCATCAGAAAAAATCGTATGTACAAATGGATCCGGTAGATGGCGCTAGGGTGGAAATATATTGAAAATTTGAATGCATGTATCAATTTAACTGAAATTTAGTATTTATTTCTGTGGAACCTTGAGAAATTATTTTTTTGTATAAATTGACCCGGTAGGTGTCGCTATGATGAAATTATAACGAAAAGTTTAACGAATTAAACAATTTGATTGAAATTAAGAATGTATATTTGTTTTATTATGAAAATTTTTTTTTTATATATATGGACCGGCAGTTGATTTGGCTGGGGTTGAATTATTTCGAAATTTTACATCAATTGTCCGATTTTACTTATGCTTAAAATATATAAGTTTTTGGCATGAGAAGATTTTGAATATCGATTGTCCGATTTTACTTAAACTTAAAATATTTGACTTTTTTTTGGCATGAGAAAATTTTGAATGTATGTTTGGAACCAGTTGCCGGTGTTTAGCTTATGATACACTTAATTTTTGGAAGGTCATTTAGTCACTATTTTTAACATCATAGTTATTCAGAAGTCTATATATAAAAAAGATGTACATTTTGATGTCACCACTAATTGTGAAAACGGTTGACCCCATTTGTCCCAAAATTTCAGTGAAAGTTAAGGATTGGCTGTAGATGGTCACCCAGACTGCAAAAAGTCTTAAAGAAGAATGACTAACTTTTATAATGGCGCACTTCCTACTGAATTAGAGAGCTTCACAAAGTTATTTTTCCCATTTCAAAATTTTAGGGGACAGTAACGAAAATAGGAATAACTCTTGATATCACCCAGGCCATACGGTTAATGGGGTTGCTGAGCCTAATGAAGGCATTTTTGGAAATTCGTACTCCTTAGGATAAAAAGGTACAATCACCCAGTACACCAACGCAGAAAGTTCTATGTCAGTCAATCGGCTTAAAAATTTGGTTTTAGAATATATGCCTATCAATAAGTAAGTTTTCATCACATCATGGACGACACTGCTGATCCGTTTTAGCAATTCTTATAATAATATATAATAATCTTTAAGATATATGAATAACAGAATTTGTCCAGGAGAACCTCGCCCTTTAAATTGAAATATTTTAGAGGTCAAAAAAATAAACCAATCGTTTTTAGATTTCAACTACACTCAACATATTTTACAAAAATTTGGAGGCAGGACGAAGTCTGCCGGGCCAGCTAGTTTTTAATATTTTCAATAGTTTTAATACTTTTAATATTCTTAATATTTTTGGTATTTTTAGTATTCTTAATATTTTTAGTATTTTTAATATTTTTAATATTTTTAATATTTTCAATATTTTTAATATTTTTAATATTTTTTATATATTTAATATTTTTAATATTTTTAATATTTTTAATATTTTTAATATTTTTAATATTTTTAATATATTTAATATTTTCAATATTTTCCATAGTTTTAATACTTTTAGTATTCTCAGTATTTTTAGTATTCTTAATATTTTTAATATTTTGCATATTAATATGTTTTCATTGTTCGGTTTAAGATCTATTCTATTATTGCTAATAGAATTTGTTTTTACAAGAGTTGTGTGAAATGGATTATGTTGACAGCTGGCAGGGCAGATAGCTATTTCGATGGTTGCCAAACCATCATCATCAGTGCCGTTTGCTGTGCCTTCCAGTGTTGCCACAAGAAATTTTTTTTTCCGACCAAATTTGTTTCTAAATCCTACCAAATTGGGTCAAAACCGACCAAAATTGTAACGAAAAAAAAACAATATTTAATTTATAGAAAACTTTTATTAATTAAACAAAAAATAATATAAATTCAGTCTATTATTTTAATTCTTTAAATAAAAATATATACAAAAATATATAAACAAAAAAAATCTCTTATATATACAGAGAGTCTTTTTTAGCTGACAGTATGCGGACCTTTGTTCGTGATTAATTCTTTACAAAGCATGATACTGTTAATGGTATTAATTTCAAGTTTGTTTCTTAATTTAGATTTTATAAGAGATAGAGACGAAAACATTCGTTCAGCAGCGGCTGAACTATGTGGTAGTGAAAGTAAATTAAAGACAAATTTTACTAAATTTTCAAAACTATGTTCATTCAAACCATTTTTTATAGCAGATACATTTTTCCAAAACATGTCTATACTTAAATCAGGAGAAAGAGATGTCTCGCTGAGGCGCAATAAATTCCACTCTGTCACTATTATATCTGGATCACATTCAACAAGACAAGAAAACTCTAAAATAAGAGGCCATATACCTAAGTTTTCCGAAGAAATTACTCTTGGGGGCGTTATTATATTTGAAAGTTTAATGTCTTTGCGCTTAAAACCAAATCGAAGTTTTAATTGATCCAAAAATTCAACATAGAAATTTAAAACGTTAGACTTAACTTCATATATTTTAGAATCAGTTAAGTTCACTTTTAAAAAAATTTCCGCTTTTGAACCAATGACAATTTTTGAAATATCAATTAAATTTGCTTTATTTTTATAATCAATTTCAACATTATTGGTTATATATTCTCTTTTTACAAAATTGCTTAGTATTAAAAGAAAATTTGTTTTAATACTCGCATATAAATACGGCAAACGGGAACTTTCATATAGTCTATAACTCCATAGATGGCGTTTCACACATAGTAATGATTTTGTAAACTGTGAATATTTATAAATAAAATTATGTGCAACACATGGTAAATTATAATAAAAATATATATTTAAAATTTTTTTTTATTCAAAAATCTACCATAATCAGTTTGGGCCTACCATCCGACCAAAATTAAAAAATTGAAATTCGTCCGACCAAATTTGGTAGAATTCTACCAAAACGGCAACACTGGTGCCTTCTCCACTCATTATCACAACCTTAAGTGTTAAAAGCTTCACACAATCAATGTGAAGCTCACACACACTGGTGCGAAAATGGTATCAACGAAGACAACGTCAACACAATCCACACAAGCTCTTGTCTATGCTTTGTCCATCGGACAAAATAGCATAAAATTGTTTTTGGCATAAAATGCCAACCCAGTGTACCTCCCGTGTATGTATTCTCTTGTTTATTTTTTTCGATCTGTGCAGAATATGAATATGTTTTCATTGTTCGGTTTAAGATCTATTCTATTATTGCTAATAGAATTTGTTTTTACAAGAGTTGTGTGAAATGGATTATGTTGACAGCTGGCAGGGCAGATAGCTATTTCGATGGTTGCCAAACCATCATCATCAGTGCCGTTTGCTGTGCCTTCTCCACTCATTATCACAACCTTAAGTGTTAAAAGCTTCACACAATCAATGTGAAGCTCACACACACCGGTGCGAAAATGGTATCAACGAAGACAACGTCAACACAATCCACACAAGCTCTTGTCTATGCTTTGTCCATCGGACAAAATAGCATAAAATAGTTTTTGGCATAAAATGCCAACCCAGTGTACCTCCCGTGTATTGATTTCTCTTGTTTTGTATTGTTGATCTGTATATGTAAATAATGAGTTTGGTTTCATTGTTCGGTTCAAGATCTTTTCTATTATTGCTAATAGAATTATTTATTTATTATTATTTTTAATATTTTAATTTTTATTAATTTTTTTTAATATTTTTAATATTAAAAACATTTTTAAATTTTTTAATATTTTGAATATTTTTAATATATTCAAAATTTTTTAACATATTTAATATTTTAAAAATTTTTTAAATTTTTAATATTTTTAAAATTTTTATTTTTTTTTAATATTTTTACTATTTTGAATATATTCAAAATTTTTTAACATTTTTAATATTATTAATATTATCAACATTTTTAAAAATTTTAATATTTGTAGCGTGTACTTTATTATGTACCATTTAATTACATATAAATCCCTTGTAATCAGTATATTTTGTAGTTGCTATGAAAGCTTTATTCGTTATTAGTTATTATTTCATTTCATTCATTTATCATTTTTGCCTTTAAGTTTTAGTAACCACAATAAGTAATCGTTACTTTTGACATATTTGTTAACGTACAACACTAACGATCTCAAAAATAGCTTTCACTCAAATGTTCCTAGCGTAACTATAAATATTTGTAAAGCACTCCTCGTCGCATGATTTTGAGCGAATGTTGAGTGCGCAAAATCACAAAAGCTCTCGTGTAAAGAGTATAAAAGGTCGCACATCGACGAGGATTGTTCATTATTGTTTTACAGGTCAGTTGAAGTGATTGGCACTGATACAAGCGGAGAAGCACACAAACTTCTAGACTGTGACGAGCATCGGCTGTTTGTGTGTGATCGCTTGTATTGGTGACGTTTCAAGAAGGGTTGTTTGTTGGACAACAACAGCCTCTCTTCTTGTTACTCCGATCGCTTTAACTGTACCAATGTGTGTTCATTATTGTTTTACAGACGAAATAATCTGCAAATAAAGTAAAATTAACGAGAAGTTCCATTTGCGTTTCATTCAAACAAACAAAAGGAATAACTCGCTACAAATTGGCGCCCAACTAAGAGGCCGAAAACGACCAGATTTTTTTCAAGAGCAACGAGCTGATTTCCAGGTTTCTAATACCGATTGTGGTGGCCGTCAATACGGAACATTTCCCTTTCTGGAAGAAAACTTTGGTGCTGTTGGACAATCGTGGCTGATAATACCGACCAATTTGAAGACGCCGTGTGTCATTTTCCAGGTGTTAGTGAGGGTCAGGAAAATTCAAGCGAAGTTCAACGCAAAAGCAAACGGCTCTCGACAAAAGTAAAAATGGTGTCGCTGACAAATGAACAGTTTCAACAGCTATTGAGTCAAGTTAATAAACCTGACGTACGTTATGGCTCCTTTGGTAACTGCACTGCCCGTTATAATGGCGAGCGCAATCCATCAAGGGTAGAGGAGTTTATTTCGGCGGTTTCAACGTATAAAACGGTTGAACGTGTGACTGACGAGAATGCAATTAACGGCATGCCCATGTTGTTGGAAGGCGACGCAGCGGAGTGGTGGCGAGGTGTTAAGTCGACTGTGAAGAAGTTCGATGACGTCGTTCGTATGCTAAGAGAAGCTTTTTCACCACCAAAACCGGCATGGCGCATTTATGCCGAAATAAATGAATCAAAACAGCAATTGACCGAGCCAACCGATTCGTTTATTCGCAAAAAGAGAGCGTTGTTTGCACGATTGACGAGCTGTCCTATTGAATCTGATCAAATTGATATGCTGTTTGGGTTGTTACACTCACAGATCAGAGAGCGTATTTCTCGCCATAAAATTAAGACGTTCGACCAACTGTTGGCTGATGCAAGAGAGGCAGAGCATGTGTTGTCAGAACGAATTGCCGAGGACGTTAAGGCTGATACATCTGTTGCAGCTAAAGAGGTTTTACGATGCAGGTTTTGTCGCAGAAAAGGGCACACCGAGGTGCAATGCTTTAAGAGGAAGGAGGCCTTAGCGGAACAACCGCCCGTGAAAAGTGACCCGATTGTGCTAAAGCCCAAATATGCATGTTACGGATGTGGTACACCTGGTGTTGTTCGAGCTAAATGTCCGAATTGCAGCAAGGAACGTGCTGGTGGTACTCCGTTAAGCGTGGCATTTAATTCGCTTGGTTTGTGTACGGGACGCGACATTCCAATGGTAAATGTGGAGATATTCGGTGTACCTGGCCAAGCCTATTTTGATTGTGGTGCGAAGACCAGCATAGCCAGTGCGAACCTGAAACGCGTAATGGAATTCCACGGTTGTAAATTCGACACAATTCGTTGCCAGACAACGCTTGCAGACGGCTCAACAAGTATTCGCAATTTGTTGTCAACTACATGTAAAATACAAATTGGTGGCAGATGCTTGAATGTTAAGTTTTTGGTATTCCCGGAAGGTGACAATAATCGAACGCTGCTTGGAGCCGATTTTATGGAAGAAGCTGAAATAGTGATGAGAATGGGCCAGCGTTCTTGGCACTTTGAAAACTGTCCGGATCAGGTGTTTTATTTTGCAAAAGAGTGGCCGCTAGATCTTAACTTGCTCGAAACCATTAGTGTGACAAAAAGACTTCCAGAGCCCCCGAGAACAAAAGGTGCCACAAAACAAGTCGATTTTCAACTTAAAACACCTGCTAGGCATCACAATGAAAATGTGTCGGACTTTGAAAATACTGGTCCCGATTACTATTCGCCTCATTCAATCCAGTCAATCTTTAGAGGATCTATTCCAGATGACTTACCTACACCAGATCGAGCCCAAGATGAAAAATTGTTTACCGGTGTCATTTACAGAATGAATGATGACTACAACGACTCAATTTTTGTGCCCCTCAATGCTTTTGAGTACGATATTTTGAAACCCTCCGACGCTATTGACTTGAGCACTGAAGAAAAGGTACAACTGGATAATTTGCTGAAAGTGCATACGGAATTGTTTAGCAGCTTTACTCCAGGGGGAGGACGCGGAGCAGCATCCGAAAATACGCCTACACCATTTAACCCAGTTCGAAAACGAGGAAGACCCAAGATACCAATGAGAAGGATGTCCACTAACATATCCTAATATCAATATCTTGACGTGCTACTCGGGGCGAGTCTAGCACGCCAAAGGGGGAGTATGTAGCGTGTACTTTATTATGTACCATTTAATTACATATAAATCCCTTGTAATCAGTATATTTTGTAGTTGCTATGAAAGCTTTATTCGTTATTAGTTATTATTTCATTTCATTCATTTATCATTTTTGCCTTTAAGTTTTAGTAACCACAATAAGTAATCGTTACTTTTGACATATTTGTTAACGTACAACACTAACGATCTCAAAAATAGCTTTCACTCAAATGTTCCTAGCGTAACTATAAATATTTGTAAAGCACTCCTCGTCGCATGATTTTGAGCGAATGTTGAGTGTGCAAAATCACAAAAGCTCTCGTGTAAAGAGTATAAAAGGTCGCACATCGACGAGGATTGTTCATTATTGTTTTACAGGTCAGTTGAAGTGATTGGCACTGATACAAGCGGAGAAGCACACAAACTTCTAGACTGTGACGAGCATCGGCTGTTTGTGTGTGATCGCTTGTATTGGTGACGTTTCAAGAAGGGTTGTTTGTTGGACAACAACAGCCTCTCTTCTTGTTACTCCGATCGCTTTAACTGTACCAATGTGTGTTCATTATTGTTTTACAGACGAAATAATCTGCAAATAAAGTAAAATTAACGAGAAGTTCCATTTGCGTTTCATTCAAACAAACAAAAGGAATAACTCGCTACATATTTTTAATATTTTTAAAATTTTTAATACTTTTATGTTTTTAAAATTTTTAGATTTTTTAAAATTTGTAAAACTTTAAAATTTTTAATACTTTTAATATCCTTAATATTTAAAATCTTTTTAAAATTTTAAATATGTTTTATATTTTAAATTTTTTTATTTAATATTTTCCTAAATATTTTTCATAATTTTAATGTTTTTAATATTTTTAATTTTTCTAATAATTTTAATGTTTTAAATATTTTTAAATTTTATATATTTTTAATATTAAAAATATTTTTTATTGTTATTTAATATTTTTGATGTTTTTATTTTTTTTTTGATATTTTTAATATTTGTAAAATTTTTAATATTTTAAATACTTTTAATGTTTTCAATATTATAAATATTATAAATATTTTTAATATTTTTAATATTTTTAATATTTTTAATATTTTTCATATTTTTAATATTTTTAATATTTTTAATATTTTTAATATTTTAAATACTTTTAATGTTTTCAATATTATAAATATTATAAATATTTTTAATATTTTCAATATTATAAACATTTTTAAAATTTTTAATATTTTTAATATTTTTAATATTTTTAATATTTTTAATGTTTTTAATATTTTTAATATTTTTAATATTATTAATATTTTTAATATTTTAAATAATTTAAATAATTTAAATAATTTAAATAATTTTATTTTATTTATTTAAAATTTTTTTTTTATTATATGTTAATCCGCAGCGCAATTTAGTACCCTTATCATCACCAGTATCATCTCTGCTCGCAAAAACATTAGTATTTGGCCTTACTCTAAAGTCCCACAGTAAGTTGGGTGATGTTCATTCAGCGCCGAGATGATGTTCTCTGATATGCACAATAAACGCGCATTAAAAGTCGCAATCAGAGTTGATGTTGAGAACGAACAACAACAACAATAACTAAACGCTTTGCGTGAAGCAGACAATTGTTTCTGGATGTTGCCATTATTGTTGTTGCATTGTAAATTGCAACAAGTATAAATGAAGGATACTTCAGTACACACACACACACACACAACAACAACAACAACAACATTTGCAACTGCAACCAGCCTTAGCACACTCGTTTAGGCCACGTTATGCAGCGGCGGCATCGAACCAAAAACGCGATGCATTTAATTTGATGTGTGTGTGTGTTTGTTGTTTTTGCGCCATGCCATGGTATAATTGTAACATAAGGTTAAAGGACTCAATTGGATAAGTGGGTTGAATGTTTAATATACTAAAGCTCTTAGGCAACTTTACGTTGGCTATGCGAAACAAGTAAAGTTTTATGTCTTGTTTTTATATGTGAAGTGTAATTAAGCAAGAGTTTGTGTGTTGTTTTATTTTTTTCTTTACTTTCCTCATATAAAGTTATAATGATGGTAATAAGAGAGCCACTAAAGGAAATGACTGATATTAAGTTTGCCATTTTGGGCCTATAGAAATTACTATGAGAATTTACAGTTTTATTGAAAATGTAAATTAAGGTAAAAATCAAAAACTTAAGCTGTTTATAATAGGAACTATTTTTATAAGGGGTTCAGCTAATCTGCATAGAAAGGTGTGAACAGCTAGATGTCTGTAGCCATAAAACTAAATTTGAAATATTTGGTTGTTTTACATTTTGTTGCTGCTCTTTAATCCCCTTAGCTGCTGCGCCAATTTCTTAGCTGTGATTCATGGCATAATTAGACAAATTTTTATTGGCCAAAACCTAATTTGATTCAGACTTTGGCTAAAGTTTAATCACTTAGCTTTAATGTCCGAAACTTAATTAATTCTTTAGAAATCACAGTTTATGATTGCATTGACTTCATACCCCCTGGCAAGAAATGAAATCATGGAATTAATCAATAAACGCAAACATCAAATGCTGATGATTTACACCACGACGGCAACTGGAAATCGGGAGTATCATGTGAACACAGCCAGCAACAAACAGATCAATCACAGCCATAAAATGTTGTACAATTAATAAGAGACCACCGCCGCCACCTACATTTGGTAATAAAATGTTGACACAATATATGACGACGGGTTAGTTGCGGCCAACAGATTTAAGGAATTATGACACAAAGCTGTCAAATAACGCTACTGTAGCTTTTATTTGTACATGTCCGTAAGTCTGTCGGTCCATTGATATGGGAACAATTTCGGGATTTATTAGAGACTCTTAAGCTGTGGTGATACGCAGTTTTTACACAGAAATAAAGATTTAATTAATTTTTTGACTTTTGAACAACAGCGATTGTTTTGGCCACAGTCATGTTCTTAGAAATGCGATACCTATGTATGGAGGAACTGGGCACATGGAACGAATCACGTGGTAAGATTGATTTTGAGCTAGCGGCCAAATGTTAAGCAAATGACAGGCTAATTGACACTTCACATTCAAATGAAACAATGCATAGAAATTAAGAGATATTTTGACAACAAAAGCAAAGGTGGGATTAGTGGTAAATGACATGTAGTAACACACATGTATATACACGATTTGTTTATGACACGTAATGAATGGCATAGTTGCGGTTTAATAATGACAGGAAAATAATATAGGAAATTGACCTGAGCTTAAGCTGTTAAGAAGACCGTAAGCGGTCTTTTTACATTGTAAAAGGGCAGCCAATGACAGGTTAGGTTAAAATAGGTAAGTGTGAAAGTCTTAAAATCAGACTCACTTAGGCTGTAAAGTCCATTGCGTTATCACGGAAACACAGATTCCTAGTTTCCCTATAGAAATCAGAGTGTAGTATTGAACCACGATTGTTCGCTAGGGCAAGGCACATCCACATACCCCACCTACCTTTTGCTGCTGAAATGATCAGTCATCTCGATGATAGTTAGACCTGCGGCAATTTAGAACTGATGAATCAGTCATGGTTGAATTTGGTATTACAGCAAAGTTGATATGCCTTTGCGGAATGACGCTGGCTGACACTTCAGCAAGCCATTTTATACCAGACGAGACCTAGGACAAGGTGACAGCAGCATATCGTGTGACCTCTTCAACATAGTGATGGTGGAAAGCTGCAGTAAACATGACTGGCTTGATATTCAACAGAAGCCACATGCTACATGCGTACGCTGATGACGTAGACATCATCGGCAGGATGTTACTGCAGCCTTCTTAGACATACAGAAGGAAACAGCAAAAAAGGGTTTAACGGTAAACGACTTCAAAACAAGGTTATTAGTTTCAATGAACGAGAGGAAAATACTCCGTAAAACGTATGGGCCCTTCATAGTCTACGGAGAGTATCGACGTCGTATGAATCATGAGTTGCACGAACTGTGCAGACAATGAACACGATCGATGACGAGGATAAGGGCGACCAAAACTCCTTTAAAAAGACAAGGTTGCTGAGAACTTTGCATAACTGGCGATAAAGCATAGAAGATCGAAGAGCTTATAATACTTTTCTAAGTGTTGTAAGGAACTGCCAGCTAAGTCAGTTGAGTTAAGGAAGACGGAATTTGATGGCAACTCGATTGACGGAGAAAATGTTAATCTCCACTGCATATTGACGACTTTACAGCTCAGCCATTCTGCCACTACTGCATTGGGTGGTGCGCAGCGCACCAGAGACGCACAAAGTAGCCATTCGTTGGACCTTGTCTAGTATACTACAGTACAGTGAACTTCTGAATAGCCTTCAGCTAAATTGAGATAGCTTAATTGGTCAAATAATATCGAGGAGAGGTCAAAGAGAGGTGGCATGCCATTTATGCATCCTGGAACTCTTAAGGTAGAAGCTGGGGACTCAGATCCAAGGTGACAATGTTGCTGTATAATGCGGTAGTCCGGCCAATTATTACATATGGTTAGTTAATTGTATGCAAGGATAACTAGGTCTATAGCAAGGATACCTATCCGGAGTCCCTTAAGTAGGGTGTCTTTAAACAAAGATAATGAGTACTACGTCTGGACAACGAGTTATACAACAAGGATGATTAGTACTACGTAAGGACAACGAGTTCTACAGCAAGGATACTTTATTAGCGTCCCTTAAGCAGGGTGTCTGAAAGCAAGGATAATTGTTACTACGTAAGGACAACGAGTTCTACAGCAAGGATACTTTATCAGAGTACCTTAGGCGGGAGGGATATATCAAGGATAATTGTTACTACGTAAGGACAACGAGTTCTACAGCAAGGATACTTTATTAGGGTCCCTTAAGCAGGGTGTCTGAAAGCAAGGATAATTGTTACTACGTAAGGACAACGAGTTCTACAGCAAGGATACTTTATCAGAGTCCCTTAGGCGGGGTGTCCTAAAGCAAGGATAATTAGTACTACGTAAGAACAACGAGTTCTCCAGCAAGGATACTTGATCAGTGTCCCTTAGGCAGTGTGTCTTAAAGCAAGGATAATTGTTACTACGTAAGAACAACGAGTTCTACAGCAAGGATACTTGATCAGAATCCCTTAGGCAGGGTGTTTCTAAACTAGGATAATTGGTACTACGTAAGGACAACGAGTTCTACAGTAAGGATACTTGATCAGAGTCCCTCACACAGGGTGTCTTTAAACAGGGATAATTGGTAATACGTAAGGACAACGAGTTTTACAGCAAGTATACTTGATCAGAATGCCTCAAACAGGGTATCTCTATACAAGGATCATTAGTACTACATAAGGACAACGAGTTCTACAGCTAGCAAACTTGATTAGAGTTCCTCAGGTACTCTAATTAGTACTACGTAAGGACAACGAGTTCTACAGCAAGGATACTTGATCAGAGTGCCTTAGGCAGGGTGTTTCTAAACTAGGATAATTAGTACTACGTAAGGACAACGAGTTCTACAGTAAGGATACTTGATTAGAGTACCTCAGGCCAGATGTCTCTAAACAAGGATAGTTAGTACTACGTAAGGTCAACGAGTTCTGCAGTAAAGATACTTGATCAGAGTCCCTTAGGCAGGGTGTCACTAAACAAGGACCAAAGCTACTGTGAACTTCTTAAGAAACTACGCTACGATCTACGATGTATTAAGGTCGCCGGAAATCCAACGACTGGTTTTATTGAAAGTACTCTGCAAGGTCCAAAGAATGGCTAACATGGGGATTACTAGGGCCAGAAGGAGGGGCAAGAGGAAGCACACCGCAAGATGTGTGTCACTTATCGAAGATGGAATATGGGTCAGGAGCTGATGTGTTCAGCGAAGACCTGCAGCTAAGCCTCTTTTTAAGACTACATTGTGAATTCAGTGTCTTTCAGGCTAAGGTACTGGCCATTCAGAAAGCGGCGGAGGCTGATATGCGATGTGGAATTGATACTAGCAGACGGATAACCATCTGGGTGGATAGTCAGACTGAAATAAATGCGATCAATTCTACATCGATGATGAGGAGAAGTTGGATGGACTATAGCCTCTGGATATCAGCCTCTAGTGGGTCTCAGGACATTGCGAAAACCCTGTGTGGATAGTCCGACTGCAATAAAAGCGATCAATTCTACATCAAGGAACCTGAGAAGTTGGATGCACTTAAGCCTCTGGATGTCAGCCTATGTTGGGTCTCAGGACATTGCGAGAACCCTGAGGAAGCCAGAGGAAGCTGTACTATATACGATTATGACTCTCTGGGAGCTGTTCACCTGACCATTTGATACCTTTTTGGCTTAGTGGAGGATTGAATGAGGAAAACAGCCAGCAGCCGTTGGATCACCAGCCAACGACTGTACAACAGCTAGATCGCTGTGTGACCCGAATAGCAGATCCCGATCGGGCCACATGGTTGGCCTGCGCTGGAGTGATTTGAGACTGTTCTGTGGAATTCTAACTGGCCTGTGCAATATTAGGCATCTGATAGGCAAATGGGATAGATCCATACCGGACTACTGCCGTGTGTGTGAGAACGAGGAGGAGTCCGAGACGATGGGACATCTTGTTTGTGGCAGTCCCTCTCTAGTCCGTAGGATGCTAAGTAACTTAGAGAAAGGTTATATAGAGGACCTCAGTCGGAGTAGGCAATTGAATAGGTTTTATTCGGTGCCTTTCATGACTGACTGGGCCAAGATGATTGGGGGTTTTCCAAGATTTTCTCTTTACTCTATATTCCTCTACTTTCTCCTTCTCACCCCTTGGTCCTTCTATAACAGACAATCACAATGTAACAACAGATCTTGGTGTATAGTGTGATATGGTTTTTACCAGATACCACGTGTCCACAACCTAACCTAATACTTTATACAGTCCGCGGTAGGAATTTCCGTAACTTTCTTAAGGTTCCACAGATATCATCTTACACCTCCTAGGGAACATAACAGTTCGGTTTTGTTGGATTTACTACGAGACCGTTTTCCCCCGACCACTTCACCATAGTACTTTTTGGAGGATGCCACTGAGTGTTTGCAGCTGTCTCACTCTATCTAGGAAAGGATATTTACTGGACCTCAGTCGGAATTGAGGTTTTTTCCTGGCTGACTGGGTCAAGATTATTGGGGGTTTTCAACGATTTTTCTCTTCTTTCTATATCTCTCCCCTTTCCCCTTCTTTCTCCTTTCCACCCCTTTATTCTTCTTTAATGGGCAATCACAATGAATCAACACATCATGGTGTATAAGGTGATATGGTTTTTAGCAGATTAAATGTGTCCATAACCTAACCTAACACCGAGCTACTCTTCGTCCACGGAAGGAATCTCAGTACCACCCAAGGATATTAATTCCACGAAAAGGATCTTATACCTACTAGTAAACAGAACAAGTTTGGTCATATGTGGATTTTCCCGAGACCGTTTTCGCCGACCACTTCGCCACAGTGAGAAGGCCTCTTTGAAGGATGTCTCCGAGTGTACTCCGAACCTTCCCCCTAACTGCTATTGCCACATCATCTGAATATGCATCAACCTCCTCTAGGTTAAATTGAGTACTAAGGTAGAAGGTGAGATACAATACCACATAGGGGTGTACACCTACTAACAAATTTTTTAAGGTCTGACGACCCTAAGTTAGCGACCCTAGCCTCCTAATATTTTCACGTTTGATAGTGCCATGGCTATAGCCTCGGTAGTTACATTATTGAATGCAACTCTAGATCTAAACAGGCTACCATAGTATACTCTATGGCGGCGAGTGAACCTTGAATGAAACCGGCCATGTCATGCAGGGCTGTATTAGCGGACATACATTAGCAGTATCCATGCTGACTGTCCTTAGTCAGCTTCCGTTATAAGTTTTGTCCTAAAGTAACTATCATTGAGTATATCCAGTGTTTTTAGAAGAAACGATGACAGGCTGATAGATCTCAAATCTGTTGGTCTAGTATGGGAGGGTGTTCTCGCAATGAGAATGGCCTTCCTGCTATTAGTGATATATGTAATGTCGAAACAACCGAAATAGAGCTCCTTGAGCCACGGTATCGGCATATCAGCCACCGCTTGTTTAACAAGCGGTAAGATCATATCCGATGCTGGTGGTAATCCCCCTTATTATGTATGTCGTAGTCGACTTTCGACAACTTTCGACTGTTTGTTTTTAATTTAATAAAATTAGTAATAATTAACAGAAATGTGAAGGAAATTTTTCATATTCTAATGAAGAATAACATGATAGGATCAAGGACAAGTCGTATTTTAGGGCTACAAACTATATCACAATTGAAAAACGACAAAGATTCGACGTGACTACGACATTCATATAATAAGGGGGAATGTGACATAACATCCAAAAATATAAGTCCTACGTCACCAAGCCAGATGTTAATTAACATTTAACGTTTTACATCAATCCCTATCTCTTCTCCCTCCAATTATCATTCCACCAGCCTATGACATCACACCTTCTGACACATTGCCTAGCCGCCCATAGACCCTTTTCATATTATTGTTGCCCATCATAAATGTCATAAATCTCTTAAGAAAACGAAAATATGATCTTTATTTACAGGCAGCAGCCAAAGAAGAAATCACTCATTTATAACAACAGACAGAAGTCACGTACAATATCTTTTGTTCGGCGCACATTATGAGATCATGATTCAGATGAGATTTGATCACCCCCTCCGTTCGCCGTTTCGTTGGCAGCACAACAATTTGAGTGAATGCCAGAGGACAAAACTTTTACATGTCTTGCTGTCACTTTGACAATGACAACAATAAACAAACACAAAACAGTCGCTTACAAGTCGGTCTCTAAGGACGTCATTGCCGTGGACATGGGCACTAAGGCCATCGCACAAGCGGCATCAATGTCATTTGGTTGAAATGGCCATAACATTGCCAAGTAACTACAACAACAATGAAGCAACTACTACTACTACCACTTGTTGAACTAATAATAATGTCTAATGACATTTACAGATGATGACAATTATAAATAAAGGTGACATTTAACAGCGAGGGGGGTCATCATTAAAGATGACTGAGACCTTGAAGTTTAGCAGTTACGCGTGCCATTTGACTGATGGTCGTGTGTCTGTACCCCTTAATCTATCTATGTAGGATTTGGAAGTCATCGTTAAGCAGAACGTTAACAAAAGCAAATCCATCTCTCCGATGTAGTTAGTGTTTATGCATACGCGTGGCATGTGGCGGTTCCGCATTTTAGCATTTTATAGCTTATCTTCGAAATGCATCACAGCAGTGACTATGCGCTGTGGCAAGCAGGAGTTGGCCTTTGGAAATTGAGAAGCAAATCGCTTAACATTAGTTAGCAAACGCACACGCGTAAGGAGCCTTGACTTTGTCAAGGTAGTTGCTGCAATAAACGTCGAACATCATGGCAAAGAACACAAACAAAGCCCTTGAGATTATGTTTTGCGCTTGTATGTTTGGCAACGTTATTAGAATTGGAGAATGTGCATGTGAACGAGTTTTGTCTGCTTGTCTTTCGATCTATCTATCAAATGCATTTTTAAAGAAGTCACCAGAGAGAGTTACCCAAATACGCGTGCGCACGCGCTTTTTGCAACACAATCACTTGGGTAACCTTGAGTTGTTATGCTCTCTGTTTGCTGAGAGCTGTGTGTAACTGCTGTGACAATATGTTAACATCAATCAATGGCTAGATAGTGCAATTGTACGAAATGTCATATGATATAGGAGCAGCTTAGAAATGAATTACACTAGACTACCGGAATGTGTAGCCTATGCTGTGGGAAAAGAGCGTAGAAAATACATAATAACTTTCAAAACTTTGGAGTGTTTTTAAAATATGAATTTCTTTATCTGAATCAAAAAAATATATATCTATGAAAAAAAATATATCTATAAATATAATAAAAAATTAAACGGTCCACTTGAGAACGGCTGGAGCGATTTGGCTGAAATTTGTTTTTTTTTCGATTCGAAATTTTCAGCAGTTTGTTTGTATAGAAAAAAAGTCCATTCCAGGTGTTTCTAATTCAAATGAATATTTGTTTGATCATAAGAAACAAAATTGTGTACAAATATACTCGGTAGGTGGCGCTAGGGTGTATTTATGATCAACATTTTAACAAATGGACCAATTTTACTGAAATTTAGAATGCTTAACTGTTTGATTGTGAGAAAAAAAATCATGTACAAATGAGCCCTGTAGGTGGCGCTGAGGTGGATTTATAATGAAAATTGGAACGAATGAACAAAATGTTGTGAATTTAGGAATGTTTGATTAAATGGAAATTAAATTCCATCAAAAATGTTTCGATTTTATATAAAAGGCTTGGGTGACTAACTGATCACTCCCCAGCCCAAAAGGCTAAAGCTAGAATAGTGAAATTTAGAATGTATGTTTCTTTTATGACGTAGGCGCGCACTAAGAAGGGATTTTTGGAAATTCGGACTGAAAGGGGGTAAAATAGGCGTGGCACCGCCTCATATAACTAGAATTTAAAAATGACTGTATCTTTTGAACCATTATAGGTACGAAGTCGGGAATTGGTACCTTTATCGGTCGTATAAGAAAAAAATGCTTTGTTAGTAGAAAGTGAACAATGCCACGCCCCTTTTCAAAAAAAAAATAGTTATATTGGCTTAATAGATGGTCCGATTGTAATTATATTTTCTTTGTGTGATATTGTCCATAGGACCTTCATCATAGGTTACATGGAAACATATTCAGACAAAGGGGCGTGGCACCGCCCACTCAAGCCTCAATTTCAATCGGTCATACCTCAAGAGCTATTATAGGTATGAAGATGAGATTTACTATTTCGCATTATCTGGGCGAAATTAATGAACCGATTGCCATGAAATTTTCACTGTGTATCACTATCAATAGGTTCTCTATCATAGCCTACAGGAAAACATACCTAGACAAAGGGACGTGGCAACGCCCACACAAACCAAAAGTTGAATCTGTCATATTTCGCAAGCCATTAATGGTATAAAGAAGAGATTTTCTACATATGTAAATGGTACATGAGGGATTACGTCTCGCTGGGAAATGGGCGGTACCACGCCCTTTTGAAACAATTGTTATGTCGGTCATATTAATAGCTAAGAATGAATTTTTGGATACTCGTACTTTTATTGGTTAAAAACCAGTACAGAAATTTCAGTCAGTTAAACTGAGTGATAAATACCATCACCCAATATAAGATTTGGTTTAAGTCTTGAGTTATTGAAATAAACCGATTTGTAATTAAAACCAGTTAGAAAGTTTCAGCCGGGCAACCCTACTTACATTTAAACTTACCCTCAGTAAAACAAACAATTTTCTATTATATTGATATTATTACTCGATTTTGAAATGGGCGGAGTGGTACATTTGTATGAAAGGTACAAGAAGGGGGGTGTTTAGGCTTCCAGATTTATTCTCCATAACTTTATCCTGTTATAGCTTTACTAAATACAGAATTTGGGCACGATTGCGTTGGGTGTACTGATATTATTACTACATCCCTAAAGTGGGCGGAAAGGTACATTTGTATGGGAGGTAACATAAGGGGCATCGCTAGACTTCCAATTTTTTCTCCAAAACTTTGTCCTGTTATAACATAACAAAATACAGAATTTGGGCACGATCGTGTCTAGTGTATATTATTACCCTATTTCTAAAATGGGCGGAGCGGTACATTTGTATGGGAGGTACCAGAAGGGGCGTGTCTATACTTCCAGATTTTTTCTCCAAAACTTTATCCTGCTTGAACTTTACCAAATACAGAATTTGGGCACGATCGCGTTCGGTGTTTTAATAATATTAATCGATTTCTTAAGTGGGCGGTACCAGATGTGTATGGGAGGTACCAGATGGGGCGTGGCTAGACTTCCAATTTTTTTCTCCAAAACTTTATCCTGTTAAAGCTTTACTAAAACTAGAATTTGGGTACGATCACGTTTGATTAATTGATATTATTTCTCAGGGTTGTATGGGAGGTACCAGAAGGGGCGTGGCTAGGCTTTCAAATTTTTTTCCAAAACTTTATCCTGTTATAGATTTACTAAATACAGAATTTGGGGACGACCCCGTAGGATGTATTGATATTATTACTCGATTTCTAAAGTGGGCGGAATGATGTATTTGTATGGGAGGTACCAGAAGGGGCGGGGCCATGTAGCCCATTTGCAATACCGTAAGTAGTTTTGAGAAAATAATAACTTATGCTAAATTTCAAAACATTTGGTTGCGTCTTTCGAAAGTTATCGTGCGAACCAGCCGGATAGACAGACAGACGGACAGACAGACAGACAGACGGACATGGCTCAAACGACTTAAAAAGTCATGAATCGATTTTGGTTCAAAGAAACCTAGTGACTCCTTCTATGTGTTACACTTTTGGGTCGTATCAAATGATATACTATAGAATTAGAGGAGGTACCAGCCCATTTTAGTTGTGCGATACGAATGTTTCTTTTGAAATTCGCACTTTAAGGGATAAAAGGGACTAAAAAGGTGCAACCACTCAGACCAATGGGATAAAGCTACAATCACATAAATTGGGTATTCGTTCGTCTTCTGAAGCGTTGGCATTTTACCTGTATTGCTTAAAGTCATAAGAATGTTCATTGTAAGTACGGGTGAAGCAACGCCAGCCGGGAAAGCTAGTATAATATATTTTAGTATTCAATGTCATTGCAATTGGTTTACAGAAAAGTTGGTTATAATCAACCGAAATTAATTTAAAGACCCATTATAGTCAAAATTGTGTTCCCTACAAAATGTATTTGCTAGATACCCATGAAGGCAGAAGTTAATAATTTTTCTATGAAAATTTTAACAATTCATTTTCCTCTTCTGTTTTCCTTAACTTTATAATAGTCAACTCCCTTTAATTGAAAACAAATTATTTAGTTTATACCATAATTCCATTTATTCAATAGAAAAAAATCTTCATCAATAGTGAACAAAAAAAAAATCATTGACTTCATTTAACAGTTATCATTTTATATCCTACAATTTGTCTCCGCAATCATGGCAATACTTTACAATGCACCATTTTAGTCGTAAATTATGAGTGAAATATTTGCTCAAATATGTTGTTTTCAACATCATTTCACACATACTCCAGCCTACGTTCAGTCAACCAACCAACCAACCAACCATCCTAAGCCGATACAAATGGTCATCCGTTAAATGTTTCCTCCTAAATGTTTCATTGCATGGCATAAGTAGATGGCCACTCAACAATCGCTTAAAAGTAGAAAATTATTCTATTAACTGGCCAAAGGAATTACCACATTATGAGACAAAATTGGTAACGGAGGCCATCACATCACATCTGATGGACATGAAAGTTTACAGTTTAGCAAGAAGCAATAGACTACATATGTACGTAAGTCCAATGTGGTGGTGGCAGCCGCAGCATCTCAACACATATTTGGTGAGGAAATAGTTAAAGTTAAATAAAGACCGAGACTGAGTGGCGATGCAATGCGATGCTGATGAGGAGCATCATTGGCAATGGCTAACCAGCCAGCCATTCAGCAGCAACATGATGACTATGATGTCGCTTGTTGATGTTAATCGCTATCTGTGACTATGTAAACAAGTAAACGGTACATACCACTTGATGTTACACTCACTCTAAGCAAACATTTCGTTCCAGCTGATGGTGGGGAAGCTGCTCTTTTAACATTTCACTAAATAACACAATAATGCGAATAACTTTTTATATTTTGAAAATGTTGTTAAGAAATAATCATGACTCTATATATGAACAATCTGGAGCAGCAGTTGCAAAACAAGAATCTAAGCCTGGTAACAAACACACTAAGTACATGAATCTAAGCAGCTAACTAGCAGCACGAGTGCTTGCTTGTCTTGAAGCACTAACGATTAAGATAGAGATTTGCCCGCTGGTCAAGTAAACAACATTATTTACAATTGTCAATGTCGAGATTGTATTCGGTTTTAATGTCTTGTAGTGAATGTATTGTGTAGTTGAACAGGCAACTAATGTTGTTAGGTAAAGTATTAACGTAGCAGGAGCTTTGATGAATATCATCAGGTTTTGTTATATTTGGAGATGATGGTTAATCAGCCGGCAGTTTAGTCTAAAGGCAAATCAATGCAGAATAAAGAAAATACATACGAGGACTCACTTAAATGCATGGAATAAAAAGGATTTATATCTAATGTACCTTTATATATTTAAATTCATTAACTTTTTTTATTGGGGGGATGGGACTTTGTTCAGAGGTGGAAAGTTACTGATTGTTACTCACTTGGGAGTGCCCAGAATCGATTCCTTTGTGACACTGTCCAAGCAGCTAACTACTTCCGGTCTTAGACCAAGGGGCAATGACTTCAAAGCAACCGCTTAGAAGTTAGCTAAAGTTAGAAGGCATTACAACCATGTATCCTGAATGGAAAGAGACGTCTCAGGAAAGTAGGCTTGAACCGCTGAAGCATGGTTGCATCGTGGGATTGGACGTGCAGATAGCAGCCGTATTACCAATCTAAGAGACGAGGGTTAGCAACCCACATCTTCCGAAAACTAAATTGCGAAAATCCACTTCGTCTGTTCCATATTGGGCGGCTTCCTGGTCAGCGTCTGCCTCAGAATGAGCGGCTGAAATGTTTCCTGGCAGTAGAAATAAAATGCAGAACCTGGTGGGCTCGGCCACCCGCCACCAGTATAATGGCAGTGAATAAAATGAGAAAAAAGTGAGAAAGACCCCCCAAAATGTTGACGACCACCGCAAACGTTTTAAGGACCATGATTTGAGAATATGCACTTGGAATGTTAGAACTCTTTACCGACCAGGTGCCTCTATTCAACTGGCGGATGTCCTCTAAGAGTATAAGGCTGACATTACTGCTATACAGGAAATCCGGTGGACTAGATATGGATGCTCGCGGATGAGGATGTGTGACGTGTACTACAGCTGCCACGCGGATAAGCATGAGTTTGGTTGTGGATTTGTGGTCGGCAAGAGAATACGACACCTGGTCTCTAGGTTTACTCCTGTCAGTGAACGAATCGCCACCATAAGAGTCAAGGCAAAAATTTTGTATATCACGCTGATATGTGCTCATGCTCCGACGGAGGAGAAAAGTGACGAGGTCAAAGACGAATTCTACGCCCAACTTGAAGAAACATATGACCGTAGCCCGGGCCATGATGTTAAAATCGTGCTGGGAGATTTTAATGCCAAAATAGGCCGGGAGAATGTCTTTAGTCCAACAGTCGGAAAATTTAGTCTGCATACTTACACATCGCCAAACGGAATCAGACTGATTGATTTCTCTGCAGCAAGGAACATGGTAATTAGCAGCACACGATTTGACCACAAAAACATTCACAAAGCAACGTGGATATCTCCCGATCAAGTAACGAGAAACCAAATTGATCACGTGGTAATCGATGGAAGGCACGCGTCAAGTGTCTTAGACGTACGAGTGATCAGAGGTGCGAACATCAACTCGGATCACCACCTCACTGCAGTGAAGGTGCGTACTAGGTTAAGCAGAGCGAAAACCCTGCGCAACCAGGCACAGAGAAAGCTGGACATCGCTAAACTGCAGACCGCGGAGATAGCCAACGCCTATTCTGACCAACTCACTCAACTACTTCTTGATGCTCCAACTCCCGAAAATACTAGCGCGCAATGGCAACATATTGCCCACTCGATGGAAAGGACTGCGCGGTCCGTACTAGGGTATGTGAAGCCCTTTAACGATAATGCCTGGTACGATGACCAATGCCGCAATGCCACCCGGGAACAAGATGCTGCATACAGGGCCAAACTGCAGCCAATGGCAACGCGAGCTGTTCATGAAAAGTATAGGGAGAAGAGGCGGGAGGCGACTCGACTCTTCAGGCGAAAAAAACGAGAGCTTAAGGAGCGGAATAATGTGTCTATTGAAGATTACAGGAACAGAGGTGAAGCCCGAAAATTCTATCAGAAGATAAAAGGAAAGGTACATGAAACAGGTCTTCCCTCCTGTAAAGACAAGGATGGTCATCTTGTTACTGACTCCGAGATCGTACTGAGATTATATAAAGATCACTTCTGCAGCCTATTGATGTGTGAAGACTTGACGGAAGAAGACTGTGCACCAATCCGAGACGATAACATCGAGTGTCCACCTCCGAGCCAAGCTGAGATAACAACTGCCATATCCCGCCTAAAGAACAACAAGGCCGCTGGGGCTGATGGTCTTCCAGCTGAGTTGTTTAAGGCGGGTGGAGATGAGCTTGTTTTAAGCATGCAACAGCTCATAGAGAACATTTGGCTTCAGGAGAGCATGCCAGAGGATTGGAATCTCAGTGTGCTATGTCCAATCTACAAAAAAGGTGACCGAAGTGAGTGTAAAAACTATCGTGGAATTAGCCTCTTACCGATTGCGTATAAGGTCCTGTCTAGCATACTGTGTGAACGTCTAAAGCCAATTGTGGAAAACCTGATTGGACCTTATTAGTGCGGCTTTAGACCAGGCAAATCCACGACGGATCAGATATTTACACTACGGCAGATTCTTGAGAAAACCCATGAGAAGCAAATCGACACTTACCACCTCTTTGTCGATTACAAAGCTGCCTTCGATAGTCCCATCAGGCATCGACTATACGAAGCCATGTCTGAGTTCGGTATTCCTGCGAAGATAATTCGTCTCTGCCGGTGTACCCTTACGAATACCAAATCCTCTGTTCGGATTGGCAAGGATCTATCTGCACCATTCGATACGACGAGAGGTCTTAGACAGGGTGACGGTTTGTCATGTATGCTGTTCAACATAGTGATGGAGAAGGTGTTAAGGAAAGCAGCGGTTAACATGTCTGGCACTATATTTAATAAGAGCCACATGCTGCTCGCATATGCCGATGATATCGACATTATCGGTCGAACGATCCGAGAGGTAACAGCTGTTTTCTCATCAGTTGAAAGGGAGTCAGCGAAAATGGGTTTGGCAGTGAATGAGGACAAGACGAAGTGAATGGTATCATCGAACAAAGTGTCCACCCGTTGGGGACGCAGCGTGAACGTTGAAAACTATTGCTTTGAGGTAGTGGATGAATTTATCTACCTTGGATCCGCCATGAATAAGAACAACAGTGTCAGCCTCGAAATAAAACGGAGAATAGTGCTTGCTAACAGGTGTTTCTTTGGACTACGCGAGCACTTTATAAACACCACCCTATCTCGAACTACCAAAGTCCAGCTGTACCAGGTACTAATTTTACCGGTCCTGTTGTACGCCTCCGAATCTTGGGTGCTTACACAGGCAGATGCAGCTCATCTGGAGGTGTTTGAGAGAAAAATACTCCGCAAAATATATGGACCCATTTGCGTAAACGGCGAGTTTAGGATACGGATGAACCATGAGCTGTACGAGTTATACCACGATATTGATGTCGTCAAGCGGATCAAAGTGCAACGATTACGCTGGCTAGGCCATGTCGTGAGAATGGATGAGGAAACTCCAGCGCGAAAGGTATTCTATCAAGACCTCGAAGGACGGCGGAACTCTGTAGGTAAAAGTTGGTGACTCAGCCCGAATGTCACAAAGTATCCACTTTGCGGTAATCATTCCTCAAGTGAGTCACCGGATGTCAAGATTTTAAATGTATTATATAACTTTGGTATATAGATTTATGTTGTACTCGACCAGACCTTCAACATGCACTAGGTCACTCCACAAGTTCCTTAAAATTTTTGCATTCTATAGCAGAGTGTTATGAAAATCTATATATATTATATATAAAAGGCTTGGGTGACTGACTGATCACTGCCCAGCTCAAACGGCTAAAGCTAGAACTGTGAAATTTAGAATGTAGGTTCCTTTTATGACGGATTTTTGGAAATTTGGACTGCAAGGGGTAAAATGGGCGTGACACCGCCCCATACAAGGCGAATTTTTAAATGATTGTATCTTTTAAGCCATTATAGGTACGAAGTCAAGATTTGGGAAATATTAGAAAAAATACTTTGTTTGTTGTAAGTGGGCGATGCCACGCCCTTTTTAGAAGAACGTTATATAGGCCAAATAAATGGAGCCATTGTAATTATATTTTTTATGTGTAATACTGTTCATAGGTCCTCTGTCATAAGCAACATGAAAACATAGTTGGACAATAGGGCGTGGCACCGCCCACACAAACCGAAATTTCAATCGGTCATATCTCTCAAGCCATTAGAGGCAAGAAGATGGGATTTACTACACATATTACTGGTACAAGGAAGATTGTGTTTCGCTGGCAAAGGGGCGGTGCCACGCCCTATTTAAAAAAATATTCGTTATATCGGCAAACTAAATGGATCGATTGCAATAAAATTTTCACTGTGTCGTACTATCCCTTTGGCCTCTATCAAAGGCTACATTAAAACATAATTAGACAAAGGGGCGTGGTACCGCCCACACAAAACC
The DNA here is from genome assembly GCA_964034835.1 of Muscina levida. NCBI lineage: Eukaryota > Metazoa > Arthropoda > Insecta > Diptera > Muscidae > Muscina > Muscina levida. Next base: position 24,939,623 of record OZ035884.1, on the reverse strand, counting down.
AAATGGGCGGTGGCACACCCCTTTTTTGAAAAATTTTTATTTCGGTCATATTAATAGAAATTGCTTGACTAAGTGATTGGGTGAAATGGATGTAGATAGGATAATGAAATTTGAGGTGATTGTTCCCCAGTTTGATTAAATGTCAGCTAAGAATAGATTTATGGAAATTCGTACTTCTTGGGATTAAAATTACCAATAAGAGATAAAACTTACACCATCACCCAGATCAATCGAGTACTGGTATAATCGCGAAAATGCTGACTATCAAATTGGATTGAAGGTTTCTTTGAAATCCGATATTTCTGGGTAAAAAAAAATAAAAGTGGGATAAAAATGTTACTGTCGCCCAGACCAAACTGCTAATGAATAATATGGATAAAACTGGTACTAAACGACTAAAGCTATAGTTGCAAAAATGTAAGTGAATATTTTGGTGGTGCGATGTGAAGCAATTATTCGAAATTCGTTCTTTAGGTGTAAAAATACCGAAAAGGTATAAAACTGGTACTATCACCCAGAACAAATGTTAAAAGGCAAAGTAACGAAAATGTATATTGAATTGCTCCCTTTAGAATTAGAAAGCCACCAGATGGGGATTTTAGAAATTCGAACATTAAGAGGTAAAAAGGCTTAAAAGGGAAACAACTGGTACTATCACCCAGACCAAACGGCTAAAGCTTTTATCGTATATGGGCATGTTTCCTATAGAATCGAGGGGGTACCAGTCCATTTTAGTTGTACGATACGAAAGTATATTTTGAAATTCGTATTATTACCTATGGATGTCTAGTTTGGCTGGAGGGCCTAGACAAGAGTAATTTCTTAAAAATGCTCAGCAAGATCTAAAATATATCTGCAATGGAGATTACTGGAGCTAGAAGGACCATACTGCATGCGGATATATATGTGTTCCTGAGCCTCCCATTCCTGAACTTGTACGTCAAGGCTATTGTCGATTGACATAAATCTATACATAATCATGTAAAGATTCTCCGAATTTTAGGTAATGACTAACTAACTGACAAACTAACAAAGAACTAGTCCTGTGACTTGTCCTATCGAATAGAATGACTACGGACTCCTTATGGTGAATCCATTTCTGTGGTAACTGACCGTTCGAAAATGTAACAGAGCACAAGCTCTCTGGTATTTACAGCGAAGACCTGCAGCAAAGCCTCTCTTTCTGGCTACATAATGAATTCCGTGTTTTTTAGGCTGAGGTACTGGCCATTTGTAAAGCCGCGTAGGCTATTAAGCGATGTGGATTTGACACTAGCGGCGGAAAACAATCTGTGTGGATAGTCAAGCTGCAAGGTTGGGTTAGGTTAATTCGGCAGCCACGTTCAGGATAGCTCACATAGGTCCTAGTGAGAGTCCCGCTGTGATACCACTTCTAAATTTTCGCAACAATTACTCCTATTCTCTTTGGTCAACGCCACTCTCAAAACAGTTCATTGCCCTGATAAAGGCGTGGGTGTTCCTCAAATCGCCTACTGATAGACAGGTATTGTCCATAAGAGTGCGATGACCAAACTTTTCATATCTCAGTGACATAGAAGATGCTCCGTGGTCTCCCGTTTTCCTCACCATTGCTGTTTCTACAAAAATCATTGTAGATAAGTTTCAACAACTTAGTATGTTTACCAATCGGCCAGTGACCGGTTATTACATCGATGTTCCTATGATATTCCTCAGATGAACTCTAGACCGGTTTAGCACAAATCGAGACCTCTGTATATCTATGATAGGCCAAATCTGTTTCTTCGCTGTGCAAGTGGGTTCTCTCACCTTTCAATGTGGTTTAGTTTCCCCACATTTAGCTGTTCTCCCCTTATGAGAGGAACTCCATGTGACCGTAAACTTCACTCGAGATCTTGGTTGTGACGGACAGGCTGCAATAAAAGCGATCAATTAAACGTTATGTAAATCATAGCTGGTGAACTGTACGGAGATGTTGCATGCGTTAAACCCTCTGGATGTCAGCCTCTGTTGGATCCCAGGACATTGCGATTATCCTAGTAATGAATCAGCAGACCTATTGGCCAGAGGATGCTGTACTATGCCTGATCATGACTCTCTGGAAGATGTTCACCCACCCATTTGTTATCTTTTGGCTTAATGGAGGATTGGATGTCGAAAGCTGCCAGCGGAAGTTTGAACTCCATAATCGCCTGTATAACTGCTAGACCGCTGTGGCCCGAATACAGCAGATCTCTATCGGCGTACATGGTTGGAGTGGTTTGTGGAATTTAAACAACCCATTGCAATATCAAGCGGGACCTGCCGTGGCATAGTGGTAAGAACATTTAGAACATGCGACTACCATGGTTATGGTTTGATTCCCGTCTCCAGTCATCCATATTTTTCTTTCATTGGCGGCCCCTCGATGTTGTTGACTGCAACCTTGCATTATAAGTGTCGAGTCAATCATTATGTCTAGTAAAAGCTTCTCAAGCAGTGACGTACGCCCATACCTCATTCGTGGGGTGTAAGGGGAATTAAGTTTGTTTTTTTTTCAATATCAGGCACCTGACTGGTAAATGGAATAGATCCATACCGGACGACTACTGTGTGTGTAAGGACAAGGAACATATTTTTCGTAGCTGTTCTGCTCTAGCCCGAAGGAGGCTAAGACTCAGGGATAGATAAAATATAGTCTCTCTCCTCAGTCCGTTCTGGCAATTCAATATGTTTCATTCGGTGACCTTCCATGGCTAACTGGGCTTAGAGTACGATTGGAGTTCCCATGATGTTCTCTTCTTTTTCTATCACTCGACCCTCTCCTTCTTTCTCATTCCCTTTCTCCTATTTGCAACAAACATTCACAATGGATCAGCAGATATCGGTGTGAAGTGCGATCTGGTTTTAACCAGAATACACGTGTCTACAACCTAGGTTAGATAGGTTGCAAGGCAGCTCGCTGTCTAGCACACTTAGGCTTATAAAGCCCATTGTGATACCTGTAATTTCTTCTACAGCAAATACTGAAAATCAATTAAGTCGATTTTCTTTTTCTATGAGTTTACGGATCAGTTCTAAAGGTATTTCCTACAGTGCTTCGTTGCCTACTATAGAGTTTCCGAATACCCTAGGTCATAGTCCAACTTCATGCAGCATCCACAGAGAGTAAAGTTAATAAGGTATAACCTAAGAGCGTATTTTCCACAAAGACAATATCCCGTTAGTGATCCTGTTACTGAGTATATCCTTCCTCTCGAAAAATTCAGTAGTTGGTAAGTCCACTTTTGGATCAACCTAGAACTGTAGCTTGTTTACAAGTTGGAGAGAGTCTCCATTTGTCATTGAATATATAATCAGCCTATTGCCTGAGAGATAGAGATCGGCATAACAACATTTTTCTTTGCCGGAAGTATCTGTGTAAGGTACTAGCCTAACTTGTTAGCTCATCCGCTAAGCAACAGAAAGGAATGTCGCTGTGTCCTGGTAATTCTTAGTCCAGCTTATGCTGGGCAATCCTAGAGAAGGTGTTTCGTTGTTTTACCATCCTCCTATATGCAGTGTCTACATAGAGTGGAGTTTCTATGGTCTAATCTAAGGGCATGTTTTCCAACAAGACAATTTCCCTTTAGTATAAAGTAGTAAAGTAGTTGTTTAGTCCTGTTTTTGTTCACCTGTGGCTAGAGAACCCTAACTTGTGCACAAGCTCCGTATACAATTGATTATATTATCGACCTGTTGCCTGATGTGGATACCGCAGGTAGATATTGATTCCCTGATGTCAAAATTCCCAGGCATCACCATTAGTTACGAATGGAGTTTCTTCTCCGTCAGCGATGTAGCGAACATGGCTTCCGTGGATTAAAATGCAGCTTGGCTGCCTGTGTAGTTGCAGATACTTCGGAGGGTGGTGGCGCTATTTTCCAGTAGTTCAGCAACCTCAAGTATAGCAGTGATTTCCGCCTGAAGCACGCTGCAATGTCCTGGCAGGTTATAGGAGATATTTATATTAAGACCGATGCATGAATACCATAGCCCCCTACTCTCTCGTCCAACTTTGATACATCCGTGAAGCATTGGGTACTACTGACGTGTTCACTCACTTTTCCCATGAATTGCTATGACGAATAAAAGTCCTTTAATTACTTACTGACAATATGTTCGGGAAACAGTAGTCTGTTTTAACGGGAATTGAGAGGTTAGGTTAGGTTAGGTTAGGTTAGGTTAGGTTGGGTTAGGTTAGGTTGGGTTAGGTTAGGTTAGGTTAGGTTAGGTTAGGTTAGGTTAGGTTAGGTTAGGTTAGGTTGGGTTAGGTTAGGTTGGGTTAGGTTAGGTTAGGTTAGGTTAGGTTAGGTTAGGTTAGGTTAGGTTAGGTTAGGTTAGGTTAGGTTAGGTTAGGTTAGGTTAGGTTAGGTTAGGTTAGGTTAGGTTAGGTTAGGTTAGGTTAGGTTAGGTTAGGTTAGGTTAGGTTAGGTTAGGTTAGGTTAGGTTAGGTTAGGTTAGGTTAGGTTAGGTTAGGTTAGGTTAGGTTAGGTTAGGTTAGGTTAGGTTAGGTTAGGTTAGGTTAGGTTAGGTTAGGTTAGGTTAGGTTAGGTTAGGTTAGGTTAGGTTAGGTTAGGTTAGGTTAGGTTAGGTTAGGTTAGGTTAGGTTAGGTTAGGTTAGGTTAGGTTAGGTTAGGTTAGGTTAGGTTAGGTTAGGTTAGGTTAGGTTAGGTTAGGTTAGGTTAGGTTAGGTTAGGTTAGGTTAGGTTAGGTTAGGTTAGGTTAGGTTAGGTTAGGTTAGGTTAGGTTAGGTTAGGTTAGGTTAGGTTAGGTTAGGTTAGGTTAGGTTAGGTTAGGTTAGGTTAGGTTAGGTTAGGTTAGGTTAGGTTAGGTTAGGTTAGGTTAGGTTAGGTTAGGTTAGGTTAGGTTAGGTTAGGTTAGGTTAGGTTAGGTTAGGTTAGGTTAGGTTAGGTTAGGTTAGGTTAGGTTAGGTTAGGTTAGGTTAGGTTAGGTTAGGTTAGGTTAGGTTAGGTTAGGTTAGGTTAGGTTAGGTTAGGTTAGGTTAGGTTAGGTTAGGTTAGGTTAGGTTTGAAAATTCCAAACATCGGGATGGTAAGTCAAAGTTGGCGCCGGGGAACAAAGATAAAGATATTTGCAAGATGGTGCAAGCCTTCGGATTCCATATTCCCAAACTTAAAATCGATATATATTCCTAGATGTGACGCCTGGACGCGTATATCTTTTTTTGACTGATATAACTTTTCCCGGTAGTAAAAACTCCCGCCGATATTGGCTGTCCACATTGTAATTATATAGGGGTGGTCTCGCAGAACACTCCGAGGAGCCGATCGTCTCATTAAGGTTAGATGAAGCGACTGTCATCTTGGTAAAATAAGACATAGGTGACAGGTATAATTGTCACGTTTTTATGTAAGTAGGTACATAATTATGGTTTTGGTTATACAAAGACTGTTCAGTATCCTAATGAACTCTTTCATATAAAATTATTGACAACTTGTTTAATATCAACTTATTCTCTTCAGCAAATAATTAAAAATCATATATTTGGTTTAAGGACAACACTTCTAAGAGCTTTCTGGGAAACCATACCCCATGCTCATTTCCCTGAAAAGTTGTTTCTCAGCTATGTATTTCCTAAAACAAATTACAATTTCTGTCGGCAAAGGGCATAGGAACTGTGACACACTACAAATTCCGATGTTGTCAGCTAACATGTCTTCAATTTAAAACCAGAACACATCCAAACCAAACCACTTGACCAAGTTCATTCCCTGTGACCAATGCGAGCAGAGCTTTGTGATACATCATTGTACACTTGTCACTTCAATGTTAACACATAAATTGCATTAAAGATGCGAAACTAATTGGTTCTCTAAATGATTCTAAATAACACTGCTGAAGAGGGATCCCAAGTAAAGCAAAGAGAGCCGCTCACAGATAAATAATTCTTTCTTACACCATCAACATCATCACACCACACACAACTAAAGTGTCAAATAATGAGTAAATGCTCACATGATATGATAATGATCTGTCAGAAACAAAAAGGATCACTTACCAGCCATTACTTATGTAACACGTACGTGACTCCAAGTCTAAATTTGGATGCACAACTAGCAACTGGTCGCTAAATACCATAACAGCAACAACAACAACACCAAGGTATAAATTGACTAGCGTCATCATCTATGATGTTAACGTGGCGGCAACATATGAACGCACTTTAACTGACTGCAAACTGAAACGAAGAGAGAAAAGACAACAGAAAGAAACATTTAACGATGTAACCAGAAACAAATGAATCGTAAATTATGGACTAAAAATGGGACCCGTGGTCAAACATCAATACTTGGCTGGCCGACAATACATACAACTACGACAACGACAGCGACGACGACATTAAACAAATAGGCAGGCAGCGTCAACTATCAGCCATATCAGTGCATCAGCAGCCAAAACAGAAACCTCAGCACTCACTACCAGTAACAGCAGCAGCACCAGCACTAGGACCACTACCGACGATGCTCTAACCCATCCAAATTATACCAACCAACGTTCATCATTTATCCTAAACCCCCTCCACATAAAAAACAAGCTGCAGTACTGCTGAAAAAAGGGACAAAGTAGTAAATTGTGTCCAAAAACCCAAACACAAAAAACGACAAAGAGTGAAAAGAAAGGTAGAATCAGTCGGCAGATTAGAATGGCTTAGATGGCACATTACAACAGGACATTAGTGTCAAATGAGTTGCAGTTAAGAAACCACAAAATACTCATATAAATTTTATAATCTAATGCACCTCTCGCACTCAGGCATCGCTGACGAAGAAGACCATTGTGGACGACCGGTCGGTGCATCTCTGCCTGGCTAATGTCTTTTCAATGCCATTGTGCCACTTCAGTAGGGGTCGCTATTGGAGGCAGACCCATTTTTCAGTTGTGTTTTTTTCTGGATGGGTCTCTGGCTCATCCGCTTCGCTCGTCTTTGGTTAATGCTTAAGGTTTGTAAAATGTCAAGCTTTAGAATAAACGACAAACAATGAATGTTGTTCATTCGTTTGTTTGTTTATTTGTTGCTTTCTTGCTGGTCTTATGTGTCGAATCGCATCTTAAGTAGGTATCCAATGTGATCAAGTCCAACATGCGACACGATGAATACAAGCAACCTGTTGGTTTGGTGTCATTTTTCATGCATTTGTCACTTGCTGTTTGGCTGTTGAAGTGGTTTCCGGGAGGGAGATTTTGTCAGAGGTACCCTACAGTTGGTTAGGGTAGGGTAAGAACAAAGTTTGGGTTAGAGTGCCCCAATCGAGTCCAAATGTATGACCGACCCCCACTTACTTTGGAGGGCCAACCGGTTCAGGCTCCTTAAAGGACTACAGACCAATTAGCCTCTTATCCTTTCTGCTGAAAGTTTAGGTCAGATATAATGATTTGTACAAGTGAAATTTTTAAGCCCTAACACCCTGAGCACTTCTTTATGGGTACATCGCAGGTAGATCAGTTAAGTGCGCTCTCTATGACGAGGTTGGCTTTGCGGGGCTTTTAATAATGAACGTCATGCGCAATAAGGAACTTTTGGGAGAACATAAACGTCGTACATCTGCTAGTGATTTGGGTGGACTGTATGCTGGGAGACTATGTCGTCTATTCAGAACTTTGTGGAAGCTGCGTGAAAACAGATAGCTACTAGAGGAACACCAGAAGGCGGGAGTCCTGTCCCCTGTTCTTTGGGTCCAAGTGCTTAAATCGTTAAAGAGGATGTTACTGAAATTGTGGCATATGCGGACGATGTAGTGAACATGATAGGTGGGAAATTCCTACCAACCATGTGAGACCTTATCCAAACTGTCCTGGAAAGCTGCTACGATGGGCCAAGACTGTGAAGTGAATCCTAAGGCTAGCAGACGGATAACCATCTGAGCGCATAGCCAGACTGCAATAGAAACGATTAATTCTACATTGTGTAAATCAAAGCTTGTGAAGAACGGTAAGAAGAAATTGGATATACTAAAGCAGTCAACGGCGTAAGGTAGCCCATGGGCACTAGAGACACACACGCATTTGCTCACACATTGAACGACAACAAACAAATGCATTCAGTCTTGATAAAGCATTAGTCCAACGCAGTTTGTCGACGATTGTTGTTAGCACGACAATAAAAGAAATGCTTTTTTTTGGTAAATTGAATTCTGAATTGTTAATGTATGTTACCACGCGCACTGCAGATATATTTATTAATTATTTTCTGGATTTTTATATTATAATTTTGTTTATAGTTTTAAAAAAAGCTATAAAACAATTTCCCTCACTACAGCGAGAGAGGGAAGAGAGCAACTCACCAACACAAACTCATATTGTGGTTGTATTGGGCTGCGGTTCACAGAACTAAAGCCTTTGGATGTCAGCCTCTGTTGGGTCACAGGACATTGCGAGATTCCTGGTAATGAATCTATTGGCTAGAGGAGGTTGTACTATGTCTAATCATGAGTCTCTGAAAGACGTTCACCCGCCCATATGTTACCTTTTTGGCTTAGTGGGGGATTGTATGTGGAAAACAGCCAACAGACGTTGTATATAACTGCAAGACCTGGCCTAAATACAACAGATCTCTATCGCCGTATATCATTGGCCTGTGCAGGACCCAGCAAAAAATTTTCTGCAATTTGGAAGCAGTAGATATATTGCTTCCATTACGGATGCACTACTTTTATGCGCTGCCTTTTAACGCAGAACATTGCGCATTTTTTCCTTAACTAAGTAAGGGAGATAAATGAATACTCACTTACCTGATAGCTGAAATGTACGCAGATATTTAAGGCAGTTATGAAAAGCTTTCTACCAACAATGAAACAGAAACGATATTTGAATGCAGTAATTAGTGCCGATTTTGGTGCAATCACGTAAGCGAGCTTTGTTCTACTGCAATCCATCTCGCTTACTAAGTTGCAATGATGTATATCAGCATTGTTTTTGTGTTTTTCAACGATCTTTACCGATATTGCACGACTAGAAAGTATTATTTACGACGAAGAGTTGCGTAATACAAAAACCCAATCAGTTTGTTCTTAGTCATAAGAGTGAGCGGGTGTATCCACGCAAGTTTGTTATATTAAGAAATAACTGTAAATTTATTAACTGTTTATTAATTTATTAGCTGCTTATTAATTTTTTTAAGTTAATTGCTGAATTGCTGGATACTTAACATTGCTTCCATGTTTTACTAACCTAATATCATGTAAGCTTTCTTATTATTAGCAGACTTTTTTTACAATATTCATTTAGGTATAATTGACGTGTGTGCTCCTTGCTGAATAAGCACTATTTGCGCTGCAAATACGAAAGCAGTTTTATAACAACATGATTTCATTACATTTCAGTTGCAATTATTTCACACCATTCAAGTTGCTATTATCAAAGCGCAGTTTTGGATACATAAATCATGCGCTTTTAAGTGGGACATTTCTTTACAAAATCATTAATGAATACAGCGCTATGGTAAGCGCTAACCCCTTCGGCCTTCCTTTACTTAACTGCAGAATAGTAAGCAAGTTTTTTGCTGGGGAGTTACCTTACACTGGCCTGTGACATTATAATCTATATATATAAAAATGAAATGGTCCACGTATGGCATTCCATCACTTGAGAACGGCTGGAGCGATTTGGCTGATTTTTTTTTTATTCGATTTGAAATTTTCCGTAGATTGTTTGTGTTGAAAAAAATCAAATCCAGGTGGCGCTAGGGTAGATTTATATCGAAAATTTGAATGCATGTACCAATTCAACTGAAATTTAGAATGGATATTCGTTTGATCATGAGAAAACATTTTATGTACAAATGGACCCGGTAGGTGGCACTGGGCTCGGTTTACAATCAAAATTTTAACGAAAGGGCCAATTTAACTGAAATTCAGAATCTATGTTTGTTTGATCATCAGAAAAAATTGTATGTACAAATGGACCCGGTAGATAGCGCTAGGGTGGATTTATATCGAAAATTTGAATGCATGTACTAATTTAACTGAAATTTAGTATTTATGTTTGTGGAACCTTGAGAAAAAATTGTTTGTATAAATTGACCCGGTAGGTGTCGCTAGGGTGGAATTATAATGAAAATTGTTACGAATTAAACAATTTGACTGAAATTTTGAATGTATATTTGTTTTATTATGAGAATTTTTTTTGTATATAGTGACCTACAGTTGATTTGGCTGAGGTTGAATTATTTCGAAAATGTATATCCATTTTCCGATTTTACTTAAACTTAAAATATATGTTTTTTTTAGCATGAGAAAATTTGGAATGTATGTTTGGAACCAGTTGCCGGTGTTTAGCTTATGATATACTTTATTTTTGGAATGTCATTTAGTCAATTTTTCTAACATCATACTTATTCAGAAGTCTATATATATAAAAAAGATGTATATTTTGATGTCGCCACTAACTGTGAAAACGGTTGACCCTATTTGTCCCAAAATTTCAATGGAAGTAGGGGATTGGCTGTAGAGGGTCACCCAGACCGCAAAAAGGCTTAAAGAAGAATGACTAACTTTTATAATGGCGCACTTCCTACAGAATTAGAGAGCTTCACAAAGTGGTTTTTCTCATTTCGAAATTTTAGGGGACAATAACGAAAATAGGAATAACTCTTGATATCACCCAGACCATACGGTTAATGGGGTTGCTGAGCCTAATGAAGGCATTTTTGTAAGGAATGGACACGGTGATGTGAATTTAGTGAATATTTTTATTAAAACTTTTCGATTATAATATAGTTTAATAGTCAAGTGTGAATCTTCAAAACGTATGTACGCGCACAAATCCGAACGACTGCACCAAATTTTCAAAATTGATGGAACGTACGAAAAGGTTTATTAAACCCCTTATTATGGAAAATATATGAGTAAGTGAGGCAAACGAAAGAAGTCCTTCTGTAAGGTGCCGGCGTCAAATGTAGTTGTTTGGCCCATAGAAATGAGACGGATGCATAGAAAAGATTTACCACTGCATTTATGAATATTCTGGCTAAAATTGTATTTTTGAGTAGTGGACGGAATACGCGTTGCAAATTGGTGAGGTTTATCTACAGAGCAGACAAATTCAAGATGAAGATGATAATATAGAATCGATATGTTTATTTTGATCAGTAGGGGAGGGAAGGTAGTGTGATACAAATGTATTTTGGTCGTGTTGAAAGAAATTTTGATACATAGGTAGTACATACCAATACTCGATCATAGAGATCATAGCAAAAGTTTTGTTTTGTTTTCCCTATCTTTCTTAATAATTCTATTTATTTCCGTGTATGTCACTAAACTTATCTTTTACGGCCTGGCGGATGTTGATACAACTTTTTCTGATAAAAAGAGTTCGTATTATTAGATCTGAACTTCTTTAGCCTTCACTACCATCTACTTCGTGTAAACTTTTAAAAACGTTTAACATTTGAGATTCAGATATAAAATATGGCAAGTGTGCATGAGGCTTCAGTTCTTAGACCACTTTCCCTTAGGACATATTTTATTTGTGTCCATAGATCTTGGTACAACTCTTTCTTATGCCAATAACTTTGCTGGCAGGACGAAGTTTGCCGGGTCAGCTAGTTTAAAATAAAATTCTCGCGTTGTCTATTTAGGTTCACAACAAACGGCACCTACCTGTTTATCGACGAACGTGAACATCACTGTTTGAGAAGTTTTTACTAGACATGCAAATTGACTCGATACTGCGAAGTTGCTGTCTACAACATCGAGGGGAACGTCAATGAAAAAAAAATGTAGATGAATAGAGCCGAAATCGAACCAAGGATCTCCCACATGGTAGTGGCGTATTCTAACCACTATGTCACGACTGGTACCAATTCTAACAGGCCATTGCAATACCAGGCACTTGACAGGGATAGGTGCATACTGGACAACTGCAGTGTATGTGAGTACAAAGAGGAGTCCGAGACGATGGTACATCTCCTTTGTAACAGGCCCGCTCTTGCACGTAGGGGGCTAAGAGACTTATGGCAAAGTTGTATAGATGACCTAGAGTCTCTCTCCTCAGTCCGAGTAGGAGATTTAATGTGTTTCATGAGGCTCTATGAAATAAGGCCCCAAGAAATAAGGCCCCAAAACAAAAATGAAATAAAGCCCCAAAAATGGGGTTTTATTTCGTTATGAAACAAAGCCCCAATATCAAGAATGAAATAAGACCCCAACTAAATGCAAAAACACCCCAATTCATAAATGAAATAATGCCCCATTTTTGGGGCAAGCCTTTCAAGTAATAAAAAGGCTAGGTACGTGTGGTAGGGGTAGTAGAAGTGGTAAAGAAAGGGGGGGGGCGGACGCCCCCCCCCATCATTTTGTTTATTGACTTTTAATAATGTCATAGAGTGAAAGTTGCAAGGCTGACTTCGACGTATGCGGCGGGGGGCGTGCCCCCCACCGCATTTTAATAATGTCAGAGAATAAGAGTCAGAGAATAAGAGTTGCGAGATTAGGGCATTATTTCATTTTCGAAATTTGGGGCTTTATTTCATACCGAAATAAGGCCCCAAAACAAAAATGAAATAAAGTCCCAAAAAAATGAAATAACACCGCAAATTTCACTGTTGTTGTTTTCTGAACAAATTTTTGGGGCTTTATTTCATTTTTGTTTTGGGGCCTTATTTCTTGGGGCCTTATTTCATAGAGCCGTTTCATGAGATGCCTTTAACGGCTAACTGGTCCAAGATACCAATTGGGGTTCCCCCGATTTTTTCTTCCTTTTCTATCCCTCCCCCCTTTCCTACTTTCTCCTTTACCGGATAATCATATATCCAATGGGCTAAGTACAGTAGGGTGGGCTGGCCAGTTGAAATTATGGCGGGTATCGTAGGGACCCTAACCACATGTTGGGCATACATTAGGGACGGCAATGTCTATGCGGGACCAGTAGGCATTGAGCCTTTTGGTCCATCCCGATCTTAGTTGTGCCAGGGCTACTCTTGACTTCCGTGGCAGGCTTTCCTCTGTTTCGGCTACAGGGGGTGGGCGACCTCCAAGAACGACATTCATGCGTGCGTCTCTATGAATGTCCTCCGATGACATCCCAGGAGGAACTGTTTGGTCAACATGACATTATGTTCCTTGACTGGAAGGACCTTCGTTTCCTCTTGTTGATGATGTTTTGAGGTTATCTACATGCAGCCCATTACAGTCTTCGGGCGACATTTTGGCAGCATTAAATATTTCTCCACTGGGTATCCCTCAGCTAAGGAGACCACACTGGAGCGGCATAGTTAACCACTGACCGGTCAATTGTTTGGTAGGTAGCCAACAAGGTTCCTTTGTCCATTCCTTAAGTGCTGCCAGCTAGCGCTATGATAACCTTGTTCCTACTTCGCTGAGGAGGTAAACAGGATGTCAAAGGTGACCCCCAATATTTTTGGGTGGTTCACAGTCGGCATTTGAACGCCATCGACTACGACGCCTAAATTTAGGTTTACCTCCTTTGTCCATGAGGTGAAGAGTGTTGCTGACGACTTCGTCGGTGGCAGTTTCAGGTTGCGTCCAGTGAAAAAATTATGTAATTCTCCGAGATATCCGTTCACACGATCGCAGATAACAACAGTCGTACAGTCGTCCGTATACGATATCACATCTATGTGGAGGTGTGGGAAGTTTAGAGAGGTAGAGTTAAACAAAAAGGGGGATAAAACGCCACCAGAGAGGTAGAAGTTAAACAAAAAAGGGGATAGAACGCCACCCTGTGGTATTTCTTGTTTAACTCTACGGCGCTTTGAGCACTTTTATCTAAACTCCACGAACGACTGACGACCCCTCAGATAGTTCGGTGGACTGCAGGATGTCCTGGAAGAGTGTGGTATGGCTGATTGTGTAGAAGGCCTTTGACAGGTCCAGTGCCTCTAGGAACGTCCTTTCACAGGACCTGGTTTGCAGTGTGAACTGGTTCTTCGATAGAGAGTTTTATTTTAGATATTAACTTTATTACTTATCGTCCTTGCTCAACTTGAAGGAATTGTACTCTCCATTACAACACTACTACTAAGTATGTCCTTACTTTTTTTATATTTTAAAAGATTCGTTAGTATAGAGTATTCCCGCTGTCGGTTTGTATGCATTTTCGAGGTGTTATTTGGGTGTGTGTGAAAATCTATAATTTTATTGCCCAAAATACTTTTGTTGTTGGCCAACAAAAACGAAGATGAACATTAATTGTGTGTGGTTTTTTTATCACAGCGTTTTTTTGTCACACACAGTCTCATTGTGTCACAGAGCATTCGCCCAGATGGCTGTCTGTCCATTTACCCCGACTATTGGCCAGTTAGGGTTAAATTTCAATGTTTGATTTGATTTGGGTTAAATTTGTTTGCTGTCATTACAAAAGAACCTCACAATAGGCAAAGTCTTTCAATTGTTGTGATAAGACCACAAATTGTTAGCAGCAATAGATAAACACAATGGGTCGGTCGTGTGTTATCATTTTGTTATGTTTTGGCTGCTGAGGTTAATTTCCATTAATATGACACTCAAAAGATGTCGCGGCGATGGTGGGGGCATACCGACCACAAAACCCAAATGGTGGCGGTGTACAAACAAAAACGACCGTCTGTCTGTCTGCCTTCCGTAGGCTTATCACCTGTGATGATGACAAAAGGTGGTGTGTAAGCATTGCGAACCAGCGTACAACGCCACACAAGTTGAATTTCCATTTGGTTTAAGGAAATTAAAAGCGCTGTTATCTTAAGTACCTTTATACATACAAGGTACTCTCACTCCCTACCGCCTTCGTCCGCGTATACAGATCATGTCAGATTTGAGGCTGCTTTGGAGGCTTGTGTGTGTGTGTGTGGAAAATAAGGTATTTAATTACATTTTGAAGTGTTGAGGAATCTTGTTGTGTTTTGAGGTGTTAAAAGCTTATTGTGAAAACATGTTTTCGAAATATTTCCTCAAAATCGAATGTAGCTTCTTAGGAGTATACGAGCAGCTGCCTTTATCTTCGTCTCATTAGCCAGAAATCGCAAGTCCTTGTAATGGCTGTTTATTGTTGTTGCATTTAAATATTGAAACATGTTTTGGGACTTTCAATACAAAGTATGCTGTTGTTGTTGTTGTTGGTCAGCAGCTCCTTGTGGTCGTCGTCCCCATCCATCGAGATTCAAAAGAAATTCCCATGATTTCTTATTCTGCAGGCAAGTAATCACAAAAGGCTATTGGCTTGTCCTCTGGCATTCCATGAGATTGTTGCTGTTGATGGTGTTGATGCTGCTGCTAGTGGTGTTATTGTTGTTGTTGTTGCTGTTTGTTAACTGAATTTCATGCCACCATCAATTTTCCCTATGCAACAACATCAGCAAATGCCAGCAACATCATCAGAGTACCTTCTTGTAGCAGTTTCAAATTATAAACGAATTCAACGACGTGTGTGGTCCGAAAAAATCTTAATGCTGCCGCACTTTATACGCCAAAGCTGCGGCCACGAGCATCTGCCACAGCGAAGACGAAAGCGCAAATATTCCTTCAGTCCTGTTTTATGTGTTCAGACCAGCAACATGTTGCATGTGCCCATGACCAACAAACAAACAACATCATTCACCCTCCGCATTAAGGTCCAACCATTACACACACACACACACACACACACAAACATCTACACATTTTCATCTACATAAATTCCAGGCATTTGAAAGCTGTCCATACTTCTTTGTTGGCTCTGCTACAAGCTCTTCATCTCCTACTATGCCTTAGCATTAACCAAAAAATAAAAAAAGAATCCTTGGTGCTGTTGCGATCAACATTGCTGCTTAAGCAGCCTAAAACAGTCAAGATACAAGTTCAGGGATCAACATTACCTGCACTGAGCGCAAGGGTGTGGTGCGGCGACAAACTTTGCGCATGCAATTCTCAAGTTTATCACGTTAAGGTGAGGATATCAATAATTCCACGAATAATGTCCGATGATTGTTGGTGATGATGTTAAACGGATGAATAGCAAGGATCTTCTTTCATTTTCATCATCATTAATGGCTTCTCAGCATTTCATTGTCCGGTCATGGTAAAGCTGCAGTTGTTGACTGCATTATAACGGCGGCTGAGAAAAGCTTCTGGTTTCTATGCGAATTCCGATGGTAAGGTAGTAAGATGCAGGACTAGCTGGCTGACTGGTTGGTAGTGGTTTTAAGTGCATATTATCACTCTGTAGTTGTTTGTCCTTTACTGCTGTGTATTATTAATAAAATATTGTTATTAGTTGAAATATTTTCTCAGTCTATCTAGTTATGGTAGTGAGTGTTTAGTACCAGTTTATTTTACATTACAGCGTGTTAGCATTAATACCGATTATAAAATACTTCTGTTATATGATAAAATATCTGTAGCACGATACACTTTTGTTAGTGGATTTAAACCAATATAAGGAATATTCAATATAGCCGAGCACCACCCTCGCTTTTGTTACGCAGAAGTTAAGATGAAGATTGTAATTAATAACACAGTGACACAAAATTGAACTTTCCGAATCAAACAAGTTGGCACAGGATGATATTTCTGAGATAGGTGGATGTCTATTAAATTGATATAAAAAAATGTGTTCTTAATATATTATTTCATATTTCGTTTCACTAAAGTAACGGTCTAGTCGAGATGTGGAGGCTTTCATGCTGCTTTTACGATTAGAATCTCTTGGAGTAACTTTACGGCAACCACAAAGTGTCTTTTTTTAGACCTATCCAAAGGTTACCGAACCCCGGCCATTTAGTGAGTAATAGGTCTTTAGGTTTAGCTACTCTAACACAACTGAGATCAGTCTGGCTGAGCTGCAGGAACAACTTGAATGATGAACTTATGCTGCAGCTTGAGATGCTTGCAAGGCCGGTTAGCCCATACATGCCTGCCCAAAGGACTGCAGACTTATTAGCCTTTCATCCATTCAACATGCGTACATCTCAGGGAGATCAATTGAGAGCGCTCTCCATAACATGCTAGGCTATACGGAAAGCAAAATAAATTCTGGTGACTTCACTCAGCTGCTTTCCTGGAAATAGAAGGGGCTTTCAATAATGTGCTAGTGAATTGGGTGGACAGTATGCTGGAAAAAAATGTTGTCTACTCAGAACTTGATGGAAACTGCTACTAGAGGAACACCACAGGTGGGGGCCCTGTCCCCTTTTTTTCGGATCCTTGTACTAAACGGGGTACATAAATCGTTTAATGAAGATGGTACGAAAATTGTGGCATATACGGACGATGTGATCATAATGATAGGTGGGAAATTTCTTCCAACCATGTGTGATCTTATCCTAGGAGTGAACCCTCAAAAAATGGAATTGGTTCTCTTCACTCGTAGATAAAAGGTAAGGACATAAGGTCAGGCCACCGAGACTGTATGGGGTGGAACTAAAGCTCTCAACGGAGACCAAGAGCCTAGGTGTTGTACTTGAACAGAAGCTAAATTGGTTGTGGAACATCGAGGACAGGTTAAAGAGGGGTGTCACAGCTTTTTATGCGTGGCGGAACTCTATAGGTAAAAGTTGGGGACTCAACCCGAAGGTCACAATGTGACTTTATACCACGCACATTGGTCAGATTTGTGAAAAATTTGGCCTCAATATGAAGGAGACTTCCAATGAGCATAAACATTGGTACTAAGAGGGTTGTTTTGGGGTCGCTGATTTTAAATCCAGAGTTAACTTTAGAAAAAACAAAATGGCGAACATTTGTTTTTTTTAAATGCTTGCATTTTAATGATATTATGCCTAAGGACGTTTTTGGGGTCGCTGATTTCAAATCTAGAGTCGAATTTTGAAAAAAAAATGAAAGGATGCGAATTGGCGGATATTTTTTAAACAAACAAAAGTACGAATTGGACCATTTTATTTTTTAAATTTCGGCCAGAAAATTCCGATTTCCGACCAATGTTCCACCGTAGTTCGGCCAATTATTACTTCTGGATGTCTGGTTTAGTGGGAGGGTAATGCCTAGAAAAGGGTAATTTGTTAAAAATGTTAGGCAAGGTCCAAATGATGTCTGCCATGGGGGTTACAGGGGCTAGAAGAAGCACACCACAAGCAGCTTTGGATGAGTTCATGGGCCTTCCGACCCTGGTCTTGTACGTCAAGGCTATTGAGGCCCGAGGGGCTAACTTACGAAGGGAACGTGGCCATTGACATCAATCTACATATGGTCATGCGCATATTTTTCGGCTTTTGCATAATGACGACTCTTTTCATCAGCCACCTCTTATTGAATTTTTTGCGAAATGTGTAGATTTCCGGAAAGTAGACGTAGACGAAATGCAATGACGGCGGGACTCCTTATGGTGAGTCCATTTGTGTCTTTTCTGACGGTCCGAAAATGGAACAGGGCGCAGAAGCTGGTGTTTACAGCGAATCCCTACACCTAAACCTCTCTTTCAGACAACATAATGAATGCAGTGTTTTCCATGCTGAGGTACTGGCCACTCAGAAAGCCTCGGAGGCAATGTGGAATTGATATTAGCGGATAACCATCTGTGTCTTTAGCAAGGCTGCAACAAAACCGATTACTTCTACATTGTGTAAGTTAAAGTTGAAGAGGAACATTAAGAAGAAATTTGATGTACTATAGCCTCTGGATGTCAGCCTATGTTGGGTCCAAGAACATTGCGAAATTCAGCAGACCTATGCCTGATTATGACTCTCTGGAAGATGGTCATCCGCCCATTGGTTACCTTTCCAGCTTAGTGAAGGATTGAATGTGAAAACAGCCAGCAGACGTTGGATCTCAAGAACCGACTGTACAACTGCTACGTCGCTTTGGCCCGAATTCTGCAAATTGGCCTGTACATGGTTGGCCTGTACATGAGTGATCTGAGACTGTCTAGTGGAATTTTAACCGGGAATTCCAATTTCAGGCACCTAACAGGCAAATGAGATATATCCATACCGGACTACTGCCGTGAGTGGGAGAAAGAGTAGGAGTCCGAAACGATGGAAAATCTCCTTTGTTGCTGGTCACGCTCTATCCCGTAGGAGGCTGAGATAGTTTGTATAGAGGGAAAGGTTATATAGAAAGCCTAGAGTCTATATCCTCAGTTGGAGTAGGCAATTTTATATATTTCATGCGGTGCCTCCTATGGCTAAGATGAGGATTGGGGACTCCCACGATTATCCCTTCTGTCTCTATCCCTCCCTTCTCTCCATCTTTCTTCTTCTCTTTTTCATTTTTTTAACCATATTCACGTTGTGGGTATTTGGGACCGGCCGAGGCATAGTGGTTAGAACACGCGACTACCATGCGGGAGATCCGTGGTTCGATTCCCGGCTTCAGTCATCTACATTTTTATTTCATTGCCGGCTCCAACGACAGTGTCGACAGTGTCGAGTCAATCGGCATGTCTAGTTAAAGCTTTTCAAACAGTGACGTTCGCATTCGTCGATAAACATGGAGGTGCCGTTTGTTGTTAATCTGAAATAGAAAGCGTGTTAATTCACAACAACGCGAGAAGTATCGCATACCTCATTCATGGTGTGTTAAGGGAAATTAAGTTTTTTTAAGGTATTTGCGCCAGTATTGCAGTATTTATACCATCACCCGTAGGGATGAAGGTATATATCATTTGATACGACCCAAAAGTGTAACACATAGAAGGAGTCACTTTAGACCCTAGGTTTCTTTGAACCAAATTCGATTCATGACTTTTTAAGTCGTTTGAGCCATGTCCGTCTGTCTGTCTGTCTGTCTGTCTGTCTGTCTGTCGGGTGGCTGTCCGGCTGGTTCGCACGATAACTTTCGAAAGACGCAGCCAAATGTTTTGAAATTTTGCACGAGTTATTATTTTCTCAAAACTACTTACGGTATTGCAAATGGGCTACATGGCCCCGCCCCTTCTGGTACCTCCCATACAAATACATCATTTCGCCCACTTTAGAAATCGAGTAATAATATCAATACACCCTAAGGGATCGTCCCCAAATTCTGTATTTAGTAAAGCTATAACAGGATAAAGTTTTGGAAAAAAATTTTGAAAGCCTAGCCACGCCCCTTCTGGTACCTCCCATACAAATCTACCTTTCCGCCCACTATAGAGATGGAGAAATAATATCAATAAATTAAACGTGATCGTACCCAAATTCTATTTTGAGTAAAGCTATAACAAGATAAAGTTTTAGAGAAAAAAATTGGAAGTCTATTCACGCCCCATCTGGTACCTCCCATACACATCTGGTACCGCCCACTTTAGAAATCGATTAATATTATTAAAAGACCTAACGCGATCGTGCCCAAATTCTGTATTTGGTAAAGTTTAAGCAGGATAAAGTTTTGGAGAAAAAATCTGGAAGTCTAGACACGCCCCTTCTGGTACCTCCCATACAAATGTACCACTCCGCCCACTTTAGAAATAGGGTAATAATATCAATACATTCGGCACGATCGTGCCCAAATTCTGTATTTTGTTATATTATAACAGGACAAAGTTTTCGAGAAAAAATTGGAAGTCTAGACACGCCCCTTATCTTACCTCCCATACAAATGTACCTTTCCGCTAACTTTTCGGATGTAATAATAATATCAGTACACCCAACGCAATCGTGCGCAAATTCTGTATTTAGTAAAGCTATAACAGGATAAAGTTATGGAGAATAAATCTGGAGCCTAAACACACCCCTTCACGTACCTCCCATATAAATGTACCACTCCGCCCAATTCCGAAATCGAGTAATAATATCAATAAAATAGAAAATTATTTGTTTTACTGAGGGTAAGGGTAAATGTAAGTCGGGTTGCCCGACTGAAACTTTCTAACTGGTTTTAATTACAAATCGATTATTTTCAATAACTCAAGACTTAAACAATATATTATATTGGGTGATGGTATTTATCAGTGACTGAAATTTCTGTACTGGTTTTTTTTTGCTAATTTTTTTATTTGAAGTAAATTTCAAATACTCACAAAAACAACACTTTTACACAAATTGCAAAACATAAAAAAATGATGTAAAATGTTTAATACGCATACTCCAAATACTTAGATCGTGAATAATATTATAATCTATAAATTCTTGATTTATGAATTTTTTATAGCTTTTGTCCGATCTTGCTCATCTTAAAACTTAGAGGATAGAAGCTTCATGCTAAATTTTAGCTCGGTAGCAACGGCTGTAATCGAGGGACAGACAGACGGACACCATAATAGGGTGGAGTTTGTATGGGAGGTCCGATCCAGCTCATTTAAGAAGTTAAACTACACTTAGAGAACAAAGCTTGCGTATCAAATTTCAACTAGATAGCTCTTCAACTACAGCTTAATTGCAGGGACAGTCGGATGGGCATATTTAAATCGTCTCAGAATTCTGCGCTAATCATGTATATACATATATGTATTGCCATGCCTACCACGTGATCCTTGCCAATTGCACTTCAAGTCTACTCACAGAGCTCCGTATTCGTGGTACTACTGCGAACGGAGTACCTCCACGTGGTGACGCCTGGAAACGTGCTTTTGACACCCGTCAGAGCACGGCTAACTGTGAGGGGCGAAACCCTAAACCCAGGCACGTCAGCTCAGAGTGAGCGGTACCCTGGTCAGCGTCTGACCCAGAATGGGCGGCTGCAATAAAATCCTGGCAGGAGGAGAAAACTGCGACGTGGTACGCTGGGCTTGCAACCCGCCACCGACGTTTAAACTATTGCAATGAAAAGAAGTAAGAAAATAATAAAATTGACCCCCAAAATGTTGACGACCACCGCAAACGACTTAAGGACCATGATTTAAGGATATGCACCTGGAATGTTAAAACACTTTATAGAACAGGTGCATCCATTCAACTGGCGGAAGTCCTCGAAGAATACAAGGCTGACATAACCGCTTTACAGGAAATACGGTGGACGGGATACGGGTGCTCGCGCATGAAGACGTGCGACATATACTTGAGTGGTTATGCGGACAAGCACGACAAGTTTGGATGTGGATTTGTGGTTGGCAAGAAGCTGCGACACCTAGTCTCAAGGTTCAACCCGATGTGTGAACGTATTGCCACCATAAGAGTCAAAACAAAGTTTTTCCACATAACACTTATATGTGCCAATGCTCCGACAGAAGAGAAAAGCGATGAGGACAAAGACGAGTTCTACGAGAGCCTAGAAAATGTATATGACCGTAGCCCGAGCCATGACATTAAAATTGTACTAGGCGATTTTAATGCTAAAATAGGCAGGGAAACCGCATTTGAGGCTACCATCGGAAAATTCAGTCTGCACACCGAAACGTCGAACAACGGCATCAGACTGATTGATTTCTCTGCGGCAAGAAATATGGTAGTTAGCAGCACTAGATTTGACCATAAAAATATTCATAAGGCAACGTGGTTATCTCCAGATCAATTGACGAGGAATCAGATTGATCATGTGGTAGTCGATGGACGGCACGCATCGAGTGTTCTGGACGTACGAGTGATTAGGGGTGCGAACATTGACTCCGATCACTTCCTTACCGCAGTAAAGGTACGCACAAGGCTAAGCATGGCGAAAAACGTACGTAACCAGGCACAACAAAAGCTGGACATCGGTAAACTGCGGACCACAGAGGTAGCAAACGCTTACTCCAACCACCTAACTCAACTGCTGCGGAATGCTCCAACCCCTGACAATATAACCTCGCAGTGGCAAAATATAGCCGACCCCTTAGAACGGGCTGCGAGAAGCGTACGATGATGAATGTCGCACTGCCACGAGAGAGACGGTTGCTGCATACAGGGCGAAACTGCAGCCAATGGCAACGCGAGCTGTTCGTGAACGGCACAGGGAGAAGAGACGACAGGCAACTCGTCTTTTTAGAAGAAAAAAGAAGGAGCTAAAGAAGAGGCAGGATGAGTGCACTGAGTTGCTCCGAAGTAGAGGGGAAGCCCGAAAATTCTACAAGAGAGTTAAAGCGAGAATGCGTGGAACAGGGTTGCCCTCCTGCAAGGACAGCGATGGTCAGCTGGTGACGGACCCGGATAACGTTCTGAAGATATGGAGAGATCACTTTAGAAATTTACTGGATACTGACACCACTCCAGAAGACCCCGCTCCAATCCATGACGATGGTATTAACTGTCCACCTCCGAGCCAGAGCGAGATACGTATGGCCATCTCCCGCCTTAAAAACAACAAAGCTGCTGGAGCCGATGGTCTCCCTGCTGAATTGTTTAAGGCTGGCGGGGAGGAGCTGATTAGGAGCATGCATCAGCTCATGGAGAACATCTGGCAAGAGGAGAGCATGCCCGGGGATTGGAGTCTCAGTCTGTTATGTCCCATATATAAGAAAGGAGATCGTAGTGAATGTAAGAACTACCGTGGAATAAGCCTATTACCAATTGCGTACAAGGTCCTTTCAAGCATATTGTGTGAACGTCTAAAGCCAATTGTAGAAAAACTAATTGGACCATATCAGTGCGGCTTTAGACCTGGCAAATCTACGACGGATCAAATATTCACCTTACGACAAATCCTGGAAAAAACCCATGAAAAGCAGATCGACACCTACCACCTCTTTGTCGACTACAAAGCTGCCTTCGACTCTCCGATAAGGAATAGGCTTTATGAGGCCATGTCTGAGTTTGGTATTCCTGCAAAGCTGATTCGACTTTGCAAATGTACCTTAGACAACACCAAATCCTCGGTTAAGATTGGTAAGGACCAGTCTGAACCATTCAACACGGAAAGAGGTCTCAGGCAGGGCGATAGCCTGTCCTGTACACTATTTAATATAGTTATGGAGAAGGTGATGAGAAAGGCTGGTGTCAACATGTCTGGCACCATATTCCACAAAAGCCACATGCCACTAGCCTACGCCGATGATATAGATATCATCATCCCTAGAAAAGGAGTCGGCAAAAATGGGTTTAGCGGTCAACGAGGACAAAACAAAAATAATGATTTCGACGAACAAAGAGTCCTCTCGATGGGGACGCAGCGTCAACGTTGAAAATTATTGTTTTGAGGTAGTAGATGAGTTTACCTACCTCGGATCTTCCGTCAATAAGACAAATAATGTCAGCCAAGAAATTAAGCGGAGAATAGTGCTAGCCAATAGATGTTTTTACGGACTTCGGCAGCACTTTAGTAATACCACCTTATCTCGGAATACTAAGAAACAGCTTTACCAGGTGCTAATATTACCCGTTCTTTTGTATGCTGCCGAATCATGGGTGCTTACGACAACGGACATACAAAACCTGGGAGTATTCGAGAGAAAAGTACTCCGGAAAATTTATGGACCTATCTGTGTCGACGGCGAGTTTCGCCATCGGATGAACCATGAGCTGTATGAGCTTTACCACGACATCGACGTAGCTAAAAGAGTCAGAATGCAACGACTACGATGGCTGGGTCATGTTGCCAGGATGGATGTAAATGCTCCAGCGAGAAAGGTGTTTGAAGGCGAACCTGAAGGACGGCGCAGAGCAGGGAGACCCAAACTCCGTTGGAAGGACCAAGTGGTAGGCGACGTGCCACCATCTGGTAGGACTAACTGGAGAACACACGCACAAGACCGAAGCGTGTGGAATTCTTTAATACTTCAGGCCTCAAACTTATAAACCATGTTTGTAAGTTGTAATGGGCCACCTAAGTAAGTAAGTATGCCTACCACGCCTCCATATGGGCGTTACAAATGGAAGAACAAACCAAATATACCTTTCGGTTCGTACGTGCGCATGGTGAGGGGTATAAATGTAACAGATTTTTACAATCGGAAAAATCGTGCAAAAAACCGGGTCTGTAGGAGATGTGAATCATGAGATCATAACGAACTTTTTATAACTCGAATTGGAAGATATGTATGTGGACGATATGTGGTTTCAACAGGACGGTGCCACTTGCCACACAGCTAACGAAACAATGGCTCTTTTGCGCGACAAATTCAATGACTGTGTTATCTCTAGTGATGACAATTAAAAAAGAATAATCGATTAATAAATCATATGATTAACCCATTAGTGACATAAAATATACATAAGAATAAATGTCAAGAATTTTCTTTTTTGATTTCATCAAAGCATGCTTTGATCTTTCATTCTTGATTTACCGCTATGTGATCAGACGTCAGTAGCGAGCGTGGGGGATCATTTAAAATAGGTATTTTTCACATGTGCGCAAAACAGCAATATGAAGGGATATAAAAAGTCACTCCTTATTAAGAATATTTTTTAGTTGTTTGAAGACTGATATATTAAAGACTTTTAGTTTTTGTTATTTGAGAAGAATTTGAAGTATCATAAAAACGTATTGGATGTATTATTTTGTACTTGGTTTTTTTTATTCACCTGTATGGTCACAGTCGTTATAACACCAGTAAATATGGATATTTTTTTTTGAAATTTTTCGTCTTACTTTTTTTATGTAAAATTCGTTTTTTAGCTAATTTATATGTGGTACAGACAAAATATTTAAAAATTTCCTATTATTTCGCTCTCGTCATTAAAGGGTTAATCTAAACGACAAATAATTAATCGCGATTAAATGGAAACAATTAATCGATTAATCGAAAAGTCGATATTTTCACCTAAAATTGAAAACTACCATAAATAAAATAAAATATATTATTTAATTAATTACAAAATTTTCTGATTTTTTAATTATTTAAAAAAGAATTTATTGGTTTAGTACTGAATTTAAAATTAAGATCTTTGATAGCCGTTTCGTTTTTCCGTTACTATTGCATCCCCTTTGGAAAAAAGCCGCTCTGATGGTACAGATGTGAGAGCATCCCCAACTTGCATGTCATCAAAACATTGCAATCTCTCCACTCCCGTGGATTGGTGAAGGAACAATTCGCCTGGAGACACTACTATTGGTACTTGACCAACGAACATATTGAATTCTTGCGCACTTACTTGTACTTGCCCCCAGAGATTGTTCCCGCCACTCTCAAGCGTCCCAACAGACCCGAGACTGTTCGTCCCCACCCAGCTGCTGCTGCTCGCTCCACTGACGCCAGCAAAACTGGTGAAGATCGTTCCGGTTACAGACGTGCTCCTGGAGGCACTGACAAGAAAGGTGATGTTGGCGCTGGTGCCGGCGATGTTGAATTCCGTGGTGGTTTCGGTCGTGGTCGTCCCCAATAAACAGTCCTGGGTGATTTGTGAAACTATGTAGTTGTAAATCTTTTTAATTGCACAAAAAGGAAAAAGTTTTTTATGTTAAAAAAAAATTGATAACAGAAAAAATATAAAAGAGACAATCAAATAGCAATATTTTTGTGCAAGAGAGTACAGCTTAGGGTAGACTGATTTTCAATACTGTTAATAACAAGGGTTGCAGTTCTAGGTCTTTCGCCGTCAGCCGTCAAAGCTCAATGAATACATTTGACTGCTGGCGACGAATCTTTCGTGTTCCTTGATGTCTATCGATTATTATTTGGAATAATCGATTAATTCGATTAATCGAAGGAGAATTCACGATACAATTAAATCGCTAATTGAAAGAAAATAATCGATTACTACCAATTTTTCGATTAATCGTGCCATCACTAGTTATCTCACGTCAGTTCATGTCAGATCATGTGATTTGACAGCGTTGGACTTCTTTTTTTGGAGTTATTTGAAAGAGAAGGTGTACGTCGATATACCAGCAACAATTCAAGAACTAAAGCATGAGATAATTCGGCACATTAAGGACATAGACCCTTAATTATGCCACCGAAAATTTAGACCATCGGATGGAGGTGTGCCGGTGAGGTCGCGGCGACCATTTGTTCCATACATAATTGAACCATACCAATATTATCATAATAAAAAGAAATGACAATAATTTCCTAAATAATTTGTGTTTTATTAAAAATCAACATCGGCACTTAAAATTAAATCTAGCATATCCCATCGGACTCACATCAATATACCCTAAAAATTTCATTAAAATAAATCCAGACGTTTATGAGAAGTATAGTGACAAATGGATGAATTTAAAATATCGTACAGAAGACTTACATAAATTATGTACCCAACGGGATCTAAAAATGCCTGGAGCCATGTTCTTTTTTTTAAGATATCGCCGTAAAAAAAATCGAAATTTATTGGAATAATATAAAATAGAAACTAAACTATTTCAAATTATTTTTGTATAAGCACCAATAATACTAGACATTATGAATGGTTTTGAACTGTTCATGTACAACAGTTTTATATGATCACTTTTCATGACTTAAACTCCATAAAGCCCATCTATAGACATGTTTTCGTGTGGTAAATTGTATGTAATTTATATTATAATTGTTACGCTTATACCAGTTCGTCTCACTGGTGGCGATAATACATACCACCATATTGATTTTGTGTTGTACAAATTTAATACGCTCCATTTCCTCTCACTCATTCTATTGATTACCTCAAATTATTTTCGTAAATAAATCAATGAATGCTGCCTGGCTACTGTAAACGTTAAAGCAAATCCAGGAAAACAAGTTTACACATAATAGCGCAAGTACAAAAATAAAGTGCTCTTAATCGAAACGTTATTAAATAATTATTCAGCCAACAATGGTAAAACAAACAGACCAAAGTTAAAGATACATTTTCTAAACGTGTTTGCTCATCGATCTTCCTCCCTCCGCCAGCGCCCCTCTTTTTGCTGCTGGCTACTAAGCCTCAACTCTATGTGCCCGATTCAGAGTTACAGATACACAATATCTGATACGGATACATTTGGTTACCACCATCATCGGCGGCCATCATCCATATTGGCCGCTAGTGGATTGTGGTGAGGAATCTATACGGCCCGGCCACAACGCGCAACAGCACAATGCAACATAACATAATTTTGTTAAACAAACCGTTGTGTTAAGTGGCCATAATCACGTATGTGTTAATTGATATTTTAAGTCAACTCAATAAGTAATAAATGTGTTAACACTTCAATTTCATGTAGCCCACGTACGCATTCAGACAGACAGACAGACATGGGTAGATATGTATGTACATATGTATAACGCGCACACAGCACAGCACAGCACTTACCACAAGATATTAACTACATATGTACATGGTGTTGATGTATTTGGTTATATGTGCGTTGCTTCTGCGTTGTAAACCCACTCAGTTACAATGGCTATGGTCCACGTCTACGTCCACGTCTAAATATCTGTATAAAATATCTTGTACGAGTATCTTTTGGATCGAGTTTAATGTAATGCATTTCTAAAACTTGTCGTGCTCTTGCCGCCTCGCTGATGCTGCTGTTACGCTGCTCATGCATTTGTCAAGGCTTTGCTGGCTATTTGTTGCCAATGGATTATGATGGCAATAGTAGATTTGAAATTCCAGACATGTCATAACTTTGAGTTTTCCTTTACTGTGTGTTGATGTTAAAGCTGAACACTCTGGGACACAGTCGTCTAAGAGTTTCAAAGCTTTGTAGCTATTTCTGGGTATGATACATCTAACAGTTCGATGAGTGCTATGCTATGTAAGTATATTGAGAGTGAGGAAGAAAGTTGGCTGATCTATGGCAGAGGACTAAAGAAGCAAAGGTATGTTTATTATGGAAAATATGAGTCTTTTAATTATATTACTTATGAAATCTGTTATTATTAGTTAATTTCCATGTTATTAGCTATTTATTTCTTTAATTCTTTGAATTGGGAATATGTGTTTAAAAACTTCCAGAGAGAGAAGATTTTCTCTCCTTTAGTGACACTGCTCAACGAACTGCCTATGCCTCCCCTTTGCCAAAGGAATATCCTTGTCTAACACTAACACCACTTTTGTCTGCCACTGTGGAAAAGTCTGTTAAACTATCTCATGTATTTTCGATAATTATTTGTTAACTCTTACAACAATGCCACACAACACAAATATCAATAAACATCTGGTTTAAGGCTTTTTAACCACTCTGCCATCCCATCCTCCCCATCATCATCATAATACGGCCAAATTTAACACAATGCTACATGAAATTATTATAAGGCCAATTATCACAAACATGTAAAAAAATCAATTGAGAAAAACAAATAATCAGACATAAAAACTTTTACTTTGTTGTAATGTAGTTACAATACCAAAGAAAAATATATACCATCGAAGGCTGCCAGTTCAATGAAGTAAAAAATACATACATATTTGGTCGATCATCATCATATTAAATTTCATAACATAACTTTAAAGCCTAAGTACTGACAACCAATATATGTAACATAGCGGCTATATTGATAATTTTGTTGTGGCCATACATTAAATTTTTTTTGTTGTTATAAATTCATATATTAAAAGCATAAATTCCATTTTTTTATGAAAACGCAAAAAAAGGAAATCGAAGGTAGCGATGTATGTATGTACGAACCAATGGTTTTTGATTACTTTTTGAACGGTTGTTGAAAATACAATTACTACTGTAAAAGAGGCAACAATGTCCTAAGCGCGCCAGATACTATATACTGTCGTAAATATATTACAATACACACACACATACACTCACATTATATTGAGTGAACCTTTAACGAAAAGGTGTTGGAGCCAATGTGTGTTTTGGTAAGTGAAGTTTGATAAGGAAGGGAAATATGTTGTATTGTAAAATATGAGGTGGGAAATTTGTGTGACTTTTTTGTAATAGACTGATCACCAAAATGTATGAAATTTTTTGATTTCAACCTTTCGACTCTGACTTATTATAACTTTCTACATGCGCACAAACGGAGTGAAGGGTATATTTTTAAAACCCATAAGGAAGCGTGGTAAGCATGACAATATATACATTAGGGTTGCAACAAAAATTCAACTTTGAATTTTCGGTAAAGCCCGAGCGGAATATTGTGTCAGTTGTTATAAAACGGGTATGGTCAAAATTTGAGCTAAATCGGATGACTTTAAGCCGTGCCCCAAAGAGGTCAAAGGTCATATCTATATCAATATCTATATGAAATTAAATTTTCCTTTGTGGTTGGTGGTGAAAATAGGGCACTTACATTTTTGATACATCAAGTAAGCGTGGCCCCACCCATTGGACCCTAGTTTTGAAACCGTAATAGTGTTGCTCCAATGAGGTCACAAGTCAAATCTATATCTATATGAAAATGAGTTTGCCTTTGTGGTCGGTGGTGAAAATAGGCTACTTTTATTTTTGATATATCAAGTGGGCGTAGTTCCGCCCATTGGACCGTATTTTTATACCATCACATTTAGGGATAAGGGTATATATCATTTGATACGAACCAAAAGTGTAACACATAGAAGGAGACACTTAAGACCCTAGCTATCTTTGAACCAAATTCGATTCATGACTTTTTGAGTCGTTTGAGCCATGGCCGTCTGTCTGTCAGGCTGTCCGGCTGGTGCGCACGATAACTTTCGAAAAACGCAACCAAATGTTTTTATATTTTGCAAGAGTTAATATTTTTCCAAAACTACTTACGGTATTGTAAATGGGCTACATGGCCCCGCCCATTCTGGTACCTCCTATACAAATGCATCATTCCGCCCACTTTAGAAATCGAGTAATAATATCAATACACCCAACGGGATCGTACCCAAAATCTGTATTTAGTAAAGCTATAACAGGATAAAGTTTTGGAAAAAAAATTGCAAGTCTAGCCACGCCTTTTCTGGTACCCCCATACAAATGTACCATTTCGCCCACTATAGATATGAAGTAATAATGTCAATAAATCCAACGTGATCGTACCCAAACTCTTTATTTAGAAATGCTTTAACAAGTTTTTGAGAAAAAAATTGGAAGTCTAGCCACGACCCATCTGGTACCTCCCATACCCATCTGGTACCGCCCACTTTAGAAATCGATTAATATTATTAATAGACCTAACGCGATCGTGCCCAAATTCTGTATTTAGGAAAGTTCAAGCAGGAAAAAGTTTTAGAGAAGAAATCTGGAAGTTTAGACACACCCCTTCTGGTACCTCCCATACCCATCTGGTACCGCCCACTTTAGAAATCGATTAATATTATTAATAGACCTAACGCGATCGGGCCAAATTCCGTATTTAGTAAAGTTCACGCTGGAAAAAGTTTTAGAGAAGAAATCTGGAACTTTAGACACGCCCCTTCTGGTACCTCCCATACAAATGTATCACTTTGCCTACTTTAGAGATGGAGTAATAATATCAATACACCCAACGCCATCGTGCCCAAATTCTGTATTTAGTAAAGGTATAACATGATAAAGTTATGGAGAAATAATCTGGAAGACACGCCCCTTCTGGTACCCCCCATACAAATGTACAACTCCGCCCACTTTAGAAATCAAGTAATAATATTAGCATAATAGAAAAGTTTTTATTGTACTGAGGGTGATTGTATATGTATATGCCCGACTGAAACTTTCTCACTAGTTAAAACCGCAATAACTGGAGAACTGTTTCTCCAATCGCCTTAAAAATTTGTGTGGATGCATTTGGCAGCAAAGTTCGAGATCCAACAAAAAATTCACGGGATCGAATAAGTGGACGTGGTATAAAACTTGAAGCTTTAAAAGGCTGTATCTTCTGAACTATAAGAGGTATAAAGCTGATATTTGGTATGTATTGTTGGTACAGTATAAATTACAGCCAGGGTGGAAATGGGCGGTGTCACACCCCATTTAAAAGAAACCATTATAACAGCCATTATAATAGTTTAATCGTGCTGAAAATGTCACATTTAAGTAGATAAAGGGTGGTTAAATTGTAAGGGCCGATGTTGAATGTGAACCACACCTAAACGTCAAGCTCTTTTCTGCATTTCATTTGACATTTCTCAATTTCAGACTAACTCAATTTGAACCATGGCAAGATACGTGCACTTTGTGATTTTTTTCGGTCAATTTAATCGATCAAATGTGCGAACGTTCGGAAAAATCGTGCAAAATTTGAGCAAACCGGGTCTGTAGGAGATGTGAAAACACCAGTGCATGCGCGTTCAGCTCGCACTGCAGAAAATATTGCTGCTGTTCGCGATAGTGTGGCTGAAGAGCCGTCCACCTCAACTTGTCGTCGGGCTCAACAATTGCACCTCTCGTTGCTCGTCGTTGATGGCATTATGCATAAAGACTTGCATTTACACGCTTACAAGGTGCAATTGACTCAAGAACTAAACCCTCTTGACCATTCCAAACGTCGTCACTGCGCGACAAATTCAGTGGCCGTTTTATCTCATGTGATGTCAATTGGCCGCCAAGTTCATGTGATTGGACTTCATTCTTTGGGGTTATTTGAAAGAAAAGGTGTACGTCGACAAGCCAGCAACAATTCAAGAGCTAAAAGATTAGATAATTCCACACATTAACAGCATAGAACCACAATTATGCCTCAGCGTCATCGAAAATTTAGACCATCGGATAGAGGTGTGCCGCCGAAGTCGTTTTTTTTGTGTTTTTTGTTTAAATCAACATCGGCCCTTAAAATTTAACCACCCTATATATAACCAGGCTATTTTTAACCGAGTTGGCAAAAATTCCAAAGGCGCCGCCCACACACGTTAATAGTTTTATCGTCCTAAAAGTTTCACAGTAAAGCAGACATATAACCAGCCTACTTGGAAACAAGTTAAAAAAAGGGCCGAGGCGTAGCACACATACGTCAATATTAGACATATTTGCATGATTACTAACGATTTACGAAGAACCCGACCTTTGACCTCTTCGAGGTACGGAAAATAGTTGTCGGAGCTAACTCAAATTTCCGTCATGTACTTTTTATGTCATGTGGCACAACATTCCGGTCGAGAATTTCTGAATTTCCGCAAAAAAAAAACGTCCATACATTTCACTGCTGCCCAAATATATATTTAGGTTAGGTTCCCATAAAAAATACCGTTATTTTAAGTCTGTCCTCGCATAAGAACTCTCCCATTTTGGGGGTGTTAGTCTATCTATCCCTGCGACTTAAACCTTAGTTTAAGACCTATCGGAATGAAATTTTGTATACAAGCTTATATTCTCATTGCGGAGGTTAAGTTATAAAATCTCATACAAAACTCTGATTTTTGGGGTATTCGTCTATCTGTCCCTCGATTACAGCTGTAGTTTAAGAGCTTTAAAACTGAAGTTTCTATTTTGTAAGCGAAGGTTATGATCCGAATTGAGTAAAATCGGACAAAAACTACTCACACCTCCTATACAAACACCTCATTTTTGGGGGGGGTGTCCATTTGTCCATCCCTGGGACTATATCTTTAAGTTAAGAGCTATCAAGCCGAAATTTGGTATTCAAGCTTCTATTTTCTAAGGGGTGATTAAGTTCTAATATGAGCAAGATGGTACAAAACTACTGTCAACTTCCATACAAACACCCCATTTTTGGGAGTATCCGTAGGTCCCCCGATTACAGCCGTAGTTTATAAGCTTTCGAGCTAAAATTTGCTATACGAGCTTCTATCTTCTAAGCGGAGGTTATATTAAGAATTAAGCAATATAGAACAAAAACTACTCACACCTCACATACAAACACCCCATTTTTGGGCATGTCCGTCTGTCTGTCGCCCTGAATACAGCCGTAGTTCAAGAGCTATCGAGTTTACATTTGGTTTGCAAGCTTATATTCTCTAAGCAGGGGTTATGTTTTGAATTCAGTAATATGGGACAAAAACTACTCCCATCTCCCATTAAAACTCTCCCTTTTTGGGGGGTGGCCGTCTGTCTATCCCTGCAACTAAAAACAACTAAAACCTTAATTAAAGACCTATCGAAATTTGGTGTATATTACAACCATCTATCATCTATGCGGAGGTTATGCTTCAAGATGAGCAAAATCGTACAAAAAGTACTTCCACTTACCATAAAAAATGCGGGCCTTTGGGGGTTAAACAATTCATTACAACATTCTCAGCTCTTTACCAATTCAGGCTCAGTATTTGACATTTTAGTAAAAAAAAACTTAATTTCCCTTTACACCCCATGAATGAGGTATGGGATAGCTTTTTGCGATGTTGTGAGTTATGACGCTTTCTATTTCAGATTCACCTTCTCCTTCTGTCAAACGGCACCTTCTGTTTATCGACGAATGCGAACGTCACTACTTGAGAAGCTGACTCGACGCAATACTGCGAAGTTGCTGTCGATAACATTGAGGGGGCCAGCAGTGAAAAATGTAGCTGACTGGAGCTCGGAATCGAACCACGGATATCCCGCAAGTTAGTCGCTTGTTCTTACCACTTTGTGACGGCCGGTCCAAATAAATAAATGTTGACAAAATATGGATGTGAGAGGCTAAAAGTAACGTCCACCTCATATTCAAATCCCCCATTTTTTCAATAGGAAGTTTAATAAAATATAGTTGTAGTGCAAATAAACAGTTTTATCGATATTTTTCGAATGGTAAAGATAATTTACCTTACCAATTTTCTGTTACAATTTAATTTGTCTATCTCAAAAAATTCAATTTAAATTCAAAATTTGTCATGTTTTTTTTCTACCCCAAATGTTCACACTATCCCACAAATGGATGAAGTCTCCTCCCAACACACAATGATCGACCATAGTCATATACAATCACCTCTCAGAGTTTCTCTGTCTCTGGTTGTCTTCTTAAAAGAAGCAGTTGAAAATAAAACAGTGGTTTTATACAGTTGAAATTGTCGTCGCGCTTCAACGATAAGAAATTGAAATATTTATTACCGCTAAAGTTACACTAAATTCCAAGAATTTCCCAAACCAAAAGACATACAATACTTATATCAACCCAACATTCGTATTGGAAACGCAACCATTGAGCAAAAAAACAACAACAATTGAAGGAAATCGTCTGGGACATCAAGTAGTCTTCCTTTTTGTTTAACAGAAATGAACTTTTGTTAAACTTCTTCAAATGACTAGTGTTGATGTTTACGAATAAACTTGCTATGTCGTCGTTACCTTAAAGGATTCCCTTTGGCCATGATGACCTTTTGGTTGGATTTAGTTAAGCGCGACTTACGACAACAATCACAGTAATATTAATAATTGAACATGTGGGGATTAGTATGTCCAGTCGCTAAGGAAGGTAATATGTAATAAATTATTTCATATTTTTTAGACAAAGTGAATTAGTCTGCTATGGTCAATATATGTTCATTAAGTGGCGATATCAACTTCTGTATCACTTGAGGAACTCTCAAAATATAAGTAATTATTGAAAATTGAGAAGCTAACATACGGCGCACTATTGACGAAATAAGACCGATATGATCGAAAAAGCCGTGAAGGAGACATGCGAGAAATAATTTTTAAACATTAAATGAGATGTTTTTTTAAACTAAGACCAAAATTTTGTACATTCTCTCAAATTTGTTCTGTTTTACTAAAAAAAATCTATGTCCATACGTTAGTTGCCTTTTAAAAAGCACAATTTCAAATATAACTTCTCTTGGCATTTAAAATATTTAATCCATTCCATTATGATATTTTTAAAATTAAAAACTCAAACAAATTTATGACAAGGTAATTTTAACTAATAACAACACCAGAAGATAAAGTAAAAGGCGTGACACCAAATGATTTCTTTAATTCGAATTAGGAAAACAACAAAAAACCTAAAAATTTCTCTTTTTCCTCAAATTAAAGCACAAAAACTAAAATCTTAATGTAATTTTAATCAGGGTGTATATGATAGAAACCTCTCACATGATACTATAATGACTTAGATGGCATAGTAAGAAGACGATGCTAGTCTAAAGATGATGACGTTTTTTCCAAATGCCATTAAGGTTCATATCATATTTATGTACCAATAATGCCTTAACACATAACCAACAATGTCTTCTTTTTCCAACTATCACATAAGACATTAGGCATTTACATACATGCACAGAGGTATAGCAACATTATGGGCTCAAATGTATCTAACGAATGCTATTGGCTTCATTAGACACATTATCAGACAACAACAACACGAAATGAGTTACCAAAATTGAGGGCTCATATATCGTCGTCGTCTGGTGTTCTTCATTTTGTATCTGTCCGTCTTATATGCAGCTCATATGGTCTTAGAAATTGTTAAAGGTTTGAAAATGATACGAGTATGAACCCAAAATCTAAATCGAATTTTTGTATTTGGTTTTGGGTTTGGTGGTGGGGTGCTATAGTGATAAATTGTTTTAATTTGTTTTATATGTTGGTGTCGGTCGGTGTTATGTGTTATGTGTTACTTCTACGATCATCGTTTTGGTCGTCTGAGACTGCGACGACTCCATAGTTAATAAGCCCCTTTTTCCATTGGTTTTATGGCCGTAAATTACTTTTTGTTGTTTGGTGTTTTTGTTGCTGTCTTCCATCTTATTTTGTGTGTAGCTTGGCCTTAATGTGATTGTTTTTTTCCTTCTCTCTTATTCTGTATTATATGAGTAGTTAATTTTTCTCTTATGTGTGTATGTGTATTTTTTTATTCCAAAGATAGAGCAAAAGTAGCAGCTTTGATCTTTTTTTAATTTCTGATCTTAAATTTCATGTTCTATGGAATCATCAGATACCACCACCACCACCGCTAGTTAAAATGGGGAAGACAAAAACTCGTTATCACTTAAGCATATTTCCCTGTTCCAATGGCCGACCGGCCAACCGATCCTCAGCCATGGACGGAAATTATAAAATGTTATAATAATAAAAAGAGCTTTGTAATCATTTGGAGTTAATTGGATATAATTTCGAAGCCAATGCCTGACAGTGGTCTAGGTTTTGTATTACAGTTGCTCGATGCCTTCTTTAGGCGGCCAGAGGATGGAGTAGATCACGACGCTGATGATGGCCTGGGTGATGGCTGCTGATGGTGCCGGTGATTTTGTGTAAACAGAAATTTCATTATAATTACTCTATAAAATTATCTACTTAATGTGATTACTAAGAAATGTCACCTCGTTTCGAGTTTTCATTAAATGGTGATACAAAAAAATGAATAATTTCAAAATAATGGAGATCACATTACAACAGGTGAATGGTAAAGAAAAAAGTAGAAATGAAGTTTCCAAATAAAATTTTTGAAATAAATTTCTAAAACATTTTAAACATATGGTTTTAGCTCTCATCTTATTCAGAATGGAGACACCTAAAAAATAAGAGAAATTTGGTTTTCCGAAAATCCGTTTTTTCTTAACTTCCTGTTGATCAAGATTTATGTAACACTTTAACATATGAAACTATTTTTCTTTTCATTGACTTAATAAAAAAAAAATAATTTTTCCGTCATTTATACAATTATATTTTCCTATTTTAATACGAAAAAAGTTCGTGTCTTAAGTCTTTTGTTTCGATGCGTTACATTTTCTAATACACCAACAAAATGTCTTAATAATTTATTTAAATTTTCGATTTAAAAAAATTTATAATTTTTTAATTTTTAGTTTATAATTTTTTATTTTTTTTTAGAATTTTTAATTCAAATTTAAGATTTATTATTTAAAAATTAAAACGTTTGTTATTTAAAAATTTGCTTCTTTTAATATTTTTAATTTTTTTTATTTTTATATTTATATATTTTTATATTTCTATGTTTTTTTATTTTTATATTTTTGTATTTTTATATTTTTATATTTTTATATTTTTATATTTTTATATTTTTATATTTTTATATTTTTATATTTTTATATTTTTATATTTTTATATTACTATATTTTTATATTTTTATATTTTTATATTTTTATATTTTTATATTTTTAAATTTTTATATTTTTATATTTTTTTATTTTTATATTTTTAGATTTTTATATTTTTATATTTTTATATTTTTATAATTTTATATTTTTATATTTTTATATTTTTATATTTTTATATTTTTATATTTTTATATTTTTATATTTTTATATTTTTATATTTTTATATTTGTATATTTGTATATTTTATATTTTTATATTTTTATATTTTTATATTTATATTTTTATATTTTCAAATTTTTAAAATTAAAAATTAAAAATTAAAAATTAAAAATTAAAAATTAAAAATTAAAAATTAAAAATTAAAAATTAAAAATTAAAAATTAAAAATTAAAAATTAAAAATTAAAAATTAAAAATTAAAAATTAAAAATTAAAAATTAAAAATTAAAAATTAAAAATTAAAAATTAAAAATTAAAAATTAAAAATTAAAAATTAAAAATTAAAAATTAAAAATTAAAAATTAAAAATTAAAAATTAAAAATTAAAAATTAAAAATTAAAAATTAAAAATTAAAAATTAAAAATTAAAAATTAAAAATTAAAAATTAAAATTTAAAAATTAAAATTTAAAAATCCTGGTTACGTGGATATGAGGGCAACTTTAGAGCCCTGCAGGACTGTGACGTTGAACACGTTGCACTTTGCCCTATATCTACCTATAAGAATACTATCGGAAATCTAATGTTTGGAACCGCAAACAACAGATGGAAGAAAGAGGAAACCTGTAGAAAGGCCAAAAAGACATGGCTTGAACAAAACCCGAAGCGTACGTCGTACCTGGTATATCTTGAAAGGACCAAATAGGAAAAAATGTTACCTTCCTGACGGGACATGGACCTATAGGCAGACATGCGAACAGAATGGAATTCGCAACAAAAGGGGAAGGAATCTACTGTGAGAATAACAGTAGTGAACCATCTTCCGATCATATTATAACCCTTCTTAAATGGTATAGAGGAACTGGCATCCTTCGATATCGAAGGGATCAGCAGCTTTTGCAAAATCATCAACTGGACAGATTGGATCGAAACTCCGGATTCTCAATCTACAACTGGCAATGCGATCAGGAACCGCACGCGCTGATAGAATAGGTAGAAGGGATGACGCAAATGCCCAACGGGTGTCACAATGGGGCCATAGGGACCTAAGTGGTCTCCTCTACGAAGGAGATGCCTGCATACCAACCAACAATCAAGGTTATTAACTTCGGCTATGCCGAAGCTGAGACATCCTTGACATATTTACACTACAAGTATAACATATTTTGTTCAACTTTGTGCCGCTTAATAGGTAAGATGTATGAGTGGTGGACGTAACTTTTAGCCTTTCACATTCAATTTTTATCAATAATTTTTTTATTGAAGTATCAAATATTGAGAATATTTTATAACACCTGAGAATATTGTTAAGCGATTTTTAACCCCCAAAAAGGGGAAGTTTTGTATGAGATGTTAGAGTAATTTTTGTTTGATTTTACTCATCTCAGAACTTAACCACCGCTTAGAGGATAGAAGTTTGTACACCAAATTTCAGCTTGGTAGCTCTGAAATTAAGGCACTAATCGCTGGGACAGACGGACACCCCTAAACGGAACAGACAAACGGACACACCCAAAAAGGGTGCATATGCATGGCAGGTGGGAGTACTTTTTGTCCGATTGTGCTCGAATCTAAACTTAACCTACGATTGAGGATTATAAGCCTGCATACCTAAATTTTGCTAGATATCTCTTAAACTACGGACAGTGATAGCGAGAACAGACAGACGGACACCCTCAAAAAGACAGAGTTTGAATGGGAGGTTGGAGTGGTTTTTGTCTAATCTTGCTCATCTTCGAACGCAA
Organism: Muscina levida; assembly: GCA_964034835.1. Lineage (NCBI taxonomy): Eukaryota > Metazoa > Arthropoda > Insecta > Diptera > Muscidae > Muscina > Muscina levida. The sequence goes on along the minus strand of OZ035884.1, from coordinate 24,900,262 downwards.
CCTCCGCTAAGAGGATGAAAGCTTGTATCAATGTCAATGTCAGTTCGACAGCTCATAAACTACGACAGTAATCGCGGGGGCAGACTGATACCACAAAAAGGTGAAGTTTGTATGGGAGGTGGGAGTTGTTTTTGTCCCATCTTGCTTATTTTAAAACTTAACCTCCGCTTAGAGAATAGAACCTCCAAAACAAATTAGAAGTATAAATTTTTGCTCATTAGTTCTTCAAACACGGCTGTAATCGCGGGGACAGTTGGACGGACACCCCCAAAAAGAGAAACTTTGTATGGGCGCTGGAAGTAGTTTTGTCTGATCTTGCTCATCTTAGAACTTAACCTCCGCTTAGAGAATAGAAGTTTGCATACAAATTTTAGCTCGATTTATCTTAAACTACGACTGCAATATCGGGGACAAACGGACCCTAAAACGGAGAGTTTGTATGGGAGTTGGTAGTAGTTCTTGTCTCATCTTGTCATCTTAAAACTTTACCCCCGGTTAGAGAGTAGAAGCTTGTATGCCAAATTTAAGCCCGATAGATCTTCAAATACGGTTGTAATCGCAAGGAAAGTCGGCCAAAAATGGGCAGTTTGTGTGGGAGTAGTTTTGACCTATCTTGCTCATCTTGATTTCTCTTAAACTACGACTGTAATATCGGGGACAGACAGACGGACAAGTTAGGGAGGTGTTAATAGTTCTTGTCCCATTGTGTCATCTTAAAACTTTTCCCTTTGGTTAGAGAGTAGAAGCTTGTATGCCAAATTTCAGCTCGCTAGATCTTAAAATACGGCGGTAATCGCAGGGACATTCGGTCAAAAAGGGGCAGTTTGTGTAAAAGTAGTTTTTGACCTATTTTGCTCATCTTGATTTCTCTTAAACTACGACTGTAATAACGGGGACAGGCAGACGGACAAGTTATGGAGAGTTAGTAAGGGAGGTGTTTATAGTTCTTATCGCATTTTGTCATCTTAAAACTTTACCCCCGGTTAGAGAGTAGAAGCTTGTATGCCAAATTTCAGCTCGATAGATCTTCAAACACGGTTGTAATAGCTAGGACAGTCGGCCAAAAAGGGGCAGTTTGTGTGGGAGTAGATTTGACCTATCTTACTCATCTTGATTTCTCTTAAACTACGACTGTAATATCAGGGACAGACAGACGAACTAGTTAGGGAGAGTTAGTATAGGAGGTGTTAATAGTTCTTGTTCCATTGTGTCATCTTAAAACTTTACCCCCG